>OX638390.1:836054-2086054 GCA_951813805.1 Limnephilus auricula
ATAACGCCTCATTGAATATATAAATAAAACAGCCTAGCCTAAATCTTCGCGGATTTTACCGAAAATCGTTCGACAAAACGACTTAATCGAGGATTGAAAATAGATTGTGGATATAAATTGTGTTTTATTTACAGTGAAAGGGCAATGGTATTGAGCCAACAAATTGGTTGTTTTTCAACAAGGGGTTGTTTCGGAAAACGATCATACTTTAGAAATTTTCAATACCTATTCTTATTTCATATTGCGTTTATATTACAAAACCGTTATTTTATAGTAGTAAAGTGTTTATTTTATGACAGTGAAACTAAAAATTAAACAATCAAAATAATAAAACGATACTATTACATATTTTATCTAGTTAGTGCATTTAAAAGGAAAACGGGTGGCGTTTTATCCGTGTAAACCAGTATTTCCTAATTTTCTCTATAGATTTTGACACGCCTTTTTATTATAATAGGAACGTTTTGCTTTTTTTGACAAGTTACTTTTTAAAATAGTTGGGACCTTCCAAAAATCGCCTTGTTTGAATGCTATAAACCGACGTTTAGTATGCAAACTAGACAGTGTATTTTTAATAAAATCAAAACGTAATACATTTGGTAAAAAAAATCTTAAAAATCGGTCCAGTTTTGGAGGAGAAAAATTGGGAATACAAAACATCGATTTTGACGATTTTTTAGGTATTATCAGCCTGGGATGAAGTTATCCCTTTCGCTAAGTATCCAGTGAAAGTGATAGCAACAGTTTGTTAAAATACCTATTATTCAAATTTCTCAGCGACCATGTTTCCTCTTGAGCTTTGTTGTTATTTTTAAAAATATACCTAATGGAAGATTTTTCCTGACCGAGAAATGGTTCTACGATTCAAAAGACTTTCCATATCGAGACTATCAAATTCAAGTTGTATACGTCACTCATTATAATATTGTACTATAGTATTCAGATTAAATACGTTCCTTCGTGAATTTAGATTTGATTGTGTTAATCCCGGATTGAACCTTTGTTCTAAATGCTAACCTAACTCCGCATAGTTTCCACTAAAGCGTGGAATTGCTTCTAGTATCAGGGATTTGTAAGTTTGCAAACGAGGTAGAAATAATTCAATAGGTTTCAGCTGAATGCACCTCACAACTTTCAGACATTTAACATTAATGGCAGAGCGCCAAGCTCATTGGTAGCAGTGAATACACGCAGGGAGCACTAAGCACTGGAACTGGCACTATAGCAACAAGTGGGAATACGACGTTATAGCGTTATAGCAAGGTTGCTCGGTGCGGAGTCGGTTGCTCGTTTATAACCTGAGGATGGCTTTATTAAACATTGTTTTGTCAACAATTCCCCTGATTGTACTTTAAATAGTTCTACGTGTGGCGCTTTCAGACACCCTCATTCCCAAACTCTTTGCACCATGTACTATGCCTTGAAATCGTTAATTTCTAAATAATTGTAATCAATATGCCCTTGCATTTGTAACTTTTTTAAATATAATTACTGCACAAGAGCCAGTGAGACTATGGCATCTCCAATTGGGTATGTTGTGAGGCTGAAGGTAGGGGAGAGGGGAATGAGATGGGAAAGAGGAAGGTGAAGAAGTACCTGGCTACACCAAACACGGCTAAAGCCATTTCAAGCAACGTTTCGATACATTATTTATATGTACGCTGTACATATAAATAAAGGTTTTGTACAAGCAGCATATATTAAAACATTTGCTCCGAATGTAAATACTCCATGTTTTTACACTAAAATAAGAACCATAAAAAATCGAGGAAACTGTAGGTGTTCTCGGCGCAATTCAACATAAATTCAGTATTATCGTTTTTAGTGAGGCTTGGTTGAAAGATTCAATCAATATCCCAGGTATCACTGGATATTCATTGCATAGCACAAAAAAATATTTACAAAATGATGGAGTTGTCGTTTACACCCGGAATGATGGCATAG
This sequence comes from Limnephilus auricula, assembly GCA_951813805.1. Classification (NCBI taxonomy): domain Eukaryota; kingdom Metazoa; phylum Arthropoda; class Insecta; order Trichoptera; family Limnephilidae; genus Limnephilus; species Limnephilus auricula. The sequence goes on from OX638390.1 coordinate 837,999, forward strand.
TTTCTGTTGAAGAAATAGCTCTTCCATAATATATGCTAATTGTCTTAAATTACACCTATCTAATAATACATGTGTTATAGCAGTTTATAGATCTCCTTCTCCAGCACGCACCGATGCCTTTCTTGACCACCTAAAGGATCTTCTTCTTTCTGTATCAACACATCCATGAAGTGATTTTATGTGGTGACATAAATATTTTGGATATGAACTGCATAAATCGAGAACGATATCTTCCACTCTACGACTAGAGTAACTTCAAGTACTGAGAGTTCTATTGACTACATTATGGTTAGGTCAAAAGATGATCCAAAAATTGCTGTATTCAGGACCAGTATCTGTATTGAGCCTAAATCTCAAGTAGCAAAATCAAGAAGAAAATCGCAGAATTTAAAAAAAAAACTAATTCTATGGTTTACTCTTTAAAAATTCAAATTAGATTGGTTTAGAACTTATCTTGATAGTAGAACACCGAGAGTAATGATTAATGATCACATTAGTTCAAATAAATCAATTGTACATGGTGTTCCTCAGGGTAGTGTTCTGGGTCCATTTTTTTATATATATATTAATGACCTCTGTAAACTGCCGTTTTCTGGTACTTCAATTGTATTTACAGATAACACTGTTTTGGTGTATCGGTGATACATGGGGTTAAACATATGCTAAGTGCGAGATAGGATTAAGGGCAGTCAAAAATTGGCTTGATCAAAGTCAATTTTTGACTGCCCTTAATCAATTCTGGAATAAAGACCTTATTATTATTATTATTATTAAAACCTATATGAGCAAAACTGAATATATTACTTTTAGCATTTCTTCTGTAAATCAACCACATTTTGTGATGATTTGATGATTTTGGATTAACCATGTCGCTTATGTCACAAATCAGCTTGGAAGTTCTATTATATTCGATACTATCCATATTCAATTACTCTAGTTTTTGGACTGTTAATTCGTGGTGGAATTCCATTGTATTAGAAATTAAACAATTTTTGCTCTTTGTTCCACTGATTTATTTTCACCAGGACCGGTTTCATCCTACTACGTTATTTACTGTGTATGGTACTTTAATTATGTAATACTCTTATTATTTATATACTCCTCATTTATTTACTGTATTACTTACTATATATAATGCATAATTGTTGTTTATTAGTATTATTTACTCATAATTGTAACTAACTAACTAACCATCACGCCGTTTTCTCGCAGGGGTAGGCAGATAGGACGGGCCTTTAAACAACTTGGTCTTGGCACACACTCCTAGCCTCATTCACATTCATACACCTTCTCATACATACTCTTCTATTATTCTGACTCTTGACATGGCCCGACTCAAGTATCTGATTCACTTTATCGTGCCACGATAATAATTGTTATGTACTTAATTTACTTGTGTTTTTTACTTACTTTTACAAAATTGTCAAGCTGCACATCTCGATACAGGAATGCCCTAGTGAGATGTGCAGCATATCTGTTCTTATGTAATACGAATTTTTAATAAATAAAAAAAAAAATAATAATAATTAACTTTTTTTGTTGTTGGTTGAATACAACGGTTTTCCTGGCAAGAACAAAATTATTTATAGCCCCAATTAGTCCAATAAGTGGTGTGAAGTTGGCACTAAGTTTTTAACAATTTTTTCAAAAGGTTAATATTTTAGCATTTCATATTTCTTTCCACAAAAATGTATTTCTTAACTTATTAAAGCTTCAATTAATAATGATTTGTGTAAATTCATCATATTTAAAATATGCAAAGCGCCTCAGAGAGCTTTCTTTAAAATCCAATCTATTATCCATGCATATTTAAGATTAAGCTGAAAATCTAGAGCCATAAAAAATATAAGCCGGGAATCGATAAAATGCAGCGCGATGCTTTTGTGCCGTAAAAATGTTTTCAGAAATTTCGCTGAAATACTATCGCAGATCTTGGCTCCAGCGAGAAAATATCTCATTTCTGGTATTTGCAAAGAAAACTAAATTATGAAATGTAATATTTCAACCAAAACAGTAAATGGTACACATAGTGGAACATGGTTTTATATGAACACCAGAGTACCTTCTTGCAAAATACTGTTTTTATATTCTACATAGTTTTCTCCACATTGAATAGGGATGGTGTGACAGAACACAAATGTCTAGTAACTACCAGTATGCTATCTAATACTTAACTGCACTTGTTGTGTGACTAGGAGGTGCAGCAAAAGCTGGTCATAAACGGCTGACCTTCGCCACATTCAATTTTATGTCTTTTTTTACGTTCAACATCTACCGAGCGACCGAATCACCCCCAACTGTTGTACTTCCTCCTCCAACACAAGATGGGCATTTTTACCATTACAACAATCACGAGGTGACATCAAGTCTAGCATGGTAGATCGATAAAAACCTATATCAAAACGGTATTGACCAAATCCGTTATCTATGGCCAGTTATCGATATTTGCGAGCACGGTCAACGATTGTTAACAAATGTTCCGACCGAATATCGATAAATTTTAAAGCGGCCTACATAGTATCAGATGAGTTTCGGTTTTTTTTATATTTAACTCAACACAGGAGGCTCTGAGGAAATAATTTCCCTCAGGGATTGTCATCTTTGAAGATGCTGTGTGGAGGGTATTTTTGAGGAGAGGAAGGAGTGAACGTGGGGTTTGAAGAGACCCATGTGAAGGAGGGAACACAGAGGCCGGCAAATCATTCCACAGCCGAGATGTTGAACACAAAAACGAGTCGTAGAAGTGACCCGTTCTCATGTGGCAAATGTCAAATATGTTTGGCGCGCGTTTGGCGTGTTTCCCGACTATGCACCGGTGCCGAGGGGATCAATGACGCTAGTTCCTCGGAGCATCATTCCATTGAAATACCGATAGAACAAGGATAGCATTCCCACCCGACGCCTGTGCTCTAAAGATTGCGATCCGTTTGTTAAGACGGGAGAATCTATCAAACGGATCGCCCGTTTCTGCATAGTCGAGGGTTTTTTTCGAGTATTGTGGGGCTCCAGACCAGAGGTGGCTGCCAAATTCAACTGTGGGGTGCACCTGCAATTTGTACAGGGTTAGCAGTTGTGTACTATTAAAGTATCTACGGGCCCTGCACAGTACGCCTAGTTTTTGAGAGGCTAGCTTGACTCTGGCTTCGATGGAGCCCCCGTACCTGAGCTGGTCACTTAAAGTTACACCAAAATAGGTCCCTGTTCGGAAGAATGCTGCTGTTGAAGGATACTAGATTGTCTTTCTGCACAGAGTCGAGGGTTTTTTTCAGGTACATTGGGGCTCCTGACCAGAAATGGCCAAATTCAACGGTGAAGCGTACTTGCGATTTGTACAGGGTTAGCAGTTGTGCACTATTAAAGTATCTGCGGGCCCTGTACACTGTACAGACGCCCAGTTACTGAGAGTCTAACTTACCTCTGGCCTCGATGGAGCCCCCGTACCTGAGCTGGTCACTTAGAGTTACACCGAGCATATCAATGTAGGACCTGTTCGAAAGCATGCAACCGTTGAAGGAGACTAGATTGTCATTTCGATCCCTTTTAGACGTAATCAGACATGATTGGGTCTTTAAACATTGAATTCGACGAGATTATTCTTACCGCAAGAGAAAACACTCTCGAGGTAGCCGTCTGAATTTCTGCACCCTTTGGGGGCTTGTCAAACAAAAAGCTATCATGGACCGTACTGTCATCCACGTAACAATGAATTGGTGCACATGTCAAAAGGATGATGTGCAACAAAAACAAAGACAGAGACAGAACCGATCTCTGTGGGACGCCAGCATTTATCGAGTGCGAGGAGGAGGTGAAACCATCAGTAACCGACTCAATCGACCTCTCCCTCAAAAAGTCGGCAATCCACGAGCACGAGGATGCGGGAGGTCCGTAAGAAGGCAGTTTGTTGACAAGTCCCGGTCAAAAGCCTTGAAAATATCCAGTCCGACCGTTTGGGTCTCACCGAAACGTTCCAGGCACCGCCCCCAAACATGCATCACATACTTGGCATACGTATTGACGGTCGTTAATAATTTTGTTCTTCTCGAGGTATTTGAGCAGTTTGTCGTTGATCACACGTTCCATCACCTTGGATAGAACTGATGTGATCGCATTGTAGCGGTAGTTGGCCGGGTTGGAACGGTCACCCTTCTTTGGAATATGATAGATAACCGCTTTTTTCCAACCAGAGGGTCCATAGCCAGACTTCAGGGACATTTTCATAGGGTCCCCTCCAGTCACGAACCGGCATAACAGCAGCGACGGGGTTTTTCACTCGTTGATGGGGCAGCCCACCTTCAGTCGTGATCCTGAGGGTCGGGACCCTGTACTACCGAGCGGCCCAGACAGCGTTAACCGGTTGTAAAGGGTCTCCTTCAACTGGCCTCTCCCAATCCGGCCCGCCACGCAGAAGGTGGGTCAACGCATCCGCCACCAAGACCCGGATAAACCTTACCCCATGAACCCGGGCATCCATCCTAAGTCACCAAACGTATTTTGAATAATGTCGTTCGTTATGCAAAATTAGTGGCTTATTTAATGAACGGATTAAACTAATGAAGCTCTTAGAAATAAAAGTAGTCGTATACACGATCCATTTACTAAAAGAATGCTTCTAAGATGAAATCAACTTATTCCGTTCGATCTTTGAGAAACGAAAATGGTTGGAATATAACTAAAAACCTCATTAATTAATTAACCCACGATTAATCTCAACAAGTAAATACGAACAGCCATTGCATATTTAGGTTAGTATTTTATATTTCATTACTAATTTATTTATATTTTTACTTAATTAATTGGCATTTGAAGTTTTGGAATGTGAATTCGTAGACAGATCCGCCAATGTTATCAACGAACATCGATTTCTTATTTATTCCATGTCAATATGATAATGTATATGTATATATCAGTATAATATATATGTCCATAAGCCATGATATACTTCTCAAGAAACTCGAGAAAATTGGCTGTAGTCGGTCCTGCTCTTAATCTATTCAAATCATATCTTAGCAATATAAAGCAATTCGTTAGCATCAACAATCATAATAGCAACCACTTTCCAATAAACTATGGAGTTCCGCAAGGATCCATACTAGGCCCACTACTGTTCCAAATTTACATCAATAATATTTTGAAATTAGATGTAAACGGTGAAATCTTTCTATATGCAGATGATACTGCAATATTCTACTGGGGTAAAGACCTAAACATCCTACTAGAAAATGAACAAAGTGACCTAGAAAAAATTTCCAGTTTGCTCCAATCAAATATCCCAACAATGAACATAAAAAAAACAGAATACAATATTTTAAGCTCATCCCGTAAAATAATTCCTTCTCATGAACCCTTAAAAATTGGAAATAACGGTATTCAAACCCTGATACAGAAAAAATATCTTGGGCTTTGCATCGATAAGCATTTAACTTTTAAACAACACATACAAGATGTTAAAGATAAAATCACACCATTAATTAGCGTGTTTAGCCGGTTATCATTTCTAATACCAATTAAATGTTTTAAAAGTTAGTATTTTGTCTCGTACAATCACATCTAAATTACTTAATTGAAATCAGGGGAAATGCACTTGAAACAGACATCAATGAATTACAGGTAATTCAAAATAAGGTAATCAAAAAACCTTTTCACTACGAATCCAAAACATCCACAAAAAAAAAATATATTTCGAAACAAAACTGTTAACATTAAGAAAAAACTATATGAATACAATATATGTCTCCGTACATACAAAATAAATAATAAACTCATACATACAAACACAGGATTCATTAAAACGTCCCAAGTACACAAACATTTTACACGACAACACGATAACACACATTTAAACACCATTCATACTAACTATGGAAAGCAATCCATAAGTTACGAGAGAGGCGAAAGGGAGAGGGATTTATAGAATTGCCTTCAAATTGGCATTTAGAAACAAAACAAAAAAGTGTAAATTTAAAAAAAATTATCACATTAATATATTCACGAAAAACAAAATAGTGAAAGTGAATAATATCCCATGGTAATATAAGTAATGTAAATGTACTGTAATGTAATGAAATTTAATGTAAATAAGTATGTAATGTAATTTAAAGTAATGAAATGTACAAAGTATGTATAATTCAAAATTCTATTTAAGTAAGTAAATATGTTATTTTCTTTTTTTCTGGAATAAAAAAAATATTGGTTCGGCTGTCACCAGTAAAACCGTGCTCGTGACATCGATATAAAACCGTCAAAAGTTACGCCTACGATCCGATATTGTAAGGATATCGATTTCTATGTGCTTGTCCCCCAGGGCCTACGTAAATTTAACAAAAACAGTTAATTTGTTTCTTTTTTTAAAATTACACAAGAAAAGCGTAACTTTTGTAATTAAAAGAATAAAATTATGTTGATTTTGTTTCTGTTGTGTGTTCAAACATCATAAAATGATGTTTTGTGTTCAAACTCACACAAAACTTGTTCTTTTACAGTCACCGTTTAAACGTTTATTGAAACTACGGCCGGAAATTTCATTGGAACTTTGCCAACCTGTTGTTCCAGCGCGCTCAAACATATTTATCCTGTGAAGCGATTCAATTAAACCACCTTCACCCTCACAAATAGTTATACTATTAAGTAAGTATTTGCCAACTATTTATTATTCATGAACAACCTAAGGTTTTCAATGCGGTATACGGGTAAAGTTGGAACAGGAAGATATGGTCGAGTTGTATTCATCTGTTATTACAACAGCTTTATTGGAAAAGATTAAATTAAACAAAAAAAAAAAAAAATATGGAAAGTTTAGTAATTTACCCAACGAGCATCAAGGAACAATAATTACTCCGTGTGTATGCTCATTTCAAAAATACATTCAAACCTTCAAAAGCAAAATATTTCTGGAAAGCCACAAAAATTTTGAAGGCCTCTATGGTCGAGGGATAAGACTCTTGACTCGCAATCCAAAAGTCGTAGGTTCGAACCCGGCATGCGCAAATAAATTTTATTGGATTAATTTGTATGATTTCACAATTAATTAATTAAAAACATAATAAATAGTAACTACATAATAAATAGTAGGCACGTTCCAGAGTGGAAGATACTTAGTCCTGGTGTAAGACCACCATTCAGAATTGACACGTTGCTTGAAATGGCTTTAGCCGTGTTTGGATTGAATCGCCGATGCAATATTGTATTTATTAGCCTTTCTTGAACAATTTGAATTTTTTATTTTTTTATTAAATATTATTTAGGCTTCTTGATTATGTTTGAATTTATAAAAGTTTTTTTTATAACTATAAAAACAGTCATAATTTTATAATAATCTTATTTGTGGTACACAGAATAATTTTACTTATTTTATTAAATAATTACCTTCCCCAATCGCGTATTGTTTTAATAGTGTGTATTCTTATTTGTCTATGATTAGTTGTTTATTCTTACTATTGTATAATTTTCGGTATACTTTGTATTTTATGATGAAGGAACTTTGGTTCAGAAACATGTTGACATTTTGTTAATAAAAACACTGTTTTAAAAAAGGCTATCATTTTAATTTTTATTTACATTTTCATTTCAATTTTAGTTCACTGTAGGTTTATTTAAAGAAGGATGAGTTTGGTTTTACGCGCTAGTACAAAACGTAAAACAATATTCCCATGATACGTCCAATTAGCTCCCAAAGCTTATGGAGTAGCCACTGAGTTTGAACTAATAGCTTACCTAATACTCAGGCGATAGAACCTGCGTCTCAGTCTGGAACGGAAACTTGAGTCAGCTTCAAACATCCTTTCATGCGTGCCAGTCAATTATTAATATAATGGTCTAGGTGCTAGTTGGTACTTGCTACCTGCTAGCATCTCGGTAAGGCTTGTATGAAACTAACATTCTTATGAATTTATTGGTTGATTTAATAATGTTGCATCCGAAAATTCTTACAAACTACACCTTCAGTTACACATTGAAATAAACTGTAAGTACTAAAAATGAAACGTGACGAAATGATGTTTGCTGAAACTAGGTGATAATATGTGTAGGAAAAACAATGGATACAAGGAAACAGGATAACCAATCGCTTACCACAGTCTCTGCTAAGGAGCTCACAACACAATCACAATATAGTATATTATAAATCTTATTGTTATTCCTCTATCTTGTTATCAGATACCTTGTTTACACTTTTCAACACTCCCAACTTACCTACTTATCTCATACTCTGTAATTCTGAATATATTATTTGTTACCAGGTTAATTCGGTAAATCCGAATAGCACATATGCTAACAGATTACTTTTTTGCATAGTCACAAAAAAAATGTATATATGTTTATATATTTCTTCATAACACAACTCAATTTCAAATAAAAATGAATTTTCTTGTTTTTATCTTTGTTTTTGTTTGCAATTATGTACTTAAGGAATAATATGAACTAAACCTGTCAATTTGTCTGTCTTGGAATGGGATACTTTCCTAGTTGGACAGGCAAAGCTTCCTAATGTGTAACTTGTACTATCTTTTGTATCTATCTATAAATAAATAAAAGTTTCACCGCGAAAACTCGAGGTAATTATCACCACAACAACGCGAATAAGCACAAAACGAAATTATTTTGAAATAAATTTAAAAAACCAATTGCATGGCAGGCCAGAACGGGAGAGACTGGTTGAGGGAGACCTATCCTAGACCTCTCCAGCCGGACTGTCGACCGATTCGTTCGTCCGTCGCTCCCAGATTCCTATCGACCCCTCATACCTTTTTCCATCCCAACACATCCTCTCCTTCCTTTCCTAAAAGAAACCTCCACACAGCATCCTCAAAGTTGACATAGGGCCTGAGGGGAATCATTTTCTTCATCTGTGAATTATTTTCTTCCTTTCAAGATATTATAAATGATATCTTGGTAGGATCAATGCACGTTTTCATTTCAACACCAAACAAATACTTTTCCAGCACGGAGGGGTAGGTATTGGATAAATTACATCCTGGTAGAAACTATGCAAATTATCATTTCAACACTAAATAAGTCTTTTTCGTTGTTTGTTTGCCTTATAATAAGTCTTTTGAAGCTTTTCACTCTATAATACACCTGCATATTACAACAATATGATAACCAAAAGTACCTATACGTTTACCGATCACTGCATAAAAACAAACAAGTAAAATCATGTAAGAGTTGGGGGAGTAGTAGCGACCACTGCTGTTGTTACAATTATTACTTTAGGACCTGTATTAAAAGATAGTCTCGAGAGCTAGAAACATTGGATAATAATTTCATCTAAGATAACTGTAGCTGTATCGAGAAGGTAGTTAAATGCCTGATACAGAAAAGTAAAAAATAAAAACGATTCTCCTACTCGATACATAATTTGGGTCAAACTAATAGCAAAAAAAAAAATGAAAATCAGAAAACTGTACGAAAACAACATATGCTTATTAATCTACAAAATTCAAAATGGCTTTATACACACAATTACTACATTTATGAAAACATCACAAGTACATGAACACCACACAAGACAACGTCATAAATTATACACAAATTCAACAAAGACAGAGTGTGGCAAAAGAAACATAGGCTATGAGGGTATAAACATATATAATCTCCTTCCTGATAGCCTGACAACCGAAAATAAAATAAGAATATTTTAAAAAAACTGTTTGCTCTCAAAATTAATGAGCAAAACCAAAATGTTCTCACTTAAAAAAATGTGTTACTTGGTATTAGGTAGTAAACCATCATTATTAATATTATTTGTATCAATGTATTAAGTTAACAAAGCGAAATATGTATATTTCTTATAACTTTAAAAATAAAAAAAATAAAATAAAAAAATAAAATAAATTTAAAAAAAAATATTTCAAAAACACATAAAAATTAGCACTTAACTAAGTACACTTAACTACTCTACATACATTTTTCAGTTTTTTAGTGCATACTTATAAAGATATTTTCTATACCTTTAAACTTTCCGATAACCACTTGAACGCTTTTTGCCACAATATGGCACTATTTCCAAAGCCTCGGATTGCTTTGTTGCCACAATGTGGCAAATTTTCCGTAGATTCGTAAAAAGAAAAATAATGTTTTCAAATGTTCCAGCGTTCTGCAGTTGACGTTATTGGAAAGCTGAAAGCATACTTCCAGTATTGATCACTATACTACTCCGTTCTTCACTTTTGTAGTCACGTGCAATTCAGTTGAATGTCGAAATTATTTCGAACTGGTGACTATCAAAATCGTATCCTATAAAATGTCATATTTTACGTGTTTTAGTCGAGTTTTCTAACATATTTCTATACCAGTGTAACAATGATTGATTTATCAATTAATTTAACGTGTTTAAATGTCGAAAGAATTAAAGCTAAAGTGAAACTATCTTAAAAAGTGTGACAGTTGGTTAACTACAACGCAATAGAATGTTCTAAATTACTATGTTTGCAAATAAATTATTTTCAATAAATAAAGAATTAATCAAGTTAATTGATATTGTGGATTAAAGTTAAAGAATGTATCTGTGTGATCTGATGCAGTTATTCTTGGTAAGTGCGTTAAAAATTATATTTATTGCAATCAAATTTTTGCATTTCACGAACAAAATTTCTGTCGAATATTTTTTTACATGAATCATTTTAACTCTTGAGAACTTATATATTTCTATACGTGATCTGATCATTAATTATACCATTTACAAGAAACTTCAAAGAAAATATTTAATTTGTTCCCAGGCTGTTTGTAACTACAAAACCAAGAAAATATATCCTAAAAATATGCAATAATTATTTAAATATGTGAATTCATTGGCTATAAAGCACTTTATTCGATTTATGTGTCTCCGTATTAAAATTCGGGGGTATTATTTTTTTATTTGGGCGGAAAATTTTCAAAATGATCACCAAAATATCTCAAGCAATCCGAGAAAAAAGTTTAAATATGCGCTGTCGCTCCAGTGGATAAAAACAAGAAGAGAAAATAAACAGGTAGGATGATTCTTACTTCTTTATGTGAATAGCGAGCACGAGTATTTTATATTCTTTCAATCTCTAGAATATGGTTTCGTTCCGGAGGAGCCCATAAAGAAGAGCCGTTTACCAGCAACTAGGGACTAGTGGCTCACCTTCTCAGAATTGCAAATCCATTGAAAGAGTATATTGCACTGAGGAGAACAAATCCAAGCAACTTGTTGACGTGCAACCTTCTGAAAGGGGATCAAAGACATTTTGCAGAAGCCAGCTTAGAAATCTTCCGCAGATTGAAGAGCATTTTACGAGAATGCCAATATCGGCAATGAATAATAAATACACAAATAAAAGTAGGTACTTTAGTTTGAACCCGGAATATTCCGGAATTGGTTTTAAATTTTAAAGATAAAATAAATTAACCTTTTAATCATTAAAAAAGGATAGAAATTTTTTATATTTAGCAATAAAAACGTAAAGGTTAAGATACAAAAGGATATTGTAGGTCTCTTGGGAAACGTGTACACATACATGGAAATGTAATAAGAATTGTACGTTTTTAGATTTTCACGGCCAAAAGCATTTTCGTTGTTTGTTTTTGGGGTGTTATGCCGTGTTGTGCTACCTCCTTCTTTAGCCGACGTTTCGGACAGCGTTGTAATAAGACTTGTCAAAGTAATAAGACTTGTCTATTTTGTGGATAATTTGGGAAGCGGGTATGGGCATCGCCGCTCCGAGAACCATTTATTGGATAACACCTCTGCCATAGGTCACACCGAATGGTTCTGGACCATTCGACACAAAAATCACCGCCGGGTGCTCTCTTAACAGGGCTGCTCGGGTTCATGGGGTTAGGTTTGCCCGAGTCTTGGCGGCCGTTGCGTCTGCCCACGGGCTGCGTGGCGGGCTGGATCGAGAGAGATTGGTTGAGGAATGCCTTTTGATCTCTACAGCCGGACTCTCTCGACTCTGTAGGGATGGATTCATGCGTTCGTCACTCCTTTTTACACTGTTTCCAGATTCCTAACCACCCCTTCTACCTTTTAATTCCCAAAACTTCCTCTCCTTTCTTTCCTTAAAAAGACCCTCCACCAGCATCCCCTAAGATGACATATGCCGTGAATGAAATTATTTTCCTCAGGGCCTCTTGTGTGAAGCTAATGTTAAAAATAATGCAAAAATACCTACTTCCTTTTAACACCTACTAATAAAACTGTTTATCATCTCTATTCAATCTTAATTATGTATAAACAAGACAATGAATTAGGATTCAGTTTACACGGATTAATTGTTAAAGCTAATGATGATGAATGAGCTCAAATCTACCTTCAACTTTTCTAACGGTATATGTTATTTTCTTTAAAGGCATTATTCTAATATCTAGTGGGAATGATGTATTGAGCAGGTCTTACCGCATTTTGCATTTAGAATACGTTTTTTCAAAAAAAATAACAATTCATTAAATATTTTAAGTTAATTTTCACGTTCTGCGTAAGTTCTATTCAAGTTCTGTTAATATATCTGGTTGGGCCTTTACACAATACACAGCTACACTTATCGCTCACCTACATTATACATCTACATATCATGAACCACTGTACTTGGTAGTTAATATCGGTACATTTCCTAACCTATCCTCCTCCTGTAGACCTGTCACTGATCCTCACCCATAAACATCTCCTCATCAATATTCAGTAATTTGCTCTCTGCCGGTGTAAATTCGCCGCCTCCAAAGAAAGTATCGCTACTATGATACAAATATTCCGCTAAAAAATACAATGTAATATAAAGAAGCTGAAAAGAAGAAAATGTTCTGCAGTAAGTAATTTCATTCCTTTCCTTTACCTGTATGAACATATATTCCATTTTCTATTATGGTTTCATTACGCACACATCATACAAAAGGTCCATCAATTCACAAAAAATACACCCCAATATCATTATAGGCCAGTTGCTTCATAAAACTGAAATAATCAAACCATAGCCCGGGGAACCACTTACCGAAAAACCGACACATCTGTCATATACTCCAAGTGGTTTGCTACGTTTAATGACTTAGCAGGGGTGCCCGGGTTCATGGGGTGAGGCGTGTCTGGATCTTGGCGGCGGAGTGTCTGCCCACCTAGTGATAGATTGGAGAACAGACTGATTGAAGGAGACATTATGACCCCTAGATTCCTACCCACCCTTCATACCTTTTTCTTTCCCAGAACTTCCTCTCCTTCCTTTCCTAAAAATACCTCCACGCAGCATCCCCAAAGTTAACATAGGCTCTGAGGGGAATTATTTTCTCCAGGGCCTCCCATGTGGAACAAATGTAAAAAATATATAATATAAAATTTTATCTCGTACGATATAGTTTCGAACAATTTCTCCCACCATCAAACACGAGACGCACCCTTATCAAAAAGTATCTTTTCAATAGTTCAACCCATGAAAATGAATAGACACGGGTAAATTGTTTGAGTTTATTGATGTCTCGACACGGGAATTCCTCCCATTTCGACAAAAAACCATTATTGTGAATAATTTTCCTGGGATTTTTATTGAATTGAAAATTTTAATTTGGCATAACATGACAGCTCGATGAATTTGCCCGCATTACGTAGGAGCCAATATTGGATTTTATTCTATTCACTGTTTCTCTGCAAGTCTTGGCGTCGTATAGCTAATTAGCTAACCAACTAAACAACCCAATATTAAATTAGTTTAACACCCAGGTAGGTAGGTACCAGAAATTTGAAAATTATTAACACTGTCGTAAAGCATCATTAGAATGTGTCGCGTTGTAAATTATTCCAAATATTTCGGGGTTAAACTTTTGTCATTTAACAACATAAGTTTACCAGCCACGAAAACACTAACTTCAGACTCTCACACTTTGAAGACGTGTCAAAGCAAAAATTAGTCGTGTGTTCGTAAATATCATTAAACAAATTCATTAAGGTTGGCTGTTATATATTTTTGTTTAAAATTTGTGTGAAGTTTAACTGTATGTTTAAATGTGGGTAATATGATGTTGACAAAACTAATTTTACCAACAACTCACTCAGTAATAACTCACAAACCAGTGGGCGTCTTTTGTTAGGTTTTGTCCTTTCTTCTCTTTAATCTACGGTAAGTAATCCATTACTAAGAGGGCATTTATATAATTGCCTTCCAGATGATATTAAAAATGAAAAAAAAAGTGTGTGTTCAATTCACAAACAACAACAAAAATGAAAGTGAATAATGTCGTATTGTAATATAATGTTATGTAAATGTACTGTAAAGTAATGAAATGTAAAAGTATGCAATTCAGAATTCTAGTTAAGTAAGTGAAAATGTTATTTTCTCTTTTTCTGGAATGAAAACATATTAATAAAATCTCTTGACTTTGTAGGTGTGGGTGTTGTGATAATGCTTGTTGTTCGATTTTCTTAGCCAAAATTATGTTACTTTCTCTGTATACCCGACCATGTACGTTTAAATCCCCCAAAATTCTTAAATCGTTGTGGTGAAAGATCACCATCCAGAAACTAAACGTTGTTTGATATGGCTTTGCCGTATTTAGTGACTAGATTTAAATAGATGGGTATTTTCCAATATTTCTCTTTTCCTTCTTCTTCCTTTCTCTACTCTCTTTAGCCTCACAATACATACCCTAATTGGAGACGCCAGGGTCCCAATGACAATCGGTAGCAGTAAATTTTTTTGTGAGATATTCTCATAAAAAACAACAGCTTTCTAAAGTATTTTGTCCCTATGGAGATACTTGTTTGTATACAAAATATCATCAAAAATCATGAACATTCTATTCTTTATAACGTAATTGATTACCCAACTACGTCGATATTTTACGAGTAAAAGAAGAGATAAAAAGGATTTGGGGAGAACGAATTGAACGTTTTTGGTCCACATTCTTGTATAAATACTAACTCTGCCTTCGAAAAGCACTTATTTTAATTAAGAGATTAACCCAAACCTTTTTCGAAAATCACTTCTGACAAATAATCACTTCCCGGAAGGAACAAACCGCATTTACTGAGTAACTGTCAAATAATCGAATTAGAAAATGGGATATTTCCAAAGAGATATTTTGACGAACTCTAAGATAAATTCATATGGCGAACTTCAATCTTAGTGATTGAGATTACTTTACATTAGTTCAGGAAAACTCAAATAAAGATAAAGGTTCGTCGAGATTACAACTTGCTTTAAATACGTTATGGTAAGGTTTACAACGACGATTTAAATGGACCAGATGTCCATCCTATTGGAAGCCCTAATTCAGCGGTTTTCAATCTGTGGTACGCGTACTCCTTGGGGTACGCGAAACCAACATTAGGGGTACCCAATAACGTTGCACGAATGTAGGTTTCAAAATTCAGCTCAGCGTTTTCAAATTTTCTCGGTGGATTGGCAGTCTGAATGCTGAACCAGACTTGAGCCAACATTTGTAATACTTTGCTCTGCAAAGCAAGTTCAAAGGACACATTGACTGCATGTTAACATTGTTTGATTGAGAAGAAACAGGAAATTGGTTTTTTTAACAACTTATACATGAGAAACTTTTTTTCTACAAAATATTGCAGGTTAAAAAAATTCATACTCCCAATAAACTTTGTGAGTTTTGAAATGTGTATGGAAAACGTGAATTTTTTCGTCTAAATAAAAAGACGTCGAACAAAATTTGTTCCATTTGGCATATAGAATCACTGGTTGAAAATTCGGATGTCGTGTTACACTGTGTGTAAAATTGCATTAATGGTATTTGTGTGACTTGATTATTATATTAATTTAATAATGAATGTATTAAATATGTGATAACAAATTTTAAAAATGTATTTTATTAGACGTGTACACAAGATAGATAGAGAGTACGGGGTACAACACATTTGTAGTCAGTGTTAAGGGGTATGCAGGCTCCAAAAGATTGACAACCGCTGCTCTAATGTATTCTAAAGCTGACACTGCTGGAGCCCCGCTGTCTATCATGTCTATATTTTGAAACTACATATATAAACCACAGCAATTTTTATTGCTTAAAGTGGGTAGTCGTATTACCATGGAAATATATTGAGTAAGTACTCTACTTATTAACAACTCTAATGAATTCCTTGACCTTTAAAGTCCAGCCATGTTATACGAGAGTGACTTTATCGCCTCATTTCTTTATCGAAGCTGCTTGCCGTTATCTGCCCCAAGTAAACTTTCACGAAATGTTTCAGTACCACTCCCTCAAATTAATAGAAAAAAATTAACTACTCTTTTACTTGTTTTCTCATCCAATATTATGTAAGCACATCATAATATTATATTTAACTAAAAATATAACCATCTACATATTATTAAGTAGCGTAGTGGGAAAAAAACTTGTCTAAAACTGGTTATAGAGAGATGTCAGTCCCAAAGATCATTAGGTAAAAAAAATGTAGTAACCACTCTCAACGAAAAATGAGAAACATGAAAGACAGAAAAATTGAAACCACGACATCTGCCTTGCCGGAACATTGCTCTAACCACTGACCTTATTCGACCATAACAATCTCCACCATTTTTAAATAGAATTACCGACGTTTCACATTTTTCGTTTGAGAATCGAGAAAGTTGGCTTCATTGATTAAAAACTTTAATCACGTTACAGTGTCCAGTTGCGAGAAGGATTTCGGTAAGATTTCCCGCCAAGCGCGATCCATGTTCAGCACAGGAAAAATCAGGTCAATTGCTCCCGCGGGTTTCTTGGGCGTCTTGCAGTGGAAGGTCAGGCTTTTCTGAGCTCTATTATGACTGGAGACGACACTTGGGTGGTTCATTACACGCTTGAAACAAAAAGACAGTCGTTATACCGATTCTCCATCAGCCAAAAATTTTCTAAACCGCAATTTTGGGGAAAAAATCATTGCCTCAGTGTTTTGGGAATGAAAGGGTATCATTTTGGTTCAATTTTTGCTGCATCTTCTGACCATCTATGCACATCAATATTGTGAGACCCTAACAAAACTCAAAAAGCATTCAAAACAAAGGGAGGGGAATGCTGATGAGAGAAGTGTGCTTGTTGCGCGACAACGCTGTCCTCACACAGTCTTGGCTTTCAAGGCACTCTTAGAATCTTTTGGTTGGGATGTTTTGAACCACTCCCTCTTATTTCCCTGATTTGACGCCTTTAGATTATCATCTTTTCACCTCCCTAAAGGCACACATGTGTGGAATTCAATTTTTAGCAGGTGCAGAAAGGGGTTTTGAACTGGGCGACGGAACTGGCGGGAGAGTTCTTCGAGGAGGACGAAAAAAACCAGTACCACGGATCACCACATGCATTGAACGGAATGGCAAATATGTGTAAAAATAATCAACAAGTGTATCAAAAATATCCTGCATTTTTTTTTCAAATATACCTTTTCAAAAAAAATGTAAAAATCTAGTACACTTTCTTTCTCAACACCCCTCGTAAATAATGGAGTATTGTGGGAATATAAGCCTTAACCTGTATTACTGGGTTAGATCCCAATGATTACATGGTAAAAAAACGATTTGAAGAGCATACAAAATAATAAAATACGAATTTTACGTAAATTCCATAGGTGCTTTCTTACTGAATAGGTAGTTGTTTCAGACTGATATCCGTCAGATGAATATTTTTCCTAAGTAAATATTATTTGCCAACCCTCTATGGTAAAAGACACCAGAAGAAGAAGATTAAGCTCTCTTATACTATTTAAAACGTGAACAAATATTATTGTAAAGTAAGTCAGTATCGCTGTTGTGAAATACCAGCATTCAAAATGAAAAAGTTGCTCGGAATTGCTTTAATCGTGTTTGGTGGTAAGATCTGAATAAAAAGGTAATCACTTCTTCAATCTGAATATACAGGTAATTTCCCTCCTTCTCTCCTCTATCTCGTTATCTTTTCCACTCTGTTCAGCCTTACAACGTACCCGAAAAACAATGGCGCCGGAGAGATAGGACTCTTCTGCGATACTCAAATTTAAAAAAAATATATTTCTGTAACAGTAACAGATAATATCAACTAAACTATTCATACTTGGTGTGATATTTTATTTTATGTAGGTACGGTGGTGGTATGTATGTGTGATATATTTTAACCACTCTCTTGTATAAATTGGAAAATGGGTTCGTAAAGTAATTTACAGAGATTCTCACATTTTCCGTAAGGTTGGGATTCGTTTAACTGAGAAGAAGGCATCCGAGCGGGAATCTATCGCATCCATCAAAACCTCGATAAGGGATAGTATACCCAGTGAAAGGAAATGGGAAATGTATTCAGGCTGCACCTATGATGGCTTCACCCAGACGGGCGCCGCGTTATGAAAATGGCGAATATCACCCCCCCCCCCCCCTCCCTTTCCACCCCGTCAAAGGACGCATTTCGATTTTCACTATTACTAAATAGTTCTCCATATTAGCAAGAAAAGAAGAGAGATCATACCTCCGACTTGAGGGGTAAGACTCTCGACTCCCAAATAATTTTTATTTGATTGATTTGTGTTATTTTACAATTAAGTAATTAAAAATAATATATAGTATACATGCGACATGTTCCAGAGTGGAAAATACTCTCAGTATCGCCCTGGTGTAAGACCACTTTAGCTTTGGCCGTGTTTTGTGACCAGATCTAAATAGCCAGGTACATTCCCAGCTTCCTCTTCTCCATATCCTTCCCCTCCCCACTACCTTCGGCATTGGGACAGTTGGGACTCTTGTGCGATTTGCATATAAAAAAAATGATTTAATACACTTTGTTTCCGTAACTGTCATTTTATTTATGAGAGTTTAAAAAATCTGAATAATTTAAGATGTTTTTTACGCAATACACAAGCGGTGAATCTGCATAGAAAACTAAAAAACTTTTGGAGCACGGCAATGCATCGAAGCAATTGAAAAGAAATTAAACAGATCGTAATGCCCCTAGCAATAAAAAAAAACTAATTTTACCAAAAAAAAAATCAACTTCCGAATCTATTTACCTATTCAAAAACGAAAGCTCAAATCAAATAGTTATATCACAAAATTCTAAAAAAAAATTCAAACCACTATACACATCTGCGACTAATAAAACCATTCATAAATATTTATTTTAATTTTAAAACCCGTAATAAATAACTTTGCATTTATAATTGTGATCTGTTTAAACACCACAATCCAACATAGTGTGTCATTATAAATATCATTGTGATTGAAAAACTTAGTTTGTTCGAAAAAATTATCACAGAAATGGTATTCAAGATAATCCTTTCAGTTGTAATAATATTCCTTTAAAAGGAAGGTCTAATTTAAATTATTCTTATAATAGGTAATGATAAAAAATATGTCAATTTCTTTTGTCATATTGAATTAATATCATGTCTAACCAAATAAATAAATGTAATTTAATATATAAACTTCTCTCGCCATAACACAGGGACATCCCTAGCATGGCGGATGAAATAACACAATATCTATACAATGTACAAAATGCATTTAATAAATAAATAATATTTAACTACTTGTCAATCGGTTGTCAACTGGAGCGGTTAATAAATAATACCATATAATGATAACAAACAACAACTAATATAAAATAGTTCTTATATTTTATACTTGGAAAGCATACTGACAAATAGTTGTTATTTATTGAACTTTGTTGTTGTTCTACTAAAATATATTTTATCTTTTCTCACACTGACCACTGTAGGTATGTGGCCTGTCCACAGATCGGAAAACCTTCTGATTTATTCGTGTACGCACCAGATAGAAAAATAAACAAATATTTTGTAACCAAAAGGAAAAAACAAAATTAAAACACGAATACTTTATTTAAGTGGCATTCAACGCATATGTACGATGGTACTCGCTAGTTATGTAATAAAATAATGGCAAACAAACAGATCGCGCGCTGTGTCATTATAAATAGAAGTGGGTGGGAAATATGTAAGTCTGCTTGGAATAACATGTTCGCTTCCACGTTCAGCAAACTTCAATCTGTGGGTGCTCAGTGGTCATTGCTCATTGCTCATTGCTCTCTGCTCGCCGTAGGTGCTTAGTGCTTACGCTCCCCATGCAATGGCCCAATCCAAAATTTGCATATTCAAATACCCCGAAACCAATAGCAACTGGCAAATTGAAACCACTGAATTCATTGAGGACATTTAAAGGTTGAAGGCTACGATTATTATCGTTTTAGTAAGAAAAACCTGGTGAGTGATAATATTAGTTTTTCAAAATTTTATTTATAATATTTACCGAGCCATAAAAAACTACAATAACCTTCCTTCTGAATTGCGTTGTATCAATCAAAAGAAATAAATAAAATCAAACAATTTTAAAAAAAAACACATTAACAAATAAATATTTTGTACAAAACATACCTAAGAAGAATTATGGCTCCCTTATCAGGCACAAGAGCTCCTATTTTCTGATAAGATATACATGACTAATCATGACCTTAAATATTATATTTTGTAAAATATATATATATAAAAAATGTAACACATATGTTTTTATTACAATAATAATTTTAAAAAAATTAAAAGTGTTAAATGATTTTGAATTGCACAAAATATCGGAATTTATTTATGTTTTTTTTTAACATTATTGAGTATATTTATCTTTAATATATATCTAAACCAACTATAATATACAAACAATATCTCGTTTGTGGGGCGGGTAGGATCCCGCCGCCCAGGAACCATTTATTGGATAACCATTACTTCTGCCACAGGCCACCTCAAGGGCTTTTCTTCATTTGGTGACTTAGCCTGGGTTCATAGGGTGAGGTTTTTACGGATCCACCAACTACGAGGCAGGCGGGATCGGGAGAGATCGGTCGATGGAGACGTTTTGACCTCTTCAGCAGAACTCTCTCGGAAATTTCACCTTGCACCGCAGTGGGAGGGATGGATTCATACATCCGTCACTCCTGGACACACTGACCTCCAGATTCCTACCCACCTTTTTACCCTTTTCCTTTCCAGAACTCTTCTCCACTCTTTCCTTTCTTTAAAAAAACCGTCCACCGATTGCATGGCAAAGATGACATAGGCCCTGTGAATTATTTTCCTCTGGGCCTTCCGTGCGTAGCTAATGTTTAAAAAAAAAAACGGGTTTGATTCCACCTGAACCTTCGTCTGGGTTTCGTAAAAACATACTAAATTAATTACAGAGTTATAGTGTACAGGAACTTAGATGAGGGGGAAAGAATACCAAATTTGAGGGAGGGGGGAGATAGGTAAGAGAAAGGGGGTAAAAGTGGGTGTTAATATTATATTTTACAATTGGATTCTCGCTGAATAAGTCCTCTTACGATAAAATTCTTCCTTTTTAGATAGTCTTTTTACATCGCATTTTAAATATGCTTGCTTTTGTAGCTTGTGAGCAGGAGCAGTTATATAAATTTTTTATTGTAATAAATTGGCAACCACCAGTAAAAATACATGTTAAATACAATGTACAGTAAAATTAGTTATTTGCATATTCATAGGTATTATTAACAATGGAAAATAGTCTACAACGGTAGGTATTTATGCAAATAATAGATAGAAGGTTATATTTTGAGGTTTCTCATAACCCGCCTCACTAGACTATTTTATGTATAAAAGATAATAAATGGTTTTATAGTACCTATGAATATGCAAATATTTTTAAAAAGATAATGTTCAATGAATAGTTTGGATCAATAACTTCGTTGATGAGTGCACCAATAAAAGCCCTAGTATTAGATATCTACTTTTGATTTTAAAAATTTACATTATAATTTTTTTGTTTGTCGCGTTTTTAAGCTATCTGGAAGAATGTTAAAAATTCTTTAAGCAAAGTACTTATGTACTTAGATAACTTGTTTTAATTATGCGTAGTTGTGTCTATAAAAAAAAAAAAATTATTTTGGATTATTTTTCAAAAACTACTGTAAAAGATTTGATAAACCTGCCATATTTATTTAGTTATTCATAGAGCCAGGTAAAGCAAGGGGAGCTGCATATATATTATAATTTATGATTTATCTCCCACCCGGTATGCCCACATTGCTTTGCGGTGGGTTATACCAAAGCCAATCTTATATTATATTCTGCCGTTCCTCGCGTCGCGTCGTCTCTCGGCATCAAAATCATATCAGTTTACATCGTCAGTCTTCATGTTGAAGTTGGGTGACCACAAATCAGTATTATTTCTATCATCTGGAAACAGTGATAAAATTCAATCCCGTCTACGTTACTATAATGGCTTTGTTGGGGAACAAATTTAAAATTACGCCTTCTTTGACACCGCGGTAAGGTAGCAAGGAGTCAAAGAAGACAGGCTTACGATTATTAAGTGTATTATAGATGGCCTGGTTCAAATCTGCAAAAATGAGTTTAAAAATGGGAGTCATGTTTGGAAGCTACTTCTGGGCTGGAATGCCAAAATACATACTGATAAACCTACTTGATTCTGTGTAAAGGAGGAAGATCCGTCTGATTGAGAATCCGTTTGATAGATCGATTGCCATCTTAAATGCACAGACGAGTCTATTCTAAAGGTATTTCAATGGTACCTGATCGAAGTAGCTAGACCAACTGATTTCCTGTGCACCGGCGCACGTACTGAAAACGTGAACGGATCACCTGTTCATAGTAGTTGATATCGGTTTAATTACAATGGGTCGTTTTATCGACTATAATCCGGGCCTCTTCAAGACCCGCATTAATAAATACCCTCATACAGACAACAACTGCCCAATCGGGTGGCGATAAAATTCCTCTTTCTATACGGACTAAAAAAGGGGCGCTTTCGAGGTGTAACATAAAAAATTAACCTATTTTATTTGACACGTTTTTATGTCTCTATGAATAAAAGTCTGACTAATGCCTCATAGTCCGAGAGTATTCACATGCTATTATATGAAATATATATATATAAGACTGTTTGTTGTCCTTAGGTTTTTAATGACAAATAAAACAATTTGTTGCTCTGGAGTGTAAAGAAACGACAGTTAAAGTTTATTTGTCATAAAACATCATCATGCATCATCATTATAATATTTTAAAAATATCAACCACATACATAGTGTAACCAAAGTAATGACATTTGAAAAAAAAACAATAGAATAAAATAAAATTCATAATTCAAGTATGAATGAATCCTAGATATTTCTAGGTAGGTACTTAAATACTAGGTAGGTAGGTAGGTAAATAAATATAAAGGAATCCTAGACATTTCTAGGTAGGTACTCTTATTCCTTTACATAATATATACATATTTTTTTAATTAGTACGTACCGTTTCGAAAATCATATTATTGTACGCACGTTTACTTGACCTATATCTCAAAAAAGAATTGTTTCTCTTTGCCTATTGTGTTAATTGGCGGTAACTAGTTTTCCTAAAAAGCTGCCTCTGACTACAAATTCAAATATTGACCAGAATTATGTTAAAGTTAGTTGCTTATAAATCTCATAATATTTATCTTTATTTTCGTAAATATTTCCTTAACAGAATTTTCATGAAATTTGTAACATTTTTAGTAAAACAACAATATGACAACATGCAAACACGCAGCTCATAAAAGCAAAATTTTCAGGCAGAAACGACGCACTACAAAATAAAAATAAAAGTCCCAAGTTTTAGCAAACTGCTGTAAAATTAATAATTATTCGTCCCGTAGGTATACTGTACCGACTAGGACTGTGCGTCATCCCAACTTTCGCTTCACACCTTTTTACTTTCCTCTTGTTTGCGTCTACCAAATTAAATACAAAAACTTCTCAATGATCGTTATTTAGTAGGAGAAATTCTCCAACCTAGAGACTGTCTTTTTTTACATAAAAAGTCATTTTCTCTTTTTTTCAGATACACAGCTTTAATGCGTTTCAATAATGAAATTTTAACTTAAATGTTCAAAAATGTACCATCATATAGGCCCTGTTACAATATATATATTTTTTTTTAAAGAAAGACAAACATTCCCGGGTTACGAATATCCCAACAACATTTCAAAATCTCCTACTACCACCACACTAAGCGGAAGATGTTGCTTGTGTTGTGATGGAGGACTTAGACAGCTGAGGAATCGAACACGGAATGCCTGGGTGGGACCCAAACGCGATACCCATTCAACCACTGACCGCGGTATTGAAACACAAATTTTAGCATATTACATACAAAACTGTTTTATTTTATCTATTATTGTTTTGTGTTTAATTCGTATAACACCATTTAGATATTTGATGTAAACCAAATTTGACCCTTGATATTATTAAGTTCTGCAAGTAATTTAGTTTATTATTATTGTGACAGCTGTTTCGGCATACAAAGCTATTTTCAAACTGTGGTTAGGTCATGTTATTTGCATTTTAATATAGCTGTTACCGGTTAAACCTATTTACTGAGAAAATAATTGTGACAATAGATTGTCTATTTTGTGGGGTACTTTCAAATCTCGAAATTCTCCACAATAAATGGTAAAGTTTTCTTAATTGTTTAATAATGACGTGACTGTTAATGGCTTATTTAAATGTTTTATATTGTAAACAGCAAAAATACTTGCAGAACCTAATAATAACATTATTAAAAATGATTTACGAATTTTAAATATATATCTCTTAATTTTACACCAAATACACTTTAAAATTCACGTACAAAAGAGATTTTTTTCCAAAATTGTTTCCTGGTGTTTGGGAATTAGCAATTATTCTATTTATAAGAGAATTTCAATTTATTTTAACTTAATACTGCTTCGTTATTTCCGACTCAACTACCACCAGTAGCTTTTCATTCGGATTGTACGTTCTCTGTCAATACTTGCTTGAGCGATGAGCTTCCCAACCGCATAGCGAATAGATAACTCCCATTTTAAACTTTTTGTTGAAAGTTCTGTTTATTTGAAATAAATATAAAAAATAACCCATTTGATCAGCACATGGATAGCACTCCATCTTAAAACATATAGTTCTATGTTCATAATGTTACACTTTAAGGTGTACGAAAAAGATATTCCAAAAAAATTTAATTACCTTCATTTTAAAATGCTGATGAAAACCATACTATCGATCGTCCAGTTGATGAATCAAACATTTCCAAATTCAAAGTTTTGAGATAATGAGGACGTAACGGTTTATTTTTTCGTATTCACGTAATATTATTTAAGCTTTCTTGTAGTTACGTGTTTTATTTAAAGTGGAAAATCTCGCTACAAGCGATAAACTAAAGAGGCAAGGACTAAACGAAAAAATGTCGGGTTTGTTTTGTGACATAACGAGTAATTTAGTCGAGAAACCAAAACCACAATCGTTTATAAATATTCAAATAGTAATAATAATAACAAAGTATTTTTATAGCGCAGTTTTGTGATGTGATGATTTCACTTCAAGTGCGCTTAACTATAACAAAATTTTAAAATAATCCCACAGTGCTTCGTAGAGCCCTTACATATTGAAAAGTTATTTTAAATAAAGAATATACAGTATACGAGTATACAAGGCAATAAAAATGGAACACAATTAACAATAATAGTGCTGTTACAGCATAGGACAATAATAGTAAAAAGTAACGGTGCTATTATAGCACAGGACATAACAAAAACATTAAAACTAAAATATAGTATTTTTATTTTTAACTTTTTAACTTAAAGAGTTAAACCTCAAATTATAATATTAAAATGCAAAAATCAGTCATTTTAAATACATGTAGAATTACGAAAGATTTTTTAAATATTTATATTGAGGGATCAGTAGGATTTATCGGTCAAATTAGGAATTCCACAGAGCCGAACCCTCTGATATGAAAATATCTGGAGACGGTGAATTATATTCCCATATATAGACGGTGAATTAGTTTGGTAGATTAACGTGTTGTTCTTGTATTGTTTTGTATTAATTATACTTATATAATACACTTGCATAACGTGGATTTACTAGATGATCATTTATATGGAAAAGTGTATGAAAGGGTTTAGTTTTTCCTATGGGAAAAACTAAACCCGTTCCTGTAAATCTGGTAAATAAAAAAAAAAATAAAAAAAATGAAGATAATATTAGCGAAAGTCAATCAAAAAACCCAAAACAGAAAAATCAGAAAAAGATACGGATCAATAGATGTCGCATATTAATAAAAAGTGATAAAATTTATCCTGACACTATCTAGAGGGCATTTAGTTCGAGTTGAATCTTGCAATCACACATAAAGGTAGCAGCCAATAAAAATATGCGATAAGAAAAATGAAAATAATGTTGGTGGTTCTCAGTCGAAGTATGATACAGTTAAAAATGACCGAATCGGATAGGGATACGTTGGCGCAGTTGGATAGCGCGGCGGCGTGGATTGCCGGAGGACCTGGGTTCGAGTCCCAGATGTATCCGTATCTTTTTCTGATTTTTCTGTTTCTGATTTTCGATTGACTTTCGCTAATATTATCTTCATTAATTAAAATAAAATATAGTATGTAAAAATAAGAATCATTCTGAGTGGACATTAAAAACATTTAAAAAAAAACATAAAAATACAGTAAGAATAGCAGATCGAAGAAAAGATGATATTAGTGAGAAAATAAAAAATTATACAGACTTTACTGAATACAGTTGTTTATGGCGTCGAACTTATATGTCAATTTACATTAGTGAAGAGAAAAGAAGGAACGTCCCAGATGTATCCGTATCTTTTTCTGATTTTTCTGTTTCGGATTTTCGATTGACTTCCGCTAATATTATCTTCATTAATTAAAATATTATAATTTGAGGTTTAACTCATTAAGTTAAAAATAAAAATAGAAAATAAGGCTCCGAGAATTAGCTTTACATACAGCTTAGAAGAAATACATTTCAGGATGTCATTTGGCTGCTAAATCCCTTGGAGAAAACATTTATCGTATTTTGGCAGCATTACACCTCTAAGTGGTTGCGATTCTACTAGCAGATTGGGCTTGAAAAAATGTTTTAAAAGCTGCATCATTGGATTTTTTACAAAAAAACTCGAAGGCATCTAGGAAATCTATACCTAATCGTCGTACAGTTAACAGAAATAGAAACCATTTGCGCCTATCTTTTCTCAAACAAAAATTATCTTGCTTGCTGTTGTATACTCCTGCATCTCATCGAGTTCAAGTTACCTAATCGAGCAATTAGGCAAATATACTATTCTGCAACAATAATTCCGGGACAAACTACCACATACATGCACCTATTTCGCTTTCACACACTTGGAAACAAATTCACCACAAATATCGACATGTTTAATATGAGTTACTGTTATTTAAGAGATACCTTAATGATATTTTTATGTAGCATATTTTTATAATGTAGGAGCTGTTTCTATTTATCTATATTAAAAAAACTTGTTACTCTCTTTTGTTTATCTATATTGTGAACTTTTTCATGTACCTATTACTCATCTGTAAATTTCTCATATTAACCTACACTATATTATTATTATTTTTATGCCATCTGCAATTTAAAAACTTGTTTCAGTTTAATTTATTTTTATTTTTTCTCTTTTCTTATAATATAATATTTTCACTTAATTAATGTTCTTTGCTGTGAGTTTATCTTTCTTATTTAATCATTGTATTACATATGTATTATACACTTATATAAAGGGGCGTTGAAAAAAAAATTATTTTTTTGCAGTACAATGGTTACAGAATGAGGAGAAGGTTTACAGATATTAAATAATATTTCATGGTGGGTACCTTTGACATGTTTCTTAGAAAATGTCTTATTGTGGAATATATAAATTAGTAACTACCGGGTGATGTGCGTAGTGTGTAAGTGTGTGTATGTGTGACTATGTGTGAGGAGTAATAATAATAATATCACTGCATACTCAACTTAAATTTGTATTTTTCGGAGATTTGTGACCAGTCAACTGGACGATCAAACGTGTGATGAAAAAAATGAGATTGAAGACAGTTTATAAATGATTTCGGCATGGGCAAAGAGGAACTTGAATCTGGTAAATGGACACAGACTTCTTTTTGATCAACAAATTGATTATTCTTTAAAAAGTTAGAAAAATCATCACCCCACGAGCAACACACAAAGGTTATAGGAAGAGGGTATCGATTGAGCTTTTTCTGAAATAAGTGTTATGATTATTCGAAAGACGATTTTAAAGTTTTTCTCGATATTTTACGAAGTTTTTAAAGTGTCTCCAGAAAGGAATATATTCCCAGCTTAACTGACTGGTACTGAAGCGAGATTTTCTAACTTAGTGATGGGCCTGCATTTTGGTACCTTGAAACTTCTGTGTAAGAACTTATGTAAGAATAGTTCGGTATACGAAGTTCTTAATTTAGTTGAGTGAAATATTAGATGGTGTTCGAAGTTCTTTAAAAAGATTCACAAGTTTTTTTTTAATTAGCTTAACTCAGGAGGACCTGAGGAAAAAATCCCTAAGGGTCTATGTTATCTTTGGGGATTCCATGTGAATGGTATTTTTAGGGAAAGGAAGGAGAGGAAGTTCTGAGAAGGAGAAAGGAAAGAGAAAGAGGTGGTTAGGAATTTGGAGTCAATTTGTCCAGGAGTGGCGGACATATGAATCCATTCCTCCGATGGATTGAGAGAGTCGGGCTGGATTAGTACAAATGTGTCCCTCAACCTTTTTTTTCTGATTCGGCCCGCCACGCAGGAGGTGGACAAACGCAAGGGTCGCCAAGACCTAGACAAACCTAACCCATGAACCCGGGCTCCCTTGCTAAGTCACCAAACGTAGCAAATAGCAATCTCCCAAATTGAAGTGTTGTGAAATTAGATATAAAATTTTCGTTCACAATAAAGGTTGAAGATGTCAGTAAATTAGAAACATTATTTTTACTGATACTTTACTTCTGTGAAATCAAAATGTATTTCATGGGTTTCTTTTAGATCATTAATTTAAAATCTAAAATCCATAAATGTTACTGCAGGTTTCTAAACGATTTTTCATTTTCAGAATCAGATTTGAAAATGCAAATAATGTGCACAGTCCGCAGAGTCATGAATCAAATTTCAGGACACAAATTGCATTAAACATTTGCAGAATTTGAAGCAGTCCGCAGTTAGTTCTATTTTATAGCTTATTATATTAAAAGTAAATAAGATTTTTTTATTTCTTCAATCTTTGGAAACTCACTTTTTGGCATCATTTTATTTCAATGAAACAAATAACTTTTGTGTAAATCACTGTAATCAATGTTATAATATCTACTGATTCAAAATAATGTTTCACTTTCAATTCAAATGTTTCAAAACCGATGGTTTCTTCATCAGGATATAACACGGATAAAAATTACAAAAGAAACAAACAAGTGTAGACAAAAAGAACAATACACAAAAATATACAGAGAGAGGTGATTAATTACTTAAAAATATCATAAAAACCATTATATAAAATGAAATATAAAAATTATATAAGAATATTATAACATTGATTACAACAGTGGTTTACAAAAAAGTTATTTGTTTCATTTAAATTAAAAAAAAAGTTTTTTTTAAATTTACTATTATTAACTAGTTCCATCTCGTGGATAATTAATAATCAGTATTACGCAAAATTAAATTTTCATGAGCAGGTATAATTTACAAAAAATCATCCCACATACATGGTTTGCTTCTAACTTAAATAAAGTGCATATTATCGCAAGGGGCTGCACAATGTACATATGAATAATATATATCATTGTACAATATTTTGTAATATCTAACAGTATTTTTGAAAGTATTTTACTTTCTTATTGTAACTATACATATTATCTATAAGAAGTTCTAAATGTATAACATAAGTACATAGACTAGCTCCCCAGTTAGACTCGAGAATTATTTCTTTACTAATTGGGTAACTAAAAAATTGATGAATGATATGTAATGAAATGATGTTATAATTGTGAATGATATTATATGTTATATGTTACTTTTTAAATGTTAATAATGAATGAGAAATCATTTTATTTTATTTCGATTTTCTTTTGTTATTTTTAATTGTTCATATTATACAACTGTAAACTGTACAACTTTTTATGTGACTGTTTTTTCTTCTTTTTTTTGTTGCTCGTAGGTATATGAATTGTACCTACGAGTTCTCTAAAGTTATGCATGTGGATTTAGCATTAGATATATTCTTAATTATTATATTGTGTTTATGCTTTATTTATATATTTTGTAATCTTTTTTATTTAGGTTATATTGTTGTTATAAAATAAATTTGTATCTATGTGTAAAAGCCCAATAGGGCGTCAATAAATAAATAAATAATAAAAAAATTAAAAAATTTAAAAATGTTTATCAGTAGTTGTTTAGAAAAGCTTTTTTGACATTAGTTCCACATAGGAGGCCCTGAGGAAAGTAATTTCCCTCAGGACCTATGTCATCATCACTTGTGTGAGGGTTATTTTTTAAGGAAAGAAATGAGAGGCAGTTCCAGGAAGGAAAAATTATTCAGTGTATCCAGGAGTGCCGGATGCATGAATCTATCCCTCCCACTGCGGTACAAGATGAGGTTCCGGGAGAGTCCTGCTGGAGAGACAAAAGGTCTTCATACAGGCGTCTACAGTTCAATTCCTCCTCCAGCACGACACTAGCGACATTTTTAGCCCCAATTCAAACACGAGAAATATTTTCTCTATTGAATTGGGTAGTTTCGTTAAAAAAAACTACTTTATTGTAATTACTTTTTGAGTACCATATGTTTTTCATTATTTGAAGATATGTAGTTATAGTTTCTATTTATATTTCTATCTATATTTGTTGTTATTTTTATTTTAGCAGAAGTAGTCCAAGACGTGAGCGCCGTGTATATTCGTGTTGTCGTATAATATAATTTGTACTGAAAATATGTTTTTTAAATCAGTGAAAATAATCATCCTCGCAAAAATTTATTACACATTGTAGTTACAACATTTTTAAAAAAATCATATATATTATTGTATACATAAATTATATCTAATATTGTAAATTTTAATGTAGTTTCTCTTTCTCTATGTAGGTATTATCAGTTCACGCTTCTAAACATATAACCTAACATAATTTCATATCGTTATGTTGTAAATCATATTGTAATTCCCTCATCTTATTATCAGGTACCTGGTTACTTACCTACTTACCTCATACTCTGTAAATCTGAATATAGTATATGTTATCAGGCTAATTCGGTAAATCCGAATAGAATATATGCTACCATATTACTTTTTCTGCAGTGTCACAAGAAAATGTATGTATATATTTCTACATTGCACAACTTGGTTTCAGAGAAAAATATTTTTTTTTTGTTTTTTGTTATGTAATTATGTACATTTCTTAAGGAATAATATGAACTAAACTGTCAATTTGTCTGTCCCGGAACGGGAAACTTTCCTAGTTGGACAGGCAAAGCTTTCTTATATGTAAATTTTACTTTTTTTTGTATCCATCTATAATAAATAAATAAATAAATGTATTATAGTGGTGGTATTAGGAGTTAATCAAATTATTGTCGGAATATTCGTGATCCCGGAATGTTTGTCTTATTTTCAATGTACAAATATATCTAAATAACTCTCCAATTATTATTATTCGTGCAATCACAACGTATACCCATTATGAAAAATTACAATGAAAAATTTCTATGCGCAGGCTTAGAAATTTTTCATGATTCCTTGCAAACATACAAAACAAATTTATTAAATTTCTTGGCATTATTATTATTAACTACTTACACTTAACTTTTTGTGAAGCTTTTATCAATCAAATAATTCAAACAGTCAAAATTACAATTAGTGCGCAAATAATTCTTGATTTTAAAATGTATCTTTTTCTCCACCCACATTCTTCCTTTTTGTTATTATTAGTCATCCAGTGTTTGATTCTTATCACCAGTTTCATCATTATTAATTAAGTTATAAAACCCGTTTACATCTCAGGCGAAATAACCTAATGACATTCTACGAACTTACGTAGTAGGTACTATAACCATATATTTGTGTAACATACTTGACAAATAAATAAATTTGATATTTTCGTACAAGATGCATGCAAATGTGTTCACCGAATGTCGCTAACGAATACGCTACATCGCTTTTGTATATATACAATATAGCGAATTAATAATAAAAATATTATCTCGCTCAACTACTTGTGAGCACGAAATTAACTATCTTCATTACGTAAGTCTTATAGTCGATACTTTCATCCATAAGTCACGTAACTTCCTTCCTGCGATGAAATCGCTTTGATACAGTTTGACTAATTATACCAGACTATCCAGTCATCACGGAATTATTAATTAAGCTGCGCGGAATTCCCTTATTTCCACCACCTTCATGTTCCCTGTGAAGTTGATTACCAATCTAATTATCGCAGCTAACCACTGAAGGGAGTGCAAGCTTTCATGTGGCTGCATTCACACTAACTTGCAGGTTGTGAACACATTAACTTGCAGATTGCAAACAGTTTTGTTTATGCACAAAAGAAAGGCTTTGCATTAATTGTATTTGTGTTTAATTCGTTGAACTCCATTTATTTATTTTTAATTAAATTTAAAACAATTTTAATCATGTTATTATTAAGGGAGGAATGTGGTCCAGCCGATCCAAAACATCGACTTTTATTTTGTTATCTAAAAATCTTCCTGTACAAGTGGAGAATACATTCCCAAAGTTGTGGCATCAAATTCGATCCAGTTACAAGAGAAAACTTTAACCGCCTTTTTCTCAAAACCTCTTTTTTCAAGTTGGTTGAAATCCTAGCTCATTGAATTTTCATCCGATTAACTCAATTCAAAGTTTGACTAAAATAAAATTAAATTATTATGCGGATGAACTTCGAATTACTAAAAAGTTATGGCCAATTTTTTCCTCCAATTTTCATTTTATGTCCGCCATTTCTGCAAGGAAGATTTTTTTGCCAACTGAGGTTCATGCGCATGTGACATTAATACTATAAGGATTTTTTTTAATTACATGTTTCAGATATTTTCTAAGGACTCCAATATTTCAACCGATTTGGTCAGACCCTCCACTTGCGGTTACCATATCTATAAATATATATATATATATATATTGAACAAGAAAATTGAACAAGAAAAAATACAACGGAAAATCTCATTCAAATGTCCATATATATATATATATATGGACATTTGAATGAGATTTTCCGTTGTATTTTTTCTTGTTCAATTTTTTTTGTAAACATTCAACCTTTATATGTAACAAATGTTTCATGGACAAATATAAATAATATCTTTGAAAAAAAATCTCGGCTGGACCAGACTCCCTCAAGTTCTGCATAATATTTTAGTTTAATATTATTGTGACGGCTGTTTCGGCGTTCAATATCAATTTGAAACTGTGGTTAGGCACTTTGCAACGACTTATTTATATGATTCTATTTACCCTCGCCTAATTTCAATTTTTAAAGTGCCTAAAATAATATTACGGGTTAAACCTATTTACTCAAAAAATAATGTTGACAGTAGATTCTCTATTTTGTAGGGTACTTTAAAATCTGGTTTCCCTACATTAAATATTAATGTGTTCTAATTTTTTTTTATAATGGCATGACTGCTATTGTCTTATTTAAACGTGTTATATTGTTTAGCGTTTGTAAACATACTGAGAAGTGGGAAATAAATCATTTTCCTTACTTTATTAATTAATGTAATATCAGGGTCATAGGTTCGTTGGTTAAGGCTTGTTGTTGTTAAGTGGAACGTGATTATTACGCAAACAGTTTTTTTTTCACACTAAAGAGAGAGTTTAATTAACATTTTAAAATCGAGCGTCCTTATTGAAAGACCCTATATAATGATGCTACGATAACTGCTACAGCATGGTTTGGTTCCTGATGGAGATGCGACTGAAACTTGCTGTGTTTGATTTGATTCCTGATGAAGATACTTACTGAGTATGAATTGGTTCCCGCTGATAATGCCACGTAACTTGCTGCTTATGATTTGATACGCTGCTGATGATTAGAAGGCGGTAACTAATGGTGTGTATGTTGTTTGGTTGCAGGGTATGGTGCGGGTGCAGCTGGAGATGCAGATGGCCAACACGGTGTGCGAGGTAGGCGTGGCCAGCGGAGCGATGGCGCCAGGCCCGCTGCCCGCTGCCCCCAGCGCTGCGCAGTGCTACGACAGGGATAAACAGGTACACACAAATCTTACATTGCACTTGCGTTTACACCAATCCAAACTGTACAGTCAATCTGTATTACGATAATAATACTATCAAAATTTAAACTTATCAATACTTTTAATTCCAGAGGTTCCAGAGAAAGTAGGTGAAATTATCGTTCTACGTACGACCTCTCTCTGGAACTTCTATACTACCCTTTGTGTTTTGATGGTGCACAATAATCTATAAATGAAGAAGCTGAAGAATTTATTCATATCTAAATAGGTTAAACCAAGATTCTCCGCCACTACAAAAGGAGTGAAAAGAGATCAAGATGATTTATTTGACTGAGAATGATTTATCTGGGTGTAATTTAGCTTCACGAAGCACGGTTTGAAAGGAAAATTGAAAAGTTACAATGTGAAGTAGATAACGTCATCCATCTTGCATTGTTATTGCGTCGAGGTCATCCATTGTGGTGCAAGTTGCATTGTATTACTTCCAGCAGATGTCGCTCTTCCGACAAAGAGAGGAATTTAAATGAAAGCTGGTCCTTTGAGACCGCCCCTCTGTTACTACTTCACTAGTAGTTCCTCCCTATGCCATTGTTCTATATATACTTATTACTATTACTCTTCAATTCCAGACTTTCTCTCGCATTTGCATTGCTTAGCGCGAATAATGCGCATCATCAGTTAGTACGGTCGCGGAAGGAAAGGTAATTGGATTCCACCTTATTTTCTTCTCAGTAATAATAAATAGATACCGTACCTGTTTCGTTCGCGCTTTGATCTTATCTTAGTTTTATCATACTCTGCAATAATATTATTTGCTTTCCCCGCTGACTTTGTGATTATCTTGACGTAATTTTAATATGGTGTATTTCTAAGTCTTAATTTTAATACCAGAACGTATTATGAAAGTGTGAATAATGCTAGATATAAACGTAGAGTATTTTCACCATTGTGTTTCTACACTTACGAATGAATTAACATGAATATGTTGTCTAATAAACGTTAAGATGCGAATTTTCAAGATTTCTTGATGGACTTTTATTAAATAACGATTTTTTTATCATGACGACGAAACACGTCTGCATGAAAATCCTTATATTTATGCATTACAATACGAATCTTACTGATAAAAAACTCAGTTTAATAAATGAAAAATATATTTGGGAGATATGATTTTAAACTTTCACGGCCAAAAGTATTATAGTGATTTATTATTGGGTTATTATGCCGTGTTGCACTACCTCCTTAATTTTGGGCTGTTTTCGTGATATCTTATTAGTCACTTCAAAAGAAAAAATTAAGTGAATTTTACTTGGGCAAATTATCACTAAGTCTTGTTATAACGGAGTAGCCGAATGAAATGTATATACACCTTGTTAGGAAATTGTAAGAATAAATTGAAGAAAACTTCTTTGGAAAGTTATTCACTTTGTGATGGCAGTATTTATTTTAATAAAAAGACAAATAACTTTGTTTACATCACTTTTATTAATATACAATCAACATGTTTGGTGAACGATGTTCACATCATCAGGATTAAATGTACACTAAAGTTAAAAATCAAATATATATCACATCTTAAGTTTTTGTCTTATGATCATTTTTCAATAAATGATCTGCGAATGTATGATCTGCGAATATTTAAAAATGATCATACGTTTGACAAAAACTTAGGACTTAAAATACTACATACGGTTTACAAGGCATCCCACATTAATCATTTTGAGATTTTAGAAGTAAGAAAAAATGTTAATAATAAAGCAGACATAATTAATAAGCAGCAAATTTTTATAAACCCTCTTTTGAACCTTTTCCCACTTAACCGGTCTTTCCCTTCTAATGACTTTGATATCCCTAATTCTAATAAACTTCCCCCACTCTTACCAGGTTCCCTTCCTTCTACCCCTTCCTCCCATGTTTGATTTATATTTGATTTTTAACGTTAGTCTACATTTAATCCTGATGATTCGAACATCCATCAGGAAACATGTGATTGTATATAAATAAAAGTGATGTAACAAAGTTATTTGTCTTTTTATTAAAATAAATAATTAATCATCTAATTTTGTACATACACACAATTTATTGTTAAAATGTATTTTTCTTTGTATATTCATGAAAACATATCAAAGCAAATCGATAAAACAACCTTAAATTGACGTTTAATTAATAAGGCCTATTAATTTAACGTAAGGGTTAAAATCTATTTCTCTTCGAGTAACTGTGTCTATTTGTATGTATTATTTCGATAACATTCACCACTCTCGGTGCGACAGATATGCAATTGATTGAAAAGTGAAATACTCTTTTTTAAAACAGCAAACAAAAACCCCTTCTAAAAGTCCAATTCAAATATGCAAATAAACGTATCTTAAAATATCAGTATCAGTAGGTATACCGAACGTTTTCCCATCTCTATCGGTCTGGAACATCCGTGACAAAAACATCTAAGCGTCCTTTGGCGAGCTCGTTCAGCCCATCTCCCCCTTTAGTGAATTATTCTTAGGTCAAATTGCCACCATACCATTCCCATCGACGAAAGGTTCTCTTCGACGTTAACTTGCGCACTTTTCTTAAGTAAGATTTTAAAGATATTAATTTAGTTTATCAAATAAATGAGGTGGTATATTCCTGAAAGGACATGTTTTAATATTTACTATAGTTTGAACATCTTTTAATAATTACATTTTCATCTGAATGATTGATTCTTCTCTGTAAATCAATAGTTGTCTACAAGCAGGTCGCACAACACACTTGAGCCGATCCTTACCAGCAAGTGAGTTAATAAATACTAAGGACATTAATTATTGGAAGGCCTGAAAACACGATTTTAGTCAAAATTGATTTCGAAAACTTTAATTTGCCCTTTTGATTGCTTAATTATTTATTTACTAGTTGGAAGCACTCGCGCTTGTCTGAAGGCAACTAATAATGCTTTCTAATTTTCTTCAATCCTACTGATTGAAATGTGTTTGGGACCTCCAATAAAGTTCGAGGTTCGTCGAGATTACCAATTACTGTATTTACGTTATCGTAAAGTTTAGAATGAATATTTAACTAAACAAGACGTCCATCCTATTTTATGCGCTGAGTAATTCTGAAGCCAGAAAACCCGACATTGATGGGGCCCAGCTGTCTATAGTGTATCATCGGCTATTTCCGTAACCGTTCGCGCATTAGACACGAACGGCGATAGTCGCCACTCTTCTAAGGTACTACTTAACTGACATCTCAAAACTACATATAACTATCTAAACTAACGACATCTGTATAATACCACAATTAGGTACATAACATCCGGTGACCACGAAATTATTGCAAATATGTTTACTAACGTAAAATTTTTTTATGATACATTAAAGTATTTAAGAAAAGATTTTGTAAAGTTCACTCTGAAAAATGATGATGTGAGGAATTGAAGATTGCGTTTTTCATACAAAGTTCTTTACTCCCACTCGATAGTTTAATGGGATTTCATAAAAACACCTTATTCAGTGTCGATGGTTTAAAATTTGATCGCCAACGTTGGAAGTCTTCAACTAATTCCGCAAATAGATTTCAAAGGAATGGATTATATTTGCTTGAATTCTGAAAGATCCGAATTTATAAAGGTTTCACGAAAACTTGAAAAATGCTATTTTTGCCCGTTTCTTCAGTTTAGCACCCCTACTCATACATCAAACGACGCAAGCAAGCAAGTGTAATTTAAAAAAAACGGTCTTTTAATAATAATTTTCTTTTTATCTTCACTTCATCTCTTTTCCAAGACTTGTCGGAGACGAAAAGACTCTTCAGGCGTTTTGTGATATCCAGATTTTGCATCAATTTGATGCCCTCAGTCAAATAGCTTTGTAATAATTCAAAACTTTCTGATAAATTTTAATTAATAATAATAGGTAATTGGATAATTTGTAGAGCATCGTGTTTGTTAAAAATCAGCGATACACAATTTATAATGATTTCTCAGGCTCTATCTAGTTTTATTAGTTTCTAACATGTGTTCTAAGTAATATAAGTATTTTGTTTACATTAGGACCATTATAAAAAAATTTCTACTTCAAACATGTATCCCTTTAAAGCCAATCAATTTATCAAATTTCCATATCATTATAAATATAATAACGATTTTAATTAAGAATAGACATGACAACATTTAACTTTTTTTGTTTTTTTTTTTATTTCATAATTTTTTTTAGTTACAGTGTTTTACATTTTTTAACTACCATACTAGGCTAATGCCCGTGTTGTGGTAGTCACACATAAAAAACTCGACTGTATAAAAACAAATATTAAAACATAAGAAAGAAGAAAAGAAAAAACATACTTAAGAATACATAAAACAAAATACAAATACAAAAATTAAAAGTAAGCTGAAAAATAAATATTTTAAAGAAGATAGAAATAGAAATTAAAAATATTAGACATTAAAATTACAAAGAATACGTGGAAAACTAACTAACTAACTAACTAACCATCACGCCGTTTCCCCGCAGGGGTAGGCAGAGAGGACGGACCGCCAAACACCTCGGTCTTGGCACACACTCTTTGCCTCATTCACATTCATACATCGTCTCATACATATTCTTCTATTTTTCTGACTCTTGACATGGCCCGACTCAAGTATCTGATTCACTTGATCGTGCCATGTCTTTCTCGGACGTCCCCTACTTCTTATACCATTCACACTTGCATCATATATTCTCCTTACGCTCCTTTCTTTGTTCATTCGCTCTACATGCCCAAACCATCTGAGGGTTCCTTTCTTAATTTTACTCATTACGCTTACATCAGCCTTGCATTCTTTTCGAATCTCCACATTTCTCACACGACATGGTTTTACCACACATACGCCTCAGTGATCTCATTTCAACAGCATTCAGTCTACTTTCATCCTTCCTCTGCCAGTTCCATGCCTCACTGCCATACATCAGGGTAGGTACAAGCACTCCATTGTGGACTGCTAACTTCGCTTCTTTGGACAGCTTTTTGTTAGCGCCAACGGCATTCAGTCCTCCATTAATGGAGTTACCTGCATTTACCCTCCTTTTAATGTCTCTATCAGCCTTCCCATCTCTCGTAAACATACTACCCAAATACACAAACTCATCCACCTGCTCCAAGTATTCATCATTCACAACTATCTTGCACACCGTTTTCGGACTCTCTCTTTCAAACACCATGACTTTAGACTTACTTACATTCATAATTAACTCATTATTCATACATACTTCGTTCATTCTAGACACGAGCGACTGCAGATCTTCCATACTGTTAGAAATCAGCACCGCATCATCAGCATACAACAGGCAACATACTTTATAGATTATAATTTGGATATTTCATTGATGAGAAGATTAGTGCCAAAAGTAGAATTGATATGTA
Source organism: Limnephilus auricula (assembly GCA_951813805.1). Classification (NCBI taxonomy): domain Eukaryota; kingdom Metazoa; phylum Arthropoda; class Insecta; order Trichoptera; family Limnephilidae; genus Limnephilus; species Limnephilus auricula. Next base: position 877,348 of record OX638390.1, read on the forward strand.
TTTTTTGAAAAAACTGGAGATATTAGGACTCTTTAGGAATGGAGAATTAGATATGAAATTAAACAATTTTTCACTTTGTTCTACTTGTTTATTTACACCGGGACCGGTTTTGTCCTACTACGGACATTTAGATGGAATTCTTATGCTACGGAATTTATACAAACTTAGGCAGGGGTACACAACATTGTCTCTATATGATGAATATTTCTATTTAGTTAATTTAAGGTATTATAAGTTATTTTGTTAAGTTAAGGTACATATAGGTAATTATAAAGTTTATTATTAAAATTAAGAATGATGATACACAGTAAAAATATATTTTTAATTGACATGAATCTATATGAATTTATATAATTAAAAAGGTTTGTGATCACTGATATTTTATTTTGGTAATGTTGGGATATTCCCTCCTTGTTGCTTAGGGCTTAATTGACAAATATTGATAACACTATGGTAATTATTGTTATTAGGGTTCTCCATATATTTGGGTTATTACATTTTTAATTACATACTTAAATTACACCACTGCTCTCTGAAGTAAAGTTATTCTAAGTGAATTATAATGGATGTATTAATGGTGATTGAGCATTATGTTTTAACTGTTTATTCACAACATATTTACGATCAATTTTCTTTTTAGGCGATTAATTTCTAGTGATTCCAATCTATCTAATTTTGCTCCTTTGTTACAAACATGAAGGATTTTGACAGGATTTTTCTCTATCTTTATCAAAAGTATGTCGGTTTTCTAATAAATGCATGGCGACGTTCGATAATTCCCCTTTTTGATTAATCCAACTAGCGAAATGTTCTTTTATAACAATTTAATAGTTCCTAATTCATAATTTTAATAATAAACTTTATAATTACCTATATGTACCTTAACTTAACAAAATAATTTATAATACCTTAAATTAACAAAATAGAAACATTCATCATATTATAGAGACAATGTTGTGTACTTCTGCCTAAGTTTGTATAAATTCCATAAGATTTTCAACTACCAGTCTGAAAAAATGTCCGTAGTAGGACGAAACTGGTCCTGGTCTAAATAAACAAGTGGAACAAAGTGAAAAAATTGTTTAGTTTCATATCTAATACCATGGAATTCCACCATGAATTAACAGTTAAAAAACTAGACTCGTTAAATGGAGAATTTTTACGAAATGACAAAAGCTTACAAGTTCTTATTTGCTTACATTTTTACACAATAGGGTATTTTCACAAACGAGGGATTCTGTTGAAAATATATGGAATATTTAAAGATAATTTTTTTGATTTTAATCATCCTACTAAAAACGTTTTTTTTATGTTTTCATTCTAATTTATTCATTTTAAAAACGATCAAACACCGACAAAACCAAAGCCCGTGGTTGGCAACGGCGCCAAATACGCATGCCAACAAACAACAAAGTTATAAATAAAATAAAAATGCCTTAATAATCCGAATTTTTTGCTTAATTTTTTTAAGCAATAAAAAAACGTGAAAACACCCTATTAATTATTATTTATAATGTCGCGGGCTGTGAACGTGAAGGTGAAAGGTTTTTGACTTTATGGATATGACTGTCTAGTAATATCAAACGAACATTTTTTTGCAGCTTCCGAATAATACGAGTATGTATGAAATCTCCCACCTGTTATATCCGTATTGCTGTAGGTATTTAAATTATGTGTTCGTTCTCGTTTTGAATCTTGTGATACTTATGCAATCAAGTAATTTAAGAACGTCGGTTTGTGGCCACGTGGTTCAAATCTAGTTGCCAAATAAATCTCCTGGCATTTCTGTTGTGAATATTGTCAGAAAATAATTGTTTTCCGGTAGGCCATACAAAATCTTTGTCATCAAAAAATAACCTACACTTTTCACATCCATTTACATTTTATCCTCGTTAATGTTCCCTTAAAAAATTATATAATATTTTTTTTACTTACTATTGAAACTGTAATAAATATGAAGTGTAAAAGCGGTGCCTTTTGTAATTTACATTTTGCTTGCGCAGACTAGTAAAAAGTCTGAATTCTGAGTTCCAATTTTGAAAATGGCAATTAACCTTATTTTTGGTTAAAAATATTATATAGGTTCTAAACAAGTTGTATATAAAAAAATTTCTAAGGTTCATTGAGCCAGAGTTACGCACGGCAGACACGCAACCATAATTAGCTTTATTGTTTTCTACTATAGAGATTTTTTAAATTTTAGTTCTAATTTGCACTAAAACTTCTCATCCAGTAGTCCACTACACAAGCAAAAATCTCTTTAAAATTATGTACCTGTACCAACTTGCATTTTTATAATATTTTATTAATCATTAACATTTTTTACATTTTTAAACTGTTTCTATAATTTAGTGCATAAAGATGAAAAAAAGTTTTAAAGGTTTAGATAAAAGTAAACATTTTACACAGCTCTAAAATTAATATTCGAAACAATCCTACTTAAAACAATTGCATAGTCGTCAGAACTTATTTTTAAAGACTTTAAATTCTACTAACTAAAACTAAATGGTTTATACTGCTACCATGCAAAATTACAGATTTATAAAAATAATGGTAAGTTGTTACACTATCATGCAAAGTACAAATGCGTTAGATATGTTTATAATATAATATTATAATAACGAAAGTACAAAAAAATAAGTTGAAAAATATAATTTTCTCAATACTTGAAATGTGTAACTTATAAAAGCATATGTATCAAGAATTCGAAATTCAAAACGCTGTTATTTATTTAGAGGTAAACAAACGCCCGAAACAAAACGGGAACAGTTGTGATTTCAAGAAGTTTAATTCGTGCACAAGTCTCCCACTAAGATTTTATTTAGGAGATTACGTGCACGAAACGCGAGAGAAGCAAACAATGGAAGGTGAAATTGTTTGCGCAGTAAATAACCCCAATCAGGAAATTTACCCCAACGGAAAATGGCGAAAGAAAAGTATTGCTGATCTGAGAGAAGTCTCGCGAATCCACCTTGAACATTGTTTGAAATAAATTGTTCAAATTGCTGTGATTGTTTTTTATAACGAACTGTTCCGAGGAAAGAAAAATTGTCGCCAAATAATATGTAGTCTTTTCAATCAAATATTAAGAAAATAATTACCCAGTAGGGGAATAATAAAAATATTACAAATATTATATTATTGTTTAGAACAAAGTGGATATAATTTGATACATAGTAGATGTTTGGAATATTTATTTTATTTTAAAGAGAAAGACAAAATAATACAATATAACAGGAAATAAAACAACACGGAGAAAGAGAGAAGTTTGTCGATCGGGGCTTTAAACTTTGAAAATAAAAATAAAAATTATTTTACTTAGTTTAAGGGAAATGTGTACATGTATATATAGAACTTACAAGTAAATTTACGTGCACTTACATAGCAATTTATACAAATGCATGATGACAAACATATATATACATATACGTTATAAAATAATCGTAATATTAACACAAATATAAAAATGATAACATTTTTAAATATCAACCATGAGGAGGTCAACAGTGATAGGTATTACAACAATGAGACTATGTACATAATATATTATAGTTGCTAAAAATTATTGCCTAACGACTTTTTTAAAATGATGTAAATTACATGTCGCTATATTCAAAGATGACATAAGTCTTGAGGGGAATTATTTTCTTCAGGGCTTCCTGTGTGGAACTATTGTAAAAAAAGTAATTTATATTTATTTTATATATTTTTATATTTAAAAAAAAAAAGAAAGACAAACATTCCCGGGTTACGAATAACCCAACAACATTTGAAAATCTCCTACTACCACCGAGCGGAAGATGTTGCTTGTGGCTTGCGGCAACACAATGGCAGATGTTGCGATGCCGGCCGAGGAATTGAACACGAAACGCCTGGGTGGGACCCAAACGCGATACCAACTCAACCACTGACCGGTCGTAGTAATAATAATAGTATTCCTGGCTCCCCAGCTCGCCACAGTCGATCGATATGGGTTGATAGGATAACTTTTAGTAAATTCTCATCGTTCCTTAGCATCTTCCTACATCTGCATAGCACTGCAGATCACCAACGAATAAGTAATAGTTCACAATGACCATGTGTTCTTAATATATTCGACTTCAACTGTTATTTATACGTTAGCGATCTGCAGTTGACTCGGGGAACGATGAGATGTTACCGAAAGTTATCCTATCAATCCTTATCGATAACTTTCAGTAACTTCTCGTTCCCCAGCGTGACTGGAAATCGCCAACGAATAAGTGTCATTTCACAATGACCAAGTGTCCGTAATACATTCTACATCAACTGTTGTTTTTACATTAGCGATCTGCAGTTGTCCTAGGGAACGATGAGGAGTTATCGAAAGTTATCTTATCAATCGTTATCGATCGAGTGTGCTAGGGTGCCTGGTCGCCTTAAACACGGAAAACTCTGTTGTGTTTTTACATTAGCGATCTGCATTTGTCCTAGGGAACGATGAGGAGTTATCGAAAGTTATCTTATCAATCGTTATCGATCGAGTGTGCTAGGGTGCCTGGTCGCCTTAAACACGGAAAACTCTGGTTTCTCATTTTTTTTATTTTGGGTCCACTACTTATACCTAATCAAATTTCGATTGACGAATTTAAATATAGCTGTCGTGAATTCACAACCAAATAATAAAATTCTACAAAATTAATATATCCTGTATGAATTATTTATAATCAGAAATCTGGAATTTTTGAAGGGGCCGGGTCAAAATCTTTGGCGGGCCGTATGCGGCCTGTGGGCCGTATGTTGGTGACCACTGCTCTAAAGGCAGAAAATATACAGATCATTACTTACCTGGTATGCTAGCATGGTCGATCGATATGAAGTTACCGACCGATTGTCGGTAACTTCTCATCGTTCCCTTGGACAACTGCAGATCGCAAACGAATAGGTGACAGTTCACAATGACTAAGTGTCCTTAATATATTCGATATCAACTGTCGTTTGTACGTTATCGATCTGCAGTTGTCCTAGGGAACGATGAGAAGTTACCGATAATCGGTCGGTAACTTCATATCGATTGACCATGCTAGCTCACTCGAGATTACCACTGTTTATTTAAAGAAATTTAGATAAACTTTGCACGCAGAGGACATAATTGGGAACACATTTTATTGGAAAAGCTATTATTTAATCGTGGTATATATTTTAATAATAATATGTAATCATAATATGTTCTCTGATAAACGTATTTGGGAAAAGAAATATTTTATAATGGGCGGTACAAAAGTAAAAGGATTTGATTAGAATATGTATCTTTCTAAATGTGATTCGTCCCTCGGTAAGAGACAGATTGGCAATCAATGTAATAAGAAAAATGTGATTCAGACGTATTATAGGCAATACAAGAATGATACTCTCAGAGAGATGTTAAATTTAAGAGTAATATTGTTGAACTAAATATATCTACAACACTGGAGTATATGTTTCCCAAATTTTGGACTTGTCTCGCAGGTAAGTAATGTATATTTATAATATGGTAAGGCACATAAATGATCTTACTTTCTGATAAAATTACGTTCGTGTGGATAACCATCAATGTATACTTATTCATAAATAAGCACCATTAAAAAAATAGGTGGTTAATATTTGTGTTATTTCACTCCTGGCAAACCTTACCTATATTTTTTGTGATCGTCGTACGATAACTCATTATTTTTCATGAATGAGATTACGAATGTTTTATTTATTGTAAGATTCTCTTTAATAAGTTCAATATTATTCCATATCCCCCTTCACCTAATAATTTATATCGCCAAATATAATATTTTCATGACTACAGAAACAGTTTGTTGTTCTAGCGAGTATGTTTCGTGATAGACGTAACTTCCAAAGATTTTATATCGATGTTCCGAGCACGGTTTTACCGTTGATAGCCAAACCTATATTAACCGATATGACAAATAGATATACCCTGGCAACACCGGCGGATCTGCCTACTGTTTTTTTTTCTTTCCTTAACGTCAAACCGGTACGAAAAAATTAAAAACACTAATAAATAGACAAATTCGAATTGAAATACTAACTTTATTGTGCATTTGCACTTTGCATATAATTTTTGACACTAAACGGGAGTTAATTAATAAATGAGGTCTTTAGTCATATTTTAACCCATTTCATTTCTCCAAGATTGAACGGAATTAATTGATCGTGTCTTAGATAAAAAATCGCGCATACGATTTCTTTCAATTCTAAAAACTTCGTTAGTTCATCTCCATTCAGTAATAAGTCAGTTATTTTCCATGACGAACGACATTATTCAAAATGTTTTATTGACAGCTTAATCTGACCGCGCTAAAATTTGTCAATCGTTGATCGGAATATCTCCTATCAATTGTTGACCGTGCTTGCAAGTATTATAGATGAGGGGTAAGGCTCTCAACTACCAATCCGAAGGGCTCATGTTCGCACAAATTAAACAAATATTTTTTTTTTCTTTAATTTGTGTTATTTCACAATTAATTAATTAAAAATAATATATGGTATATTTGCGGCACGTTCCAGAGTGGAAGATACTCTCAGTATCGCCCAGGTGTAAGACCACCATTCAGAATTGAAACATTGGTTGAAAGGGTTTAACCGTATTTGGTTACTAGATCTTAATAGCCGTGTACTTCCCCACCTTCATCTTCCCATCTCCTTTCCCTCCGCACTACCTTCAGCCTCACAACATACCCCAATTGGGGATACCATAGTCTAACTGGCTCCAGACGGGAGCAGTTGGGACTCTTTTGCCGATCTATTTTATCGATCGTTCCTGCTAGACCTCCTGCTAGTAGTACCTACAAAATTAACTTTATACAACAATTTCATATTAGGGTTTGGAATTTTAATGTTTTTCTTCACACTAGATGTATTCCGAAATATGTTTGACCATTTTGTGGCGAGAGCGTGAGCCTCTTCCGCCCGACCCCTCATCCCTCACCCCTTTCCCCTTCCGCTTCACCCCTTCAACCCAACCTCGGCTTGACACACTCCTAACTCGCTCCACGGGGATTTATTTCTAGGGAGGAGGTCAAAACCCTTGCGTATTCTATACTCGAGTATGGAAACAGAATATAAATATTATACATTGCAAAGGGGTTCACTTTTAATTACTTATATTCTACTATTGGTTCCCTTTTTTAATTAACTTGAATAAAAAACGTTTCGGCAGCAATCTTCAATGAAATTTATATTTTTCGGCAGCAATCTTCAATGAAATTTATATTTTTCGGAAAAATATATCAAACATTATTAAGTGTGGGGTTACGTTGGTCAATTTTTAACTTTGAAACTAAATACCTTTTTTTATTAAATAAATATTTTAGGAAAATTCTTATCATATTTATTGCACAATTATTAAACTATCGATATATGTGTTAAAAAAATTATGTTAGTTTTGGAAGTCAAAAAAATACACAAATATACAAAAAGTCACCTTACGGAATGAAGCGACTATAAAATACCGCGTTTTTTAGCTTATCACGCGATGCACCAATTCCATTGTTTTTTTAATGCGAGTTCGAATATTTAAGTAGTTATGTATGTCGATTTACACTATATAATTAAAAAAATATATTTTTCACAAAGCTATTATTATTCTTGGGGAATGTTGAATCTTAAGCATTTACAGTGTACCACATCTTCATCTAAAGTTACTTACATATGTTTTTTCAATTAAATTGAATCAGTTTTATTCTATATTTCTAAGTCATTTCACTATTTTATTACTTAAAAAGATCTCATTTAGCTTTGTTCCGAACAACTATTTACTATCCTTTGCTATTTTATACGCTCATGGCTCTTCATTACTTACTCAATTCTAATTTCTAATGTTGTAGTTTATGTCTTGTACTATGTTTTGTTACATAAAAGCCGAAAAGCGTTAATGTTGCAATTAAATAAATAAATGAATTATTTAATAACCACATACATCACAAGCATATTAAAAGCGTATCAGCGCTTAGTAGTGTAATAAAGAGCTTTACAAATCTTCAACTCATAATAAATGAAATTGACTTTACAAGGCTGCCTAAGTCAGATTCCTCTCAAAGGGTCGATAATAATAATTTTAATGTTATCTCGACATGCCCCAAGCTTTGAGCAGTAAGCAGTGAGCAGTGAGAAATGTGAACATCTCTCGGCTCCGGTAGAGGGGTATTTCTCCCATATTTCTTTTAATTCTTTCCTAACAATCTCAAGGAGCGATGCAATTAGGCTTTGTTCTTGCCCCAGTTATGATTAATGGCTTCGTTTAACCAGATTAGAGCTAAATATTATAAGGGAAAGTAAATATTATAATAAAACATCTTCCGCCTTAAGAAATAATTTTATATCGAGAGCAGAGATTTCCAATCTGCCATCAGATTTATACATTTTTACAATGTTATTCTAGCGACCCTTTAACACTCCTAAAAATACGGTCTTTATCACATTAGAAGTAAATAAAGCTTCCTAAATTTTCCATAAAACTTAGCTTATACCTAAGCGTTGTTTACCCAATGGAGCGTTCTCTTGCCAAAATGGGTCCAATTTAAAGAATTATTTTAAAATATTTATTGGAATTATTTCGAAAGTTCTCGCGCGTTTTATTATCACATATTCGATTAATCACAAAGATAACTTAGTATTTTCACTTTTGAAAGAGATATTATGTCTCGCACTTTGGAAAGAGATATTGTGTCTCGCACTTGTGAAAGAGATATTATGTCTCGCACTTTGGAAAGAGATATTGTGTCTCGCACTTTTGAAAGAGATATTATGTCTCGCACTTTGGAAAGAGATATTGTGTCTCGCACTTGTGAAAGAGATATTATGTCTCGCATTTTTGAAAGAGATATTACGTCTCGCAACTTTTAAAAGATATATTATGTCTCGCCCTTTTGAAAGAGATATTAAGTATAGGAACTTCTCTGGATTATTTGTTAATGACATATTGAAATTATTGAAATATTTTTTTCTTGAAAAATTGCATTTTCTAAAATGTGTATATATAATTAACAATTAGGCTACAAACAACTTAAAAAAATAATTATCTTTCATATTCTCTAAATTGGTTCAACGTACGCCAATTTTAAAGTAAATAAACCGCATAATTCATGCGTTTATAAATTTAACATTTTTTGTAATTTTTTTATGAATCCTAAAAAAAAAGATAAACTATTAAATATAGATGCATTCAATAGCTCTCTAATAACAGGCAGTTTGATTAACTTCATATTAAAATTCGGAGGTGTGACTTTTTTAATGAGGGTGGGAAAATTTTAAGTTGGACGCTGAGAGCGTATTTCTATTATTAACAGAACGCTGAAGTGGTTATGAACCTATCGTGAAATTGGTAGATTACAAATATTATCTACTTATGAAGCATTGGAACTAAGCAAAGTTTTTTGTTTTGTTTCATATACTCAAGTGATTGATTTTTCTGATAAAAATATGATTGCGTCCAACCTTTACACGCAGTTGAAGTAAAACTTCTTTGACTGTTGTGTTTTGTGAATTACATTCATCTGCGGACGTAAAAGATACAAATATACACAGCTACACTTCAGGCTGTTAAGTTTGTATTGAGAAATTCAATTAAAATTATGAATACAGATTCGCTCTTCATCTTTCACCTAAGAATAGGAAAATAATAAAATTATTCTAGCGAAGGTGAGAACCCTTTAAGAATAAAAACAAACACAGAAGGCAGTAATTGTACTGATATCCTAAGATCATTTCCATTTGAAAACGTTATTTCTCTTCATATCGCGCCTAAAGAAGTTTCATATTAAAAAGTTACTTGATTATTAAATTTATAGAAAACGGTTTATTAGTGTTGTGTCCTGGTTAAATGCTGATCTGCCGGATGTGTCACGAAAGTTGGTAATTCTGCGAATTAGGTCACGGTTCTACAAAGTTTGGGAACCTCTCTTCTAGATGAATGATGTGATAAGGTAATAACAAAAGGTGGTTATATCGAAAGTTATTCTAATGCGATTCGAGAGTCTTTACGAGGCCAGCGGTATTTATTATAGCACTGTCTTTTGGGAATAGTGGCTGTCGAAAGGAGAGAAGTTATAAAAAATATAGATTTTTAGCTGGTTGAGGTGAACTGGTGATTCGATCACAAAATCAATTGAACTTAAAACTAATTCATCATAAAATAATGTATATTCATGTACTAATTCATCATAGAAAATTTTTTAATTCGTTGTATAATCTCGTAAAAAATAAAATAACTCTGTCTAAGAAAATAAAATATTGCCTTCGTTTTTTTATGTACATACTCGTAATATTATATTCACCTTGAAAAGGACCACCCATTTCATGGATTCGAAACCTGAATTGCAATGAGGTTATGAAATTAAATTCATAATAATGGGAATTTCGTTACAGGTTATTTCGGTAAATGTTGCGGCAAACGTTGAATTTAAATAAAAATCTGTTCGTTTTGGCGAGTTTGCTGAAATTTCTTTTGGAACTATTTAACATTTACTTTTCTTTATTCGCATATTGTAACACTTAACATATTGTAAGCGGAAAATAAAATAATTGATGATAGGCTTTACATCTGTAAACTATATTGAGTTAATTTAATAATTTTAAATTACAGTTTTGTGACAGCTTTTTCATCATTTTCAAATTGGCCCCAAATTCAAATGAAAATTTAATTCAACCCAAAATTTAAATTAAATTTAAATTAACCTCAAAAAATTATTAATGAACTAATGGTTCCAAATGGGTGATGCCTGCACTGAGTAGGAATTTATAATATTTGAGATTGGTGGTTCGGAATATAATTTTATTTCAATGTATCGAAGGTAGGGCCCGAAATAGAAAATTTCAGTTGATTTGTTATTGGGGAGGGAAATAGAAAATATCCTGCGTCATAATTAGATAGGAGGCAAGATCACTCGTGTGCAGAATTCAGCGCTTTATAGGGTATTCATAAGATAGTTTTTTATGGCGTTATATCTCACTTCGTTAAAGATGATATTTTCTTTGAGGCCTATAATGTGTTACAGTATTTATACTTATATATTCAGTAAGATGGGTACTTCCTTTATTTGTACTGAGGTCTCAATTCAAGTTATGCTGTGAATAAATCTGTGTTTCCTGCTGACAACATGATTTAAATAAATAACTTTTTTCATCAATTAATAAGTTTTTTCATTTGCAGTAATCTAATAAATATTTCACAATGAATAAACTTTTGTGTTTTTGTCCTATGATTTGGAAACATTTGGCCAAATTTGTTACATAGCACCTTGAACCTCCCTTTTTAAAAACTTTTATAAACGAACACAAAATAATCAAACAGTAACCAAGATTATATCTTTAATTGATAAACTAATGTTTAAGACAAGATTTTTTATGCATAGCAGCATATCTTTTCTAGAAAGATTTTTCAATATGGATGGAGTGTTTCAGGCTAATAATTATTGCTTTTAATAATTGTTACCCTTTGTGCTATGCATAAAAACTCTTGTCTTAAACATTAGTTTATCAATTAAATAAATAATCAATATTTGATGAGTTAAATTATTTCACTAAAAAATGTAGGCATAATATGTCTCGACGCCATCTAGTGGGAGAGTTAGCACCTACATGCCTTTCCCATATAAAAATAAAGTTGGTTATTTGCAGGTGAAAAAATGTAATAAGCGGTAATTGTTGAATGAAACACTAGGTATATATTGAATCATTTGGTGGGTAGGAGGTAACCCGCTGTAGCTTAATGGTAGAGCTCTTGACCGGCAATCAAAGGGGTGCGGGCTTTTCTCGGAAGATTTTTCAATGTGGATGAGTGTTTCAGGCTAATAATTATTGCTTATAGTAACCAAGATGTACAAAAAATAGTTGATTATCAATATAGGTAGTTAGTTTGCAAAACACATTTTAGAAACATATTAATCTTTTAATAAAAATAAAGTTATTAAAAAACTTACGTATTTTTAATTTTTTTGCGATTATTGAATAAGTAAGTAAGTTTATGATAAAAATATTTTTATCATCTTTCGACAACAGGCAATTAATATGAAAATATATATTTTTTAATTTAATTCAATTTCAAAGCAATAATTCAAAATAATTTCATAGGTTGGCTTCTGCGAGAAAAATTCTGCATTTTCGCTGTTTTAATAAATCGAGAAGCAAATATTATTGGCAAAATAGAATTTGCAAATATTATTGGCAAAAAATAATATAAGTATACATTTTTGGTCTTTTTTCACAGTCCTCCTCACTAGGGTTTCCTGTTCTGAGGCGGCCTGTAGTTTTTTTAAACTTTTGTATTTAGTTTTGAATTGTCTTTACATCGTCTTCATAATGTTTGTAAGTTGATTATTACTTTGATCTCTCAGCCATGTTTTGACTTTTGTTTTAAATATACTCATTTCCTTAATTTTTTTGGTTTGATTTGGTACAGCATTAAACAATTTCATAGCACGTTGTGCCGTCATATAGTATTGTTCCTTTATATCAATATTGTTAGTTGGTCCTGATATTGACATTATTTAAGTAGGTCATCATAAATATTAATCCTACATTCGTGTACTGCTTCTACTTTAGAGTAACAATCCATACAAAAAATAACTTCAATGTATCGTCCTGTTACGCAGCGTTACTGTATGAGATTTGGATCTAACTATGCAATTTTTATATATATTGTCACTTTAAGGCTTCTTCTACCGACCAATGTGCGGTGGTACTATGTCAGGGAGACTGCGAAAATGAATGAATCCGAGTGAAATAAAATGAAAATAAGTACTTAATTTCCATTTAAGGATGCCTTGAACAAAACGCACTTAGTCAATATCTTAATTTAATAATTCATTTATTTGAGAAAATTTCGTTTTACCAATGGCCCCTGTATCCAGGACCAAGCAGTTTTTTGTCCAGTCACGAATATCATTTATAATCAATTCACTTTTCCAAACCTCCGGAAGGCTAAGGTTTTTTTTGTAAAAAAATAGGTAATAGTCGAATTGTTTTGGCGTAACGGACAAAGAGAATACCTAATCTTATTCTTTTTACACTTCAACGGGATCCCTATTTACGTCTTTCCAAATTACGCAAATCGTAAAAAGTTAAAAACAAAAATACTTTCAACTCGTAAGACAGATAAATAAAAACAATAGACATTTCCTTAACGCGGCCATTCGCTAAAGGAAAACTTTCCCGTCCTTTTTGTGCAATTTACCGCTCCACCCGTTCTCAATGGAATAGGGATGGCACAAGCAACAAACCTACTGAACTATGGATGGGACAAAATGGCGACACTCCCATTGTAGAACGATTACAAATCTTTGAAGAGGATGATCCGTGCTTCCTGTCCAGATTCAGACTGCGATAGTGGCCAGACTTGGATCCTACCCGGAACAGGTCGGTAATGTGAGGAATTATTTTATTTGGACGTAAAATATAAAGGCAAAATGCGGGGTTCGCATTTCATAGTGCCCATCGAAATCAGGTATTTCGGGAACGAACCTTTGATGGCGCTCAAGCGACCTATAAATAGATCGGCCGAGGTGGAAAGATATCGGGTTACCTCAGGCACCGACATTTAGAAAACGGTTCAAGTAAAAATCGTTGATATAAATATGCGAAGAAATTTATTATGAAGTTTTATTTTTATTGAGGTACATTTTATACTCATTAAATACTGTTAGGTGTTAAAATAAAAAAAAAGTGTATTCTCAATTGTTTCAGCTATTTTAGTGTAATGATAACAAATATCCATGAATTTTTCAATTTCTTCTCGTCTTCTCTTTCTCTTCACAACTTTATTTCAGTATCGTAAAATAATGAGAATTTCAAATAAAACAGAATGGGACTACAATGCAGTATTACATTTATTAAGGAAGATAAAGATTCAAATCTTCCCTTTCTTCCCTTTGTATATTGGTTTAGTGGTGAGAGCGGTTAACAGGTTTGCCCAGGTGACCAGGAGTTTCTGGTAGCGCCAGTAAACACTACACTTTGCGAAGATACTCTCATCTTTACGAGTGTTGGTTCATTCATGTATGAATGTGTTTCTAAGATTGTGTTCTCTTTTCTCCACAGGCTTGGACAATCAAGAGCGACTGTCACTCAGAAACTGTGAGACTTCATATGGTCTACAAAGATATCCACAACGTGCCGAGGAATCATTTAAGGTGAGATTAAAACGTTTATTAATACTTGTGTATTATTATGTACCTACGTAGTTTCAATATCCTACAACATAAGTCGTTAGTATAGGTAATTATAGGTAGTTGTTAGATGTCTCAACAGATGTCAATTAAGAAGTACCTCAGAAAATCAGCCGTTCCTCTCTAATGCACGAATGGTTACAGAAATAGCCGATGATATAAGATCAACATCTGGGTTCCTTCAGTATCGAGTTCACTGGCTTCAGAATTGCTTAAAGCAGCCAATAAAATGGACGTTTGGCCCAGTTAAATATTCATGATAACGTTAATAAAGTAACTTGAAATCTCGACGAATCTCGAGTGTTATCGAAGATTCTCGAACACATATAAAATAATCCCAATCACTGGAATTGAATACATTACAATACAGCATTTAAATCTTATCATATTCATTTTCAAGCGCTTTTTTTCAATCTGACGATAATAAATGAACACTTACTAGTTGTCAAAACTTAAATTGATTTGTCCTGCTAACTTGATCTTACAAAACGAAATGGCTGTGTTTCGAACACAAGCCCGTATTCGATAATTCGTATGACACCAGTTTCCCAAATATTCGGCTTAAAAGAGCAATGTAGTGCTCTTAATTACACATTTTAGACGGTTTTTGTAAATAGTGTATTATTTTTTAAAAATTAAGAATTGCTTTAAAATTAAATTTGACCAAAATGTAAAACAAATCTGGTTCAAACGTTTTGAAAAATATGTTTTATTTTTATTTTTTATATCATGTTTATTATCGAGGCTTCTGACTCACATAATCTTGTTTTTTTTTTGCCTCATCTATCTTTAAATTAAAATATTAATATATTATAATTGTAATTTTTACTGTTTAAAAAAATGTTTCTTCTAGACATTATTTCAATTAAATGAAATTATAATGAGAAATATAATTTAGGGTCAACCTCAGCTCTTCCGTTTTAAATTCCATTATGCCTAAATTTTGATGCTGGAACTCCTTGCAGATCACATAGTAGGGTAGATAGTTCTATCTCCAAAAAACTGCCCTTTTAACATGACAACATATTAGATATAACCACTGTTATGAAGCCCACAGTAATCTAAATCAGAAAATATCAAAAGCCAAATAATAATCTTATAAAAGATCCTCTCATATACACCGTTATATGATACCATGATAATTGCCTTGACCCCCATTCAAATTGGGTAGGTACTAGTCAGTTTTGCTCTCTGCAGCTGTGCGTAGGTACTGCGTGGGCAATCCGGGGATGATGCGTAGGATTATTACAAATAAGTAAATCCGTTGGGTTTAACGATAATATTAGAAAGGATATTACATATTACAAATTTAGGCAATTTTCGATAGGATTCCAAATTCCAACGTTTTAATTCCAGGATTACTTTATTATGTTGATTTTTATGAAATACTAGCTGATACCTGGCATGCGTTGCATTGCTAATTAAATATGGAAGACCAGTATGAATTAACATGTACCATTCTTAAGTTAATAAAAAAAAATTAAATAAATAAATAAATTGTTTCTCCCTTCATGTCATTTCTCATTCGTTCCCGTTCCCCTTCCGACTCCTCTTCCTCTACCCCTCTCGCGTCCCCTTCCCGTCCCACGTTAGCTTTTCCCCTTCCCGCGTTCCCCCTTCCCTCTACCGCTCTCCCCTTTCTCGTGACCCCCCACTCCCTCACGCATTTCAGTTCCACACCTTCTTCGCCTTCCCCTCTCCCTCGTCCCCCCCTCCCGCTAAGCCCCCTCCTTAATTCCCCAACCGACCCTCCCGCATACCCCTCCCCCCAGCCTTTTTTCCCCTCCCGCCTAACGCCATAAAATACACCCATTTTTCCAATAACTCGCGTGACCTATTTAATTTTTTATGCAAATTTCATAATGCCAGAGATCACCATTATAGATACAGAAGTATTCACGGCATGTTCCCAACAAGACAAATAAAAAGGTAACGGCCGCAATAAAGGAGTTAGGAGGAAAAGAGGTTTATTATTACGATTCGATTTTATTGGAATAACTTGCTATAACATCTTTTGAAGTTTACACCCATCACAGTTATATATCGTTGAAGAAGACAAAAATACTAATACTAAAACAGAAAAATAAAAAAAATTACATGTAATAAATATTGCCAATTCTGAATTTAAAATATGAGATCGACAAACATGACATGAAATAAATAGGTTCAATGGCCGAGTTAGTTAAGGCGTTGCGCGTTGTCACGGTAAGATAAGAGATCTAGGGTTCGAATCGCAGTTGTGACCGTCACCTTGTTTTATATTTCTGTGTCTTGTTCTTTTTCATGTTATGTTTAGCTTTATTAGTATTATCTTCTTCTTTCTTTCTTTCTTTCTTCTCGAAAGATAAAGTGAGTAAAAAGTGGTTTAAATAATTTTTCCTGAATAATCATTTTTTTAACATAGCTAGTCAATGTTTTCATAATATTAATTACCCTTTCAATTATTATACGCCTGGACGAAAATTACATGAAATGATTTAATAAAATGCCAAACTAATTAAGCACGAATGTAATTATGGAGATATTTTATTTATCTCGGGAATTGTGTAATTTGTTGTAAATATTTGAGTTTGAATTAATGCATGAATTGATTGGGTCATTATTGTTTCACATTAAAATTACTTTTAAAACAACAACAATTGACCTACCAAATACTTTATACAATAAATAATAGTTTCATCTTAATATTATTGGGGTCACATAATATTTTGTGTAATCGAAGGACCGTTGATTGATATGCGTGTTGTGATGAAACCACTGCACTTGAAGAAAATATGTCACAGGCAAAGGAAAGGAATGAAATGTCTTACTGTGGAACTTCTGTCGAGCTGGTTTATATAATTATACCGGTATATTTTCTTTAGCAGCGGAGGATTTACACCGGTAGAGAGCTAAAGTGCGGAATATTGAAGCGGAGGTGTATGCGGTGGGGGCCGATTTTTTTTTTTTAAAGACAAACATTCCCGGATTACGAATAACCCAACAAAATTTGAAAATCTCCTACTACCACCACATTAAGCGGAAGATGTTGCTCGTGTTGTGATGGAGGACTTAGCTAGCCGAGGAATCGAACACGGAACGCCTGGGTGGGACCCAAACGCGGTGCCCACTCAACCACTGACCGGATTTATGTCTGGTAATGTGGATAATAAAAAATGACAGGTCAGTAGGAAGGAAACATGTAACAATACTAACTACCTAGTACAGCGGTTCTTGATACATAGATGTAGATAAGTGTAGCTGTGTATTGTGTAAAAGCCCACCCATTATTATTTGCATAAATATGTAATTAATTTAAATAGTTTTCATATTATCGATCTTAAATATTTATCATAGTTTTATATTTATGTTTGTGAAAAATATGAAGTTTTTGATAAATAATGAAGTGAAGATAAATACTGAAGTTTTTGAAAAATATCGGCTGTTTTAGCACAATGAAAGATATTAATCAGTTAGTCATTTAAAAACGCTTCAATAATGATATTGATTATCCATTTCCACAAAATTAATCGAATTTCCGTTTGAATCCCGATTTTACAACAAAGTTTTTACATTTTTAAAGACTTTCAATTTTTGCTTATGCTCATCAACCAAGTTTTTTAAGCTATTTAAAAAACATTCATTCCAGTTAAGAGAGAATTTAAAATTTCTATTTTTTATTAGAATAACTCTATTTTATAATAACTTTTGAAGATTATTCCCAACAATGTAATACATCATTGAAGAAGAAGATAATACTACCAAATCTGAACGAAAACATGAAATAGAACAAGAAACAGAAAAACAGAAAACGGTCGCAACTGGGACTCGAACCCAGAATCTCTCGTCTTACCGTGACGAATGACTTAACTAATTCATCCAATTCTTATTTTTAAGTCACTTTTTTCAATCTCATATTTTAAAATCAGAAATAACGATTTTTACCCATATTTTAGCAGCTGTATATATTTAAATGGAACCAAATGTTCGAAGAACTGGTTTGTAACCTAGATAGTTTCTCGGATATCCGATTTTATTTATATGGGACACCTGTTAACCTTTTCCTACAAATCTAAATGAAAATTAATTTTTTATTAGAATAACTCTCTTTTAATAGTATAATAAAACAAACTTTCTTTTATTATAATACTTGATGAGCCGGTAGAGCGTTGCTGTGAGTAACGATATACAACGCAATGACGTGGAATATACTGACGTGTAATTGAAACACATCGCCATTATCTAGGTAACCAAAAAAATGCAATTTAACTCACACCGCTATCTGTCAGAAACTTATGGAACTTACAAATAATTTCAAATCATTGTCCCATAACAAATATTTAATTCGCAATAATAAATATTGAGTTAAAAAATCGAGATAAAAACTCAAATATAAAGATTGGTAAAAATTAGTAGAATTTTAGGTATCTTGTTCTATGTTTCATTTAGATTTGTATGTATTATCTTCTTCTTCAATAATTTAAAATTTGTTTAGGAATAGAAACTACACAATCATTTTTATTCGTCGCTCGACACGTTAGGATATGTCCGAAAAATTGGAACGATCCAATACACAGTTCTTATTTGTATATTTTAATGGCGTTTTTTCGTTTGAAGAATTTTTTTATTTAAATAGCTTATTTGTGGACATTTCAGTTTCGAAGAAGATTTATACCTCCACCCATTTCCTCCCCAATTCACCCGCGATCCTTCTCTTCTGTCCATCAAGCGAGGAACGCGTTTAATGAAATACTAGTTTGACAACCTTGAAGACCGTCTTCGATTTACATTTCCCATAAATTTCACATTTGTGAAAAGGAATTCATAAATGAATATTTCTGAAATTTAATCCGAATCGGAAATCGGAGATGGTGATCTGCAAATATTTGAACGTCAACTTCAAAAGATTTTTGTCCACTCGGATTGGATTCAAATTAAAAATTATCTTTAGTCTGGACCGTAAAGCTTTTATAATAAAGCAAATGATATTGAACTTTTATGAGGTAATATGTTTAAAAAACACAAATAAGACCCGGACAATTTTACAAATGAATTTTTTTCCCTATCGACCTAACCTCTCATCAAACTTTATTTTGTACACCGTAAACATGAATAAATTGTAATATTTCCTCGAAATGTAGTGACAGATGGTCACACCTCGCAGGATCTAAAGTCTTGTGACACATGACATCTTTGTCTTGTCACACTATGTTACATCCATACAATTCTTCGAAAATACGAATCGCCCTAATCATCAAAAAAAATTTCTTCACAAGAAATAGTAGTATATTATTTATGGTGGCAAAATGTTTTTTCTATTATTCAGCTGTTCACTGTGAAAATGAACAAAGGAAAAAACGGAAATTTTATTTGGGTAAATAATATGAGAACCCGTTTTTTTCGGTTTACCTATTTTTATTTATAAAATACAGGTTAGAAGCCCCCACACTTATATCAAAACACATTGGTGACAATACATTGCTTACATTATTTTATTAACAGATTTTGTTGGTCATTTTCATCATTTTGCAGTTACAGTATTTTGCAGCAAATGAAAAGTTTTATTACTCCCAGGAGTTAAAAATCAAATTTTCTTCTCTTCTTCTAAACGAAATGAAAATGGTTATTATCAAATATCGAAGAAGATGATATAATATAATCTCAAATATGCTGTCCTACATTAATTGATCTAATTTATATTTTTGGACCCGTATTTCCTAATCCCCGATCTCTGGATCTAGAACCAAGGTTCTTACCGTAGACCGCACTGTCACGACGCTGGTTTATAGGACCGCCGCGGCTGCCCGGGAAACCATTTATTGGGCGGGGGACGCGTGCTTGGTGTTCCAAATACATGTTCCATCACTCTTCTCTCGATCTCCACACGGAGAAAAATGTTATTCGAAAAAACGATAATTTTAATAATAAAAACTGTTAAAAGCGGGACTGAAGTTCTTACGAACAAATTAACAGGGTTTCAATGTTTATTGACGGGAAAATGTGAGAATAATTTGTTGGTATACGTACGAAATTACGTATACCAACAAATTATTCTTACATGTTCCCGCCAAAAACATTGAAATCCTGTTAATTTGTTCATAAGAACTTCAGTCCCGTTTTTATTATTAAAATGATCTTTTGTTCGAATAACATTTTTCTCCGTGCACTCTCTCCCGTCTCGGTCATGGGGGGAGGATTATTGCCTCGGGAATAACTTTGTTCTTATATTATTTTCTTTGTTTGAATAAATCCGTCATCCTGTAAATCGCGTAATTCTACTTATAAACAGTTAGGGGGAGCCGAGCCACGAGTTATGGGGAAGGAACAACGCAAAGTCCCTTTGTCCCTTTCGCACAATTCGTGGCTCGGCTCCCGGTACCTGTGTATACGCAGTTTTTTTTTCGACGGCACTCCATTGAGCCAAATATAACGGAAAATCGGTCATGATGGCAACACTGCTTGCTATATTAACTTGTAGGATCCGTGGCTATATCCCGCACTTCTCCCTTCTTCCATTCTCTTTCTAGAGATCTATGTCTGTCAACGCTTTCTATGTATTTCAATGCTCAATGCGAGAGATGCTCTTTCATGACTTTAAATTATACGTTCTAATTTACTTGCGCCGAAATTTAATTCACACCATAGTATTCATTATTATTTGAATACTTTATGCGGATTCATAATATACGATAGTTTATACGATTTTCCTTAATTTCAACCAAACTATCTCGAAATATAATATTCCCGCTAATGTTCTGATCGTGACAAACATATTTCGGGGATAGTTGATTAGTTATTTAGTTTAGTACACGAATTAACCCGATTCCTATCAGTTTAGGAAAAACTAACAAGTTTTTTATAAAGTGCTTTGGTCACGCACAAAACTACGAATTTTAAAAGTAGTAATTCACGTTTTACCGAATTCTAGGTTGCAGAGGCCTTAACATATGCTCCGTGATTGAAATTGTGTTCGAGTCTTTGAAATGTCGTGCCACAGAGAGATTAACATATTTGTCAGGCTTTGTTTCTATAAATCATTAAAAACAACTCGGAAAATCTACGTAGTAAATTCTGTTTGGATAGGCAAATGGATTTTAGTTTTTGTTTCTATTTTATGGAAACAATTCTACATCTACGAAACTACAGAATCCTCAGAATCGACAATGTAGGTACGTACATCCCGTTCTTTTTATTAAACTTTTTAGCATTCTAAGGAAAAACCTTCAAATTTTATAAAAAATATCAAATTTGCTTATAAGTTTGATTGAAACATCCATTGGTTAATGTTTTGAGTATGTTCACATCTAAAAGGTCACCTCACAAAATTACCACGTTTCGTAAATTTTAAAGTTAACACCTCTTTAGAGCACACCAATTACCTGTCGTTAATGAATATTTTAAATACAGAAAAGGGACAAAAAATAAACGACCTAACTTTTTTATTAAAATTTGTAACTCTAAATTCGATTATCGTGAACTCCTCTTGCATTTAATAAATTTACATGTACCTACACCTAGCCAAACAATAACATTATATATACATCTATAGTTTGCATTCCCCAATACAACTTTTACATAGCCTTACTTACTTAAAAATACTTGACAATACTAAGAACTTGGCAAGCTACAAACGCCATATACGAGTATGCGATCTATTCCTGCCTAGTTCATAAACTATTGCGATGAGCAATTTTATACATTTTTTCATTAATAGTATCGTTGATTTGGAGAATATTGGCAGATTATCTATTTTTATTACAATTACATTCTATGTTCCCAACGTAGTGGGCAGTTTACCTTTGGACAGTGAGCTACTGACAAAACAAAACCTAATTCTAGAACAGAATACGCAAATACTTAACAATAATGAGTAAACAGTATGAAGAAATCCTACTTCCAGTACACTAATTAGAAGACACAAATATAAAAATTGAAGAAAAATGCTGTTCTCGAAGTTCACCATGAATAGCATGAAGGTCAATTTGAACAAATTGATAGAAAAAAATATGAAAGAATCTAGAAATCAGGGAATACCTGAATACAATGGTAAAAATTTAATAAATATTATTTCCAACGTTCAAAAAATAACAAGTGCTAACGCATCGTTGAGACGGTATACCATCTCGACAAAGAAATAACAAAGAATGGCCCATAATCTTTAAGTTTAAAATAAATATCGACCGCGACAACTTCTTGAACGATATAAAAACCTATAACCAACAAGCTCATAATAGAGACAACAAACTTAATACAACTCTAATCGGAATGGCAGATACTCGCTCCCAGATTTATATCACTGATCACCTAACATTTCGTGCAAAACACCTGTGGTATCTTGCACGGAAGGCTACACGTGACATAATCTTCAAATTCCCCTGGATCATAGATAGAAAGGCGTATGTGCGAAAAGATATCAATAAAGATAAAAATTAACGACTTCTATCTCCCGTACCCAAAAACTCCTAAACTATACTCGCCCTACAATGTTATTTAGTTATTTGTTTTAAATAAATCTTTTTCGAGTTTTACCAATATTGTCAACTCATTTACTTCTCTCTCATAATACATAAGACCAAAATCACTGAATATAATTACTATACAGCTAATTTGATTTCAAAAATCTTATGATAATAAGATTTTCTAATAATACTCTTATAGTTTATTGTTTTTAGTATTGCCATCAATAAATTTCGGAAAATTTTCGTTTCCAACATTACTTATTCTAAATTTCTTTTTATCTACAAACAATATTATTATCACAAAATCTTTGTTTGAAATTCCAAGTTATATTAATAAATATAAATCCTTTATTCTTGATATTTACCCTAAGTTTCAGTTTTTTTACTATTATTATAAAAGTCACTGAATTAATTACTGTTATTGCTTTGTACAGATTAGTTATTACTATATACAGATCGACGAACACACATAATTTAACCCCATTCTTATATTCACTGCAAGACATATTAACAAACATTGCCAAAACACCTACATAATTGGTGACTTTAATATGAATATAAACAACAAAATGCATCCTCAAGCCAACGCATACCTAAATGAACTAACTTTATTAGGATATTTGCTAGCTGTCATCGCTCCAACAAGAGAATCAGACTTAAGCAATAGTAGTTGTATAGAGCATTTCTTTAGGAGTAAACTAGACAATAAATCCATTATTTATCAATCAACAATAACAGACCACCATGCAATCATCACTTCCATCACCAAAAAAATCTGAAATCATCCCAAAATGCTCAACCACAAGAAAATATTTTTTATGAAATTCTCCTAAATCATGTCTCGAAAGAAAACTGGGAACTATTGGAGGTAAGATATTATCATTTGCTGATGACACTGTTTTAATATTCGAAGATGAAACATGGCAATTAGTTACTAATTACGGCCTATCAAAAGTAAAACATTGGTGAGACACAAACCTCCTCACACTTAACGTCGACAAAACACAATATATGACATTTTTCATCCGCAAACATAATGTACGCATAACTGCCCTTAACCTATCATTCACTCATGTTCACTTAATGTATACACTCCCGTAAAAACACATAATATATATATATATATTCACGTATTCTTTGTAATTTTAATGTCTAATATTTTTAATTTCTATTTCTATCTTCTTTGAAATATTTATTTATGTTATGTTACCTTTATTCTATCTCTTTATTTTCATTGTAATTTTTAAACATATGTACTGCATTATATGTAAAAGCCCAATGGTCGTAATAAAATAAAATATATTGTATCAAGGAAAACCGACACTTCATTTCAGTATACTGCATTACTCAAATAAGTTATCAATATAATTAATTTTTATAAATGGTTAACCGCTCGACAGAATTTATAAAGTTCGTTCAATGAAATCGTAACAAATGAAAAGTTCACGACCCAAACTTGTTCAATTAATTGCCTTCAATATTTCGGCAGGAGAAAACCTTTGGCAGCGTGTCATGAAAATATAAATGCCTGTGAAATTCCGAATTACCTTTTTTCCGAGAGAACAGCCATAAAATATATTTTATTATCAACTCCAGATTATTATTTTTAACAATAGAATCGTAATTTTTGTAGAAATTGTTTTATGGGCCGTTTGATGTAACATTTTTATTAGAGTAAGTAATTTATCTGTTTTCTTTGAAGAAGGGAAAGTTTTCAAATTTACATTCCTTTGTTCAAAATATTTGTCTCGACACACATTTTTTTCTAGAAAAGCTCCATAAACACCGATGTTTAATTCTAGAAAATTGTATTTAAGCTATTATATCGAATACGTGACATAAAGAAAAAAATTAAAATGCAATAGAGCATGCTACTTATGAGCAGAACCATAAAGCATATGAGATAGATAAAATGAAATTCAACTATGTATCTAAACAATAAATCTATAATACTAAT
Organism: Limnephilus auricula; assembly: GCA_951813805.1. Taxonomy (NCBI): domain Eukaryota; kingdom Metazoa; phylum Arthropoda; class Insecta; order Trichoptera; family Limnephilidae; genus Limnephilus; species Limnephilus auricula. Next base: position 901,914 of record OX638390.1, read on the forward strand.
ACATGTTCACATCACTAGATAATTTTCAAGGATAAATATCATTTTAAAAAAAGAAACGCAACTTAATGATGAGAAAATAACACGCAGCAGGGGAAGAGGGTTCGTAAATAACAATTTGTTTTAATTTTTTTCTATTTTACATTTAGTAAATTGGCCTGAGAACAAATTGGAAATATCAGCGTCTAAAAAGATATTATTGTATTTCTTTTTTGATATTAAAAGATATTTTGTCCTTCTCAGAACTGAATAATGATTTTTTTTTAATTTAAGTTTTTATTCCAGCGGGGTAAATTAAAACAATAAAAGAAAACAAGAAATAAAATCAGATTAATACATATTAGGTAGGTGCCTAATTAAAATATAAAATGAAAACAAATAGTTGGTTTGATCTGGTATTTCGTATCGTTTTCTGGAAGATAGTTGTTGTCAACAACTTTGTTGATGATTTTGAATAAAAAAATTCTCGTCAGATATATTTCTTCTAGAGTTGATAAATTATGGAATATTAATGAGTCTTTTAGATGTTCTTAGCGGAAATATTTAAAGTCTAAGTGTTCTAATACTTAACGCGAGAAACAACCCGAAGGTCTTGATTCCCTTTAAACCAAAATGAAAAGGGTTCTTCTTAGCCCGCACCCTGCTTTCTTCCCTTATCTCTCAACGTCATTAATCCACCATCACTGCAAATTGAAATTCTCACGGGACATATATAATATCAATTCACTTTAGTAGATAACAATTATTCTATTCAAATAAAGTTAAAGACATTTTATCATTTATTTATTTATTTATTAACGCACATTGACGGCTTTTACATGGAAATTAAAATTAATTGACATGTAGATATAAAACACATATACATAATTAAGAAAAAATATAAAATTAAAAATATAAATGAGAAAAATACAAGCGGCAAATTGCAAGAGAGTTGAAAAGTTCATATGACAAAAAAATTAAGAAGTAAGGTAGTAACAACATAGAAATACAAAGAGTAAGCTATTATAAATACAAGTCTGTAGTAAAAAGAAAAAAAAAACACACCACGGGTACATATAGATATACAAGGTATTTTGAAAAGTGCTTAAGAAGTAATTTAAAAGTACAAAAATTACTTTATGAAAAAGAAAAAAAAAGTCCTGGAAGTAAACTGTGTTTTGAAGAATATAAACATTCAAGTATGTTTTATTATAATTGAACTGAGAAGCGCTGACTTCTAATAATGTTTTTATGTTGATATTCTTTCAATTTATCATTCACATCAGGCAGTGAAAATCCACTTTACAAATAATCGAGAAGAAATATAAAATAGTTTGAAACATTTAGAGATGCAAACTTTGGTTCTATTATAACTTATTCAAGCAATGTGAACTTCGAAATAATGTACCTACGAGATTCTCGATATGCAGGGAAGCAAAAGTCAAAAGTTCTCGTTTTGAGAAAACTGAATTTGAAAGTTTGCGTACGGTTTGCGATTTATTGCATCTGCAAAATTTATTATATTTGTTATAAAAGTAAATACGAAGAACCATTCACTTCAAATCGGTTGACGTACCAATTAACTTCACTTTGGATATATAAAAAATTGATAAAATTTGTTCAAGACACTTTCTACGTAGCATTTAGTTCAGGTTTGAATCTTGCAATCATACATAAAGATAGCGGTCAATAAAATTAAGACGATAGACTTCGCTTTTCGGCCCATACAAATAGGACGCCCGAGAAAAAACACTTTTCTACATCGAAATGGAATATAAAAAATATAAGGAATATTTTTTTTTTATACTGCCTTCTAGAGGGTGAAAACTATGTCGGTATGTTTTCAAATTTTCGATGCGTTTCGTATTAACGTAAACATTCACTGTCAAACATGTACGATTTATCAAAAAATATTATTTAAGGAAAAAGTGCTGCTAACTCAACTCCCATAAAGAATTATAAAATTATAAAAAGCTACCGACGTAGCTTCTTTTTTCTAAAAAATATATATATTTTTTAAAATTTCAATTTCGTGAAAGTTTCGGTGTAGAAAAGTGTGTTCTCCATAAACCCCTTTTCGAGCGATTTCTGTAGGTAAATTTGAGCGTTGTCTCATTCGCACATTTCGCATTCGCATGTATTGTAAGTGTGCGTGAGGTTATTGTGAGCGGGACAGAATGACAGTCGCGGGTGTTCCGCGTGTCGTTCAAAGTCTAGCCTCTTAAGCGTTATAGTGTTGGTAGTTCTCAGTCGAAGTATAGTGCAGTTAAATACGACCGAATCGGATAGAAACGCATTAGCTCGAGTATTGGGTTCGAGTCCCACATGTCACCGTATATTTTTCTGATTTTTCTGTTTCAGATTTTTGATCGAGTTTCGCTAATGTTGTCTTCATTAATCAAAATAATAAAAATCAATTCAAACCATTAAGTTTTGCAGTTTTTTAAATTGGCTCCACAAATAGGGCCCTGAGGAAAATAATTTTCTTCAGGGCCATCATTGGGGATGCTGTGCGAGGGCCTTTTTAAGAATTGAAGGAAAGGAAAGGGGTATGAGAGGTGCGTAGGAATCTTGGGGTCAGTGTGTCCAAGAGTAAGGGACGTATGAACTCATCCCTGCCACTGTGGTGCAAAGCAACTTTCCGAGACAGTCCTGGAGAGGTTAAAAGGATTACCTCAACACTTATCTCCCAATCCGACCTACCGTGCAGTTGATGGACAGATGCATCCGCCGCCAAGACCAGGATAAACCTCATCCACTGAACCCGGGTATCTCTGCTCAATTCACCAAACGTAGTGAACCACTTGGGGTGACCCGTGTCAGAGGTGTTGGTTATGCATTAAATGTTCCCGAAGCGTCGCGACGGTACTAAATTTAATATCCCCCTCCTGAGAACATTTAAGACATTTGGAAGCACAATCACACAAGAAAAAGATTTCAGAAAAATCCTCCAATGCTTCCGTTGATGTGTTTTTTATAGCGTTCGATCACGCAAAGAAAAAAAATCCACGCAGGCAAGTGAGCTCTCAAGAGTCAAATTGAGCATTCATTTATAAAACACTGTCAAATCAACAAGATTTGTCTGAAAGGTTTCACTGGGTGCCAACGATTCAAGTAATTATCAATGATTTAAAGTGATCATTAATTATTTCCGTAATGAGATTCGCCCGATCAGAATAATAGAGTGCAAGCTAGTGATCCATTATAGTGCTCGTTTGTCGCAGCTAATAGTCCCCGGCACTTCACTGGCTCTATATATCCTATAATAGCCGTGGAGCTCGACCTTGTAGGATCGATTAACTAATAAATTACTCTAGCGGGAAATGCATCGCTAAACTACGCCCCTCAGTCGATGTTCGTTCAACCATTATCTTCGGTCACCACTCGGTTGTGTCGGACTAATATTTTGTTACTTTCTAATAGAAAGCATTTACCACGACGTTCTAAGTAATAATTGAGGATAGTATGCAATGCACTATAAAATTTCCTAGTTTTACAATATTTATTTGTTTATTGTCTGCAAGTTTATCGTTAGATATTTATTACTGTAGTGTATGTGAATATGTATGTAGTTTTATCGTCTCTCAACAGATGTAGTGAGTTTTGGTAGTTATGTATTGTTTTAATGTGTCTCAACATAGGGCAGTAAAGTTGTACTACATGAGAGAGACGTGTCGTCGCTTAAGTGCTTAATTGTCCATTCTCCTTTTTTTTCAATCTTCATTATATTCGTATAATATTAAAAGTAATTTATTAAGTTATTCGGTAAAAACAGCATTATTTAAAATATCAACTGATTGACATACTTAAAAAAATTGTAAACAAATTAGTTTTTCGCCCTTTAGTGATGTTAGGTTGGTCGTAGTTATTTTATGGTGGCAGTTTTTTATACTTTATTTTCAGTGGAACTATAAGATCCCATTTTTGATGTTGTCAAACTAAAGAGGCGAAAGGAGAAAAGTACTTGGCTATTTACATCTCATCACGTTTCAACCAATTCGATGCCGACGCCGACGCCGACGCCGACGCCGACGCTGACGGTTCTATTCTGAATAGTGCGGTCTCAAATCAGGGCGGTGCGTACTCAGATATAATAATATACTCGGTACAATCCAATTTGCTGCAAAAGTGAACCAAAAAAAAAAATTATTTATTTTAATGCTAGGTGAAAGATGGAAAGGCTGCTATAGAGATATCGAAAAAAGGGTAAATGCAGGTAACCCCATTGATGGAGGACTGAACGCGATTAGCGTTAACAAAAAATGTCCGAAGAAGCGAAGCTAGCAGTTCACAATGGAGTGTTGGAAACTACCCTGATGTACGACAGTGAGGCATGGAACTGGCAGAGGAAAGATGAAATGAAAGTAGACTGAATGCTGTAGAAATGAGATTCCTGAAACTGGTAAAAACATACGATCAAGTGAGAAATGTGGAGATCCGCATATAATGCACAGCTCATGTAAACGTAATGATAAAGATTAATAAATGTACGCTTAGATGTAGAGAGTAGTTAACATGTAGAGCGAATGAACTAAGAAAGAAGTGTGGGGAGTGAGTATACGTATATGACGCAAATGTGAAAGGTAGAAGAAATCGGGAACGTCCAAGGAAAACATGGCAAGTGAATCTGATACTTGAGTTGGGCCATGTCCAGAATCAATAATAGAAGACTGTATTAGAGGATGTATGAATGTAAATGAGGCAAGGAGCATGCGCCAAAACCATATATTTAGCGGTCCGTCTTCTCTGCTACCCCTGCGGTGAAATGGCGTGATTGTTAGTTAGTATATAAGTTCGAAAACAATGTGATGTTATTTGGGTGCAAATTTAATGTTATTTATCTGCCAGGTTTAGATCCAGTGTTGAACACATGTAGACCACCCCCTTGGCTCACCGCCCCGCCCTCTCTAGACGAGCCTTGAACTACAATGTATCGGCTATGTCTATTGTCTAACCATAATGTTTGATCTGGCCGGGTTTCTGCGGCCCGTTCAAGTTCTCCACTGAAGTACTCTTCTCATCCCACTGTTGTCCTTGAGTCCAGCAATCGTCTTCAATAACTGGCAACCTTTTTAACGATAACTGTTGCTTCCATTATCGACAGATCCGCGTGTTTCTTTCACTGTCCCACAGCGTTGTGTACAAATTATTTGTTTATCTATTTCTGTCATTTTCAGAGCCTTTCCCTAAATACTGTAGTTTCAAAATCAAGTGTGCGCTTGCCTAAGCTAAGCTAAGATTCGTAAAAAGTTTTCCTTTCTGCTTTTTACAAATGTATATTCAATCAGTATTACAATATGGAATTGTTGGCTGGGATGGTGCAATTAAAACTTCTCTCTTGTCTTTAGAAATCATCCAAAGAATATTAATAAAAATAATTTTAAATGATTACCCCACCATAAGATTATTTCAAGAATTTAAAGTCCCTTCACTACACACTATTTATAAATATTTTGGAGTCAAATAGTTTAATCAATTACCCCTTATCCTAAGATTGGAAACCAATTATAAAAAGTTCGAAAGTTCAATTGAAACACTAAATCATTAGCATATTACAATCAGTATAATTAATAAAACAATATAATATCTCTCAACTATGACTTTGGAAATCCATTTTCTTTTAAATTCTTTTTCTTTTCTCTCATTTTTTTATATCTTTTTTTATTTTTTATTTCATGTATCATGTTTTATATGCAGATATATAAAAAAAATATATATATTATAATTTTCATTATCCTTACACATTCTAAAAATATGTGTTAAAATTCATTTTTTACATATGCTGCTCCGCCTTTTTTACACCAGCATTGCAAAAAAAACGAGTAATCACTATATATAAAAAATGTATTATTCAAAAAATATTTATAATGTAATGTATGACAACTGTAATTGTAATAAATAAATAATAAAAAATAAAGTAAAAAATATATTTATTGTCGCGATGAAGGTTGAGATCAACCGAAACCGATCAATAATAGAAAATGGTTTTGAACTTTTTTCATTTGTCTAACGTCAAGCCACAAAGTATTTGCTTTCTTCGATAATAGTGTAAAGTTGAGTGTTTTTTTTAATCAACACATACCAGTGTAGGTGGGTGATTTTAATTAAGAAGGGCAAGACAATTCGGTTTGAGTATAGCGCACCATGCGTTAGAAAAAAATGCTTTCGGGTCTATATTATCTTCCGGAATGCTGTGTAGAGGGTCTTTTTAGGGAAAGGAAAGGGAGGAAGTACTGAAAAGGAAAAAGATATGAGGGGTGGATCTATCCCTCCCAATATGGTGCAAGGCGGTGGGCCAATATAGTCCTGCAGGAGGGGTCTAGGTTAGGTCTCTCTCAATCTCTCCTGATCTGTCCCGCCACGCAGTACAAATACATTGGCCGCCAAGACCTAGACAAATCTCACCCCCTGTATCGGACAGCAGAGGTTTATTATTATTTAAAATATTATAATTAAGAAATTGTTCTATCTATTCTCACACATTTCTACACTGACTCATATTGATAAGATTTTAATCACCGTATACGTGTCATATTGCCTTTGCAAGGTTGAATTACTCTCATGACAAACCGTGAGCCCTCATCAGTTAACATGGCGAACTATAATACATGTATTGTTCATCCAGAATCCCTCACATTCCTTTAAGATATAAGAACCTATTAACACGTGTAGAACTGTTTACTTTTTAACCCAATAATTAGAGATGTAACTGACTAAATCAGTTAGTTGTCCTGTGACATTCGTGAAGTCTGCGTTTCATTTTGCAAAGCCTTACCCAAGTTATCCTGAAGAGGAAACCGGCATTTTTATAGTCAATGCCACTGGCGTGAGCGTCCAGTACATCCCAATTAACCCTGGCACCCCTGCTAAATCACCAAATGGAACGAACCACTTGGGGCGACCTTTGGTACCTTAACCAACAAATTGTATGCAATGATTCAGATAAATATTAATAAATTTTCGCTTTGATAAAATTTGTGTTAATATTTGTGAAACCTGAGATTTTTACAGTAGCAACGTCTAGTTGCGTACTAAAGCAGTCTTGAAACCGAGATAAGATTCGTACTTCTGTTCATGCGATGGTTTCCCAGAAAGAAAAACAGAAAGTCTTGCAGCGATCCAGCGCAATTAGTAGAACAACGAAGAAGTTGGCTTCGGAATACAAACTCCCTTCATTAGTGCAACAACAGGTTAAATGAGCGAAACTAAGCCAAGCGGTTTAACACTATTATTATTGCATACATCTTTTGAATTCATTTAAAAAGGGTTAGTTCTTTTTTGATTTTTAAAAAATAACTAATATGACGGGACGCTGACGTAATAATGAGTTTTATATTATGCAAAAAAAAATTGTTATAAAAATACTTTTTTACAATTTGGGAGGCGTATATGGGTACCGCCGCCCCGAAAACCATTTATTGAATAACCAACACCACTACCATAGATCACCCCAAGTAGATCGGCTACGTTTTGACACTTAACATAGGTGCCCGGGTAATTGGGATGAGGTTGGCTAGGTCTTGGTGGTGGATGCGTTTACCCACCTACTTCACGGCGGGCCGGATCGAGAGAGTCCGGTTGAGAAAGACCTACTGACTTCCTCGACCCTTCACCTTGCACCTCAGATGGAGGGATAAATCCATATATCCGTCACTCCCCCTCATACTGTTTTCCTTCCCAGAACATCTTCTCCTTCTTTCCCTAAAAAGACCCTCCACTCAGCATCCCCAAAGATGACACAGGCTCTGAGAGATTTTTCTTCCTCAGGGCCTCATGGTGGAGTTAATAACTCAGGTACGGGGCATATGCCATTCCTATGTCTGCCTATGTTAAATTGTCGTGAAAACAAGCTTATGTGCCCAAGCGGTTAATGTAAAAAATAAATGAATAAATAAAAAAATACGAATAATCAGAGAATCGCATTTAAAAAGAAAGTGGTAAATCTAAAAACTAAAACGTGTTACAAACACGACAAAATATAATATGCTGATAATAATATAATAATGTATAAGTAGGAAAGTTTTTATATCTAATTAAGATCTATTTGACTTATTATACTTCAATTTATTGTAGATCAAATATCAAAAAGACAATGATAAGATATTATAATATAATTATCTTGGGCGTAGGCGGTTTATAAATCAACAAGAAATCTATTTTTATTTAATCGTTTAGTAGCTGCGTGGACAATTGCGACGGGTTCCCATCCAGGCGTCGCGGGTTCAATACTCTGCTAGCTAAGTCCTCTACTATATAACACGCAACCTTTTCCGATCATATTGATGCAAGTCGGTGGAATTCAAATTTTGTCACATAATTCTTAATACGGGATTTAAAAAATATAAACAATTGTTTGTTTTCGGTTACCTCTACCTGTCAAGCATTTTTTTCTCATGGTACACCACAGCTGTGTCCAAATCCCTACAAATATAAAGAATTCGAGCAGGTAGAAACCAGATCTGTCAAAAAGGGGAAAGAGTAAGTGCCGCAGGCGAAACTTTACCATCATATTTAATACCTATTGTGAATGAAGTGCCATCAGACCCCGGGCCGAGTGCTACCACTACCAGGAGGTCCAGGTGGTTCGGATGATCCGGGTCCTTGTTACGCCATTAATAACTACCACTAGTCAGTGAAATCTACAATTATAATAATCTTTGTGAAAAGAATAGTTGATTATTTTTAGAAAATTTTGTACTGCCTACATTAACTATACACAGGAGGCCTTGAAAATCTGTAAGGTATGTGAGGTGTTGCATCCGAAACTCCTCGCGAATTACAGCTTCAGATGCACTTGGAAATGGACTGTTAATACTAAAAATGAAACGAGACGAAATGGTGTTTGCTGGAATTGGGTGATAATATGTGTAGGAAAAACTAGAGATGCAAGGAAAAGGGATAACCAATCACTTATCACTGTACCTCTGTTAAGAATCCCAAAACACAAACGATATTGTTTACTTAAATACCTTCTTTTTAGTTCAAAAACGAGATTATGTACACGAAAACACCAACAATTTGCACCCAAGGTAGATCCAATTCTTCGTGTGTTTTTCAAAAACAAATATTCTCGAATTTTGCTATTTTGAAAGAGTGAGAGAAAATTGTAAAGCATAGGAAATTATTCCATAAAATTCTATTTTCCAGTATAAATATTTGTGTAAGCCCGGTCGAAGTAGTAATAATTGTACATTGAATCACAGAACCCTTGTTTACGCCATTAAACTTTTAATTTTCACTACCGCATTGCCTTGAGCTTTACCGGTCATGATTTTCCGCGATTCGTGCAAACATGTTCTGCTATTGTAATGAACGGGATTGCAGGAAGTATGTATTAAATTTCCTATGAAACCGGAGAAGGAAGGAATTGGATAAATATACTAACTCTCGGGAATTCTCTTCCGGAGAGATTTCTGCTCGGGAATTCTGGAAAAATTCGTTAACGAGACTTTTCCATGAAGAACACTGAAGAAGTAATTCGTTCACAAACAAGGTAGTAGAAACGCCATTAGTGTGCGGCACCTGTGTAATAAGACGTCAGTCGAGATGCTTCTAGACCACGTTGTAAAGTAGATGTAGCCGTTCATCCCACTTCTAATATATTAAGATCACTTCGTTATTGTGAACTGTTATTTATTCGTTGGCGATCTGCAGTCATGCAACAAGATGTCGATATAGATTGTTTCGATGACTTTTGGTAACTTCTCATCGTTCCCTGGGACAACTGCAAATCGCTAACGTGCAATTAACAGTTGATGTCGAATATATTAAGAACACTAAGTCATCGTGAACTATTACTTATTTGTTAGCGATCTGCAGTCATGCTAGGGTACGATGAGAAGTTACCGAAAGTTATCCGGTCAATCCTTATCGATCGAGTGTGCCAGGGGGATAGGGTACTCGATCGATAGTATAATTGTCGGTAACTTCTCATCGTTCCCTAGGACAACTGCAGATCGCTAACGTACAAACAACAGTTGATGTCGAATATATTAAGGACACTTAGTCATTGTGAACTGTCATTTTTTCGTTTGCGGTCTGCAGTCATTCTAGGGAACGATGAGAAGTTACCGATAGTTAGCCTATCAATCCTTTTCGATCGAATGTGCTAGGGGGCCAGATACCGGTAGCGGTACCGAACCGACAAAAAACCAGTGATCCAGAACCTGGACAGAAAAATAAAGTTCACTACGGTTTGCAGAGCCGCGGCCGCCATTGTAGGATTTTTCTGTCCAGTCTTCGGTTTTTGTCGATTCGGTGTCGATACCGAGCCAGTTGGACGACTGATGCAGACTAAAAAATAAAGAAGCCTAGTATACTAGATCAACAAATACTCGTAGATTGTTATGTTTCCATTTTAAATAAGTCATTTCGTTAATAATATTTCGTTTCGTTAATAGAAACCACTCAAATATTCTATTTGCTAATTTTTCAACTTTATCCCACGATTATCTCCATAAGAAATGCATATTTCTGCTCCCCGGGCTCCATATTTTAGTGCCCAATCCCTTTGAGATAAATTTGAGTGAACTCAGAACATAAAAGAGGTGAACTCTTCCTTTACCTTGAAGAAAATATCTCAGAATCAAGGAGATTGAATGCTATGGAGGGCGCTTTTTGACTGTGTAACTGGTTTAACTAATTAAACTTGTAACTTGTGGCAGAGCAGTAAGATTTTGGAATCAACCTACTGTTGGCAAAGAAAATTTTATGTAATTCATATGGGTATTTTCCATATTAAAATGACAATTTTGTGTATTTACCGCCTCATTTTGGAGTGGAAAAAACTTTCAGTATCACTATGGTGGGCTTGTAATATATACATTATATTCATCAGCAACAACAACACTGAGATTCATGACAGTTACTTTATTTACGCTCCGCAAATAAATAGAATTAAAACAGTTAAAAGTGAACCGCACTTCTTCACATGTGATATAATCACTACAGTGATTTCCAGTGTATCAAATTTTATAATTAATTCTGTGTGCGAGTGCTTCTAAATATAAAAAAACAGCAAAAAAAAAAAAACAATTATCTCCTACTCCCGAAATACGAACTGGAAGTGATAAACGGCAAACGTCAAACGTGATAGTGAACTATTTTTCATATAAGTGATATTAAATATTATAAATATTATCGTGAACTATTATCATATAAGTATATTAAAATAAATAAAAAGTGAGCATTTAAAAATAACAAAAATACGGAGACACAAACATTTAGTTACAAGTGCAACAATACAATTGTTCATAAATTGTAATTGCAAAATCGGAAGTATATAAAAGTAAAATTCGCCACTTCGCATAAGAGAACAGTAGCAGCGTGGGTTAATGCGCGGTCTAGTTAATTCGCCGGACGCTATCAACCCGAGTTCGATCCTCACACCAGCGAAAACTAATATTTGAATTCTTTTTTAATAAATAATAATAAACCTACACCATCTATTTATAGAAAGAAGAACTAAATATCGAGAAGAACACTTTTGGATAAAAATAAAATAAATAGATAAATAAATAAATAACTTCTCTACGCTACTAATCAACAGATGGCAGTAAATACTCAAATTTAATAAAAAATTATAACTTACCGCTATCGTCCAGCAGAGGGCAATAGGTGTATCAAAAACCAATCTCCAATACGAATCAGCATTTAAAAAAAAAAAAAAAAATACGTAAAACAAACACAAGTCCTCAAAATGAATTGCCAAACCTGTTCTGAGCCTACCCTTTCAGACGAGTCCATTTTTGTATGTACGCTGTGTAAGGGAACATATCATTTACTATGCGGTGGGGTAGCTGAGAGCTCCTACCGTCGCCTCAGCAAGGAGCGACGCACACAGTTAAAATGCACCCAATGCTTATGTGCTGTGCCCACCATCAAAGCAAGTGGTAGTGCCCTTGTGGACACTGAACTACTTTCAAAGTTGCTCGAACAAAATACTCAAATTCTCGCCACCTTGGCGTCTATGAGCAAACAGTATGAGGACATCTTACATCGAGTCCACGATCTAGAGGACACAAACAGCAAACTTGAAAAAAGGAACTCTGACCTTGAAACGAGAATTGACGTCCTAGAAAACCAAATGGAGCAAATTGACAGGCAAAACAAGTCAAAAAATGTAGAAATTAGGGGGATCCCCGAAATAAATGGGGAAAACTTAAATAACTACATTTTTAACATTAAAAAAACAACCAACTCGAATAACGAATCCAATAACATAGATGCAGCTTACCGTATTAACCAAAAGCCCAAAAAAGATCAACCCAGGCCAATCGTAGTAAAATTCAAAACCAGCATCGAACGTGATGATTTCCTGAGAGACATTAAAAACTACAACAAACAAGCCCCGAATCGTAAGGACAAACTTAACACCATCCTCATCGGAATAGCAGGACCAAGTTCCCAAATTTACATCTCGGAACACCTGACCTTTCGCGCAAAACATCTGTGGTTTCTCGCGAGAAAAGCTACACACGAAAACTGGTATAAGTTCGCCTGGACAAAGGGAGGACAAGTATTTGTCCGCAAAGATAACGGGACACCTGCTATTATTATTAACGATTCAAACAAAAACATTTTGTCTCCCTCAATCAATAATTAATAAACCAAGCTCGTTTGGGTATACTCATATAACTTACTTTCATATGTTTATATTTTATCACATAAATTTCTATGTTAATACTCCCTACTATATATTTACAGAATTTTCGTTTAGATATACTCGTACAACTTACTTTCATATGTTTATATTTTTTCAAGTAAATCTCTATGTAAAACACAGACTCAAGGAGTATATGCTGTGTCTTAACATGCTCATGCTTAATGTACTTTATATGCTCATATTATATATTCGCAGCAATTATATATATACTCTGTATACTTATGATTATGTTATATTTACTTTATATGCTTATGTAAAATGTTCGCAACAACCAAATCCTTATACCTCTTGTATACTTTATATGCTTATGTTTTCATTTCATATTCTTCATATGCTTATGTTTTATAATCTTTATAAGCTCATGTTTTACTTTCTTTATATGCTTATATTTTATATTCTTTATATGCTTAGGTCTTGTATTCGTAACAACAATATGTACACTTTTTATACCTATTCTTATGCTACATATACTTTATATGCTTATGTTAAATATTCGCAGCAACTAAACCCTTATTTCACTTGTATACCTTATATGCTAATGCGTATGTTTTATATTCCTTATAAGCTAATGTTTTATTTTCTTTATGTGATTATGTCTTATATTATAACACCCACAAGCTGCCCTATCGAGAGATCTTGCTACAATTAACTATGGCGTCTAAATACATAGATAATGACAGTGATGTTCTATTCAACATAGATACCCTTAACATTCTCGATGCTTCAAAAGTAATCACGCATTTCGAGGGCAATTTTTGGTTGAAAATACTCAACCAAAACATCAGAAGTGTCACCAAAAACTTCGACAACTTACTAGTAGCCTTAGAACAAATTAAAATAAATTTTGAAATTATCATTCTCACCGAATGCTGGATTAATGACGATTTTATTGCGCCCAGCATACAAGGTTACGATGTTTTCACATCAAAGACACATAAAAACCGTAGTGATGGAGTGATAGTATATACAAAAAATTCTATTTTTGGATCAATGATTCCCGCTGCAATACTAGATGCAAACAGTGTGACCATACAATGTCGTGATTCTGTTGTCATAATTGCCATCTATCGGTCTCCATCACATACTAACATATCACAATTTCTAAACTCATTGAACGAAAATCTTCAGAGGCATAATAAATTCACAAACTGTATCATAGCTGGAGACCTGAATATTAATATAAGTGGAGATAGGCACCACCAAGCTGACGACTATGAATGTCTTCTTGTAAGTTACGGTCTCCGATCTGCTGTCAATTTACCTACAAGAGTCACGCCTACATCTCAGTCCTGTTTAGACCATATTTATGTCAGGACTAAATTAAGTATCTCTGCAGCTATAATAAATACGACAGTAACTGACCACTTCTCTACAATGATTACCCTTTCGAAGAAAAATAGTGACAAGAGAGACAATCAACAAAATACAGTGCAACTAAAATACACAGATTATGAAGCTATTAGATCATCTCTCGATTCCATATCCTGGGAAAATGTTTTAAATGAAACAGATGTGAACACCGCGATGATGAATTTTACTGAAAAAATAAATATGAGTGTTATAAAATACACAACCTTTAGAAAATTGGTTCATAAAAACAAAAAAATTAAACCCTGGATCAATGAAAACTTAGTTAAATGTTTGCATAAGCGAGATAAACTGCACAAACAGTCTTCAAACTCACCGAATAATATTAAGCTCCAAAATTATTACAAAAAATATAGGAATATCTGCCGATCAATTGTGAAACAAACTAAAGAAGAATACTACAGACGAAAAATTGAAAAAAACAAAGATGACCCGAAAGTATTATGGAACGCAGTAAAGGAAATTAACAATGTAAATAAGAAGCCAGCAGCCAAATTCCAACAAATAGAAGTTAAGGATACAGTAATAACTGATCAGACTGATATTGCCAACACATTAAATAATTACTTTGCAGACATTGGACAAACACTAGCCCAAACACTACTAAATAAAACGACCACTGACGAAGATACACTTGCTGATAAATATACTAATAATGCACACGATAACAATACATTTAGAGTAAAAACTTTCCAAACTAAAGACATAATACATCACATAAATAAACTGAGAAATGATTGTGCGACTGGACCCGACGAACTTGACACTAAACTAATAAAAGAAATAAAACACCAAATAGCCCTTCCCTTCACCTACATCTGTAATCTGAGTACTGCTAGAGGAATATTTCCCAGCCATTTTAAAAGTGCAAATATAGTACCTATTTACAAATCCGGAGATAAAAAGAATCCCTCTAACTATAGGCCTATATCACTTTTAAATGTTCTCACAAAAGTACTCGAAAATCTAATGAAAATCCAACTGGTAGACTACTTAGACAAACATAAAATTTTATCAGAAAATCAGTATGGTTTTCGAAAGAATATGGGAGTACAGGATGCAATATTAAAAGTGACCGAAACTATTATAAATAATGTTGACCAAAAAAAAAGCTGCATTGCGGTTTTTCTTGATCTAAGTAAAGCTTTTGATACAGTGTCCCATAAAATCCTCCTTAAAAAATTAGATAACATAGGTATTAAAAATTCTGCATATAACTGGTTCAAATCATATATAACTGAACGCAGTCATGTACTAAAATTAGGCAACGTAACAAGCCAAAACAGATACATAACCTACGGAGTTCCCCAAGGAAGTACATTAGGACCCATCCTGTTTTTACTTTATATAAATTGCCTGTGTCAGTTAGACATTAGCGGTGAAGTTATTTGCTTTGCGGATGATACTGTTCTTGTTTTCACTTCTGACTCCTGGACAAATGTATATAAAAAAGCTGCTGAAGGAATCAACCGGATTAAAAATTGGCTAGACAATAACCTGCTAACACTAAATATAGACAAAACAAAGTACATGACATTTAGTATAGATCCCAGACGACAACCAAGACTCGATGAAAACTTAACCATACACGACTGCACATCTAAAAAAAACTGCCAATGCAACCCACTAGCGCGGACTCAGACAATCAAATACTTAGGCATTTACATTGACAGCTATTTCAGGTGGACAGAACAAATAAATAAAACAGCGGGTAAAGTCAGAAAACTTATATATCTTTTTAAAAACATTCGAAACATAATGCCAATGAAGACTTTAAAAACTATATACTACGCGTTAGGCCAATCGGTTATCACCCACGGTATGATTGGTTGGGGTGGTGCTGCTAAGACTATCATGGACCCTCTCGTCAAAGCGCAAAAAGCCTTAATTAAAGTTATCACAAAAAAACCTTATAGATTCTCTACAATACAGTTATTTAAGGACTTCGCAGTACTGAACATACAGCAACTGTACATCAAAATTATATCTATACATTACCAAAAAGACAAGCTAAACCAACATACTGTACAACACAACTACTGTACAAGACATAGACATCAACACATGACTCCGAAGATAAATACCACCTATGGACAAAGACATTACCGCAATCTGGCTCCAAAACTTTCAAATTTAATTGAAAAAGACATTAAAGACATTCACCTGATAAAAAGCGTAAATCTAAAACACAAAATACATACATGGATTGTAAACAAGGGCATTATATACTGCGGACATATGATAACTTCTTCAATATAATAGCTACCTGTATTAAATTTTATCTCTCTTTTTTTCAAATAATTTAAGTTCTTTATATCATCTCTTCTCCATTTTTTCTTTTTCTTTTCTTTTCTATTTCTCTTATTAATTTTCATTTTATGTTTAATTTTCAAAATTCTATTTATTAATTAATAATTTATTTTATTCTTTCTTTTGAAAATGATATAAAAATATTAAATCACTGCCACCTCGGAACAGGCTCAGCCTAGTGAGGTGGCATATACCTAAAATAATGTACATAACATGTATTTTTTGGTTAATAAATAATAAAAAAAAAAAAAAAAAAAAAGTAAAACTTTTTTATGCACGCTTGACTTGGTGAGTAGCTGGCGAATGCGTGACGAGAGCGTTACGAAAAGTGTGATCGGGCTAGGCGAACGATAATAAATTTACATGTATATATGCATACATATAGAGATGGAGCTAAAGAAGTTTTACTTCAGTCGTGTGGTTTAAAGCACACTCGTTTTTTTATTATTTAAGATTTTATTCCATCCGAACTACGTGGGTGAATCAATCACCAATCTGCCATTTACATGTGTTTTAGGTATCACAATCATAGTTTTAATAATTTAAATGAAATGAATTCGTAAAAAGCATTTATATACTTTGTGGATTACCAAAATTACAATATAAACACCTGTAGGAACTAATCATGATTTAACTTTTTGGCGTTGGCAATATTTATTCAATCGCCACACTGGAACGCATGCGCGTACGATCGCGTCAAACCAAACAGTCAGCGTGATTGGAAACCACCTTCTTTCTGTTCGTGTGATTTTCACCGTTTGCTTTCCTACATATTAACCTCACGCGTTTCCGAAATCTTTCTAGTAAAATCGCATCGTGAATTTGTATGTGTTTAAAAAAAATAACCTTTTGAATAATAAATTGCTTCATTTAAAACACACCGTACAGTTATCTCCGCATCCTGTTCAGATATTTTTGAGAGGTTGTAATATCCTTGATATTAGTGTTAGAGCTCACCCATAGGTGGCACTAGATAGTAGTCGTTTAGGCTACCCATAGATGGTGTTAACCGGTCGGTATTGTAGAGATTGAGTATATGATAAATAAGGTGGGACCTCAAGGTCGGGGTCCAGATTATTCCAACTGCCTGCTAAATAAGATATCTAGTGCCTGTTATCAATATATCACAATAAATTCCAGGGTGTTTTGTTGACCTTGAAGTTTTTATTAAGAGTTTAAGACAACCCCGAAGTTAAGGAATTTTTACTTGATAGCAATCCTCACAACTTATCCCAAAATAAGGGATATCTTAATCCTACTGGCTCCGGACAGTCAGTACTTTCACACGATATTACATTTTAATCAAAATGGATGGTTGAAAATAAGAAACAGAAAACAGTAAAGGATTTTAAAAGCTTTTTTATTGTGTGGGTAGAGAGAGTTGTTAGCGGCCATATGGGGAGGCGGGGACATGTCAGACAGTTGAATAGCACCGGCCATCGCTTCGTGCGGCACTGATGTGCCCTGGGAACTGATGGTGGGAGTATTTTTCCATTGCACGTCCTTGTAATTAGTAGCAATTGTTTGCAACGGGAGTCATTTGTGCAAATAGTACGTTGAGTAGGTACGATTTACGTACTTGAGTTGTTATCGTCTCTAACAATGAGGACTTTGAGACCAAAATTAATTATGTTATGATCACATTTATCTAATTTTGTTTTTAAGGGTGCTAATTCATTTCCAAATTTGGATTGATTCTTATACAAATAACACTTCAAGGATTTTGATCTAACATCTGATTTATTTTGAAAAAAACCAATAACCATACTATTGTTATCTACGATATATTTTTTTGTAAATCGGAAATCGGTTTCAATAAAATTATAATTTACGAAGTATTTGTAAAATGTATGGAATTTTTGTATGGCTTTAATGGCCCGAACTACCACTAAAATCCAGTTGCAAAAAGCTGTTTAGAAATATCCTTCTAATGAACCAACTTTAAGGTTATTTATATCTACTGGTTTTTATTTACTTACTTACTTTCCTCTTTCTTTCTTTAAAATAAAATCAGATACACAAATGATTATCTATATAAAATTACAAAAACCTACTCAGTCATTACAAAGCGTACAATATATCTAAATAAAGAATAAAAACACTTAATTTAACATAAAAGCTCACTCAAAAGAAAATAATACAAAGATAAGCAAGAGTTACAATTGATTCAAGAGATATAATTAGCTTAATAATAATAGAACATTTTTTCCGAATCCAAATAAAATGAAAATTTTAACACTCCATCTTATTATATAAACGGCACATTTGGGTCAGAGGGCTAAAATAGACGATATTATTTTTTAACGTATTCAGATGAAACACGCTATGGCGTCTTAAAGAATGGGGATTGGGAAGATTTATTTTAATTTTGCTAAGACATAATGTTGAATGTTGAACCAAGATGAACGTGAATTATTTTATATAAACATGTTACATCAGTTAATTGACTTTAAGTGTATCTTGAAGTACATCAAAATGTGATACTTACCGTTGAATTTCAGAATGTCTTTCGAGCTCTTTTAATGAATTTTGTTTTGAAGAGTTTTAACTTTTAATGTACTTTCGTTACTTAAATTTTAATTTTTCTGCAGAAAAATTAAAATTTAAGTAACGAAAGTACATTTCAAGAGCTTCGTTAGTTGTATCCGTTCATTAAATAGGCTAATAATTTGCCTAACGAACCAAAATCTACAAAAATACTCGTATGTATATATTGACAGTTAACCAAATCTTATTTGATATTATAGAGTCCGCGCTAAAATGTATCAATCGTCGTTGGAATATCTGTTACCAAGCGTTGACCGTGCTCGAAAATATTGATAACTGAGCATAGATGACGGATTTAGTCAATATCGTTTGATATAAGGTTTTATCGATCGTCCACGAAAATTTCTGATCAATTTCAACAATTCTAAAGGCTAAATCAGAAGTGTTTCTAAAAACACTCCAATTAGAGGAGTAATTCCAGATAAAGCATCGCTTCAGAGCAATCCATCATTGCTCCAGTCTTCACCTGGTAAGCCTCTCCTATCTCTATTCGCATAACTCAGCCGCTTGATTTGGTCCTCGGGCGCATTAGTCACCAGCCAGTCAACTAGTGAGGAGGGAAGAGGGTGGGTTCGAAGAGAATTAAAGCCCCTTTACTTTTTATCGATATTTTATTTCCATCCCTTAAAAGGCACTCACAGGTGAGTACACTACTTTTCTGCCCTCTCGGAGGCACAATGAAGAAAATTTGAAAAGGTTTCATTGTTACGGAAAACATTAATACCTTGAATAAAAAATATAAAAACGCACTTTTGTAATCTTTTCCTATGTCTACCGGATAAGATTTGTTACGACGTCGCGTCATCAGGATAAATAAATAAATAAATTAGTTATGTATACAAGATCGATTGAAATTTTCAACAGCTTTGACGTACCAAATGTACAACGAATATATCTCAAAAATATATTACTCTCTACTAGGGCGTGCATCCATCACACTAGATCGAACCAAAATTACATAAAAACATTCCAAGTTATACAAAATAAAACCACATTTCAAAAAAGAAAACACACTTACTTTGCCACAAAACTCCACAAAATCTTTCCCCAAGAAATAAAACTATTTGAAAAAATTAATGAGTACAAATCAAGAATAAAAATATGGCTGAAAGGGGTCAATGAAAAAATCTTAATAAAGACACTTAAAACTACATAGAAGACAAATAAACTAAAATAAATAACTTTAGTCCGCCTCGGAATAGGACCCTCTAGTCAGGAGGAATAAGAAATATAATATTTAGATTTACTTAAATTCACCATTATAATTTGTACGTACCTATTGTTATTTACTACAATCGCTAAAATAAAAAATAAAATATTGGAAAAAATTATTCATTGAAGAAGAATATTGAACAAATAAATTATTAATTATTAATCATTGAACAAATAAATCTAAAATAAACATGAAACAGAACAATAAAAAAGGAACTTGTCGCAAAATAATAAAAATAATTATAGTAATAACCAAAATCACTTATAGTAATATCAAAACCAAGGGTTTCTTCTAACATGTTCATTATTTTTAATAATAGTTTTTTTCCTCACAGGAGACCTTGAGAAAAAGAAATCCCTCAAGGCCTATATCATCTTTGGTGATACTGTGTGGAGAGTCTTTTAAGGGAAAGGAAGGAGAGAAAGTTCTGAGAAGGAAAGGGTATGTAGGAATCTGGGGGTCAAAGTGTTCAGGAGTGACGGAAGTTAAAGTCCCTCAAAACAGCATTCCCAAAGATTACATAGGTCCTGAGGAAAATAAATCCCTCAGTGCCTCCTGTGTGGAGCTAATGTAAAAAAAAATCCAGTCTTTTTCCGTTTTACTCGTACATCCTTTGTTTGCTAGGATGCATGTAGCGCTGCAGAGTCGAACAAATACTGCAGCTGTTACTTTTTTAATACATCACATTTTTTTTAATATGACATTTCTCTAGTTCATATGTATCTTTCCTTTGGCCTTCGCAAACCTAAGTCATTATGTCCCTGATTCCTTTATCTTTTAAATTCATCCGAATAAAATCCTGTCTCCAGAGAAGAGTTGTATTGTCGAGTAGAATAAAGCTTATGGCACACCGCATATCCTTTAGCAGATTGATATCATAAAGCTGGGACTAGATACCTGCTATAGAGATAGTAATGCGACCGCCGGAGGAGACTGCTGTACCGAAGCAAATTTAATATATTATTTGCATAAGTTATCGTAGGGAGAAATAATATAATTCTGGTGGTAAATAATGTAATGTGGTTTGTTTCCGAGTGCAATTGTATGACATGGGAATGCGCGTATCAAGGAACTTATAACATTATATTATGAGTGTACACAGAGAATTCTTAGATGCAATGTTACTGTATAAAATTATGAATAACATTACTGACTGTCCTGAATTATTAAACAGATTTGATTTTAAAGTACCTACACGGCACATGCGTTCGTGTAATCTATTTTTAAAAAAAAAAACTATAAAACAAATTCACATAAAAATGCTTATAAGTAAGAAAATGTTCAACATAATATAATAACATTCTCTCTGATGTAAATATCTTCAATTGTAATCAAAATAAAAATAAATACTCAAATAATAAAAATAAAAACAAACTAAAATAATTAAAATTTATAAAATGTAATGATTTATTATGTAATGACATATATTATGTAGTATCTCCTGTTATGATAATCTCTCTCTTGTTATAATAACTTAATATTTCTTAATTGTGCCTTACTAAAAAAAACACTCCGCGGCCGTTCAACGGTGTTTTTGTGAATCTTTAGATTTGGCAAAGCTATATTTTACTTGTTTAAATTGTGGTTTTCATAATAATCCGCTAGGTGGTGTGATTGATGCGCCTGCGCATTGCTTTCCCGCTGAAAAAAATAGCCGCGAATGCTAACTCTACGAAAAAAAGTCGGTCGCGAATGTTTGTGTGATTAAGATGATGTTTTAGTTAATGATTTCAATCCTTATAACCAATTCGCACTTATATTCATGTACTCAATCAGCCTTACTAAAAAAAAAAACACTCCGCGGCCGTTAAACGGTGTTTCTGTTGCACGTCGTGTAAAGTCTGTACATATTTTAAAACAAAACGTTACTAATAACAAATCGAAAATAATCGAACAAAATCGAACAAATATATGAATTTTTCGGTTGGTCACCCTGAAAATTAGTCCATTTGCGCATGTGCAGTCCGCCATATTCTTTTCTAACACGGGCGGCAAATTACAGTTTGACATATGAGATTTCACCTGCAATTTGTACAATATTTTTATGGATAATTTCTAACCCAATCACCAATTCACTATAATAATAGTATTATTCAACACAATTACTATTATTTGTGTTATTTTTGTCAGTTTTGGTCCGTTAATAACGTCATGTTCGTAATTTAATTCTGTGAACATAAAAAATATAGGTTATTAATAATAAAATTTTGTTTTTCCGATTGAGTTTAATAAAACTTCCATAAAAGTAATGTGATTTAATAACAAAAATGTATGGTGCGTGTGTAAATAAAAACAAATTATAGGAATCAAGGTCTAAGTTTTACAAAAATAACTTCAAAATGTCAGGTATTTTCAGTTATTCTTGGGGAATTATTAATTTATTTTTTTATAATTTTTAATTATATGAACGAGATAAAAAGTGAAGTGATAGTTTTGTTGCAAATTCATTAAATAACAGGACTGTGTTTTTTAATTTCAAATATTCAAAAAATTTTCGACGTTTTAATAGAAAATGTTTGGTGTAATTTTTTTTTTTCACGTTTGAAGTTTAAAATACTGCAATTTGTAAACACTAAAGTGTATTTTAAAATACAAAAATCTAAAAGGTAATTTTATCTAGTTTCTAAAATGTCATTTGGTTTTACAACATTTTGAAAAATAAGAAATATATAGGACATTTAAAATACCTTAGAAAAAAAATGAAAAATACAAATAAAACAGATATGTACAACAGTTAAACTACCCTCTTTGGCCGTGTAAGCGATGTACATATCTTTCCATGAACAATTTTTTGTCAGTTTTTAATTAGTAAGGTTTTTTCATGCACGGTCGTTTAACAATTGTTAAATTTTTTTAGAAAGTTTTTTAGTAAGGCTGAATATGTTTACTATTAATTTGTGTTGTTTACTTTAAGTCAAATTGGGCACAAAAATCATGTGTTCTAAATTGAACTGTCAGAAAATGGTTCTATAGGTTATATTCAGAAATAATTTGCATTTAAAGATCTTTTTTTATTATAAATTCTTGAAATTGATGTTTTTTGGTGACTAAAATGTCTTATACATAGTTTTTTGGTGACTAAAATGTCTAATACATATTTTAGTAAACGTATCAAAGAAATGAATGTCTTAAAATGTGCAAGCAATGTATTCAAACGTGAGTTTTTTATTGTAAATTTTTGGGAATGAAAAGAGAATTTCAAGATTTTTTTATATTTTTTTATTGTGTGAAGGAGTAAAAATTAAATAAAACCACTGTTTTTTTTTAATTTTGAATTTTTCCAAATATTTAAATGTTTTAATAGAAAGTGTTTGGGGTAAGTTTTTTTTTCAACTTGATGTTTGAACAAAAAAATGAAATATGGGTTGACTATGCAGTTATATGTAAAAGTGAACCCACTATCTTGTACAATTACTCAGATTTCTCATAAACACTAACAAATCAATTATAATGCAGACAAACTTGCAGTGTTATTTTCTGGGTCACTAGCAGGATATTTAAAAATGGAAAACTAATGTACCCGACCATTTTGCCTCCCGACTTTATTTTATAGCATATTTAATATGTAAAACACAGAAACGTGAAAATTATAATTGATTTATGTATTCGAAAAATTGCTTTCCTCATTATCTCGAAACTTTGTATTCGGAACTGCCATACTAATCAACTGGGCGATCGATATATGAGTAATGCATTGTGGCTCTGGTCCAATGTAGCATGTTCGAACAAAATGTTTATGATTATGTTTGAGATATTGTTTGTGGAATGGTCGCAGGAGACCGGCCTTTATTTATTGGGTTTTTTGCACTTGCTTAATTTTAAGCCATTTTGCTAACAATTTTTCTAGAACCAAAACTCTTTAATCATTCCTTATTTAAATTTTAATTCCCAAACGTATAAAATGCTAATTTCGCATTTCACAATCTATTTCCACAATAATTTCCCAAAATTTGTGTCGAAATGAAAATGTATTTTAATGTGGCTTTAATATTCCAAGCCTTTGCTGTGTTTACTTTACCATAATAATAATAAACAGGTTCTAATCCAACAGTCATGTATTCACAGTTTGTAAATGTACGAACTGAATATAATTTGTATCAAGGAAAATTAAAAAAGATTCGGCTCTTTTTCTAGGTAACTCGGTTGCCTGAGAAATGAGTTCAAATAATTTAATTTATATTATTGTAATATTCTGACATCATTTTAGATGAATAATTAGCTTTTTTAAATGAATAGCGCACAAGAGTCCCAACTGCTCCCATCAGAAGCCAGTGAGACTATGGCATCCCCAATTGGGATATGTTCTGAGGCTGAAGGTAATAAGAAGGGGAAGGAGATGGGGATAAGGAAGGTGGGGACGTACCTAACTAATCAGATCTGGTCATCAAACACTTCAAGCAACGTTTCAATTGTGAAAGGTGGTCTAACACCAGGGTGAAACTGAAAGTATCTTCTACTCTGGAACGTGCCGCAAATATACTATATATTATTTTTAATGAATAATTTGCGAAATAACACAAATTTATCAAATAAAATGCCGAGTTCGAACTCGTGACCTTCGGGTTGGGAGTCAAGAGCCTTACCCCTCGACCACGCGCGCCGGCCGTCGATATTATAATAATAATGAACATAACCTTGTACAAAGTTATGCAGTTAACTTTAACGGTTAATCTCAAGTACGCCGAATTTGGGAGCCACCTTTAGGCTGCAGCCCCAAAATACTTAATAATCCTATTTGATTCTGTGCAAAGGAGGTCGGTCCCTCCGATCAGTCCATTGTAGATCGATTGGTTTCTTTAATCTAAGTCTGTTCTACTAGTGTTTTAATGGGCCTGTTCGCATGAGCTAGCAGCATTGATCCCCGGTGCATCGGTGCACGTGCGTGAAACTCGACGGCCACGAGTGGAACACTCGTTCACAGATGATTTCGGCTTCATAAGAACGGGTTGTTTTTACGATTAGTTTTTATGTAAGTCGTGTCGTATGTGGAACGACCTACTGGCATTTTTTCTTCCTTTATATAAAATGGGCCTCTTCAATACCCGCATTAATAAATCCCTTCCTACGGCCCTTACCTTAACCCGCTTCACATCACCCAACGGTTTTGGCGACATAGTTTCCCTGTCTTTACACTGTTCAGACAGAGGCGCTCTTGTGAGATGTCTTATACTGAAAATAGTAAAGTTTTAGAATTGGTAAGCTGGAATAGTAAGAAATCATCACATATTTGCGTGTGTTGTGATAAATATTTTTCAATCAAGTAACTTCTGTAAAAGCAAACTCTCCAGCACCGAAAAAATGAAAATTGCCCAAATTTTCTCTCTGAAGTGACTAGATCAATGCTACTCGTTTTAGCTCACAGCATTATTTCCATCATGATGTTATAGAGCTACGAAATGTCATTAAAGACGCCACATAGCTCAGTTATCGTATAAAAAAAGTTACCCCTTTTCTACCGATTTCCACCACATTTCTACCGATTCATAGCACATGTCTCTTGAACAAATTCAGTTTTGCAGTTCGTAAAAAAATATAATATCTGTTCATTTGTAGAGCTGAAACAATAATTATATGAAATTCCCTCGACAAAAAAAAATCGCGAAGCATGTTCCGAAAATTATTAAAAACACACATTCTTCTATTCAACGTGTTATAGCTATTAATAAATTCACAGTGTATCTTTAACTTAAGAGATGTTTGCCCTATTTGAAAGTCATGTTTTATTAAATATTTTCACCATTTTACCTTCATTATAACCGTTTTTTTTAATAATATTACACTCCTACATTCGTATTTACATTTATCCCTTTCTTCTTCTTCTTGAACGCTTACTAAGCTGAAGTCTTTCATTATATTTAATCAAAGGCTGAAGTCTGGCATCATCATATAAAAACTAATAATAAAAGTCATGTGGGTGGTCTAAATTTCCCTAAATTATTTACTAGAGATATATTTGTCAATTGTTAGACGCCATACATGAATCCCAGTATCTTTTTATTTATCTATTTGACTCAACATTGTGTTCAAATAAACTCTAATATATATAAATCTCCGCTTCTAAATCACGTGATCTGGCTAAAAAAACATTCTCCGAGATAAATCGGATCTAAGCGGCCCCGGATTGGCTGGCTCCATCGCAATATCAACCGGGAACCAATCAGGGATGTTCGCGCCGCTCCGTAAACCTCGAATGTGGCAATAAACGACTGCAGACGGTTTCATCTGGGGTTGCCATACTGCATGTTGGTTTTCCCGACGTAATAATGTCGCGGAAATAATAAGGGTACCCACGTATCTCTCTACAGCTCTGTAAGTTTTCTGTGCGGGCAACCAAAAAATGAACTCTACGTAGACGTCATGTTCTTTTTGCTATATCGCCGTCAAACTTATTTTCAGCTATGTAATTATTTTTGTTTTATGTTTTACAGCGATATAATGGTGAAAACCTCGAAACGGTGACGCGATAAACATTATTCTTAATTTTTTTCGAAGGCAGCAAATACTTTGGGGTGTGACATTATATATAAAAGAGGGAGACAAATTATATTATATTCGAATGGTTTAGTGGTGGTGGAGGAAACGGTTTCAGGGGAGATTAACGGAATAAATTAAATATGGGACTCTCAGTTAAATTTATTTGATTATTGATTATGTTTGAATTATTTTTTACGGATTTCTTAATATCGAGGGCTTCCAGATTGTTTAACCTAACTAATTAAGTTGTTTTAGTAGTAGTTTTTCTAGTAGACAGCCCAAACATCTACAGTGGCGACGTCACCAAATACACAGTTAAATGTGTCGATCTGTTGGTACTTACTACAAAGGTGCCTATAATATAGGCCCGGATCCTGACCCTGAACTTCTTCAACGCCTATCATTCCATATTCCGAATCGTAACAGCAGACAGTCACTTACTTTTCATCACCCTCTTTGAAAGACCAACTCTCCAACAGAACTCCTTTATCTACAGATCCCCAAATTCATTTGACTTAAATTATTACCGCATTGACAGTTTCAACTTGACTTTACGGGACATAAAACGAAAACTCGTTAAATGACTCGAACTAGATCATTCAATCTAACCTCCCATATATTCCCTTCCTTTGTCTCTTTCTTCTAATCCTATGTTCCTCCTCCCCCCCCCCCTCCCTCACATATTGCAACATTTTTTTTTTTTTTAACACACACTGTCACATTTAGTGGTTCCTCTTGGCCGGGAGACCTGTTGGTCGTATGGCTTCTTACGTAGCGGCATAACTTGTAGTCGGCAATCGGCCGACGAGAAAAATACCCATCTCGTACAAGACCCCACTGAGAGACAGCCTGGGTTCTCATTGCCTCGCAAACTCTGATCTGCCATCAATAGGATAAGATGCTCCCGTAGCCGTTGACCCATATGATGCATAGATGGGGCCTTAACGAGTCGGCGATGTGTGAATGCGGTGCGGTGCTGACCACCGAACATGCGGTTAACGAATGTCCGCTCCATTCATTCATTGATGAGGTTCACAGGGCGACGCCTGAGACCCTAGACTGGCTTGCAGATCTAGATGTCCATCTCTGATCCACCACCGTACGAAATAAGAAGACTGTCACCTTTTTATCATTCACTATCTGTGACAAAAACAAAACCCGCGAAGCGGAAGGAAGTGAGGATAAACAGGATGCCGACTTACCCGGTTGTTTTGCATTGAACTCACGAGCTCACGATGGACACTTATATTTATTTCGACACGGTCGAACAAATGTTCCATATTCAACAATGACAATTGAGGTGTAAATTTCAACTAACCACTGTGATTGTATAATTTAAGATTTGCTGTCAACTTTTTCCAAAAATAAATGAAAATGTAATTGCCTACATTATTTGTAGGTACCTTACCAGCCGAGCATATTAAAGAAGAACGAAGTGTAATTTTCTCATTTCTTG
The DNA here is from genome assembly GCA_951813805.1 of Limnephilus auricula. Classification (NCBI taxonomy): domain Eukaryota; kingdom Metazoa; phylum Arthropoda; class Insecta; order Trichoptera; family Limnephilidae; genus Limnephilus; species Limnephilus auricula. Next base: position 929,922 of record OX638390.1, read on the forward strand.
CGAAACGCATTAAAGGAAAACTGTTTGCTAGACAAACAAGCGATCGGAGTGCTGACTGATTTATTGATTTCAGCGAGGAAATTGAGCAATTTCAACTAAATTATTATTTAAATTGCGCTTTAGATTACGCAAGAAAAATTCTCATTTCGTACATTCAATCAAAATCTTGTCAAGCTATCTCATTTCACAGTGTATTTTTAGCGATTGAGCGTTCATACGAGGCCAACAAATATTTACAGGAATTAAAATATATTTTACACGTCTGAAGATCAGAAATTTGTAATCTATTGCTTATATTATTATTATTTTGGTTTCTTAATGCCTGTATCAGACCAGGCTATATGTGCGCTATATTCTCGTGGATTGGCCTATTTCAGCAAATATATTGATTGGGAATGTATGGCGAGCGAAATGCTAAAATAGACCACTCCACAAAAGTTTTTTAAAAAATATAGAAAATTATACGGGTGTCCTGGGGTTAAAGTGCATTAACTTCGGGAGGTGATTCTACATGATGGTAAGAGAAAAAAATATAGATTTCTTTTTCCGAAATTCCAACTTTTTTTTCCCATACAAAAAGACGTACCTACTAAAAATCCTTAGTGTGAGGTACACATAATTTCGATGGGAGCGAGTCGAGAGCCCATTTGTGATTGGAACATATTAGATATTATCTAGAGAAACCGCCTGTAAACAATAACAGGCCGAGAGTTTGGCAATTACAATAACGCTACCAAATCTTTTGTTTTAAATAAAATCCAAAAGTTAATAACAAAACGAAGTTACACTAACTTATATCAATAAAATTATTAAACACTTTTAACCAATGTCATTGCTTTTGACTAATTTAAGAAATTTTCAAAATGTCCACGTTCTGCTTGTAGGCAAGCATGAAAACGAAAACTCACATTATTAGTTCAGGAAGGTCGTTCATCAAGAAATGCAGGTAGTGTCATCACGTGTGAATTCTTTGGTTGATGCCTGATGCCTTACGGAGCGTGGGTTTAACAAAATCGCACAATAGAATTTTATCAGCAAGGTTAGTTTACTAAATAAAACCAAGAACTAATGACGAAGTATTGTTCATTCACAACAATAAACTAAACACGCACTGAACAAACATTTTCTTTTCAGTACTCGTAAGTCTTAATAAATACACCCTAGTTAAAAAACACAAAATTAACTGATTAAATAGAGACACGGAGTTGTAGATTTGGCAATAACGCAAAATATTTATGCCAGCCTCACACGTCGGGCTAATTTAACCTTTATTCTGAAAAAGTACCCCTAAAAGTTGGAATTTCGAAAAAAGTTATTTAACTTTTTTATTCCTACCATCATGTAGAATCACCTCCTGAAGTTAATGCACTTTAGCCGGGGACATCCTGTATATCTATTCGATAATGATTTACAATGACGAAATTTTTTTTAAAGTTTCCCAGTACAAATCATCAAAATGAAATAATTAATTGCAAAAATAATGTTGTGCCCCCGTACATTTCATTTGCATATTATATTTATTTAATGTATATATTTAATTAAGTCTTATACAATGATCAACGATGGAAGGAAACTGCCATTGAATAAGTATTATTCAAAGTAGTTCACTTTCTTCTGAAACAAAGCTAACGGCACGGTATCGCTTCCAACTAAATAAGCACACACTTAACACTACAAATTCACATCGACGGATCTGCCGGATCTGCCCTGATGATGGACACTGCAACGCTGTCCGAAACGTCGGCTAAAGAAGGAGGTAGCACAACACGGCATAACACCCCAAAAACAAACAACGAAAAAGTATTAAGAAGATTATTTTTCAAAACCGTAAAGACTACTTTATCTTTAACACTTTGACTTTAAAATGAAAAGGATTTAGTAATGAATAATAATACTACTGCCTAAAATTCAATTGAAATAATATCATTCTTTGTTTTTTTGATAAATTGACCTAATTCAAAAGGCCTTTGATTTCGTGCCATAACTTTTTGAACGTTACAAATTGAAGTCTTCTCAAAGAGATCATAGAATTTATTTTGACTAATTAGTCTCTGCTAAAGACATTGGGCTTGTAAGAAAGTAAATGGCTTTTAAATGTGTTAATAATCAATTAACAAAATTGTGTGATTTGTGATTTTCAATGCCAAAGGTATTATCGTTATAATTTTTTGGGTTATTCTGCCGCGCTTTCTCCTTCTTTAGCCAACTTTTCGAGCAGCAATAGAGTATCCATCATCAGGGCAGATATGTAATTTGGGTAGAAATGTATGTTTACGTTTGTAGAAGTGATACCATGTTGCAGGCATTAATCCTCTTTTTTATGTGAATACCGCATACTGCTCCTATCTGGAGACAGTCAGACTATGGCAATGCTAATTGGGGTATTTTGTGAGGCTTAAGGTAGGGGGGAGGGAAAGGAGATAGGGAAGAGGAACCTGGCTATTCAGATCTGGTCATCAAACACGACCAAAGCCATTTAAAGCGACATTTCAATTCTGAATGGTGGTCTTACACCAGGGTGATCCTGAGAGTATCTTCAACTCTAGAACGTGCCGCAAATATACTATATATTATTTTTATTTAATTAATAATTGTGAAATAACACAAATATAAAAATACGGCTTTGTAGGATGAGGCGGTACATATACAAATGAAACACAAACAATGTACATATCACAAAAACTAACAATAAAAACAATTAAAAAAAACCCTATTCATATTCTTCAAAACAATTTAAGGTTAGAAAATTAAGTGCATTATACTTTTACCGTGCAACATTACAAATTTTTAAAGATAATATTTTAAATAAAGCTGCATCATTTAAAAATAACAGAAATCTTAGACAAACATCAATACTTCCTACTCCGAAATGTAAAAAAACAATAGGACAATTAAATCTGGAAAAAAAAGAAGCATGAATACTAATATAAAAAAATAAAACTCACCTTAAAAATTATACTGAAAACTTGAACTGAAACATGTCAAATAGAATCAATATAATAACACTCCCCATACACACGAGCCCTGCTTACTTATGGCGGTACATCAAATACATGTATTATGTAATTAATTACTGTATAAAAATTATTTTGTATTTTATGTATCTTTTTGTGACTAATAAATAAGTAAATAAATAAAAAAACACAAATTAATCAAATAAAATTTATTTATGTATGTATGGTAAAACCATTTATGATCGTGTGAGAAATGTGGATATAAAAAAGGTATCTCATTTCTACAGCATTCAGTCTACTTTCATCCTTCCTCTGCCAGTTGCATGCCTCACTGCCACATCATACATCAGGGTAGGTACCAGCACTCTATTGTGGACTGATAGCTTCACTTCTTTGGACAGTTTAGAATAGTTGTATAAATAATAATAAGATTTCCCAAATAAAGCTTTGAATGGCTATCAGCAGGCGGCCGTAATGAATACCGTTCATCAGTGACGTGGCATTTAATACCCGTAGATTGGGGAGAATGGCCGCCTTCAGCCTTCAGTCTATTGTTTTAACATTCTGATAGACGAATCCATTTCAATTCTGAATTGCGTCGAGTCACAGCCACTCCCACCTGAATCATTTCACAGCCAACGAAATGAATCAAATATTAATTCAATCAAGCCCACACAATGATAAGAACACGTTTATAGCACTGGTTATATTTCTATTAGCCCCACTTTATTCAAAACAATGGGAGGCAGAAATTGTGAGCATATTACGTATTGATTAACGGTCTTTTTAGGTGCTTTTACATAGAAATACATAGATTTTTATAGTATTACTAACGAGTACCCGGTATGCGTTGACATGACACTCAAAGAAAGTGTTTGTGTTTTAATTTTGTTTATTGAAGTGCTTTTGGGTACACATTTTTTTCCGTTTGGTACACGAATAGATCAGAAGGTTTTTCATCGCGTATGCAGGCTACATACAGCTGTCCGCTGAAGCATGGATTTTCCAAACTCACCCCCTGCTATCTCCTACCGCTACTGTATCTCCTTTGCAATCCCTCCTCTGCCCTCCCTCGTTCCCCATCCCTCCGCCATCCCTTCCCATACCTCTCCGTTCCCACATTCCTCCTTCCCTGGTCACTCCTCTAGCGACCCCCCCCTCCTTTTCCCTCGTTACCCCCACCCAAATTCACCTCCTCTTTTCGCCTTCCTTTCCTGCCGCTAAACTATATGAAATACTGGCGTTACAAAACTTATTTACAAAAAAGCCAGAGCTCACTATTATAATATCGACCCTATGGAATGACAAGGTTCCATTAACGTCATGCGATAATGAACTCTAAAGTAGCTTACTATAGATCCCATTATCGCACGAAGTTACCAAGGCAGATGGATCCTCCTTATTCCAAGGGGTCGATATGTAGAAACTTTTGCGGGCGTGCGCACAACATATCACTAAAGTTGTATCACAATCGGAAATGGTACAGGCACGCATACGGGACATACAAAGAAACATTCATTCTCGTATATAAAGATTGTACTATTAATAACTGCACTGCCTCATTAACACTCATTTGTATTTATTTAGTAATAAATTGAAGATATCTACCAACTCCGCATAATTGAAGGGACATAATTATTATTTCCCCCATTAGTATTTATATTTATATAAGCTTAATGTTGGCAAAGGAGTGTTTTTATTATAATCAAAAATCCAGTTTCATTGTAGTACTTTTGTAGTTTTATAATAATAATTCCGTGTCCAAAATTAGAAGGAAAGAAACTACGAGAATTTTCTCGTATAAGTCTTGGGCTAGGTTCAGGTCCGGGTCCAGCTCCATATAGCGGTAAATTTACAATACTCTTTTACATAGGTAATAATGTATAATAATATACAATATTAAATCTGGTGAAAAAAAAGAAGTATAATCAGTAAATTCTTATGAGCGCTTCTGACTAGGTATTGAGTACCTATATGATAAGAAACTTCATTATCCCTCTGAGAAGGCCATATTAGTAACAGAATCTAATTTTGATTGTCGGAATAGATAAGTGGGTGTATTAACAAGAGCTCTATTCCCAGGAAGGCAGACAGTCGCCTGACCAGGGCTGTCAGTACGCGTATAATATAATAAGAGAAAAGCAGCCCTTTGTGCTTTAATTGAGAGTGTTAGACAAGTAGCAGAATGGAGATAGATATCACAAAGGTCCGCCATTAAGACGATAGACTTCGCTTTTCGGCCCATACAAAAAGGACGCCCGGGAAAAAACACTTTTCTACATCGAAAATTGCACAAAATGAATATATTTTTTTTATACTGCCTTCTAGAGGGTGAAAACTATGTCGGTATGTTTTCGAATTTTCGATGCGTTTCGTATTAACGTAAACATTCACTGTCAAACATGTACGATTTATCAAAAAATATTATTTAAGGAAAAAGTGCTGCTAACTCAACTCTCATAAAGAATTATAAAATTATAAAAAGCTACCGACGTAGCTTCTTCTTTCTAAAAAATATATATTTTTTAAAATTTCAATTTCGTGAAAGTTTCGGTGTAGAAAAGTGTATTCTCCATAAACCCCTTTTCGAGCGATTTCTGTAGGTAAATTTTAGCGTTGTCTCATTCGCACATTTCGCATTCGCATGTATTGTAAGTGTTCGTGAGCTAATTGTGAGCGGGACAGAATGACAGTCGCGGGTGTTCCGCGTGTCGTTCAAAGTCTAGCCTCTTAATATGTAGCCACCCGCCACCCCACCAGCCCCGGGCTTGTAGTTCACAGAGCTGCCTCAAGGAAGGACTCACTGACATGATTGACAGACTCTAGAAATACCTACCCGATAGAAAACAGCTAAAGACACGTCATAATTTTTTTTAATAATATATTTTTTTAAGAATATGTTTTACATGATATATGATGATAATTTTACATCTTTGATTATTTACTACTCTTCCATTAGAAGCATTTGCTTGTGAATGGAAGAGGAGTATATATAAATGCAGTTATTAGTAAGTACTTAAATAATTAATTGTTTATGGATATATTGTGTGCTGTAAATAAAAAATAATAAAGATATACAATAAAGTTTGTGTAGTAATAACGTCACATTTATATTTAGTGCAAGTGTTATAACTAAGAAGATATAAATAAGAATGAATATATATGTTATGTTTATGTTTTGAAAAAAGGAAGAATATATGGAAAATAAAGAATATTTTGTAAGATTAATTTAGGTGGCACTAGTTTTTTTCTTAAGAACGTCTTTAAAATGTTTCTTGACAGAGTGCAATATTTGGATTTTATCATTTAAGATAGGTACCAGTGGCGATCTGTGAGTTTTCTGTGAGCTGAATACTAAAATTGAAAAAAAAAACGACGTTATTGATGTTGTTGTAGCTGAAAATTAATTTTAATTTTAACATTTTGTATGAAGATCTTCATACAAAAATACTGAGTTGACGTACGCTACGCTACGCGTAACGATATCTGGACTACTTAGCAACCATACATTTTCTTTGGAAATAGATGCTTCAGAATCACACTGCCCGCAAGTTGCGATGCATCTAGCCAGTATGATTCTAAAGCATATATTTCCATAGAAAATGTATGGTTGCTAAGTAGTCCAGATATCGTTACGCGTAGCGTAGCGTACGTACATCGACTTAGTATGTGCTTACTTTAACGCTTCTGATTTCTTTCGGTAGAAGTTCCTTCAATAAACATATAAACAGGTGTTTTTCTAATTTACAGGTACCTATAAATTAGTAAAATATTTACGTGATTTTTTTTCTTTATCATCTTGTTCTGGTGTGTCCTTTACGCAAACTTTCAGTTTTACAAATTCTACAATAATTATAATATCCAGTATAATTTCACATGTCTGTGCTAGTTTTAAATAATAATTATACTCAATAACACTAAGAAAAAATCCGGCATAAGCTTTTGAAACTTTTTCCTAATCATAAACAACAGCCACACAGTTATTTCATCGTTGGCTATCGCTAGCCTTACTGCCTTATTTACACTCGTAATATACCATCTACCTATACATATTAGGTACTTGTTGAATCATGTTTTCCTACATTTATCCGCCAGAGGAAAATATCTAATAATTTTTTGTAATTAGCAACTCTCCGGGGAAATTCACAGAGATTTATTTTGGGAAGTCCGTGTCGCGTCGCCAGCTTAATAAATGATCCTGTTATATCTAAAAATAATATTATCATAGAGGTGATCTAAATTTACTTTTCTATTGTGTGTATTCTATTATTAATGAGGCATTCGCTTGTGTAAATTCGCCCTCAATTTTATTTTATTAGTAAGGAATATTCTAAGTACTTATATTTAAAAAGAGTTCTAGTTTCCATAAAAATTGTTGATTGACGATGGAGATCTACAATCGTCATTAGCAGGAACATAATTTATGTTTTATAATGAAATATTATGTAAATTTTTCAAAAGAAGCAAACACATTGTGTCTTGACATTTTAAATAAATGAAAAGAAAGTGACTTAAAACAAAGTATTTTCTTTTCATTTATTTGAAATATTATGTTTGGAAATTAAAAATATGTAGACTTTTAACATAGAAAGATTAATTTTATGAATAAATTCATGAGAAAAATATATTTAAAGGCCTTGAATTAAAATAATTGAAAAATTTCCTTTTCGCACGACAGATAGAATTTCTGGATTATATCAGCAGGATAAAATATAAATTGAATTTTAAACATTGGTTAAGTTTTCAGTTTCTTAAACATTATTTATTACTCCGTGAAATAATTCTCGTAATTATAAAATATCGGAGACAGACCATCAATAATAAAAAGTTCAAAAGAAATTTTCAGTAAAACAAAAAAAAAATGTTATCTCGTAAACTTCCAGAATGGAAACATGCCTCGGTTGACATTTATTAAGAATATTAGGAAAATTAATAAAGTAGCCTTACAGGTCAATAGAGACGAGCAGCGGGGAATAGATACAGCGATTGCACTATCATTTATAAGATACTAGCGAGTACCCGGCATGCGTTTGCCACTCAAAGAAAGTGTTTGTGGTTGTTATTCTGTTTATTGATATCCTTTTGCGTATACGAATAAATCAGAAGGTTTCTGACCTTTGAGCAGGCCACATACTGCCGTGTGAGAAGTTTGGATTTTCCAAATTTACCCCCTGCTATCCCATCCGTTATCCCTTTCCTATATGTCCTTTCCCATGCGTCCCTTTTCCCTCCCCCGCTCCCCTCCCACGTCCACTTGCCCCTGCATCTTCCCCGATTTCTCCATCCCTCGTTCCCTCTCCTGCGAATCCTCTTCTTCGTTCTTCTCCCCCTTCCGGATTCTCCTTCCCTCCCTACTTTCCCTGTATGAAATACACACCCGACTCACAGCTGTCCGTGTGAGACGAATGGATTGTCCAAATTTACTCCCTGCTATCCCCTACCTTTATGTCTCCTTTTCAGTCCTTCCTTCTGCTTCTCGCGCGTTCACTAATGCTGAGTTAATAGAGACAAAATTATTTATTTATCTTTTTACCTTTCAGTGGCGCATTTTTCATCGGAATCTGGTAGAAGGAAGGGAACAAAAATTAAAATTTTGATATTTACAGAAATCATGTTAAGGCGATGCGTCGTTTAAACTTCAGGGTCAAGCCGCTTACAATAACACTCCGTATGTATGTAGATGGCAATAAGGTTTAAACCCCTATTTAACAACAGCCGCCTATTTTGATTTATTCAAAAAAAAAACATTGAAAACAAGCGTGTTTTATTTTATTTTGCAAATCTCATGCACAGATATTAAAATTATCTAAAGAATTTTATTTTTCACATTATCCAATAAAACCATAACCGAAAATAAGTTCGTAAGTGGGAGATTTTGAGAATCTTATAAAAAGAGTCACAAAAAAAACTCGATTATTTCAAAGGCAAATAAATATGTATTCCACTCGCAGTTTTTCATTAAAGCATCTAAATATTTCTAAGCGGTCTAATTTTATCACATGGTTTGAATTACTTAATAATAGTGCATCACCCTAATTAACTAAAACCATCGTGTAAAAATCTGAAACCCCCCTTTAAGTATTTCCCCTAAGCCACAAACCAAGATAGTAAGTTATATTGGCACCGATATACGATGGTACCCAGTGCTCACAGTGAGAGTTACCCATCGATTTACTTCGTAACTGAAGTTTCGAATTGAGGTCTTGCAGGTCACATATATACAATGTACTATCGCAGTGTATGTCATACGATAATATACGGTGCTGTTACTGCGCTCACGTGCGAGAATATTATTTCTGGTTTTAACTAGCACGACATGGGTTTTTGAGAAGTTGTGTAGTGTGCGGACCATCACATTGACATACACAGGACAGCGAGTTTAGTTGCAAACTGGTTTTTATTCAGTTGCCTCGTCAGCGGACCGCCTTACAAGGAAGGCCATTTTCTAACCGTTTTTAGATCACTTTGGACCACTTATTTATTTGATTCTAAATTTCAGTTTTGAAGGTGACTAAAATAATTTATTACCAGTTCCGATTTACTGAGAAACTAATAGTGACAATAGATTCTATATTTTGTGGGGTACTTTGAAATTTGTTTCCTCTATATTAAATGTTAATGTGATCTTAATTGTTTTTTAACGACGCGACTGTCATTGACTTATTTAAATGTGTTGTATTGTTTATGTTTTGTAATCATACTTAGAAGTAGGGAATAAATAATTTTTCATAATAAAATCATATCAGTAGTATTAGTACTTATCATTTTACAAACATAATACATATCGTTATAAACACCACTAATTATTTTTGCTTTGATGAAGGACGAAGATGTTTTCAATACCTACATAGAAATATATATTTTGTTTTAGAAACATATATGTTTTGTCAGTTCAGTGAAATCGCATCATAACGATGTGAATAATTGGTGCCATGTTTGTCACAGTTAAAAATGTGGTGGAGTCGAGGAGATTTAACAGTGATACGGATAATATAAGACTTATCAATTGAGAGCAATTTATGAAGTTATTCAGTAATTTAAAAAATAGCATCCCCAAAGATGACGTAGGCCATAAAAAACTGAAAAAACAATTTTTTAAGTATGAAATTCATCAGATCAATGGAGTAATCCAAAACTTTGCGTACAGTAGGTAGATACTTGTGATAAAAAAATATGATTTAAAATAAAACAATAACTTTGTATACACCACTTTTATTTTTTATACTTAATGCCGACCGGGTTTCGCTACAACCGTAGCTTCTTCAGGGCAGTATATTCTCTCATTAGAGAATATACTGCCCTGAAGAAGCTACGGTTGTAGCGAAACCCGGTCGGCATTAAGTATAAAAAAATAAAAGTGGTGTATACAAAGTTATTATTTTATTTTAAATTATAATGTCACATCACAAAGTAACTGCTTCATACGAACAAAAAAAAAATATGATTTTGGCAGTGGGTGGGAGGTGTCCGGTGGAAGTAATTTATATTAAAGAATTTTATTACATGAACTTTTTTGAACTTATAATAATCATTTTCTTTTGCCTTAACAAATATAATTTAATATAATATTATATAAAATAGAAAAAAAAAACTGTAATCTTCTAAGGTCATAAATCCTTGCGGGCAGTTTAAAAAAAATTGTTTAAAAATGTTTTTTTTAACGGTTCGTAATTTCTCATTTTCTTACAGTTTAATTAATTTTCTTATTCTTTGGCATTAGTCTAGCTGGAAAACTTCTTGTCAATCCAATTTACTTTCTTTAGGGCTGAAGCCTTTTGTCCGATTCTCGGTTTATTTTTTAAATGCTATCTTTTTGTTTTATGAAACTTAATTCTGCACTTCCATTAACCTAATTAAATTGAACAAAACAAGTGCAGTTTGATCAGATTAATAACTTACACGAATAACAGTTTACACTAGTTTTAAATGCATCCATTGTTCTGGATAATGCGGCGTAACTAATTGGATAGAGCAAACAGCTGCAGGTATTTGTACGGAAGGCCATAACATTTAATGTTCACTCTATCAGTGGCAAATCTACAGAACATGTATGGTACATCCTAGTCCGGCAGATGAAAGTACCTATGTATCGTTTTCTACGATACCTTACTACCTTAGCTACCGTCCTCATCCGAGTCACGAGAAGTCAGCCTCGTTTTTCAGTCTATCGTCATTGGAAAGTCGTAGAAATTCGACAGATGTAGGTACTATTTTTATAAAAAAATAGCTAAATCTTTGATAGATTGCCCGGAATTACTAAAAATAATTAAATTAAGAGTACTCATCAGACAAACCAGACAAAACCACACATTAAACATCCGTGAATGCAACACTAACTCAAAAAACAAAATACTTTGATTCTCGGCGCTTTACACATCTTTAACATTTCATACCGTGAATTCGATTTATTCATCGCAGTACCTAACATTTTCAAATCTAAAATCAATAAATAATATTTACACACTACCAATTACACAGATCAGATCCATCCCTTTCCCCTCCCTCCCACAATTCCATCCCCATAGGCTAATGTAATTTTCTTTATATTCACTAAATAATTAAGATACATCAGTGAAAACCTATTATTTCGTTAAATAATTTAAACGTATTTTGTCATACATTATAAAATACTATAACTGTGTGTTTTCCAAATAAAATAAATAAAAATAATATGAATATAATGTTTTTTGATTTATAATGATAAAATAATATTAGTTTGATTTCGGCATCTGATTTTAATTCCCACAATCGTCCCTACCTGTACGGGGCTTGATCACATGAAGGTGGAAAAACCGATTAGCTCGAGAACATGCGAGCCGACTTATTCAAAAATGATTCTCATTTTGGATGGAAACAACCCGTTCTCATGAAACCGACATCAACCGTGAGTTGAGTTTCACGTACGCGCACCGGTGCGCAGGAAATCAAAAGCTCATTCGGGCGGCTCCATAAAAGAACAGACTCAGCATGTCTACGTTGCGTCAGTAGGGGTGAAAATCGGTCTGTTAACAACAAATTTGCACAGAATCAAGTGTGTTCGTCCGGTATTTTGGAGCTCCAACCCAGAGTTTTGTTAATGTGAAGCGGATTTTTGTACACCCAGTCTTTCTACAATGACTCAACGTCGGGTCAATTTGAAATTCTTGTCAGTGTACATTCTAAAATAGATATAAAGGTTTCCGGCGCTATAACTTTGTCCCTGAAAAGCCTTTTCTAAATAGTCTTTAAAATATATACGGTCAGGTCAAAAGATTTTAAAGTTGATACTGTGCCAATTTTCAGTAAAAAAATTATATCAGAGTATTATTTTAAAGGTGGCCTAAAGAGAGGACCTTGCGTTAAGCCAAGTTTTTCTAATTTTGGTTTAATTTGTTTATAGATATGTGAGCTGGACCGCCTACATACTGCGGCACCACAAAAGCGCCCCCGCGGAGCCCCTTCCCTTGCCTGGAGTGCCCTTCTCGCACTACTACGCACAGGAGACATCGGACGAGGGCATCATCATGGAGACTGACGTCACCGTCAAGGAGGTAAACTACACTTTAGTTTTTTTAATAACTCAGGTACTGGGCATATGTCATTCCTATGTCTACCTACGTTAAATTGTCGTGAAAACAAGCTTATGTGCTTAAGCAGTTAACAGTCATACACTATTCAATGCTAAATTGCTGGTTGGATACCTATTATACCCAGATTTGGAATATATAAATCACGTTTGGGTGAGCTAATTTGTATGACAGTTGCAATACTCAAACGAAAATATTTAGGAAATACAATTTTGTGGATATTTTCCCTAATTTTCGAAACTACAAACTAGAGTTGGTATTTTGCCAAACACTGTGAAGCAAGTATTGAATATTGCGACAACACAATGTGGTTAGGCATTATAATATGTTTTGTTTAAAATATGTTTATATTACATAAATGGTTGTTTGACAGTCTTTGTTGATAATAGAAACACTAATATAATGTATTGTAGTCATGGAAATTCTCTCTTGGAAACTGTCGTCATGGAAATTATTATTATGAAAAAAACACTCTCTTCATCGTTGCTGGATTTTGAGCACACATGCTTTTTTGATTGTGAATTATTTCCGAAGTGTAATGGTTGACTTCGGAACATTTGCTGATCAATAATATCAAGAATTGTGCTGATATTCTGTACCTCAATTTTGGAATAAAAAGGGAGGCCTCCTACACTAGCAGAGAACGACAATCAAAGGTTAGTGTTTCTGTTTTTTCAATAGGAATTGTACCGGCATCCATTCTTCTGTGACATATTGTTGGCGCAAATAAATTCATAATTATATATTTTTGAGTATTACGCTCAGAGAGATCTGGGACTATTTACACGTCCCAGACTCACATAATGTTTGGTAATTGTATTGTTCTTCAATCCCAGTGATTAGGATTACTTGATGTGAGTTCTGGAATCACCAATAAAGTTCGTGGTTCGTTGAGAAAACAAGTTACGTTTGATTTACAATGAATATTTAACTGGACCAAATATAATTTCTATTGGATGCTGTGAGTAATTCTGAAGCGAGTGAACTCGACACTGAAGCAGCCCAGCTTTCGATCGTATATCATCGACTATTTCCGTATCCGTTCGTGCATTAGACACGAACGGTGACATTTTCCACTCTTCTACGGTACTACTTAACTGACATATGTTGGGACACCTAAAAACTACATATAAATACCTACACCAATAACATCTGTTGAGGGTATTTAAACTACATACATAATCCTATTCACCAGACTAATTATTGTACGTTTTTCGTTGTTTTTTTTGGGGTGTTATGCCGTGTTGAGCTACCTCCTTCTTTAGCCAACGTTTCGGACAGCGTTGCAGTGTTCATCATCAGGGCTGATCCGGCGGATCCGATGATCACGACACATCGTCGGATCTGCCCTGATGATGGACACTGCAACGCTGTCCGAAACGTCGGCTAAAGGAGGAGGTAGCGAAACACTGCATAACACCCCAAAAGCATACAACGAAAATGCTTTTGGCCGTGAAAATCTAAAAACGTATCCAATTATTGTTTATTGTTTTTATTGTAACAATACAATTTTTAACCTCACTAGGACAAGCCTGTGTTGAGGTTAACAATTATTTACTTAAAGTAACAAAATAACACAAAAGGAAAAACAAAAATAATACTTCAAAAAACACAAAATAATATAGGTACCTATACATTTTCTTTAAATAGGTTCCTACCTACCCGTATGTGAAAAGTTTTAAGAAGTAGATAGCTTGGTAGAGTTAGATTAAATCCTGCACGGTGTACTAACTAACCAAAACAACTCTTTTGAGAAAGCCTGGCTCTTTTATCAGACCCGTATGAAAACTAAACTCTAAAAAGAAATTCTCAAATATATTATTTATTCCACATAATCTAACTTGAAACTCTTTAATCTCCTTTAAGAAGATTATTCTTACCATGAAAACTTTAATTATTTCTATTTTAGTATTTCTTAAAGTCATCTGCTTGAATGAGAGACTTCGCACGAGATTTTATTTTAAATGTGTTCAACAAACTGTTTGGGATCTTGTCTTATTTTTTTTAAAGATATTTTTATTTAAATTTCAATGCTCCATTGCTCAATATGGAAATGACCAAATGACATTAACCAAGAAATGCCACACAAAAAATGTGTGCATTACATGGCCCCAGAGCTCACCCATCTAGGGATAATATACATATATGCAATTCTAATTTTGAGACCAGTGGGTGTATCTACGACTATATTGCAATGAAAAAATATTTTCATTGCAATATAGTCCCACTTTTATGTGTTTTTTTTTTTTACAAAATTGTAGGTTAGTAGTTAATGCACTTTATATGCATTGATATATTGACGGGCATGTTCTCAACAATTCAAAAAAAATTAATAGCAATCGGATGAAATTTTAATCGCAATAGTATGAATATATAGGAAATAATTTCATAACGCCATAGCTTCTTATCCTATAGCCATCCCAGGTATGCGCACATTATATTCCCAAAGTTTCATCCCAATCGGATGAACGGTATGGCAGCGCATAACATACGTTTGTAAAAAATATATTGCAAAAGAAATCAAATAATTAGGTTTAATTTTAAGCCGAAACTTTATTTAGCAACAAAAAGTTCACCGCGGAAATTGTGTTTTACGGAAATGAGATAAAATTCATTTAAAAAATGGGATTCGCCGAAAAACATTCAAATCATTTGGTTCACATAACAAGCCTTTTAGACAGAGATTATTTCAAAGGAAATATAAATTGGTTTGGCTTCAGATAAAATAATATTGATGAATGGGAAATATGTATTTTTATCATTCTTCTAAAAACAAAGGAGATGCGGGTTCATTCAAACCAAAGACAACTTCCGCAGAGTACAGATTTATAAAGCCACATCGCAAAATGGAACTTACCCACGTTCTTTTTTTTATACTGCATGTAATATTAACAGGAGAGATTCCCTGTTCTGAAGTTTAAAATTAAAACTTCTGAACTTCGAAAGATCCGATTCATGGTTGGGGTGTTTTTGTTGTGTAATCGAAGGACTTTTTCTATAAATGTGTGCCTAATAAAACCACTGCTAATGGAGAAAATATATTATACGCAAAGGAAAGGAAAGAAATTACTTAGTGTGGAACTTGTGGCACTTTCTTCTCTCGGGCTAGTTTATATATCACACTGCATTTATAGCGGAATATTTGTATTATTATAATTTTTTTTAAATACATAGGTACATATATTTACAAAAGAAAATCATGGATCTTAAAAGCTAATTACAATAAAAATAGTTTGTTAACCACTGGAGCGACAGAGCAATTAAAGTATTTTTTCTCGGATTGCTAAAGGAAATTTTTCCGACCACATTAAAAAAATCATAACTCCGAATTTGAATATGGAGACATACAGACTGATTATAGTTCTATGTAGCCAATGAATTCCCCTGTCTTATATCTATAATCACATATTTGTAGGATTTATAAAAATAATATAATTAAATCTTTAACCTTAAAACATTTTAAAGTATCTAGAGAATAATTATTTTGTTATATTTTGAATGTACAATATATTATATAGTCTTTTTAATAAAAATAAAAAAATTGAAAATTTGCCACATTTTGGCAACAAAGCAATCCGAGGTTTTGGAAATAGTGCCATAATGTGACAAAAAGCGCTGGAGTGGTTAACGAATCTACCCAATTCAATTAATAATACATTTCTCGTGTTTGAATTGGGGAGTAGTGCTATTACAAAGGTAAAAGAAAAAAAGAAGAAAAATGTTGAAGTAAGAAAATAAATAAACGCATATATGATGTTAATAAGTATACATAAATATATATAATGGAATTGAGTATCATATCAGTTACTAAATTGGATATACAGAATAGGTAAGTAAAAGTAAAAATATAGATGTAGTGAAATAAAATATTATTATTACATTTCAATTTATAGGTAGGTATTATATCATTAACAAAGGTGCTAAGTACATGGATTTGATTCTAGCAGTTGAATAGAAGAAGAGCTGATAATACTGTAAAAGTAGTATATAATATTGAGTTGTGACAATAACCCTTTGATTGTAGTTCAATGCTGATAGAATATTTTTGGAGGATATGTTAAAAAAGGAAAATATATTTATTCTTTATTAATTAATTTTGAAATTCAATAATTAATTATATACTACAGTAGATAATATTATAATTATATCATAATACATAACATTATTTAATAAATTAAAATACTTTTTTGTTTAAAACCACGAGATTTATTAATTTATGAACCGACCGGTTTCGCTTTACTCAAGCATCTTCAGGGAACAAATTAATACTAAACAACAAGTACATAAGATGTGTTTATATATAACAAAATATAGAGGGAGACAACATGATACAAATATAAGAAATACATAGACGGCCATAAAACACATTAACATAAGTACACAAGTAATGGGAAAAAACCGAAAGATAATGATGTGACTAATGGGTACAATAACACATCTGGAGAAACAAAGCATCAACTGGCATGGTGGTAAGGAGCACTGGGAATTTTATTTTATTATTATGGGTTTATTGGAAACAGACCTAATATTGGACTACTTGATATGTCTAATTGATTATATGGTATATAACTTTTGGTTTTTACAGCTTTTTTAATTTCTAGTGCCTCTAAATTGTTTAGTCTGTTACCATGCCCGTTTTTATGTAAGATGTTAGCACCGGTGCTTTGACAGAATGTATGATCTTTATCGATCAAATGATTTGCGAATTCTGAAAAACCGTTGTTATTGAGGCAACGAAGATGCTCCTTTATCCTAATATTAACATTTCGTGATGTCTTACCGATATAGAAAGCCGAACAATTATTACAATTTAATTTATAAATCCCCGAATGACTTAATTTGTCTTCCTTATCTTTAGAATTAATTAGAAATTTACCTAGATTGTTATTGGTATAAAAGGCCGGTCTGACTTCAGAAGGAAGGTTTTCTATACTTAAGGTAGAAAAATTATTTATGAATAAAATTCGCCGCCATTGATAATTATTATCATTGATTTGAGGACATGGACTAGCGATAAGAAGCGGTTAATGGCTATTTGTTTTAGTTTTTTATTTAAGATTAAATCTATAAAATTTGATTCATAGCCATTATTTTCTGCTATTTTTTTAATTACTTTTAATTCACTAGCAAAATTACTATCGTACATTGGAATTGTGACTAAACGATTGACCATTGAATGGAATGCGGAGTGCTTATGTGAAATGGGGTGATTGGAGGTGCTGTGTATGACAATGTCAGTATAGGAGGGTTTACGATAGATGTTAAAATTAATTTTGTTATTAACGATCAATAAAGTCAGGTTTAAAAATTTAAGGTTGAATTTATGCCTATTTCTAATGTGAATTTAATCTGATTATGAAAAGAGTTTATAAGATTGAGGAAGGAATTCAGTTGACGGTCAGCCCCTGTCCATATACACAAAACATCATCAAAATATCTTTTCCAGTACAAGACATTTTTAATAAGAGGTGAGCTATTAGATAAAAGTTTATTCTCTAGGCTATCCATGAATATATCAGCAATCAGAGGACTGATAGGGCTCCCCATAGCGAGGCCGTCACGTTGCTGGTATATAACATTATTAAATTTAACCTTAAATTTTTTAGACCTGACCTTATCGATCGTTAATAACAAAATTAATTTTAACATCTATCGTAAACCCTCCTATACTGACATTGTCATACAGCATAAAATAATGAACAACCCTTCCTCAATCAACACTCGACTAGTTAACTCGACTGGTTAACTCAAGTCAAGACCTTGATTTTTTTGGTACAAGCCTAAATAAGTTTTGTCGGTCAATAAACAATTGAATATGTGTTATAAGTTATAACTATTTTGAATTCTAGCTAAATCTTGACTTCACTTGTCACTTTTCTTATGTTAATCTCTGTTTTGCCTTTACTTTCATATACCATCCTTTATTCTTATAATGTACATTTTTTCCAATCAAAGTTCATGTTTTTTTAATATAACTTTTTCAGTCCTCACAAAATCACTTTGTGGCGTCATTTTTAATTAAATTAGACAAATAACTTTGTGTACACCATTTATAAAATCACAATTTTCATGTTCACGTTCTTCGTTTTTAGTTCATGTTCTTATTATCCTGATGATAAAACCTCCGGTTTCGAAACATGTCGATAATTGTGATTATATAAGTGGTGTACACAAAATTATTTGTTTCGTTTAAATAAATATTAGGTTGTGTGAATTAAACCTGCAAATGAAATCTCCTATGTTGATTATTTTTAGCGCTTAAACCATATTACCACCGGCTGTAAATTTTCACATTATTGGAGCATGTAAATTTTAATGTTTTAAGTGCATTGTTAAACCGCAACCGTTATATATATATATATTAATTAATTGGATAATCCATATACGCGGGGCTTTACAATTGGAACATGCAGTTTATTTCCAGAAATTCGCATACGACCCGTGAATATATAATTTTATTTATTTAGTTTTCTGGGAAACATGTAGGTAAAATAGAGTAATTATACAAGGGATTCGGAGCTTTGATAAATTGAGATTAGAATATTTTACTGGAATTCTTCTGCATGCCTTGATAGAGTAATGAAGCACGTATTTGATTTGATTTTGGAGGTTGTGGGTTCAATTCCTGCATTAATTCACTTTGCGGTGGGGATAATAGTGATAAACATTATAAAACTCTTATTTATTAATGGGTTCGCGATGCCTTTCCGATTTTTGAAATGATTTCATATTTTTTGGAACATATTTTTTTATTTCTTAGAAAAGTAAATCAACAATTGATCTAAAAAAGAAAAAGAAAAATGTTTATAACTTTAAAAACTTGTGGTAGGAAAAATAAGTATCTCTCATTGCTTAATACCATTATTTTTTTCTATAACGAAAAAAACATATTTCCCTATGACCACTCTATTGCTTAGTTACACATTAATTTCCGGTTAAGCGTTATTCAAAATCATAAAAAAATGTTTTTCAGTTTTTTAGACAAGTTACTTTACATTTAGCACACAAGGACTTAGCCCGCCAAGAAATTGAACTCACGACGCCTTAGTGGGACTCAAACGCGATGCCAACACAGCCTCTGGCCGCTGTATTATACTCGTATGTACACAGGGAGGTGAGATGTACTTGCATTGAAATTTAAAATAACTTTAAGTACCAAATATAAATGATTGAAAGTATTCAAAATTACGGAATAAAAACTAAATTAAAAACATTCGAAGTTATAAAACCGCATTCGGACAAAAACTAAACTTACTTTGCAACAAAACTTCCCCAATCATCACAATATACTTCCGCAAGACATAAAACTAATTAAATAAAAACCATGATATAATCTGGCTTTTAAGCCATGAAAAAACTCTAAAGAAAGACACTATAATAGTAGAAGACAAATAAATTCTAAATAAATAATTAGTCCGCTTCGGCACAGGACTCCCTAGAGAGGAGGACTAAGAAATACCATATCTTTTTTTTTCCATCAGTTCCACACAGGAGACCCTGAGGAAAATAATTTCCCTCAGGGCCTATGTTATCTTTTCGGATGCTGTGGGGAGGGTATTTCTAAAGAAAGGAAGGAGAGGAAGTTCTGGGAAGGAAAAAGTTACCAAGGTTGGGTAGGAATCTGAGGTTCAGTGTATCCAGATCATCCGCCGCCAAGACCTAGACAAACCTCACCCCATGAACCCGAACACCTCTGCTAAGTCACCAAACTTAGCGAACCACTTGGGGTAACCTATGGCAGAGGTGTTGGTTATCCAATAAATGGTTCCCGGGGCGGCGGTACCCATACCCGCCTCCCAAATTGAATCTATACTTAAATTCACCATTTTATTTTGTATTTACAATATTTTATATAGTTGCTAAAATAAAATAAAAACTTGACGTTCCAATTACTTAGCTTACTACTCAGCTACTTTAACCAAGTGATTCCTGACATTATTTCGAGTACAAAATGTAAACGAAATTTCGATCTCCGATGACTTGTATTTTTTTCTTCAAAACCAAATTTAAAAAAAATGTTTCACCGATAACCGCCAACTCACCATCACTGCACAATTCCTACATTTGTTTATATTTTAAGATTTAAAAAAAAAACATAAAAAATGTCAAAAGAGACCAAAATTTCATTTATTCCAAATTTACTTTACGCTTTACTTTAACACCCTTATAATATATTTTTATTGAAACGTGGAAAAAATATGTAATGATTTACCCTGTGCAACTAGCACATTTAAAATGTATGACCATTTAGTAGACCACAGTAAAAAGGAAAAAAAAATTATGTACAAATGTTGGTCGCTACGGTCACAAGATTATTGAGGTTGTTACGAGTGGGAAAAGGTTAAGGTTGAATATTCTTATGTTCCGGAAGAGTTGAAAATATCACGTTGGTAAAATGTCAAAGGTTGCTAAACTTAAAGCAGCGTTGGATTTTGAAATACATTAAACATATAAAATTATGTGAAACGGGCATGAGTTTATAATCTTATCAATTAAAATGTTAACATGATATTATAAATTTTTGTAATATGTAATAATTGGAAAGGCATCAAATCATGCAAAACGATACTCAGATATCTCAGATTGGCCTCATAAAGACCAAATTAAAGGTCCCTATTAGGACGTCCACAATAGACATTTTTAATCAGTTTGATGTTTCAAGTATACAAAAATCTATGCCAAAAATATTCTGGTTCATCACTTCAAAAAGACACAAAGGCAACACCTCCCACAACTATAAAACAAGGGTCAAGAAAAATTGAAATAATGCTTATCTGAGTGTAAGACAAAGATGCTCTGATTTCTTAGCAGTAAAGTTACATAACACATATTACGATATCTTACATGTTTTGATAATTTATATAATGTAATTTTTCATATTTTAAAATAATTTTTATATTTAATTTTAAGTAATTTTTTTTTACGATATTTTTAATTAATTAATCACCTCTCTCTATAATATTTTTTTTTATCCATATTACTTGTATGTTTATTTTGTTATTTGATGCCATTACTACCCTGACGAAGAAACCATCGGTTTTGAAACATGTAGGTAATTGTGATTATATTAGTGATTTAAACAAAGTTATTTGTTTTAATTTAATAGAAAATACTTTGTTTTAAGTCACTTTATTTTCTTTTCATTTATTTAAAATGTCAAGTCACAATGTGTTTGCTTCTTTTAAAAAATGAAAATATATTGACATTATCTTCAAATCTATGAAGACTCCGTTTATTTTTAGACTACATTGGTTTAGTATGTTGAATTCTGACACGATCGGGCCATGATTCATGTTTCATGATCTTTCACAAACCTAGCTGATATTGTAAGACTCCATTCAAATATTCTTCAACCCACTACCACAAAATAACCTCCCAGCTCTTGTATTTATTTCTTTTAACGGAGGGTATTTTTGAAGATGCGACGCTTTTCGCTAACAATACTGTATTTACATCGATAAGAGGAAAATCTAAAAACGAAGCCTTGCCCTTGCGCGGGAAGTTTTTCTTTGGTAATCTATCTATATATATATTTATAAATTAATCCCCTTGGTCATGCCTAAACTTCAGAACGACTTTACCTATTTCATAATTTTTTTTTAAAGTTTTCTAATACTCTGTAGAAAGTTCTTACGGAAAAAAAAATTAAGAAAATTGCGAGGAAATTAGATAAAATCAGAAAACTTAACGAGTATTTTAATTTCGTACGTTTGACAGTTCGCGCGTATGATATATTTAGAGATATTTCCTATACTAATCATCCGATTGCGACAAAAAATTGGTGCCCGTGAGGGTTTCTATATTCTATATTGATAAATTCTGGGGGTATGAAATTTGCAAAAAAAATTGCAATAGGGCACACGCGAATTGCTTGAAAAATTTGTGTATTTTATGGAGTTTGGTGGCAGGGAAAAAAGGAGTGGAGAGGGAGGGGAATCCAAGAGGGGTTAGGAGGGGAAATGAAGTAGGGGTGGTTCTCAGGAGGGGGGGCGAGGGAGGGGGGAGGCGGAGAAAGTGGAAGGGGAATTCGTGAGAGGGGAGGTTCGCGAGAGGGGGGACAGCGGGAGAGGTGAAAAGGGAACACGGGAGGGGAAGGGAATGAGGGTGGAGAAGAGGTGATGGAAGGGAAACGGGGACCAATGGGAAAGGACTCACAGGGAGAAACAATTTCTTTATTTAAGTGGAGTTTCAACGCATGCTGGGTATCAGCTAGTAAAAAATAAATCAACAATTCCAAATAATTATCTTTACAGATTTTATAAAAAAATTTCCTTGTACATTTGTTAAAATGTTGTTCAGTCTGGTAATCTGGATCGTTTTTAATCATAATTTTTTCAGAAAAGGTCATAAATTCTGCGGAGACGACAAAATTTATAGAATTACCCGAAAAAGCAAATCAGTGTATTATCGTGAGTGCTTTCAGAATATGAAACTCTTATACAATACGGCTTTTACAAATCTGTAATCTGGCAAATCAATTTTTGTGAATAGTAAGGGTAGAAAATATTTATTTTATTAAATTTTTCTTACAAAAATAGCTTGTTAATTTAGTATCTCTATGAATGTGACAAACCACATTACACACGAATTGCTTTCTTCCAAGCTTATAAAGAGGCCCAGATTATCAGATAATATTTTTTAATATGTTATTATAGGTCTCAATTTGGGAGAAGAGTATGTGTACCGCCACCTCGGGAATCATTTATTGGATTACCAACTCCTCTGGTGTAGGCCGCTTAAAGTGGTTCGCTACGTTTATTTTCATAGGGTGAGATTTGTCCGGGTCTTGGCGGCAGTCTGCCCATCAACTGCGTGGTTGAAGGAGAGCTTATGACCTCTCCAGCAGGACTCTCTCCGAACATCGCCTCGCACCGCAGTGGGAGGGATAGATTTATACTTCCGTCGATCCTGTAAACTTGACCCACAGATTATTATATACCCGCCCCTTATACCTTTTTCCTTCCCAGTTTCATAATTTCTCTCCTTCCTCTCCTAAAAATACCCCTCCCCAAATATAACACAGGCAAAGGGGAAATATTTTCCTCAGGGCCTCCTGTGTGGAGCAAATAAAAAAAAAAATTAACTTTTGACACAATTTTTTTCCGATTTATAAAAGCATTTTCCTATAAAATAAATCTTTATTTTCTGGAAAGCGTTGTGGGAGTGTTTTTTTTTCTGCATTAATAAAAATAATTGTTGTTTTTTAAATATCGAAAACCTGAAAAAAATCCTAAAGCATATTTGCGTGGCTTATTGAGGATAGACAGAATCAGTGTAGGTAGATTCTCGAGAAGAACGTAATATTTTGAAACTTTTGTGAAGACTAGAGTTGAAAAAAAAGACTATTTTCAAGATTGATTAAGATAAATAATCGTGAAGTTTTTCTGGCGTTTTCTCTCTCGATTATTCTGGGAATCATTCTTTTTAATTACTTATTATCTGCCACAGCTGGGGGATGGATTTTTCTTTTCTCCGAGCTTAATAACAAGCTTTGTTATTTTCAAAATTTGCTCGGTTTCCACGTTTATACAGATTTTAATTGTCCCATTTCAAGTGAAATATAGCTTTCCAAGGATGTAAGATTTAAAGTAATCTGTTTAATTTTATAATATTTATGTAAAGCGATGTTATCACATTTGAACTGATTATTTTAGTAAAAAACCAAAGCAAGCACTATAAAATTTTTGAGTAAATCTACTAATTTTTATGTTTAGTTTCAAATATTAACTACCTACAGGGAACAATGTAAATCATTCAGTAAATAATTGTCAATAGCACTGAAAACAGTAAAAAATGAATAATTTAAAGCTAGCTTCTTTGTACTTTTATGTGACACCACACAAGAGCGCACATGTCTGTACATTATAAATATGTCGCCACTCGGTTGGGCAGCATTGTGAGACGGGGTAAGGTAGGAGCTGTAGAAATAGATTTATTAATGCTGGTTTTAAAGTGGTCCCGATTATATGAAGGTGGAAAAACAGATGCCGGTAGCTCGTTCCACATACGAGCCAACTTATACAAAAACGTGTCGAAGAAACGAAAGAAATAACAAGTGTTCCGCTCGTGGCCGTCAAGTTTCACGCGCTTGCACTGGTGCCATGCTGCTATCTAATTACAGCAGAATCCATTAAAATACCTGTATAACAAACACAGCATGCGCACATTGCGTCTGCATAAGAGACGGCCATCAGTCGGTTAACAAAGGATTGTCAATCGCCCTCCTTTTTACAGAATCAAGTCGGTTTATTTAAGTATGTTGAGTCTTCAGCCCAGAGGTGGCTCTCAAATTCAATTGTTAAACCTACCTAAAATGTGTACTGGGTTTGCACCTGGTAACTATTGAATAATCTGCTAGCCCTATACAACACGCCCAGTTTTATGGAAGCCAGATTTACTCGGTCCCTATTCTTTCTTTGGGAGCAGTTGGGACTCTTGTGCGGTATTCACATTAAAAATAGCAGTTAAAAGGGTAAAGTTTAAATTTCCTACATTCGAATATTTCTCCACCGATTTACAAACACTTCAGAACGAGCTATACTAAAAGTAAAAATTAAAGGTGTGGTTTATTGCCTATTCATTTAGTTTCAGCTTCTTTCAAAAGACGTCGATAACTTATTTTGTAATACGAATTTCTGCTATATCCCAACAGACGGCAGTTGAGTTGAATATACGAAGAGTACCATCTGTCACCGTTCGTGTTCAGGTATGAATGGCTACGATGATGCCGAAGGCTACAGTAAGATTTGGCAGGTTCCCAAAGTCCGCCCGCCGCAGCAACAGAACTACTTAGAGCCTGGCCTAGTAAGGACGTCCATCCAGTTTATTATTCATTGTAAATATTTACAATAACTAAATAAACCAACTATTAGTAACCACTCGAACGTGTAACTAGTTTGGAAGGTACCAACACATCTGAAGTTTTTTTTATTATTGGATTTTAAGAGACATAACAGTAAGTGTTCTAAATAATCCAAATTTATAATAAAAACTTCGAAAAAGACCCTAAATGTTTGTATTTAATTCCCCCATAATACCGATAGATATGACACAAAAACGTGCCTTCGGCGCAAGAAGCTGGATATACGTAATATTTCGTTTCGGTTCTTATAATATTATTATGTTTGTTATTTACGCTTGATCCACACCGTGCGTCACGCGACACGACGCGGCACGGGCGTTATCTCTTTTCTTCAAAAGTAGCACGGCCAGGAATCACGTCGCTCCCGAACGGCATGATTTTCAAATAAATATGTCGATTAACTCCCTCCGGATACCAGAGAGCAAACAAGGGTTCACACAACTTGCCAGTACTGGGGTAATGGGGTGAAATAAGAACTACGTGGGGAGTTTGCCGCCAAAATAGCTCGATTTCATATTGCACAACCTTTCCTAAAATAATTATTCTACACGAAACAAAAGGGATGCGGTTGATGAATGATATAATGAACAAGAATGTGAAATATTAAATAAAAAATATTCTCAATTACATACACAATACCCAATATACCCATGTGTAATGATTATGAATTATAACCATCTTAAATATTTGTAATTCGACGACATTGGCAGTATGTTTTTTACGATTAATTTACTATAAATTGACTGCAGGAAAATTTTCCACTCTTTCATTTTTGCTTGTCGCACTATCAAATTAAATTTCTTAAAATACTTGGATAAGGGTTTTATATTTTTGGATTCATTCCTTTTTAGAAAATTTCGTATAAAATGTATTAAGTACTCCCAGAACCAATTAAACTTCCAGTATAAAATATTCGATTTATATTAAAATATTCGTATGGTCAGGGAACATTGCATGCCATAGCATCTATGATATGTTTCTATCAAACAAAGTATTAAATGCTGTGGTGTTCTGTTGTTTCTTCTGATAAACAATACTTCTTGGTCGGGAGTTTCAATGATAGTCGGTTCGTCAAGTTTATGAGTCGTGTTATTATCCTCTTGTTTACAATGAATATTTCACTGGATTAAACGTCCGTTCTAATGGATGTTCTGTGTTTAAATTAGGCAAAGCATCTGGGGACTGAAGGTGCCCAGCTGTCGGTCGGAAATCATCGGCTATTTCTGTAACCATTCGGATATTAGACACGAACGGGTGAAATTAATACCTACATTAGTAACGGAAATGCGAGATCTTGGCGTAGTAACGGATGAGAAACTAGATTTCACGGTCCACATTCAACAAACTGTAAATAAGGGCATGAAAATGTTAGGATTTATTTAAGAACAATTAAAAACTTTTAATCGTAAAATTCTTGTACGTTGTTTTTATTAAACTCTAAATTCGATGGTTGTGAATTACTGCATTTTATAAATCTATATGTAGCTACTACATGAACAACTAGACAAATATTATATATACATAAATCTCATTTTAACTATAGTTTACATTACCTAATAGAACGTTTACCTAGTCTTGGTAACAAATACTGTCGTGAATACCAATGTAAACATTTATTTTATTAATACGCTAACATCTGTTATACATAATCACTCCACATACCAGATTCAACCGGAAGTGCTGCCATCTCTAATTTTCTAATAGAACTGCTGAATCGTATACTACAGGCCTGAGCCCAAATACGAATCTGCTTGTTGAACTACTTTGTACAACTTACTTATTGAATACTTATACCTACTTGTATTGTGCTTGCTTATCTTGTTCATGCTCAATTTATTATTTATTTATGTACTTGTTATGATGCTCCTGTACAACTTAATGTTTCATGTCTCTGTTGATCTTCTCATGGTTGATTCTTTAAATAAAACGCTATCATTTTTGTTTTATCTGTGGTTTATATTATTATTTATTTATAATGTGCATATATTTACATTTATTTATTTATTTATTCATATTTAAACGCCCATAGGGCTTTTACATACATAAAGCAATACATGTTTCGATTAATTACAGTGAAGAGTTAGAAGTGAATAAAATACAGGTAAGTAACAGAAAATATAAAGACACATAATATAGGTTAGATAAAATATGATTTGACAAAATGTAGGTAATACAGAATATAAATAAAGAAAAAATAGATAGATGTAATAATAATATATAATAATATATAATACATATCCGTTATATTACATACATATACAATATTTCAATAACTAAGCAAAATAAGTTTTATTTTTATTTTCAAAGTTAAAAGCACCCACTGACAAACTACTTAAAAGTAGTTTATTGGGACTTTTATCTCTTTTTGTATTTTTTTTTTAGTTTGATATTATATTATTTTTTGTCTGTATCTTTAAAAAAAAAATTAAAAAATGTAAAAGCCTTCAAGGCGTAAATGAATAAATAAAAATCAATAAAAAACTGTAATTCTCATATAATATCATAGTAAGTGTTTTTTTTATGAATGCTATTGTTGATTTGGAGGATATTGGCAGATTATCTATTTTTACTTAACGTATAATAATCGGATAATTTGTAGAGCGCCGTTTTTGTGAGAAATCACCTCAAGGGCGCTGTATATTCTATGTTACCTATTTTGTGTCAACTCTTACATTTTATGTAACCTATATTTTTTTATTATGTTTTATGTTACCCGTATTTTATCAACTTTTTTATTTTCATTGCAATTTAAAAAAAACATGTACTGCATTATATGTAAAAGCCCTATGGTGTTTAAATAAATAAATACATTAGTAGACTAGACTAGACGTAGACTCTATCATATATTACAAATTTATTGACATCTGTTGAGACACCTCAAAATTACATAGGTATAACTGTATATACTAACGGCATCTGTTGAAAGACCTTGAAACGACATACATATTTATATACTTACACTACAGATGGTGAAGTTCTCTTCCGATTGCTGAGCTGAATGTTATAAAAAAAAATCCTTTTCAGAATAACTGTTAATGTTATTGTTGAAAGTCTTGATATAATATGGACTATAACAGTTATAGTCCATATTATATCAAGACTTTCAACAATAACATTAACAGTTATTCTGAAAAGGATTTTTTTTTTATTATTTTAAGAAAATTAACAGTCTTAATATCATTATATACAGAAGAGGTAGACAATAGTTAATAATATTTACAAATAGTTTTTGAGAAATATATCTATATTATTAATACGCTAACTCGCTCCACGTACGAGATACAATCGGAAGTGCTGTCACCTATAATATTCAAATAGAACTATTGAGGTTGTCATATTACAGTTTTACTTAGAAGCGGATTTTTACTTGCTAGTAATAATTAATTGGCCTTATTTTGAACAAGGAGCTAAAAAGAATATTATTCTCAACTTTGCCTCCGCAGTTCTCCCGACCGCAGCGACACTAGTTTGTTTGGCCCGCGGCACGTTTTATGTTTAGCAAACAGTTGGCCTGCACGCTCAATAAACAAGGTTGCGGGGATATTGTGCACAGGGTGAAAGGAAAACAACCAAAAATTCCCTGCCATTTCATAATATTGTGCTTCCAACAATAGCTGGCGGTTCAGGTGCATTGTGGTTTCTGTAACAGAATTGAAATTCAGAGAACTTACAGAGTA
Source organism: Limnephilus auricula (assembly GCA_951813805.1). Taxonomy (NCBI): domain Eukaryota; kingdom Metazoa; phylum Arthropoda; class Insecta; order Trichoptera; family Limnephilidae; genus Limnephilus; species Limnephilus auricula. Next base: position 958,981 of record OX638390.1, read on the forward strand.
GTATTAGCGAGAACTAAATATTTTACTTGCGACTATTTTATACATGTTCTACTCGTAGTTCCATCATAAGTCTCACTCGCCAAAAGAAGACATATATTACATACAATTTCTATGTTTAAAATGTTAAACAACATATATGATTCATCTTTAATTAGTCAAATTAATCTTAATATAAAGCTTAAATTTACGAGAAACCCTGAAACCTTTTGGATTCTTATTAGTAATAATGTTTTTTCCAGCCAACGTCAAAAATGACTAGATTTTTTTTTTTTTTTTTTTCATTGTTTTTATTTCTTGCTAGAGCAATCCAGATGAGTTACAAAACTCATTTTAGGACAGGAGGAACTTACAATTCATAGGTAGGAGGTAGTAGTTACAATTTTATAAAGGTATATTGATATCATAATATAAGTTTTTTTTTTTTTTTTTACATTAACTCCACACAGGAGGCCCTGAGGAAAATAATTTCCCTCAGGGCCTATGTCATCTTTGGAGATGCTGTGAGGAGGGTGTTTTTGAGGAGAGGAAGGAGTGAACGTGGGTCTTGAAGAGACCCATGTTATAGGAAGGAGGAAACACAGAGGCCGGCAAATCGTTCCACAGCCGAGCTGTTGAACACAAAAACGAGTCGTAGAAGCGTCCCGTTCTCATGTGACAAATGTCAACTGTGTACATATGTTGGGCGCGCGTTTGGCGTGTTTCCCGATTATGCACCGGTGCCGAGGGGATCAATGACGCTAGCTCCTCGGAGCATCTTCCATTGAAATACCGGTAGAACAAGGATAGCATTCCCACCCGACGCCTGTGCTCTAAAGATTGCAATCCGTTTGTTAAGACAGGAGAATCTATCAAGCGGACCGCCGGTTTCTGCACAGAGTCGAGGGTGTTTTTCAGGTACATCGGGGCTCCAGACCAGAGATGGCTGCCAAATTCAACAGTGGGGCGCACTTGCGATTTGTACAGGGTTAGCAGTTGTGTACAATTAAAGTATCTGCGGGCCCTGTACAGTACGCCCAGTTTCTGAGAGGCCAACTTAAGTCTGGCCTCGATGGAGCCCCCGTACCTGAGCTGGTCACTTAGAGTTACACCGAGCATATCAATGGAGGACCTGTTTGGAAGAATGCTTACATTCAGTACAGCATAAAAATAAAAATAAAGACAGGTTAAGTAGAACAAACAACAAGAGAAAACAAGTAAAGAGAGGGAAAAACTGATACGAGTATATAAGATATAACAAAAAATGACAAGACGATTACGATTATGTAAGGTCTTTCAATAAGGAAGCTCGATTTTAAAATGTAAATATAACAAGTTGTGTGTGAGATATCCATTCGTTTTTCCAAGTATATTTTATGGCAATAAGTATGGAATATAACGTCGTTCAAATTTCCGCCGCGGCTTTGCTTTTATATTAAAGTCCAAATATGCTCGATGATTTGACTAAATCGAAAAAAAAATATTTGGAAAAAAATTGATTTATTTTTTGTAACCGCTCTGTACTAAAGACATATAAGAATATGGCCATCGGTTCACGACCTTGATTCGTGTTTATTGGCAATATTTTGGGTTATTTGGTTCCGGGAACAATATTCCCCGAAGAGAGGAAGCGGCACGTAGCGGCCTGCGATAGGCCCGGTCCGTCGCGCGTCGCTGCGCATAATTTAAGCCTCGTGTGAAAAAGGCTTTAAGAGAAGATGCCTCAGGAGGAAAGCGCTCACACATCACACCGTTAGGAAAATGCTCACATCTCACAGTGTTGGGAAAGTGCTCATACCTCACAACAATGCAAGGTTTCTATTAAATAGTGAATAATAAATCTAATAATCTCTTGGTCAATTTTGTGACACTCACTTTGAATGCATTATTGCCTTATCATCTTAAGGTGATATTGACGCAATCCGGAGGACGCGGGTTCAAATCCCGGCATATTACAATTTAATATTTTAAAATAATATAAAGTATATTTGCGATACTTTCCAGAGTGGAAGATACTCACAGGTCGCCCTGGTGTAAGATCACCATCAGACTTGAAACGTTGCTTGAAATGGCTTTGGCGGGGTTTGGTGATCTGAATAGCCAGATACTTCTCCCATCTCCTTTCCATCTTCCCCATCTCCTTTTCCTCCCCACTACCTTCAGCCTCATAACATACCCCGATTGGGAATCATCGTCGTGAATGTGTCATCTATGTCACAATTTCATCTGTGGAGATGCTGTGTGGAAGGTAGTAAATACTATATAAATGATGACTTAAGACTTATAAGGAAAATATATTATCATTTTTACCTAATTTAACTTTTTGCCATGATCTTAGTTGGTTGAGGATGAAATGCAATTTGATGACCGGTCAGTGGTTGAGTAAGCATAGCGTTTTGGTCCCACCCAGGCGTTCCGTGTTCGATTCCTCGGCTGGCTAAGTCCTCCATCACAACACAAGCAACATCTTCCGCTTAGTGTGGTGGTAGTAGGAGATTTTCAAATGTTGTTGGGTTATTCGTAACCCGGGAATGTTTGTCTTTCTTTTTAAAAAAAAGAAAAGAAAGAAAGAATTAGTAGCCAAAAGTTCTGAAAATTGTCTTCGGCCCTTGGACGAGACTTAATCTGTGAACAAAATTAGTAAAGATATCTATATTAGTAGATTACTCCCATTAAATGAGAGGTTATGTCGTGTCGTTGTGAAGTAACACCCGATCCCAGCGCATCATGTAACTAATTACCAATAATCTTCAGTGTAATTAATGCCGTCACTCAATCTTAAGGGTATTTGGGTTTAGTGAGCGATGTTCCGCCGTCAGGTAAAGGAATCTTCAACCCCCGCCCCCTCGCCTAACCCCAATAATGAGAAGTTTAGTGTCATCCTTGTTTTGCTGGGATATTATCAAAACATCGCCATTAAGTGTCACAACGTTTATACCAACGTGACGCAGGAAAACTTGGTAAGGTATAGCAAGAGTGATTAGTCCTTTCCTTTTTAGAATCATTCCAATGTCTGTACAGTTTGGGATTGTTCTAAACGGAAGTGGGGCCCTCTGTTATTTTCAAACAGAACCTTTTTAGAGAAAAGTAAAGTAAAACAAAAGAAAAGTTTTCAAACATCATCCCAGATGAGAAAATCTGAGAAAAAAATTTATTACTTTTCTGACCCAATGAATGTACTTATTAATTTTTGCCATTTTTCAATTTTCCCGAAGAATTTTTTCGGAAATAAATAAATTACCGGATGAAAAAATTGTCAACATGAATAATGTCGTATTTTTTAACTTAGCGCTCGAGTTCACTGAAAAGTCACGGACAATAACTGGTTTGACTCCGCTGAATTAATTTCGTTAAAAAATTATCATGTTCCTATTAAAAAAACTGAAACTACCTTATTATTGCAATAATACAAATTCAGAACAAAATTATGGAAAAAATACTTTCTTGGATTAGGTAATGAATATTCTATATCGATTAGGCCGGTACACTTTTCTCATATAAAAGATGCATAAAACATAATTTGTCGGCAAGTACCACATAACCGTAATGAATAATGTAACTATATATCCTACCAGTACTTGCACTCTAATATCAATGTATTAGAAATACATCATAGCTACTATGTATGTATAGTAGCTATTATGTACTATATAAAAGCTACATAAATTACAAATAAGTTTTATACAGTAATTAATTACATAATAGATGCATTTGATTTACCCCATAAATAAGCAGGGCCTGAGTGTATACCAATTATTATTATATACGATTCTCTTGTGGTTTACTTTTTTGTCTTCTTCCAAGAACATTACTTGACTCTTGCCCATTTATGCTTAAATAATCTTCCTTTAAAAACATATATTTTTTGCTTATTAAAACACCCACCATTCTCTCCTTAGTATTCCGTATTTTCTGTCTCTCAACAATTCTCGCGTTTTTTCAGTTCTATATAAGTTTATAGACTAAAATGACTTCAATATTTGATTTGTCCTCTCTCCTTAAAGATTATCCTTTATCAATTTTGGAGGCGGGTATGTGTGCCGTGGCCCCGGGAACCGTGTCTTGGATAACCAACGCCTCTGCCATAGGTAACCCCTAGTGTTTCGCTATGTTTGGTGATTCAGCAGGGGTGCCCGGGTTCAGGAGAATTGGTCTTGGTCACCTAATGCGTGGCAAGCAGGATCAGGAGAGACTGGTTGAGGGAGACCTTTTGAGCTCTCCAGCCGGACTCTCACGACCCATCACCTCGCACCACAATGGGAGGGATCGATTCATACGTCCGTCATTCCTGGACACATTGAACCCCAGATTTCGACCCACCCCTCATACCTTATTCCTTCCCAGAACTTCTCCTCTCCTTCCTTTCCATAAAACGACCCTCAACACAGCATCACCAAAGATGACATAGGCCCTGAGGGATTTTTTTTTTCTCTGGGCCTCCTGTGTGGAGCTAATGAAAAAAAAAACCTTAAAATTCTAACAATCTTTCTCAACTTGAACGGCACAAAGCACTCTTTTGAGGGTAAATTGAACTTCGCCCGAGCGACTCTCTCTTAATTTATAATTAGAAAAATTTCGTATATGGTTAAATAAATAATCTAAAACTTTGTACTTCAAAATTGGGTGGTACAGTTTTAACTGCCTCCATTTTATAACCGAACTTCTCTAATATATTATTTAAATTAAACACAATATTTGAAAGTTCTGTTAGATTTATTTATTTGAAAGTGCGACAGCTGTCTCGCATACAAAAAGCTCTGTCGAGCTGTTACAAACGAAACACCTGTCACACGTTAAAATAAATATTTCTAGCAGAGCTTCAAAAATGGTTATGATTTATAAAAATAAAATTGAAGAAGGGATATGATTGTAATGGCTTACAATAAATCAAGTTAAAAAATAAAATAAAAATTGTATTCACCATAATTATGTGCACAGATGTTACAATAGTTAATCGTCTTTAAATTTATAAAGGGACTATCCGATGGTTTGGGCATGTAGAGCGAATGTACGAAAAAAAAAAGAAATGTGAGGAGAATATATGCACAAATGTGAATGGTAGAAAAAGACTTCGCACTATCAAGTGAATCAGATTCTTGAGTCGGGCCATGTCAAGAGTAAAAATAATAGAAGAGTATGTATGAGACGATGTATAAATGTGTATGAGCCAAAGAGTGTGTGCCACGATTGTTTGGCGATCCAAAACTGTCGGGAAGTGACGTGATGGTTAGTTAGTTTAAAAAAATATATTTATATATATAATAGTAAAAGCTCGTAAAATTCTAAAAACAAATTTTGTTGATCTTATTTTAATGCACTTTGTTAAAGTGTGTTCATAGCTAGCAGTTAATATAATATACACCCAGTCATCGATTTCCTCACTGGCATCAAACAGTGGAAGGGCTAGTCAAATTAATTTTCTTTCCATTAAAGCACGTTTTGAATATATTTCAGGGTAAGACTGAATTTAAGCGGTTCTTCCTGTAATTTTTATACCTACCAACTGTGCTTGTTGCCAATTACTTACGCTTTATGACAAGGAGGTTTGCTTAATAATCTTTTAAGTGATTATAACATTATTCAATTTATTAATACATACAAAACTAATAAAATAGTTAGCCTTAACCACTTTTTTGGTTAATAAATTTACATGTTTCGAAATCAACGCTAACTTCATCGGGGTTTATTTAAAACTAGTTACAACGATAGACTTAAAGCTGTCAATGGGTAGGCGGGAGTGGGTAAGGGGTAATAGGACGTAATTTACAAAGGGAACATATTTAATAACGGATCATTTAAAAATATTTTTAGGTTAATTATAATACTTAAATTCATAACAAAACTCTTTCTAATTTCCAAGATGTCAAGTTTGTCTAAACCAAATAAATGGATACCATTAACAGTGACAAAAACTCTATTCCATTATTAATATCAAAAGTATGATTTATCTTCAATAAATGATTAGCAAACTCCGAGAAAATATTATTGTTTAAACACCTCGTAAGCATCTTTATCCAAATTTCAAAGTTCATCGAAGGTTTTATGTTATAAAAAATTCACAATCTTTACAATTTAATTTATGGACTGCATATTATTTTCATTTTTAGTCTCCATCCTTATTATTTAATATGTATTTTTTTTAGTTTATCATTTGCACAAAATGCTAAAAACAATAAAAAAACTAAAGTTAAAAAACTAAGGTTAAAACTAAGTACCTATTTTATTAAATTTTAATAAAGATGAAGCCAAAAAAAACGTTGACTGTGTTTGAAGAAGTGTAATAATACGTAGTTCATTAAATTTAACCACAACCTAAATAAACAGTGATATTGGATTGGTTCTAGCAATTTTAGTGCTCATCTGAATCAATAACCAGTCTGCATATTCGTATTTGAATGGCAGCTTTGATAATGCTCACGGCAACGGTACGGCGACGGCAAAGGGACGGCGCGGCGGTGTTTTATTTATTTAATACGTTGATTAATCATACTTAATTTTGAGATAATAAGGAAAACAATATTGGAATGTTGACCGTACTGGTAAATCAAATATTATTTACACATGTTTTACATATTTTACAGAAAACATCAACATTTTGTTTATTTCGCTTCAAGTTTTTGAGAATTATTATTAACTAGCAGTGAAAAACCCGCTCCACGGGTTTTTGCTGCTAGGCTCTGCGGGCGGCTTTTTGTTCTGCTTCGCCCAGTTTAAGTGTTTTGGTGACTATTTATAAGGCATCACCCTTTTGAAAAACTAACTACTATTAACATTAAACTACAGAATACTTATATTTAATAGGTAGATATATAATAGTAGACATTCTTACATTAAGGCCGTGAATAATGAGAGGAACACTCTTTACCCCAACATAAATCTTCTTACTATTGAATGAAAGCGAAAAATGTTTCTTCTTCTTCATAATTTTTTCCTTAAATATAGTACTATAGATGGTGCCACTTCCGGCATCGCATGTGAGAGAGTGATAAGTATGCATATTACGGCAGCAGCTCCGTGGAAAATGTCACGTTCACGGACGGGTCAGAACGGTTTCCATACAGTGTGGCATTGGAGATTTACTCGGAGTCGGGTTCCGTAATTTGAACCGTACGGGCATTACCGTTTTAATATACTTCGATAACGTGGTTATTATGAGTAATCTGAGTATTGTACCAGATATAGGGTACACTTTTATATATAACTGCATACTCAACTCAAATTTCGATTTTTTGGAGATGCCTGACTAATCAACTGGACTGTGAGGAGGTGCAAGAAATAACTTTTCCCATGGAAGGAGCAGACGTACATACATCGTTCATCGTTTTTTTGTAACGCTGCCGTACAGTAACCGTGGGAACCACAAAAGCGGCCAATCTTTAGCTTTATAGTAATGAATCGCTTATAAAGTCAATTCCGGACCAAAAAGGTAGGTAACTAACTCTTCATACTCTCATCTCATGTTGGTTTTGGATACGAACGAAAATAACTTTCAAATTAACGTTAACCACTTGGAAAATACATGTTTAAATGGAGCTTTAACTCTATGTTTGTAGGTACAAGGTTGTAAAAATATGATGTTGGACTAAACTATTCGCTGGGTGATATTGTAAGGCTCCGGAGCCCTAGCGTATATTTTCTTGAGAAATCGATAAATGTACTTCATGAATTGTTAATTAACAAAAGTATAAATTACTAAGCTTGCAATGGATGACGGCCTTTGTAATAGAGCAAGTTAGAGAAGTCTAGAGGCACCTTGAAGAAGTAAGGGTTGACGGTCTCCGTAGTCGAGGGGTAAGGCTCTAAACTCCCAATCCGAAGATCGCGGATTCGGAGCCGGCGTACATAAATAATTGTTTTGATTAATTTGTATTATTTCACAATTAATAAATTAAAAATAATATTTAGGATATTTGCGGCACGTTCCAGAGTAAATGATACTTTTAGTATTGCCCTGGTGTAAGACCACAATTCAGAATGGAAACGTTACATAAAATTTAGCCATTTAGCGGTTTGGTGAAAGATCTTAATAGCAAGATAGTTCCCCACTTTTTTCTTCCCCATTCCCTTCCCCACCCCACTACCTTCAGCCTCATATCATACCCCAGTTGGGAATGCCAAAGTCTCACTAGCTCGAGACCCTTGTGCGCTATTCGCTAAAAAGGGAAGTTATATTAAATGCTCGGCTAGCACTCGGACGGAATGCGTACGATATTCACAGTGCATTCTTTTGGACTTTAGAATGTTTTAATTGTAGTTTCACTTGATTATAGTAATTATTTTTAAAAATATTTTGAAGGAAGAATTTTTGTTTCATAAAAATCTACATAAACAACAATTTTTGCATTTTGTGCTAAATAACTTATTATTTTCAATGTATATAAGCTATGCTTGTGCCTAGAAAAGGAATGCTCGTCAATGTGAATATTAAAAACTATACAGGAAAAACAATCTTTCAAAATTGAAAAATAAAAATTGTTTCTCCTTCAATCTTCACAAATTTACTAGCAGGCGTCATTTTTAATTAAATAACACTTTGTACACACTACTTATTTAATCAAAATTATCAACATGTTTCAAAACCAAAGGTTTCTTCGTCGGGATAAGATTAACATTATAATTTTGAATCAATAAGTGGTGTATACAAAGTGATTTGTTTTCATTTAATAAATAAATTTATCTAAGGAAGGCTAAGTACACAGAATCGTGAGTTAAGTATTTTTATGCCTTAATAAAATCAATTTGTTTTTAATGCACTTAAAGAAATATTTTATTTCTCAGTTATCACGGCTTCTCCGATCGTGTAATCGTAAATTGTACACCCTTTAAATCTCTTGAAGTTAATCTCCGACGCTCCAAGGCGCTGCCAGCTACCTGCCCTACCTCCTCCCCCATCCCAACCACCCGTCACCCCCAGCGAACAGCCTCTTAAGGGCGGAAACATCTTCCAAATCATCCGGAGATAAAATTCCAGTTTGTGATAATGACCCTCCGCCTGATTTACAGTCACGAGTATGTGTTTAACGTTGTTTACATATGTCTTATACAAGAAATTCGATATCACCCTAGAGTTTATAGCATTTATAGGGGATGCAAGACGGAATCTTAATTAAAGTCATTAACTAGCCTTATTAACTTACGCGATTGTGTATAAGCTCAAGTTAATAAGCGAAAGATCATAATCTTCTGGGATTTATATTTTATGTGTATGATTATCTCGGCGCTCATTTTCATTAAAATCAGAAGCGTGAATTTCTGTTAATATATGCAAAAAATTAACCAACCCTTTAATATTTTATATTTCTTGGGCATTAACAATGTAAAAATGTTGTTTTGAAGTGATTCACCATGTAAATTTATTTTATTTATTTACTACCGATTTCGAATCATACGTGTCATTCACTAGCTTTCTTAAAACTAACTTTAAAATTATTCCACTACAGAAATGATTAGGTAGATATTATGAGGTGAGGGTAGTGGGATGGGTGAATTTCCCCTTTACTTTATTCAATACTACCAGTGAACAATAACTACCTGTGGAAGATTCAGTCTATTATGTGCTGTGCAAAGATCCACAGTGATCAATCGGCAAATTCAATATCGTCTGTTATGTGATGTGCAATGATCTTAAGTGATCGTGTGGTTGGAAATCCAGGTGAGTCAAATTCCCTTCCAACATCCAATGTTCACCATCCCCATAGTTTTTTCACTGAAACGCCATATTTTATTTCGATTAAATTCTAAATTATTGATTACACTCCCATTTTGAGCAGCGAGCTATCTGCATTTTATTTTATTTCAATATAACAAATTATGGTAAAGCGTATAAATAGCCACAATATAGGCGGGCTTTATACACTAAGAAATATAACACACTAGCTGACCCACCCACGCGTTGCTGTGGCTAACGAAACACAACGCCATCTACTGGATATTTACCTAACCTAGATAACCAAGTGTTGTGTCGATAAATTAACTCACACCGCCATCTGTCAGAAACTTATGAAACTTACAAATAATTTCAAATCATTGTCCAATAACAAACATTTAATGAACATTTAATTCGCAATGATAAATACTAGCAGTAAAAAACCCGCTCCGCGGATTTCTGCTGCTAGGCCCTGCGGGCGGCTTTTCGTTCTGCTTTGCTCAGTTTAAGTGTTGGAGACTATTTATAAGGCATAACCCTTTTGATAAACTAACCACTATTAACACTACAGAATACTTATATTTAATAGGTAGATATATAATAGTACACATTCTTACATTAAGACCGTTAATAATGAGAGGAACACTCTTCACCCCAACATAAATCTTCTTATTATTGAATGAAAACGAAAAATGTTTCTTCTTCTTCATACGTTTTTCCTTAAATATAGTATTATAGATGGCGCCACTTCCGTTTGCAAATAGCATGTGAGCGAGTGATAAGTGTACATATTACGGCAGCAGCTCCGTGGAAAAAGGCACGTTCACGGACGGGTCAGAACGGTTTCTATACAGTGTGGCGTCGGAGATTTACTCAAAGCCGGGTTCCTTAATTTGAACCGTACGGGCATTACCGTCTTAATATACTTCGATTGAGGAAAAGAAAGAGAAAAATCCTATCCTTTAAGTTGGACCAAATTACACACAGTAACCCAAATTTCATCAAAATCGGTTAAGTAGTTTCGGAGTGTATCTCGGACAAACATCGTGACGCGAGATTTTTATACATAAAGAAGTTAATTATATACACCGCGTTCTCACCTCAAAAATTATGGTCGAGAATTACCTAAACGTAAAATGAAGGAAATGCCTTCGTGCAGTACTAGTTTAGGCAATATATTTCCCCGCTTATCTATGCAAAATGGGCTAGCCAAATTATTTAGCCATCAGTTGGCGCATTTCATCAAAATTACGTCATGAAGGAAAATTTTTGTATCTTAAATTCGTTTTGAAATCCAAGCCAAGAAAATGCGAGAAGATCCCAGAAGAGACAAGACGAAGCAAGAAGAGACGAGAAAAGTCACGAAGAGGCAAGAACAGCCGAGAAGAGATGAGAAGATGCAAGAAGAAGCAAGAAGAGTCGAGAATAGACAAAAGAGTAAAGAAGAGACCAGAAGATCTAAGAAGTCATGAAGTCAAGAGCAGCCAGAAATAGACAAGAAGATCTGCGAAGAGCCAAGAAGATACGATAAAAAAGACGAGAAGAAGAAAGATATAAAAGGAAAAAAATTCCAAATTCCAATATTGTCTTATTAGGTTGTCATGTATACCGGTCGATTAAACTCCAACCTCTTTCCTATTCTTAGAGCACGTGCTCCAAGTCCTAAAAAATCAGTGCTCCCTGGTGTACCGGTCTCAACGGGACAGAAATGCTTCTGGCTGGGGTGGTACAATCGTATCATATTGGATATCGAAATCCAAATTCTCTTAAAAATATTTTTTCCTATAACATGGAAAAATGATAATTGGATACCGATAAACAGGCAGAAAACAATTAATATTTTATATCCAAAATAGACTATCTGTAATTTGTCATGCATTCGGGTAAGTACCTACCAGATTAGTGCACATTTAAATACGCAGACGCATGAAACAGAATCTTTGAGGTACCTATTTAAAACTCATACCTAATTACAAAACTAACCATAAAAAAATAAATTATATTTTATGGTGCTTAACCAATTTCATTTCGCCGGTAATTTCTTGTAGGTACCTTCATCCAACATGATGTTTTATTATTTTGTATAATGGTCAACACACACTGTATAAACCTATTTACGTTATCACATTAGACGTAAGTTCTAGCTGGGAGCTCATACATGTAAATTCCTAACTAATTGTCTTTTGTAGTTCCGTCTCCATTGTTCCCTTGGTCATTGTCCACACTACAATTATTGTCAACCTTCTTGTTATTTAAATCTACCCTAATTACTATCCTTTAATGCTCTACATACACTACATACTGGCCTTGTAGAAAGCTCACTAATTATTTCGTTAAAATGACATCTAGACGATTTTTTTAATAAGTCGGAGTTCAAGCGGTATTACGACTTTGCCAGTTTTTCAACCCCTGTTACATTTGAGGTGGCAAATCGGAATTAAGAGCCATTTTGAAACTTGACATTTGAACGGTCCCGTTAACTGCTTGTCAGCGTTTGGTTGAATTTTAAATACCGTTATGCTTGACGACTTTCAACGACTGAACCCTTAATTTTTTAATGTTAATCACCATAAGAGAACCCAGCTGCTGTTATATGCCATAGCCCCACTAGCTCTGTCTAATTGAGGTACGGTGTGAAGCTGAAGGTTGAAGGAGGAGAACGCTGGAAGTAGATGAAGGTTTGCGACTTACCTACGTGGCTTATTTTTTATGTGAATACCGCCAAGGAGTCCCAACTGCTCCCGTCTGGACCCAGTGAGTGTATGGCATTTCCAATTGGGATATTTTGTGAAACTGGGGTGTAGAGTGTAAGGAAATGGGAAAGAGGAAGGTGGGGAATCCGGCTATAAGGATCTGGTCACCAAACACGGCTAAAGCCATTTCAAGCAATGTTTCAATTTTTAATGGCGGTCTTATATCAGGGCGATACTGATAGTATCTTCCACTATGGACCGTGCCGCAAATATAATGCATATTATTTGAAAATAATAAATTGTGAAATAACACAAATTAATAAAAAATATATATATTTGCGTGTGCTGGGATTTGAACCCGTGACCTTTGACCACGGAGGCCATTGTTTATTCATATCTAGACACTAAATACAGTTAAAACCATTTTAATAAACGTTTCGATTCTGAATAGTGGTATTTCAATAAGACGATACTAAGAATATCCACTACATATTCTGTTGCGGGAGTTCAAACATCTGGGCCTCAATTAACAAAAAAAATGTTGACATTTGAAGCCCAATATTATTCTAATGGGTAGGTATTAAGTGAGGCGAAAATTAATGTTGACTTAAAATTTTTCGTGCACACGCGCCGGGACCATTTCCCGCTTGATTATATTAGACGCAAACACATCACTGGCTACATTCTAACCGTTTTTGTAAATTGCAATCAAGAAGAAGGCGGGCTACATATTACATTCTCCTTTCTCCTACATAAGCCGGAGTCACGCATCTTGTAAATGTGTGCCATGTGGCAGGCGGGAAGGCGGAGTGCGGAGGGCGGGGGGCGGGGGCGGGGGCGGGGAGGAGATCCAGGACCCTCTGATAACCCACTTATTATTCAGGAGCTGCCAGCGGTTCAGTCGCTCAGCCTACTCAGTTTCCTTTGTACCTCCGTCCCGTGTCCTGCCAGGATAAAAAATATCCTAATTATTTCTAAGAAGGATGAAGTAAGCGCCTGAGGAAAAATTATTTTGTTGATGAAGAAAACTAAAAACACTTCATTAAAGTTAAAAAACGTATTTCGTTTTGTTTGTACACAAGTCTTTTTGGAAATTGGATAGCAAAAGGGTAATCTCTTTGACTGGGTCAAAGTTTCTTGAAAATTGCCCACCGAAATGCAATTAATATTGAAACTAACAGAAAACTATTTCATTTTGGATATTAACACAAGTCGGAAACAAAGTCCTACACCTAGTAATACACAAGTTATGAATTAATTTTAATAAGTCAAAACACTTAAATAATGTATAATATAATATTATGTATAAGCCTTTACTAAATAATTAAATAAAATGTATGACAGCCAACCAGGTTTCGCTTATCTCAAGCTTCGTCAAGGCCTATGTATTAACTGAAAAAAATTATATTATATTTTAAAAATTATTATTATTTTACATTATCCGAAAAAAATTATAACATGTTATTCAACTCATAAAAAAAACTAATATGTGTATAAATGTACTTATCGGTAGATAAAATGTGAAATGCTGTAAATGACAATAAATCCAAAACTTAGTTAAATATGTCATTTTGTGCGTCTTTTACGACGTAAATTAAAGAGTTTTTTCTAAAAAATTAAAAATAAACTAAAAAACTTTTATTTTATGTGAAGAAAGACGCCTCGAAGTCTACGGAACAGAAACACAATAAAAAATCAATTAATTATTTATTTTGAAATTTGAGATTAGCAATCCAAAGGTTATATTATAAAAAATAAGACGGCAAAGAATCAAATACTTATAATCCATATAAAAACTTTTTAATCAATTCTGCTGAAATAAAGTAGAAAAACTGAGGCCTTTATAGATGACTTAAGGGTGAAATATTAGACCTGGGAGTAAAATCAGCCCGTGGGGTGTTTTAGAAATATTCTCCAAGATTTCTACGGCAACGTTGCAAATGTCACATCCACTGGGAACATATTGAAAACATGGCACAACACGAGGTAATAAATGGATTTACTTTTGTCATCTTAAGCCTCGGATATCACAGAGAACATGAAGGTAGTCGTAGTCGGTATAAACTATCAGGTTATTGCAAGTATCTATACGTGATGTATGACCAAAAGAGCTTTCAGCTAGACATGCAATTTAAAATAAAGTTCCTATCTTATTCCCATTTTCAATAAGCACGAAGTTTAAATAAATGTCATCGAGATCAACAAACTGAAAGACGAGGGTGAAGATGTGCCAACCTGGTTATTTCGGGCTGGTCACAAAAATGTCTAAAGCATTCAAAGAATAAATCTAAATGGTTTTCTCTTACCTGGACTTTTCTTAATTAACTACGAAAAAAACATTAACGGGACTATTTAAAGGTAGAAACATTCCGAGTCGACGTACGTACGCATCGCTATGCCTAACAATGCGCAACCATACATTTTCTTTGAAAATGGCCACAGGCATCGCACGTTGCGATGCAACATAAATTCTAAATTCTAAAACATAAATTTTCATAATAAATGAATGATTGTTAAGTAGCCCAGACATTGTTAGGCATAGCGATGCGTACGTACGTCGACCCAGTACATAACTTTCGTATGTGGGTAACGTTCTTTTAGAGGGTATCGCCAGAGAATACCGGAAATTAGTCATTTTTAAATCAAATTCTATACCTATTGATTTTTTTTACAAAAAACATAATTTTTTTTAAGATTGTTATTTTATCTGGTACACGCTGTTTTAAAATTTAGAAAAACTAAGTTTATTTTTAATATATGTACTAAGGTTGACAGATTTGTTAAATTTTCAAATGATAGATTCTATTAAACAACACAAATTTCAAATCATATTAGGTCCTTACATATGAAATTGGCGTTTTGTATGGGAGAAACATAAAGTCGATTTTTTAAATATAATATATTTATTTAATCAAAGTATATACCATTGCTACCTATGCACTTTTGCCATCTCATAGGTAGTCCATCGATCCCTTTACTAAAAAAACCATTCGGTCGGGAATCCATAAAATCTTTGAAGGCGGTTTGGACTGCCCCTTCGGAGTTGAATTTTTTCCCTTGCAAGAAGTTATCCAAATTTCGAAAAAAATGGTAATCTGTTGGGTTAAGGTCCGTAGAGTACGGTGGATGTCTTAGACATTCCAATTGAAGCTCCTCTAATTTAGTAGCCGTCTGTTGTGCAGTGTGTGGTCTAGCGTTATCATGAAGCAGCAGTGGCCTAGAGCGATACAAGAAGTACACGATATTTAATAATTTATCATCGTGCGTGTTGAGCATTTTAAAGCAAGTTTTCAATGAAATAAATCGATATAAAATTTGATATGGGGAATAATCGATCTTTCTCATTGGAACCTCCCTGTACAGTCACAAGCATTTTTAAACTTTTATTCTCAGCCGCTGGTCAATCGCTCTTAATACCAGTGATTGAGTACACTTGAATATGTTCGGGAATTTCCAATAATGACCGAGGTTCGTATAGATTACAAGTTACTTTATTTACATTATCGTAAGGTTTACAACGAATATTTAACTGAACCAGACGTCCGTCCTATTTAATTCTCTAAGTAATTCTGAAGCGGGAGAATCCCGAAGGAGACCTTCTGTCTTTTGTGCATCATCGGCTATTTCCGGTAGTGCAACATCGATTATTCGTTCACCAGATACGAACGACGATAGTCGCCATTCTCCTAAGTTACTAGGTACTTAACTGACATCTGTTGAGACACCTGGAAACTACGTATAACCATGTATATTAACGACATCTGTTAGAGGATGTTGAAACTACATAATACTATATAACACATGCGTTATTTAATTTTTATTTGACTTTTCTTTTGAGACGTTATTACGCGTATTTATTTCATTCTCGTACATTTTGTTAATTTATATTAAGATTTGAGGCCAAAATACTCTACTAAACTGAATAATATATATTTTAATCAAGATGTAGTCATTATATATCATATCTAATACGTCCTACTTTATTTATTTGTGCGTCAAATTATAAAGTGTAGGCCATTAAATAAATCGATATTTCATGATTTTAGAAGCACCTTATATTTATAAGAAAAAATTTCCTTACATACTATATTAATGAAATAAATTAAAAAAATAAATTTAAAAAAATTGTAAATTGAAAATTGGAAATGTAAAAATAAATTTAAAAAAACCATGGACATCAATTTTAATTTGTCGTACATAAATGTTAAATTTACACCAAAGAATAAAGCTTTTTTTACGATGTTTTGTTATACCTTATATATCATTATTTTTGCGTAGTAAATTTGAGCAAAAAGTTGGGCAAAACTATTTTTTAATCATTATTTCTAACTCACATAAAGTGCTAAGTTGCATCTAAAATGATTAACATTATGTAATTCTTTAATGTTCTTCATTTTATAACTCAACACACAAATAAATAAAGTAGCACATGTCAGATATTTGCTATACATTTTTAAAAAATAATCATTCATTTTTATCTAGTATTTTGGGCTCAAATCCAAATTAAGTTTTGTATGAATTTGACCGCGCAGCCGTTCCTTTTAATTGCGATTGCGTCAAAACCAATAAACTTCTCACTTCATGTTAAAACGACAACAATCAAACTCATCGCGATATCTGTGACCTTTTCTATCTGTGATAAAAATAAAAAATAATATTTGATTGTTTCGTGAAAAATTAATTGAATTCACGGGAATATGACGGATCCAGTAACAAAAATAAAAAAATATATATCGTGATCAATTTCAATGAGCGCCATTCAATATCGCCATTGTTCTTTTTAATAGAATCCTCGAAAAGTTGAATGGTTAAATGCAACTGCTCTCATAATGTGAAAAGTTATTTAATTAAAAGTTTGATCAGCTCTGAGCAGTGAGCAGTGAGCAGGTACTTCGCAATAACCGGTCAGGACTCAGGACTGGAAGTCATAGCATCGTCATAATCTCAAATTAAATTGTAATGGAAGATGGGAAGTGGTTAAACTAACTAACTGTTATGTTCTTCAATCCCAGTAATTCGGATTACTTGTTATGTATTAGGGAATCTCCAATAAAGCTCGAGGTTCGTCGAGATTACAAGTTACTTTATTTTTATCGTGTGGTTTACAATAAATATGTAACCGGACTGAACGTTCGTTCAAATGGATGCTCTGAGTAGTTCTGAAGCAAGAGAACTCGATACTGAAGGTGCCCGCTGTCAATCGTTTATCATCGGCTATTTCCGTAACCGTTCGGATATTAGACAAGAACGGCGACGGTTGCCAGGGAGGAAGTTTTTTTCATGATGAAAGAATGAATACATATACTGGAATAATATATATTTTTATTTCTTGTATTAACTGCTTAATTTTTTAAATATAAATAATCCAACTTCAGAAAAATACTTGTGTGCGCACGTGTGTATACATGATAGTGTGTTCTGTCATCGACAACCAGCCTATTTGCTGAGTTTTAGCTCGATCGGATGTCGGAAAATGGGTTAAATTCCACTTTCAAGATTCCACTTCACTAATTAATTGGTCCTATCGAGAAAACAAAAGCTAAATTCAAACTATTTATCCAATATTTAAAAATACTAGATATAGAGTACACCAAAATTATACATTTAGTTATTTAATCAAATAATATAAAAAATATTTATAGATAATACCGAATTAGTTAGTAATGGTTAGATATTACTTACTTTTACTGAAAAATATGTCTGCAGTATTCACATACAAAATTAAACTGTAAATGTTAAAAAATGTGGGTTAAATAATTCGTATTGAAGACAACAAGTGAATGAGTCCAGTTTCCAATAGGGGTAGTTCTGTAGATTAATGTGGCGAATTACTTTAATTTTCCATTACAGCAAAACATGAACTAGATTGGTCGTTCGTTTTAAAAAGCTTCAAGAAAAATCCTTTGTAAGATATACATAGTGTGAATTCCCGTCGCAAAAGTTTACAGGCTCGATATACCTGGAACCAGCTGCCGTGAGAGGCGCTTACCTGCATTAGCATCGTACCTGGGTTCCTCATACTCTCTATACGCTCTGTAGGGTAGACTGGGGATGGTTGAAACAATTTTACTGTAACTACGTGTAGTGATGTATCTTATGTATTTACAGATAAGATGTTTATACTACATGAATTATAATCTATCTAGTTCCCAAATTAAATGTATTGGGTGGCCACAACTCATACAGGAAAGTTACAATATTCGGAATTTTGTTTCGATTATCAAAACACGTTCTCGGGTTTATTTTTTAATGATTTTGATTTAACGAAAATCAAAATTCTGAAAACTGTGTTGACTATATTATGTATTGATTTATTTTGTTGTATGATTAAATTATTTGAAATTGAAGGTGTTGTTTAATAGAATCTATCGTTTGAAAATTGAACAAATCTGTCAACGACCAACGGCATAACCTTAGTATATTAAAAATTAACTTAATTTTTCTAAATTTTAAAACTGCGTATACCAGATAAAATAACAATCATCCAAAATCAATTTATGTTTTTTTTGCAAAAAAGAGTCACTACGTCTAAAATTTGATTCAAAGACTAATTTCCGGTATTCTCTGGTAATACCCTCTTAAGTGCTCTTAGTCACACTAACTATGAGTATTTGGCAAAATCAACATATTGCAGATTGAAAGATTGCAATCATCCCCAGACAAGTTGTTTCAAACGTCCCCATGCAGCATTTTCTAGTTCCAGGTCAAAAATAAGCCGTTTAAGACATTATCGCCAAGGAAATGCAATAGAAATACTCTAAAACAGATAAAGAAGTGAATAGAATAGAAAACGTTGGTCATGTTGCGAGATTAAAATGAGTTATAACATAAACTAAAATGTCGTAAATATTTACTTTTGAGCTTGAATTCCAATGACTCCACTCGCCGGCTAGTGCGCTATTGACGACAAGTCCCAACAGATCTGATGGAATTTCCAGTGGTGCGTCACACTCTTAGGTATCATAGTTTTCGACTAAATTGAGATGTTTCAATCGATCCCAGTCTACCCTACAGACTTGGTAGACGCTGCAGCAGCGTATACAGATCTCGACACGAGAGAAATCCGTACAATAGGACGCCTCAATCGCCGTCTTAACCCACCTTTCAATATGTACATATTATATCGCTCAAATCTCTACTGAGATATTCATGGAATCCTTTGAATAAATAGGTACCTAACTTATTTATTCATTAAAAAAGGTAAACAGAAGGTTTGGAGTTATAAAAATATTAATAAGCCCCGACGGTCCGTGCCCAGTCAGCATAAGCCTACCCCCGTGTATTCCTTTGATTTCGCGCGGAATAAAGGCATCATTTAAACCAGTGATGAGCAACCTTATAACTGGAGGGCCGACAAATCCATTTTCAATTTATTCGCGGTCCGCAGGGGACAGGGTAGGTAGTGTAAGTACACACAACTTGACGTAGTTATCCTTCCAGTCGGTGGTGTAGCAAACCAATTTATGTATATAATATGTATTATGTTTGATATTTTCTAAGATCATATGTTTTTAAGCAACGGTAAGACCCAAAAATTATACAAACATGATTAAAATTCTTTCAAATTTGGGCGGCTAATTTCAGAATAGATTGTCGCAAAATACTTTCATATTTTATAATACAAATTTTGAAAACGTAATTGAATACCTATATCGCCCGGAAATCCAAACAATTGCTTTCAAATAATTTTAAAAAACATGAAAACCTCCTTCTTTAATTAATATTATGTTTTCAAAAACATAATTTGGAAGCGTACTCAGCCCCATAAAACGGAAACCATGCAAAATATCGCGATATCAAGACTAAAGTTGAACGCTAAATCCTTTTACAAAACAGAACAGACACTATTTAATATTTTTGGTATTTAGTTTTGGAGTGTCATGCCGTCTTGCGCTACCTCCTTCTAAATAACATAATATAACATGGCATAACACCCCAAAAATAAATAACAAAACTACTTTTGGCCGGGAAATACTTGATATTTTATTTAGCCACAACAGAATCCGAACGAAAAGTCTCACGGGCCGCCCGAGACGGACTGTCGAGCAGCATTCAGCAGAGTTGCTCATCGCTGATTTAAACAATATTAGCTTAACCTTTGAAAAACCTATTCATAATTTACTTTCTCCTGGAGGGATCATTTGTTTATTGCTCAAGCCACAAAATCTTGGAAACTGAGGAACTTGTTTTCAAAATATCTTCCTTTTTTTCCATTCCTTTCATCAATAAACCTCATCTTTCTCCCCCTGGAAGACGGCTTAATGCAAATATTTACATAATGCGGAAAAAAGCTGTATCATTTTATTTCCACTATAAATCAAGGTCTGTTTGCTTCTCCATTCTCCGCACATAAAACCCTTCCACCGACAGATATTCATTCCTTAGCCAAGAAAATATTCTCTAAGTCCTACAATACCACTCAGACTATTAATATTTTTGGATAAATCCACTTTGGCTTTCATGTCCAATTATAGAATGTAAAACTTGTTGCTTTGTAGAACGTGTCCTAGAAATGCGATTTTTTTATACTTTTCCTGAAATCTCTCTCTTTTTTACATTATCTCCACACAGGAGGGTCTGATGAAAAAAAATCCCTCTTCTTGGGGATGCTGTGTGGAGGGTGAGGAAATTATGTGAAGGAAGGGGGAAGGAGAATGAAAAGACGGACTCTTGAGATGATTTTTCACAAAAACGGAGATATACAAATCATCCAAATATTATTAAGGAAGGGAAGTTCTATTAAGGAAAAAGGTATGAGGGGTGGGTAGGAATCTGGGGATCATTATGTACAGGAGTGACGGACATTGGAATCCATCCCTCCCACTGCGGTGCAAGGCGATGAGTCAAGAGAGACCGGCTGAGGAGGTCTAGGTTAGGTCTCCCCCGGCCAGCCTCCTCTCCTCCCATCCGACACGCCACGCATCCGCTGCCAAGACCTAGACAAACCTCACCTCATGGCACCCCAGCTTAGTCGCCTAACCACTTGTTGGTTATCCAATAAATGGTTCCGGGAGCGGCTGTACCATATCCGCATCCTTATTCAGTTTCTTAACCACCTGCTCGTTTGTGACCGGCGATATTCAAATTTTCTTTCAACATGGGTCTCTTAAGTCCTATTTTCACTCTTTCCTCTCCTAAAAAGACTCCACGCAGCATCCCCAAAGATGACATAGGCCCTGAGGGAAAAAAAAATTTCCACAGGGCCTCCCGTGTGAAGCTAATATAAAAAATGTTCAAAAAAACTGCAAAATATGTTGGGTGGGGGGAGCATCACGAATGACCAATCTGTATTGGCTACGAGCAGCGGCGGCTCGTGACTTTTGGGTATGCTAGAGTGCTGATGTTAAAAAAAATGGCATTATTGATGTTACCGAATACGTTTTTTTTTTCGAAAATTTAGTTTTTCGTATGAAGATTTTTAGAAAATTTCAGTTTTTTAAACAAGTTTTCAAAAAAAAGTTTTGGACTAAACAGCATCAATAATTTATTTTTCAAATTTAGCGCTCAAACACAAAAGTCACGAGCCGCCACTGGCGACGAGATAAAACAATGAATACCTATCTGTTCACCGTAAAACCAGCTTTTCCGATATTTTCCTCTGCTATAAATAAGGGATTTCATCACTTAACATGTTAAGCCTTGTCTAAGATAATTTATTGCAAACTTTTAGATTTATTATTTAGGGTCGGTTCTAGATGGTTGCCCGAATAGAATACGAGTATGATAATACGGACCAACTTCAGGCGAGGTAGCTCGGTAGTCGAACGTAATTTAAAACATCTCGTCCTTCAAGTTCGTGGGAAATATATTGCGCAGGTTTCAAGTTCCCGACAGTAGTAAATATTCATGATACATTTTCACAGGCATATCATAATATAGAGCTACGCCGCTGACATCTAGTGGGAGAGGGTCGCGTTTCGCATGGTAATGGCGAAATTTCAAACACCAGAACCATCCGTCATACATTTCTCTATCGTTTTTCATATTGTTTTACTAGTGTACACCCCTCAAAAGGAACCTTTCGAATGTGCACTTTCTTTTTTTCCAATTATTTCTGGATTTCACCCTCCAAGTGTTTTCTAGGCCAGGTGTGGCGAACCTTTTTAATGCCAAAAATCCTCAAATATTATTTCTCGATTGTGTGGCGTGCCCAAGCAGTAAAAAAATTAACAAAAAAGATAAAATAAAAAATAATAAAATTACAATAAGTTTCATAAAAATAAAGTCGTAATCAATAAATATACACCAAAAAATATGTGCTCTAATGTTCCCACTACTAGACCTTACTACTTTGACAGTAAACTTACATTTGAGGCGCATATTGATATGATTGTTAAGAAAGCCCTTAGAATGCTTGGATTCTTATTCGGATTGGAAAATAATTCAATAATATCCAAACTCTTAAAATATTGTATTTTTCTTATGTTCGCAGTCATCTTGAATTCGCTTCTCCCATATGGAATCCCCAATATAATATTTATATAAAACGCATTGAAGCCATCCAAAGAAAATTTGTTCATCATTTAAATTTCAAGTTAAATGTTGGTTACCTTGACGTAAACAGCTCGATGGACCTTTATGGACTTAAGCCATTAAAAACTAGAAGAGACTCCGCAGATATAATATATCTCCATAAAATTATCAATGGTTTTATTGATTGTTCTCCTCTTCTGTCTGAAATTAATTTTAGAGTCCCGAGCGTTAGAACTCGAGAAAAATCACTTTTCCATCTTCATAAATGTTCTACCAATCTCCGACAAAATGCTTTTATATTCAGAGCCTGTAATATATTTAATAAGAAATTTAATTATATGGACATATTCTCGTGTAATTTAAGAAACTTTAAAAAATTTGTCATAGCTAACATTAAATAATTTTAAAAATTCCTTTTGCAAGTTATCATGTTGTTGCTGTGAATCCTTTCCAGTTACTTGTCATCCAATTTATACACATTTTGTTCACTATAGTTGTAGGTATAATATATATTTTGTACATTTATTATTATTTATGTATTGTTATTATTGCTATTGTGTAATGAAGATAAGTTTATAATACATTATGTTTTGAAATTTAGCTGGTTATTAGTAGATTAGTTACATTTAAATTGTTATTTATTTGTGTTCTTACATCTTCTTTTATTTTTTATCTAATATTTACAATATTGTATTTTTTGTAAATATGTCAGCCCACGGGTACAGGACCCTTAGTTTTTTTTTTTTTACTTTTATTATTATTATTACAATTTTAAGTTATGTGAAAACTGTAATTGGATTTTATTTTTATTATTAAGTTTTTTGTAATAGATGTAAATAATCTGTTGATTTTCCTAAATAAATTAATTAATCTGGAGAGTCAAGGAAAGGAATTTCAAAAATATGAGGTTGAACAGAACAATGTCCGATTCTCTGTGTGAATGTCAGGAAATTTCTTTTTTGGAAAAATGGGGGAATTGTTGAAACCACGGTAATGATGGGATAGTCCTTTGTATTGAGGCGTGGGAGGCTCCCTTGGAATGACTAGCAATGTGCCAATACTTTGCCCAAATATTGCGGGATCTATCATTGATGATAGAAAAAATGTCAGGTACGGGAATGTGGCTCACGATTAATTTTATTTAAATGGGTAAATTTCAAAATTATAATAAAGAGTGGAGTCGAGTTCAGACTTAGACATGGTGATATGTTAAATGGAGGGGAGGCAATTTTAGATAAGGCTGACGAGTCCATATTCCAAATTTTGGTGAAATAAATCATCATTCGTCCGATGACTCTCAGTGGAGAAATTCTGTCAGTACTTCCTTGTGGAGAAGACCAAATACCCTACCAGTATCCACCGTACGGTCAATCATCTCTTCAAATGGGATAAGACGCCTCCACATTAGTAAGAGACCATGAGGCAGGATCAGTACAGAAAAGTACTGGAAAATCGGTTGCTGCCTTCAAGTCGGAGAATGGTTCCTGGTGGCCAGGAGTTCGTATTTCTGTAGGATTCCGCACCCTACCATAAAGCCAGGACTGTCACTATATTCCTGGTTGAAAAAAATGTGCAGGTTTTTCCTTGTCCGAGAAATTCTACTTAGGTATATGAACACCATTGAAAACTTGTGGGAGCTAATGAAGAGGGAGATTGCCAGGGAGGTGATCAGAACCCAGAAGCAAGTCATCGAAACCCTCATCTGAGTGTGGCATCACTCTCCTGAGCTAAAACGCAATGCAAAACTGTGCATTGAGAGTATGCCACCGCATGTATGTATAAGCTTAAAAAATTGCTTAGTTGCGGCTAAAGGTGATATTAGAAAATATTTACTTTTTGTGCAATAAAGTTTTTAAATAATTTAACAAAAAAAATAATAACAGATTAAGAACAAATATGGTGTTTTAATTATCCAAAGTAAATGATCTACTACTACAAAATAATAACTGTACCTAAAATCATTAATACCTTTTTTTACGAATACAAAAGTGAGAAACACACATTTTTCGTAGGTGTCCCTATTAATATGGCATCCACAGTAATTAAAAATGACGCCACACCGTGAATTAGCGAAGATTGCAGAAGTTTTATTCTAGTTTATAAAAAAAAAATAACCGCAATATATTGTGTTCTACTAACTTTATGAAAACGACAACTATTTTCCGTCTCTGAGCCATCTCTGCTTCGGCGTAATAAGTATTGTTCCGAATGGCGTAGTTTTCATTTAGAATTGTAAATTAGAACCAGCGCTGAGTTTTCTACGTGTATTGATGACTTAGGAAGTCACGTAGCACACTTTCCTAGAAGGGATATACTTCTGATTGATGTCCTTGTGTCATTCTTAAATTTCCTCCTTGTTCTATGGCCCCTGCGACACTTCGCTATAACTGACACTAGCTCCGCTTTGAATAAACCATTTTTTTCCGAAATACGAGTATGTACGGCCAAGATTTTTTTTGTTTATGGCGAACGTGTTCCGCTGGATAAATGTGTATTTCTGGCATAAGAAGGATAGCTTTTCTACAGAATTATAAAAAATTATAATGATAGTTTTTCTATGCTCTAAGCTTTTCTTGCTCCTCCAAAAATCCAGTCACGCTTGTGATCTCCCGACCTTGTAACCCTCTTGCTCATTGCTAAGTACTTGGGTGGTGGTAATTGTGTGTGATAGCGTTTCAAAGTGTTTGTACACAATTTGCTTTCTTTTATTATATTACTTGCTTTTATGCCCGCAAAAAATCATAAAAAATAACTCTACAGACTCTACTGCAATGTTCACTTATTTTTCTAGACATTGTAACAAATACTATGTCTTTACGCCGTATTCGAAATCCTTCAACTCTTATTTTTTTTTTTTTTTTTTTATTATTTAAAGAAACATTTAAAACAAAGAATAATACATACATATCAAATAAAAACATAATACAAAAACAGAGAAAAAGTCCCAATAAACTACTTTTAAGTAGTTTGTCAATGGGTTGTCAATTGGTTAATCTAATTTCCATATTCCCTTACAGTCCCAATCAACAATAATAACCAGATCTTCTACAAACTACCCTTAATATCCAATTAAAATATATAACCCTCAGACAAAGGCATTTTAAGTACTACATATTATACTATTATCATATGCCTTCATCATTGAAAATGTTTCGGTCTCGATAAAAACAAAAGTCACAGAATTTTTTCACAACTTACGAAACCAAACATTATGCAATAATAACATTCATAAAATTATTTTCTTATATTTTTTAATTTGTTTGCTTGATACAAAAATACAAAAATTAATCACATATTGTCGGTTGATTGGAAAGGTGTTTGTAAAAGATATGTTCAGACAGAGAGAAATGTAAATAAATTTTATCAATTGTCAACGATTTTAATTCCGTGTCATTTACATTGTAAAGTACGTATATTAGAATACTTAAATGATCAAACTTGCATTTTTTTACGAATAATTTTGGGATTGTACACGTACAAGGGCCTAGTTATAGCATTCACATGGAGGGTACAACCATAGAGGGGGGGGTTAGATCTTGGGGAGGAAAGGGAGAAAGAGGGGAGGTTGAAAAATTTTCCAGGAAGTTTTTGTAGACTTCGACTCTTTCCATAACTTATTATTTACATCATATTGATAAAAGAGAAGGTGCAAATGATATTGTTGTATGTTCCAGGAATGTAATCTACGGGTATTACATATTCCCTTGCAATACTGAGGCCGATTGGGAAGTTTGACGAAGAAAAAGTTTTGGACAAAAATATTTTTGTAAACACGGTTACCCAAGCTGGAAGGGTGGAGATACCTACGATTTTTTCCAAAAAGTATTATGAATACCACAGTCTTCACAAATTCACAACCTGTGATAAAAACACAGAAGTCAAACATATCTTAACATATTGTGAAAATTTTAACTCCCAAGTCCAGTAGGTGAAATTTGATTGAACAAAAAATTATTTCAAACATTTTTTAGTGATTTATTTTTGGTGAATTATGCGCTACCTCCTACTTTAGCCAACGTTTTGGACAGCATTACAGTGTCCATCATGTGTAATTACACATCTCCCCTCATTATGGACATTGGATAAAGAAGGAGGTAGCGCAACACGACCTAATACCCAAAAATAAATCACTACATACTTTTGGACATGAAAATCTAAAATCATATACAAATTCAAGCGTTTTTTTCTTCCAATTTTGTAAATGGTTTAGAATAGATATTTAGTTTCAAGGTTGAAAATTGACTCAGAAGTCTCCCCATTTTAAAAAATTGTTCAAATTAGAGATTTAGATGGAAAATTGTTGTGCTCATTTCCCGGGTATAATATATAGTATGTTTGATTTTTGTATGTATTTTGTTGCAGATAAGAGAGCCGGGCTGTCCCTATCTGACGGACAAGTCGCAGCTGCGCGTACAGATCGAGTGGGACGAGAGTTACCTGCTGTTCCAGGCCACCTACCACAAATACGATGACGTGTGTCGCATCCACAACTTCCAAATGAGGTACAAACATTTGTAATACCTACAAACTACATGTACCGTGCTCCTTAAATAAGTCCAAGTCACGTGACAGTTCGATTTAAAAAATCTCATGATACTACCAAATACTAATAAAGCAGAACACCCATTTAACTATATCGTACAAGAGAGCTTACATATTATGATGTACCTTTCATTAAATAAAACAAACAAACTATTACCTGCTATGCAACAAAAAAATTGTCTGAAAAGTCACTGTTTCATGAAAATCGGTCGTCTTTTTTATATTTTTACATCTCCACATTGGGCCCTGAGGAAAATAATTTCCCTCAGAGCCTATGTCATCTTTGGGGACACTGTGTGGAAGGTATTTTTGAAGCGATGAAGGAGTGAATATGGGTCTTGAAGAGACCCATTTTGTAGGAGGGAGGAAACACGAGTCGTAGACTCGATACCTTCTCATGTGACAAATTTCAACCATGTATTCAGTTGGGTGCACTTTGTACATGTTTCCCGAATATGCACCGGTTCCGAATCGATGACGCTAGTTTCTCAGAACATCTTCCATTGAAACACTGGTAGAACAAAGACAACATGATGCCTGATCATGATACCTGATGCCTGTGCTCTAAAAATTGCAATCCGTTTGTTAAGATAGGGAAATCTAGCAAACGGAAAGATTTTTGATAGGTGTTTATTGAAGTGTATGTTTTATTGAAGAGTAAGTCAGCTTAAGTAAGTCTACTTAATAATAGTGTTTTGACAAGGCATAACTTTGTTGCGGCCAAGAATTGAGAAGTCGCGATAAATATAGAGTTATGTCAACTATACTTTTCCTGTGTAACGAACGATAACAAAATAAGTTTCAAATTCTCGAAAATAGGGCAATGAAAATAATACTTCGGCGAAATAGATTTTTAAAAGTAAATAAAATGTTAAAGGAACTAAATTGGCTAAACGTGAAACAATTGCTGACCTTGAACACGATGATATTTATCCATAAATAGTAAACAACCTGTTACCAAAATACTAATCAAATAAGATTACATGCAACAAGGACATTCACAGACAAAACACAAGAATAATAAGAATAAGAACAAAAGAAAGGAATCAGGCTACAAAAAAGTACGAAGCCAATACGCAAAATAGTTTACTGTACAAAGGGATGAAGTTTTATAACACGCTACCAGAAACTTTAAAGTCCGTATAATCAGAAGGTTTAGGATGTACTGTAGGAGCTACATTAAACTGGAAAATTAGTCAACTTTAATGTACAAATTACTAAAATAAAATTAATAAATAAATAAATGTCAGCCGTTTTAGGATGTAAATCTGTGCAAGAAGCCTATTCACAACACTACCCAAAAGTTAGAAGGTTTGAATATGTTACGTTAGCATGTTTTCAAGTCCCAGCGCAGGTCACACTCTGAGCTATAGGTATGTGCTAGGTTGACTTCACAAGTTGGTGTTGAAACTTGATATTGATTTTAGGAAATGTGTTGCGATCAGAAGAACATGTTGGAGTTCTGACGTTAACGATATCAGAGATCACTAAACTTGTACACATATTGTTTACAATGCATCCCTCCTCAGTTTCAGCAATGTGGAGTTGGACTAAGAATAAATGAGTTCAAAATAAATGTATAAATAAATTGTTTCCGTTGTTGATTGATTCACACAACATCCCCTAACATTAAACAAGCCCCGAGGGAAATAGTATTCCTCGGGGCTTTTTGTGTGGAGCTAATGTCACAAATAAACTTTTTGTTAATTACTTGATTAGGTACTCAAATAATCCATTTTATGAAAGTTTCCAGCAGTAATAAATGTACAACACCGCTTTAAACCATTCACGGGCTTTTAGTTCCCAATTGTCCTTTCAGACTCATTTTAGCAATAGGTCATTGGAGATTATCTACCCGCCCTGGTGAAAGTAACAGATGGTTACTCCTTCAAGGCTCTCGCAAGAGTGTATTTTATTTTGATTGAACGAAGCTACATTTATTTTTAACGAATCTAGATCTCCAGTGATATGTTGTTAGTAAGTAGTATGCAAGTATACATAATGCAATAAGTGTTACCATGACAAGGTATAAACAAAGCAATGGGACGTCAGGTAATGGTACACGAGGTGGCATGCTCTGGGTAATTGCATCCAGCGTATCTTGCAAGCAGCTGTATGGGAGTAAGATAGAGTACGTGAAGTAATAAAGGTATGGCACTGGATACGAGTGGTATTGCTCTCTAAACGATTGGCAGTACCAGCAAGAATGTGTACAACGTTTGGTCTAGCCGTAAACCACACTCAGCTTCCGCGCCCCTTAGTAGGTTTCCCTGTGGTGCCTCACAGAAAAGTAAATGGGAGGTTGGGGGGAAAAGCCCGACGACCTTAAGGATTTCAGAAAAGCGCTACCAGCGCAGTATAGTAGGCTAGTAGTTATAATGCTCGTCCCTGTTTCAGACGTGAGATCGCCACCCTCCAGGCGGAGAACTACAGCCTGGAGCGACAGCTGTTCAGCTACCAGCGCAGTATAGCCTGCGCGCACTCCCGGGGCACCTACTCAGACGATCTTCCCACCCCTGACGGTAAGGGTAATAATAATCATTTCTACTATTCAAATGCACATTTGAGGGATCCTTTATCTCGTAAAGACACGATAGATTCATATATGTGCACATCTTTCTTCCGCTAAACTACATAGGTAAGTAATTTAACAGAATTTCTAACTAACTTGATACTGAATTATTATTATAAGCAATAATTATTACCCTGAAACGCTCATCCATATTGAAAAAACCTTCCGAGAAAAGATACATGCCGCCGACGGCACTCGAACCCGCGCCCCTCTGATTGCCGGTGAGGAGCTCTATCCACTAAGCTACGGCGGCTTATCTCTTACCCGCCAAATGATTCAATATATACTAGTGTTTCATTCAACAATTATTTTTTTCCATATGGATGAGTGTTTCAGGCTATTAATTATTGCTTATAATAATTGTTACCCTTTGTGCTATGCATAAAATCTTGTCTTAAACATTAGTTTATCAATTAAAAATAATGATACTGAATTGATAAAAATACTTAGGAACTGAATAAAATCCAACCTAAAATTTATTCACCGCAATTCGTTTTTTCATACATTTTCTCTGTTCATAATATAAGCGAAAAGCTTCCGCTATATTTTTCTAGTCAACGACATCTCAAAGAGCAAACCTTTTTCATGTTACAAAAAGATCAAGTGAACTTTTTGACTTACAATGTGACAAGACAACTGCAGTAAATCGTTTTCTATAGTGAAGCCATGTATTCACCGAGAAACAAGGTTTCGGATACACAGTTTCTGAAAAACTACGTAAAAGTTTACAGGAACGATGTTTCGGAGATCTTACCGTCCACATCAGTTAGTTGTACCTACATTAATATTTTCGAACGTTTAAATAAGTGAAACAAGCTTCCACACTCAACAAACTTATGTTGCAAAACTAATTTGTTTCTGTGTTTTCCATCGCCAGCGGGGAGCATAGAAACATGGTCGAAAACACGTGTTTACAGCAACAGAAACAGAAACATATTAATTAGTTTCAGAAAATCGTAAATTTTGTATCTTAAACTGTGTTTATAAACAATTGTTTATCCGTGAATACATGAGCTTAACACTGTTCTTAAAATGCGGCTTTTTGATAATTTAATTATAAAATGTATTTGTAAATATTATATTCACTTAATGCTAATGATAAAAAGCTAATTAAATTGATACCTGAATATCTTAATAAAATCTTTCTTTTTGAGAATCAGAACCTCAGAAAGCACTGTAAATTTCCTTTAAATTTCCTGTTATGTGTATTATTGTCTAAGTAAAAGTATGTTTTTTTAATGTCTTCATTTGGAGATTTGTTTATATTGTAAAAATATAATATAGTACACGCACTAAAATGTGGTAAAAGGGAAAAATAGTATTGGTAAGTACTGTAGGAAAACGATCTTAGAGATTTTAACTTTATTTTAAAACACGGAAAGCACCTAAGTAGGTACTTACTTAAATTATTATAATATGACTGTGCACAAAAAAAATAAGGTAAGTATGTACGTAGGAAATTATTTTCAGTATTTTCGGACATAACATTTACTTAAATAACCTACCTATCAACTTTATAAATGAAGAACCCCTTGAGCATTATCAAAACAAATTCGTTTCACGTAACTTTTCATTTGTAAATTAACCCTGTGCATTTAAAAATGCATTGGTTTTAGCACATTATTAATATTTAGTCTTTCACAAATATCATAGATTTGCTTAGTGAATGACTCACATTTTTTAACCAACATTGAGGCATGTCATCACAACATTAACCACTGGAGCGTTTTTGGCCACATTTTGGCCAATTTGCCAAAACACTTGAGCGTTCACTGACCAAAATGTGGCCAATTTGAAAAGATTTATTGAAATTATTCCCGCGCATTGCATACTTCGTTTAATCACAAAGATAATTTAGTATGTTTACTTCCCAACCAGGGATGTATCGCATCTCTTCTGAATCTCTTTGCCATTGACATTTCGTCTGAAATTATTTCTGACAAATCATTGATCATGTGTTTCATATTAAAAAAATGCATGTTCGAATTTAAATTTATATCTGAGATTATCAAGTAGGCTATAGACAACATATAAAACTTATAATAAATATTTTACAAATAGGTATAGGTATAGGTACCACGTACGCCAATTTTAAAGTAAATAAAAAGCAGAATTCATTCCTTTATAAATTTGACGATTAATTATAATTTTTTATGAATCCTAAAAATATGAGAAAAAGGTTACAAAATATAGATGCATTCAGTGGCTCTTTTATAGTGTAAGCAGTTTATATGTCTCCATGTTAAAATTCCGAGGTAAGATTTTTTTTAATGTGGGCGGGAAATTTCCAAATCGCACGCTCAGTAATCCCGGACTCTCAAAGCGTACTTCAAGTGGTTAAACGGAAACCATTTTTCTCATTTCATTTCACTTTCACCGTGTGTTTTTCACTTTTAAGGGTCGGGGTCCTGAACACTTTCGAAATACTTATTTATCTGCCGACCCGAGCTCTTGGCAAAGTGTGAAAAGGACAATAAACGTACATTCCTTTTGACAATAATGCTGCAGCTCTTTCTCACATACTAAATAATAGTGTGACAAACTATATACGTATATCTACTTCCTCCAAAGGAAAAAGTACTCATTTTCTCGCATCTCCCTCATTGCATTGAAGAAATGAGATGCCGCGAGCCGTGACCGTCGCTATGCTGTTGTCGTGGGATTTATAAAAGCAGCCAATATGTGTCATTTCGAATTACCCATAACGCAAAATTTTGATTTGGGACTCATGTTCTTTTATCATCCAAACAACCACAATTTTTTTTATCCGTCCGGTAAAAAACTACACAAGCAATAATTTATTTAAATGATTATTAATATTACGATAAAATTATATTGTTTATGCATTATTTACCAATTTTAAACTAAAAATCTACTTCAAAAATACATTTACAATCAAACTGATTGATCAGTTTAGTATGGTTTAAGTAATATTGTATAATTTTAAAAAAAAACTGAATAAACATATTAAAAAAAAAAAATTATAATGATTTGGCATGGCGAGAACGGAGAAATCTATTTTTATTACCCCAAAAAATTGAAAATTGATACGACTAATGGAAATATCGTACGGATTGATCGTAATATCTTTTTATTATTCTAAAACAATATTTCCAATTGTTTTTATGATCAATGTTTGATTTTATTTTAAGAATTCATTCACCAGCCTCCATATTTACTAGGGCGTAATATGCAAAAAAATCCCTTATTTTAGTACTGGTATAATATTTCAGTTCTGTTGCCACAACTTCGTAATATGTTTATTTAATTTTAAATGTATTTTCTCGCCCGGTTCTGTATGAATTCCGGTACACATTTTTATTAATTAAAAACACAACGGTAAATTAAATTGGTAACCCACCTTCATTCTGATACTATCTAATCTGTCATAGTACCTACCATACCTACTTGAAACACGCTTATAATAAATCATTTCCACAATACCTTTACGTGAACTCCGACCAACCACAAATAATTCCCAAAACCTGTTTCCCTCCTAAACTAAAGCTTTCCCTCCAATAATTAATCTGCTAAACAAATTCAGTTGCTTTTATTACTATTCTAGAGCAATTTAATTATTTAGGTGGGTATGGGTACTGCAGCCCGGGGAACCATTTATTGGATAACCCACACATCCATAGGTCACTTCAAATTCGTGATTTAGCAGGGTGCCCGGGTTCATAGAGTGAGGTTTGTCTAGGTCTTGACAGCGGATGGTTTTGAAAACCTACTGCGTGCAGGCCGGTTCGGAAAAGACTGGTTGAGGGAGAACTTTTGACCTCTCCAGCTGTCTCTCTCGACCCATTGTCTTAGCAGGGGTACACGGAGAAAAATGTTATTCTAAAATACGATCATTTTATTCGTAAAAACAGTTAAAAACGGGACTGAAGTTCTTACGAACAAATTAACAGTGTTTCAATGTTTATTGGCGGGAAAATGTAAAAATAATTTGTTGGTATACGTACGAAATTACGTACACCAACAAATTATTCTTACATGTTCCCGCCAATATACATTGAAACCCTGTTAATTTGTTCGTAAGAACTTCAGTCCCGTTTTTACGAATAAAATGATCGTATTTTAGAATTACATTTTTCAAGATTCATACATCCGTTACTCTTGGACACACTGACCTCCAGATTACAACCCACCCCTCATACCTTTTCCTTCCCAGGACTTTCTCTCCTTCCTTTAATTAAAAAGACCCTCCACACGGCATCCCCAAAGATGACGTTAGCCCTGAGGGAAATTATTTTCCTCGGGGCCTTCTGTGTGGGGTTCATGTAAAAAAAATTAATAAACCGTGAAAACCATGATCACGGGATGGTATAAATTGTAGGATTTGTGAAGCATTTAAAAAAACATATTTGCTTCAAAGTAATGTTATTCAAAAGAAGAAATTTACCTGTCGAATATTAGTCAACTTGAAAAATTACGACATCTGTCTAATTCATCCAAGCATCTATCAAGAATTACAAAACAAATATGTACACTTTCCGTACAAAAAATATTAACTCCTAGTATGCCAAAATATCCACCGCGAATTTTGCCAGTAGCTCACCCCACTTGTCTCAATTTTTTGGTATTTCGAACCTTAAAAAATGCTCCTAGCAAAATAAAATACATGTTATTCCCTTGGCAAGGAATTAATGTTTCTTAATATTATTCTAGCTTGTCGTTTCGTCACTTACAAACATGTTCATTTTCTCTGTGGAAAAGAACGATGCAAAATTCCATAATTATTCCAATTTTCAATGACCATAGCACTATAATTATTATATACAGGAAATCCTCATAATATGTCTTACTTTAATTTGTGACATTTGTAAAACTCTAGAGTAAACAGAATAATATTTTTTAAGACTTAATGACATTAAATTTTTTTATAACATTAGAGAGAAAAAATACATTTCTCGGAATATAAGTAGCTAACCTGTGGAAACTACAAAGTAGAGATATATAAAATTATAAACTTACAATTTACATAAACGTCATTTTATCAAAAAAAAACTAGAAATAAGTTATTACGAAAATAGTGTCAGCAGGCTTACGGCGGGCTATTACCACTGGCGTTCACAGGGTTAATTAGTTCCTATTTTATCACTTTTCTGTTTTGATAAGTAGTTTCGATTTTGATAAGAAGGTCTCCGTGGTAGAGGGGTCAGTCTCTCGAGTCACAATCGATAAGTTTGTGTTATTTCACAATTATAATACATATAATATATTTGCTGCACGTTCCAGAGTGGAAGTGGAAGTATAGTAGAAGTTAAATCAGTATGGCCCTGGTATTAGACCACCAATTAGAATTGAAACGTTGCTTGATAATGGCTTTAGCCGTTTTTGGTGGGCAGATCTGAAGAGCCAGGTACTTCCCCTCCCTACTACCTTCAGCCTCACAACATACTCAATTTGGGAATGCCATAGTTTCACTGGCTCCAGACGGTATCAGTTGGGACTCTTGTGCGGTCTTCAAATAAAAATAAAATAAAATTTCAATAATTAGTTCCAATATTAAAAAGCAAAATCTCATTGAACTTGAATATATTACGCAGGAATATTTTAGCATACTTATTTATCCATGCACCGAAATTAGTGTGTTTAATTCTGTATTTAACAGAAAACCCACCATTTCGGATAAAAGTCTCATTAGAATAAACCCAGTCCATTTTCATTAGTTATTTGTAATTATCCTAGGAATATATTATAACCGAAACCGAGCACAATTGAATGGAATTTATTTCCATTGCACGTGTCTCAGGTATTGTATAAGTTTGAAATATAATTCAACACATTTTCCGGTAAAATATACTCTGCTTCCAACCCTCTATACCGCAGGACGTAATAATTGCATTTCTATTCATTAATGTTCCTCTATTTTTTTTTGCATGGTTTCATATTGAAAACTTCTTGCAAACAATGTCATAATTAAAATAAAATATTAGCTCGAGTGATAAAAAATTAAATTTGAAGCGGTATAAATTATTATTAAATTTATGTTTGAAAAAATAAATAAATACTTTTTTTAAATTGCTCAACCATTCATTGCATGAGTTTGGTTTCATAAAAAAATTACACATAAATATTTTTCCATGAATTCCATTTATTTTGAGAAAAACGTTATTAGGTATATATCATAGTAATATTTCACCAATATAGTAAAAATACATAGTATTACTTACATTTACATTTAAAATACATAATACTACTTACATTTACATTAAAAATGCACAATACTAAACACTTTTACATTTAAAATATATAATACTACTTACATATATATATTTAAAATATATAAACGTACCTTATTATTTATGAAATAATGTAATTACGGTCTACCATGTCCATAGAAAGCACTATTTCTTGATCTAATATTGAACATCATAATGCACACAAAACGTAACCTCAAACATTCAAATGGTAAATGAAATTTTCATATTGACAAAAACCCAAGGTTTTCATGCAGAGATAATATTAAAAAATACTGTATAAATAAAACTGACTCACAGATGTCAGGAAATAAAATTTGATAATTATATCAGATACATATGTAAAACTATGTAGTAAAAGGTTGGTCTATGAAACTCATTCCAACTATATTTAATGTATTTTAAAATACAATCTATCATTTCGATCACACTAAAAAATATTTAATGACAAAATCGAGATTTCCATTACATAATGATCGCTCAATTATTGAGAATCGAAGTAGGTATTTCAAATACTACAAGTTTATTCAGAAAAATTAGTTCACCTAGCTGAATATGTGTATTTAATCGATGTGGGGAGAGGAGTAGGTACACTCATTCAATAGCCACTAGTTATTTTATTACCACTATTTATATTTTTTAACTGCACACGTAAAAGCTTCTAGTAATATAATAGTACGGTTTATATAGCGATCTTCTTTATTTGACCATTTAGTGGTATTCTAAAATATGCACAGCACAGCGAAATATCTCAAAAGTGTCGGACCGATTAAATCGATCAATTTGATTATTAAACCGTTTCGATTATGTACATTACTAGAGACAGCACGACATTGTACCTACATCCAGATACGCATCAAACCTTTAAACATAATCACAGGGTGTTGGTAGGTACCTACATGAATTATTATTTTATTTTATTCCTTCATAACCACCTAGAATGCTACACCCTGTACTTATTTGATAAAAAAGTGAACTAACCCAATTTCAGCCAAATTTAAAATATTTATAAATAAATAAAAAGCTTATGATCCACAACTCTAGGTAGGTCCCTAGCTAATCTTAGATTAATTGGGATGTAGAATTATTATTTTTGATAAATTAAAAAAATCCCGGTAACTCCGGGACCGCACAGGCATGACTTAGAAACAGCTACATAAACAATGTGTAAATAATATAACATATTCTACTGCACATCTCACATGAAGTAGAAAACTAGTTGACTTATAAACAGGTTTATTTTCATTTGTTCGCAGTTTTAAATACCGGAGTGATCGAGCCCAAGCCAGTTTAGTTAATAATTTGGAAACAAAGTGAGTTCTGATATCAGTTTTCGTTCTTGCTTATTCATTATCCATCTTGTCTTATATACCTACATTACATTAATAATACATGATCGCACCATACTTTCATTTTTCAGAAATTAGACCTCAAACCTTAAATATTACCATGTATTATAATTTACAATATGAACCTATATTTCAATGTATCATAATATTAGCCTATGTTTTAGTTCCTACAATACTTTAGTTGTACTTGAGTTGTGCCGAAGGTGATCGAAGGCAGATATGCGGAGTCATTATAATTCAAAAGCTCCGCAGACAAAACCTAACTTTCAGCCAGAAAGAACGTTTATACTCCGAAGTATAATTATAAATTACGGAACGTCAATAAACTAAACAGTCACTGTGATTTAAGTCTTTCAATAAGCATCATATAGTACCTACTGGAGAATACTAATCCGAATACTTATGACTCTACTTATGAATTTCTCTGGAGAGAACAAATGAGATATTACATAAGAACCTACATAATATTTAAGAAATACAATACGAAATATGATATTTGAAAACCTACATATTTATTATAAAAAATATGCTGAATAGTTGATGGAATATCCACTTTGAATATAACCGAAAAGTTTATTTTTCATGTTCCAAGAATAATCCCTGTCCAGATTTTTAGAAAAGAAACTTTCTGCACATCGGAAAATACAAAACTTTTCTAGTCTAAAAAAGCGAAAAACGGGGACAATAAATCACAGCACCCCACGATTTGTGGGAAATCTCAAGGTTATTTCGTAAACTTATTGGTTAGTACTAAACTAATTATTAAATTATTTATTATCTAAATAACAACATATTGCGTTTTTACATTACTTCCACACAGGCCTATGTCATCTTTGAAGATGAAGAGGAAGGAATGAACATGGGTCTTGAAGAGACCCATTTTTTAGGAGGGAGGAAACACCAGTGAATCGTTCCATTGCCGAGCTGTTGAACTCAAGAACTAGTTGTAGAAGGGATCATGTGACAAAATTTGTCACATGATCCCTTCTACAACTAGTTAATGTTAATTTAATGTCAACCGTGTCAGGCGCGCGTTTGACGTATTTCCCGACTATACAGCGGTGCCGAAGGGATCAGTGACGCTAGTAGAGCATCGTCCATTTTAATACAGGTTGAACAAGTTTTCTTTCAACAACGTATATTATAATAGACCTCTCGCTATTTCATTTCCCGTTTTACTAATTGGCGTGATATTAATTCTACTCGTGCTGTAACTAGGTAGGTACTCGTAGGTTAGTTAGATTCTAAAAATAATGAACGAATCCATTAGATAAAATTATATCCTAAGCAGTTGCAGGAACAAAGAAATATCTTATTATTCATCTATGTCATTTAAAAATAATCTCGCACACAATAAATTACAATTAAATCATAGTAGGTACCGCAAATACAGATTCCCAAATTTCTTTATAAAATATACTTGTCTAAAAAGTTGTATATATTCCTACCTAATGGCTGTTAATGTTAAATTCCGCATTGTGGTTAGGTACGAAGAAGATATTTTAGCCACTCAAATAACAAAAATATTTGTGTTACTGCCTTCCCGGAAAAATATTTCCAATTACCAAAAATGGAAATAATTTATGAAAAAATATTCTGAAGGAAAATCAACATTGTGTCTATGGAAATCACAAACATCAAGAATAGCGAAAACTTTTTTAATAACAGAGTGGGTGGAAATAATATTAGGTAGGTACTCCGTAATACACAAGCAGCCTTACTAAAAAACTTTGTAAAAAAATTTAACAATTGTTAAACGACCGTGCATGAAAAAACCTTACTAATTAAAAACTGACAAAAAATTGTTCATGGAAAGATATGTACATCGCTTACACGGCCAAAGAGGGTAGTTTAACTGTTGTACATATCTGTTTTATTTGTAATTTTTCAATTTTATCTAAGGTATTTTGAATGTCCTATATATTTCTTATTTTTCAAAATGTCGTAAAACCAAATGCCATTTTAGAAAATAGATAAAATTACCTTTTAGATTTTTGTATTTTAAAATATGCTTTAGTGTTTACAAATTGCAGTATTTTAAACTTCAAACGTGGAAAAAATTGAAATAAAATTTACACCAAACATTTTCTATTAAAACATCGAAAAAATTTTGAATATTTGAAATTAAAAAAACACAGTCCTGTTATTTAATGAATTTGCAACAAAACTATCACTTCACTTTTTATCTCGTTCATACAATTAAAAATTATAAAAAAATAAATTAATAATTCCCCAGGAATAACTGAAAATACATGACATTTTAAAGTTATTTTTGTAAAACTTAGACCTTGATTCCTATAATTTATTTTTATTTACACAATCACCATGCATTTTTGTTATTAAATAACATTACTTTTATGGAAGTTTTATTAAACTCAATCGGAAAAACAAAATTTTATAATTAATAACCTATATTTTTTATTTTCACAGAATTAAATTACGAACATGACGTTATTAACGGACCAAAACTGACAAAAATAACACAAATAATAGTAATTGTGTTGAATAATACTATTATTATAGTAAATTGGTGATTGGGTTAGAAATTATCCATAAAAATATTGTACAAACTGCACGTGAAATCTCATTTGTCAAACTGTAATTTGCCGCCCGCTTTAGAAAAGAATATGGCGGACTGCACATGCGCAAATGGACTAATTTTCAGGGTGACCAGCCGAAAAATTCATATATTTGTTCGATTTTGTTCGATTATTTTCGATTTGTTATTAGTAACGTTTTGTTTTAAAATATGTACACACTTTACACAACGTGCTACAGAAACAGCGTTTAACGGCCGCGGAGTGTTTTTTTTTTTAGTAAGGCTGCTAATGTTTAGGGACGTACTTGACTTTTTACATGTCTTTTTTTCAATTTTTTTTAATAAAACAAAAAAAAATCTGCAATCCACAAATCTGCACTGGTCACTCAGCCGAGTAACTGAGCAACCTCTTATTCCGCCCCTAATAGTCAAATACGTAAAGATTTTAGTTGAAAAAAAACATCAAAAATGTCACCGGAGGCCAAAATTTCGTTTACATTTTTTACTCCAAATGATGTCAGGAATCACTGGTTGAAAGTCAAGTACATCCCAGCAGAGCAAACAATTAAATCATCTGAATATTAGCATAACTTGTGAAGAACGTTTTTCCGTTAAATAATATAATTAAACTAGCGCCATAAATGAAAGAGAAGATTAGTCATTTTTTAAGTGTCACCTTTATAGACATATGAATATACCTTAATGGGTTAGTTGGATTTATAGGAAAAGTATAGTTAACGAAGGTCAGTCAAAAACTAACGCCTCCTATTTTTTTCTACTTAAATAAAGTTAGTCGAGTGATTTTTTTTTTAATTTAGCGCTATTCCTTCAACCTCCTTCTACAATCTACTGCAGTAGTAACTTTCTGCATCAACAGGTGGCAGCACTGCAGTCGCTTGCAAAATAACCGACATCGGAGTTCGTATTAAACATAGTTTTGTGATTGAATTCTTGAATGCAGAAGGTGAAACGCCCATTCGCAATCATGAAAGACTAAAAAATGTTTCGGTGATGCAACAGTGGATGTCAGCACTGTTAGATGATGGATTCGTCGCTGTAACGAAGCTGAAGGACAAACGCCGTCGGCTGACAAGAAGCGGAGCGGTAAGCAGCTCTGCAGTGACTCCACGCAACATTCAGCGAGTCGATAACATCTTTCGTGGTGACAACAGGATAATTACAGGTGAATTGTGACGCATTCTCTTCCTCCGCAGTGTGATGTGAAGCTCATCGTGAGGTTGACTTTGAATATGTGGGGGGCGTGAAAATGTCCGTGCGTCAATGGCGTACCTATATAGGAAACAGGACTGTGCTTTTTACCATACTGGAAAACATGCCCTTGATAAAAGATGCACCGAAACTCTGGAAATGGACAGAGATTATGTTGAAAAGTAACAAATTAATCGTTAATAGTTTGGTTTTCAACCTACGTAATTGCTTTTTAATTTCTTCGCAATTAAAAGAAGACAAAAAATTGGAGGCATACTTTTTGACTGACCCTTGTATATTAAATGAACGAAATGAATTAATTAAATAAATCGTAGTACTTAAACAGATTCCCTTGATGTCATGAATAAATCTCTTCTTTGTCCCACTTGACATGCGGTACAATCAATGATCTTCAATTCCTCATCGTTCCCACCTCCTTGTAAAGTATGAATTCCAAAATCAGAAAGTTTAAGGCTATAAGGGTAAGTTACCGAATAAAGTGTGACAAAGTAGGTGACTCAGCTAAAACAACTGCCTCTTTTATTGGTCACGTTCTTATTTTACTCCTCTGCCGAAGCCTAGAATAATAAATAATAATAAATACCTCTGTCTCCATCCCTTCCGGCGGGTTCAGAGCTCACGGGGTGACTGGTTTGGGGGGAAGGGGTTTGGGGGTGCGGTTTTCTGGTGACATCAATGTGGATTGTGTCAATAATTGCCAAAGCAGGAAATAGGAAAAAAATCTTAATCACGTTATTATTATCCTGAATAGAAGATTTATGGCGAAAAATCAGTCAATTTAAATTAATTAGTGGACAGGATGTATTTGGGATCAATAATGTGCGCTTTCCTTTTAAAAATGGTTTCACAGAGAATTATTAAAACAATTATTTTTTATGACGAATGCCCGTACAGGTATGTATGTATATGGGCAAAATTATATTGATAATAATCAAACCTAAAACACTAAAATATTTCAAATGTGATTAAGTTTGTAATATTGTTTGACGTTTTTGGTCAAACTCAATGTTTTCATATTTTTTTTGGCATGGACGTGAGATAGATAGTATGTATATTTTGACAGTCGATATTACCAAAAATATTGTAATATCCAGGCCAAGTTAAGTTAAACCACTGACATTTCAGCTAGACCAGGGTCCTTATATTTTAACTAATTTTGTATTTGATATAATGTTATTTACGTTGCAAAACCCTATTTGTAATGATCAAACTAGCAAACCATGATTAACTTAATTTAATAAGTGATTCCTGACATTATTTGGGCTAAAAATTGTAAATAAAATTTTGGTCTCCGGTGACATTTTTGATGTTTTTTTTACAAAACCATAAAAAATAG
This sequence comes from Limnephilus auricula, assembly GCA_951813805.1. Classification (NCBI taxonomy): domain Eukaryota; kingdom Metazoa; phylum Arthropoda; class Insecta; order Trichoptera; family Limnephilidae; genus Limnephilus; species Limnephilus auricula. Next base: position 1,001,543 of record OX638390.1, read on the forward strand.
ACGGTGTTGAACAGTTGAGGGTGTGGCAAGTGGTGAGGCTGTTACTCGGCTGAATGACCAGTGACGTCATGCGGGAGAATTAATTTTTTTTTGGTTAATTTGGAAGAGAAAGATTTTGCCAAAAAAAAATTTTCATCAAAAAAATCACCGAAGACCAAAATTTCATTTACATTTTTTACTCCAAATAATGTCAGGAATCACTGGTTAAAGTAAGTCAAGTACGTACCTTAACACCCTGTATAATACGAAATGACAATAATAAACATTTAAAAAACATGCAATAGTAAACTTACCAGCAATTTTCTTTGTATTCTCAGTACTTATGTACTAATAATAATAATAATTGTTTATTCCATAATGTATGCAGGGTAGTGCAACGCAATACATTCCATAAAAAATAACAAAAGAAAATACACAAATAATACGATTAGGTAAAAAGTAAATAACAATACATAAATAAAAAAAATAAATTAAAAAAAACGAACAAGCATGAAAAATACGAAATATGAACTGAAAAAAATATTTAACACTAAAAATGAATGGAAGCAGCCGTTTATGGAGGATATTTCACCGTCTCTTGTCTCCAGAGGGTCATCAGGGGGAACCCCATCCAGGCAGTCATGGCACTGATGATCTTATTATTGGATTGGCGCATATTATTTCTGTGCCATAAGCTTCCCATGCGGTGGCGGAGAAGTGCTCTGAAAGTGTGCACTCATCCCTCCAGGAACATTTCCGTAGCACTGCAGTATCTCTGTAGGCGGAAAAGATGGCGATAAGAGTTATTGTAGGCGACTTTTAGCTTTTGCCATTGCGATGCAGTATAATTAACCCACAGTTCCGACGCGACGTGTAAAGCGATGTGCAGAAAGCGTTAAGGCGCAGGTTTTACGGTAACATTTTGGAAATTTATTCAGTAATGAGTGGACATTTGAGGGGAGAGGTCGCGCGCTCGCATTGCAGTTCCGTCAAGCAATGAATGAGGAAATGGGTGTTATACAAGCAAATTAGAAATTAAATAATTAATTATTTTATCGTATAAAAATGAATGTTTCTTTGTTTGTTCCTCGTGCGGAACCTAAAGCATTTATCCGATAGCGATTTGTCGTGTATGAAATTATTTCCTATCTAGCGTTATGAAATTATTTCCTATACCATTTATCCGATTGTGATGAAACTCTGGTGAGTTGTTATGTGCACACCCGCCAATGTTTCTATAAATAATAGTGAGCTCTGGCGTCATGAAATTTGTAAAAAAAATACATAAAAAATTAATGTTTCTTTGTTTGTCCCTTGTTCGGTACCTAAAGCATTCATCTGAGTGCGATGAAACTTTGGCGGATTTTTCGTGTACGTGTACATGCCCTTGAAAGTTTCTATATATATTATAGTGCAAGTGAGCTCTAGCGTTATGAATTTATTTCCTGTACTGTTTATCCGATTGTGATGAAACTTTTGTAAGTTGTTAAATGCACACCTTCGTAATTCCTTATACGGTACCTAAAGCATTACTCCAATTGCAAAGAAACTTTGGTGATTTGTTGTGCACATACCTGTAATGGTTTCTATATGTAGTGCTGAGCTCTGGCGTTATAAAAAATTTCCTATACCATTCATTCGATTGCGCTGAAACCATAGGTGATTTGTTGTGCACACGCCCGCGAAGGATTCTATATACATATAGTGGTGAGCTCTGACGTCATGAGATTTGTAGAAATAATTACAATATTTCCTTCTCATCCCCATTCACCTTCAGCCACACAACATACCCCAATTGGGGATGCCATAGTCTCACTGACTGCAGACGGGAGCAGGTGGGACTTTTGTAAGGTATTCATATAAAAAAAGGAGTGGCGGACGTATGAATCCATCTCTCCCACAGCGGGGCAAGGCGATGAGTCGAGAGAGTCAAATAAATTTTGGGTAATTTGTACACGAGCTGCCAATAAGAAGGAACAGCCTCAGGAGCACACGTGCTTCAAGAATTATTCAGGGTCGTCTACCGCGATGGAATCCTTGTTCTACCGTTATTTCATACATGGAAGATGCTTCAGAGAGGAACTAGCGTCATTGATCCCTTCAGCACCGGTGCAAAGCCGGGAAACACGCCAAACGCGCGCCCAACATATATACACGGTCGAAATTTCTCACATGAGAACGGGTCGCTTCTACCACTCATTCTTGAGTTCAACAGCTCAGCTGTGAAACGATTTGCCGGCCTCTGTGTTTCCTCCTTCATACAATATGGGGCTCTTAAAGACAATTTTTCTCCGGGCCTCCTGTGCGAAGTTATATATAAAAATAAAAAAAAGATTCTACTATTATTGTTGAGAGGTTTAAAAATTCCGTACGACTGACACTGTTTAACACAAGTACTAAAGATAAAATTAATATCATTCTAAAATCCACAAGTCTTGGCAATTTTTGTAGGATATTATGCTGAATATTTGCATACCAAGTTTACATTTAGTTGATTTTATATCAATTTGTATTAAATTTTGTGATTTTTCGTTTATGTGCGTCATTCTACTTTTTGTTTATCTGAGCTAATATTTTGAAATATATTCTTTCTTGAGTACGAAAAAATTTGTCGAAATAAACTTTCAAAAACAAAACCACCTTTTGTCATTTCTATTGCACGTACTTAAAAATATTTGTCCCAACTTTATTTTATGATCTCCCTTTATTCACACCCATTATTTTCCGGTAATATTATAAATACAGTTATTACCATTTTATAAACCATACAATCTACGTCAAAACACCATTAGATTCAAAGTCTCATTGAGTAAAAAACGGAGACGTCAAAAAAGGTTCAGGGCATAAAAGATGTTTATATCTATCCATTCCATTGCTAATATGATTTTTTGTCTGTCTAGCTGTATCCATTATCTAGTAAACAAATTTAAATTTTATAGAGCAAGTGTATTTTTTATTTCGTACTTTATCAAAATGCTAAATGGTTTACCAATTTGGTGTCAATCTTACCCGAGTCTGCCCCATAGACGGCAAAAATTGTGGTTCGCTAGCGGGCTGTACAAGTACCAAAAATACCTAACTGCAGTGAAGCCGAGTTTTGATATCCCCCCCTTAAACAGTATTATTTTCACGTTTGGGCTGCAAAAGTGAAAACGCCTTGACAGCATACCTGCTCTAATGGATATCGCTCTTTACAATAAAATATATAAATTTGTTTTAGACCACTTTAAATTTTAATTTCACTCTACCGGTTTCGGAAGAACCCTCCTTCGTCATGAGAATATTAAAACTAACCTATGATACAAAATATTGATAGATATATACCATGGAATTCCCGTAATTACCCCCCCCCCCCCCTCCCCCTTTCACCACCCACTCCAGGACCTAAATGTGTGGTATGTATCTATCAATATTTTGTATCATAGGTTAGTTTTAATATTCTCCTGACGAAGGAAGGGTTCTTCCGAAACCGGTACAGTGTAATTAAAATTTAAAGTGGTCTAAAATAAATTTATATATTTTATTGTAAATTATGGCAAGCCACAAAGTTAATGCTTATTCTTATTACGAACACTTGTGATATCGCTCTTCTTTGTCTTTCCATATCCTCGATGTCTTTCAGGTCGTCTGTGATGATATGTCCCAGGTACTTAACACTATGACTAACTTCCATTTTCTTGCCATCTAGCCATACTGAGGGTGTCTGCATAAGTTCGTTTTTACATTTGAAAGCCATAAAGATTGATTTAGACGTATTATAAAGAAGGTTATGATTTTTTGCAAAGTCTTCACATATTTGGAGTGATTTCTTTAGTGCGCTAAGTGACGGTGCAAGAAGAACCATATCATTAGCGTAATTTATATTATTTACACATACTCCGTGTATATGGCAACCAATGTTTGTGTCATTAAGTCTTTGAATTAGTTCATCAGTAGTTTAAATTGAAGAGAACCGGAGACATGCTTCCTCCTTGCCTTACTCCACTTTTCAAATAAAATGGATTGGAAAACTCCCCAGATCATTTTACGATATTTTCTTGCTGGATATGTAATGTAATGTACTTTTATGAAGGAACATACCATCGTGTAAATGGTATTCATACTGAATAAGAATAATGGATTGATTTTTTATAATATATAAATAGTATTTTATTGAATTAATACAATATAATATCTACAAATAGAGTACTCAAAAATACCCTTTAGAGCTTTAGAGCGTTATTTTTATTACGTTTTGAGGGTTGCAAAAAAGGAAAAAGCTCTCGGTCCCAAATAAGCGTGCTACGTGCTCAGGATATGTTATTTTGGGGTATACAGAAGTGGCTTACTCTTTCTTTAAATAATCTCAATACAGGATGGAAGATACAGAACTCGTAGTAACTCCCCTGGAAACCGACAACCATTCAAAGTGTAACCATTGCAAGAAATGACTACGAGGTTTTTTCAAAAAATAAGAGGAGGACTTTTTATTTTTCTCGAAAAATATTTATTTATTCATCAATATCTATTTTGTTCCCTTCAAAGTAATCCCCCTAGACATAATACACTTGTGCCAGCGCTTTTTCCAATCCTCGAAGCACTTCTGATAAGCGCCTTTTGGTATGGCCTTGAGCGCTTTTATCTCCTCACTCCTCAATTATGGCAAAACTCTGTCCTTTCCTTGGTCTTTTCAGTTTTGGGAACAGGAAAAAGTCGCAGGGGCCAAGTCCAGTGAATACGGTGGCTGAGGCGTGATTACGGTGCTCATCGTCAGTAACATCCTCTCGGCCTTCTTTGAAGAGCTTGTACCACTTATAAACATTTTTTTGCTCAAAGTAGACTCGACAAATTCCACAGTCAACATTTTAAAGGCGTTGAAGCACAAAATTTTATTTGGTAATTTTTGGAGATCGCTGTCATCGGTAAATACGCACTTTAAAAAAATCTTTTGATTCACCTTAATTATATTAAAACACAACTATTTGCATTGGGGGAACTGGAAAATAATTCATTCTAAATTTCAATTACGTAAAATTAAAATAGCTTTCGTCTTCTGAGATTGTAGGCCATCTGTAACCATTTGCTCATTCGCTGTGTCATCGACTTTTATGTACAACGAACGAAATCTGGGCGTATTAGGTAAACACTAATTTACCGGAGTTTTGGAATTAAAATGACGTAAAAAAACATGTTTTTAATTTCAGTAATTATTTTTTATAAATAAAGCATTCACTTTTGTATCACAAACCATGTTACACAAACCTAGCGTAGCCGCTAAACTACTTGAAAACTGGGATGCTATTCTTGCCTTGACGCGAGCAGGCGCTATAAAGGTATCACCAACCATGTTACACAAACCTTAGAGGTTTGTAGTTAATTATTGTGTTTTTTTTAAATTACGCGCCAAATTCCCATGAAGCCTGCTACGCTTCGCTCTAGCATCTCTCCGTATAGTATCAAGAATACCAACATAAAAAAATGATATTTCGTTTCACAGAACGAAAGCTAAAATATTAATTTTACGTAATTGAAATTTAGAATGAAATATTTTCCACTTCCCCCAATGCAAATGGTTGTCTTGTAATGTAATTAAGGTGAATCAAAAGATTTTTTTTTTTAAAGTGCGTATTAACCACAATGACAGCGATCCCCAAAATTTACCTTTTATTTTTCACACAAAATAATACAGATTCTTTGATCCATTTGTTTATACCATACATCGCCAAGCAGACCAAAACATGCCTAACCTTTATAATCAAATGGACGTAGCCCGCGGAATTTGAAAAGTCAATATATATCTCTAATACACAATAAATATGAAGATACGGGACTTCTCAATGTGCCTCTTTCTCTTTCCTAGTTTTTCATCACTTTTCATGACTTATAACACTTTTCGAACTTGTGTTGAATTGCCACTGTAATGAGTTGTCCAGTTGCTAAAATGAAACAACTCGGTGCCGAATAAGGTAAATCGAGAATCCGCTGTGCAACCAAACTTCGTATAGTGTCACAACCGAGAGGTTTTCAACACGTGCATCATCTTGCTCATTTTTCTTACGTGCATACGAAGCATAATGAATATTTCTTTAATTAATTTTCCAAAACATCTGCAGTTCCTGATTTGCCTAGGTCTATCTATCGGTTATATCCTCATCCGCTATGTCCATATGAACTTGTGTTGTGCACTGCGCAGGCCACCCAGACGAGGAGCATTGCTGCGGCGAGGAGCGCTGCTCCCTGGGCGAGCGGAGCCTCTCCACCGAGACAGACTACGCCTGAGGCTCGGCCCCCCGGCGCGCCCCCGCCCCCGCCCTGCCGCGCGCCCCCGCCCCGCGCGCACCTGTGCTGCCGCCCCCGCCCCCGCCGCGCGTCCGCCCATCGCTCTGGGAGCTGCTGCAGGGGCTGGTCTGCGCGCTCGGCAACATGTTGCACCTCGACCGGGTGCGCAAGCCGCCATGACATTCACACCTCAACCACGACACCTTACTCTGTTACCACTCAATCTCAACCTGTTTAAAACTATTGATTATCAAATGCTATTTAATAGTCACACCTTTTCACTCTTTTTACAATTAACTCCACACAGGAGGACCTCAGGAAAACAATTTCCCTCAGGGCCTTTAGGGATGATCTGTGGAGGGTCTTTTTAAGCAAAGAAAGTTCTGGGAAAGATAAAAATGCATGAGGGATGGGTCAGTGTATCCAGGAGTGACATATGAAGTCTGTCATACTGTGGCGCTACTCGTTGGGTTGAGAGAGTCCGGCTGGAGAGGTCAAAGGGTCTTCTTCAACCGGCCTCTCCCACACCTGCCTACCACGCTGCTGGCGGGCAAACGAATCGTCACCAAGACCTGGACAAACCTCACCCCATGATCCCGGGCACCCCTACTAAGTTACAAACGTATCGAACCACTTGGGGTGATCTACAGTAGGGGTGGTTATCCAATAAATGGTTCCCGGGATGGCGGTATCCATACCTACCTCCCAGATTGATGACTTATGCCAACAATAATGTATTGGAAACTTGTGTGAAAGGATACCTTAACAATTTGAGAAATGTATGCTAAAAATTTAAGTACATACCATTTTTTTTTATCATCAACGCTAGATGAGTGCTTAATTTAAATGTTTTCTAAACCAAGATTCGAGATGGGACTGTTCTCTGATGCTAGATTGGGTTAATGGCACTGTTATGGGAATATGATTCAGATCTCTTTGTGCTAATAGTAGTATTATTAACAAATAATAATAATAAAAAAATCTGCATCAGTGAGAAAAGAAAACAAGAAAAAAACACATTCAAAATTCATCCTCCTACTATTATTTATCACTGAAGGATACTTAGAGACCTTCAGGCTTTTCCATCAGTGAAAAGAATGGTTAAAAGTAGGTTTTTTGTAGGGCAGACAACAATATCCGATAATCTCAAAAGCTGTCTTTGGAACACCTTCTTTTGGGACGACTTCTGTGAAAAAGATACTTTTTCAGAATTCCGAGGTATTTCAGTAGTAGTTCAAACCTAATGAATAATATTATTTATTCTTTATATCTCAAAAACAATGCACATTACATTATTGATGAAAACATTGGCTTTTGTTACTTAACTGTAAAATGAAACGCGTTGTTTTGATCAGGAGACAGCACGAACTGGCATTTATTAAGCTCTCAAATATAACCATAGATGGCGATAGTAGTAACCTATATTTTGATATTATAACACTTCCTCTCAAAATACAGATTACATAAGAACATATCGCACCTGAGCGAATACAGTGGCACAAGTCCAAATATGGCATTTTTGAGTTAAGTATGCAGAAATGTTCCTAGATGTCTTTTTTATCCTAGAAAAAAACGGCATAATTCTTAAAAATATTTTAGAGGCTTTAAAAGCGAAAATGTCATTGTGTTATTTTCATTTTTTACTCAAATTCAATCAAAAATAGTGGCACAATGATCATTGTGCCATTGTTTTCGCGGAACATAATACACATAACTGGGCACAAGTGAGCTAACTTCACGTCAACGTCGAGTTGTGCCGATATTTTTGCGAATGTTTTTGGATTTCTACGGTCTTAACTCATAGAATAAGTTCGACTAGCTTTTCGGCGGCGCGGTTTTTTTAGACGGTAAGCGTTTTATTAAGACAAAAGGCTATGTTTGTGGTATTTTCAGTTACGTAAGACATTAAATAATACATTATGAGATCCAGCCAAGCTCCCAGGATTGTGAATTTTTTTATTTTATTACAGTACCTCCCACACAGGAGGCCCTGAGGAAAAGTAATTTCTCCAGGACCTTTGTCTTTGGGGATGCTGTGTAGCGGGTATTTTTAAGGAAAGGAAGGAGAGGAAGTTCTGGGAAGGAAAAATATATGAGGGTTGGGTAGAAATCAAGGGTTCAGTGTGTCCAGATCATCCATGGCCAAGACCTAGACAAACCTCACCCCATGAACCCGGGCACCCCTGCTAAGTCACCAAACGAAGCGAACTACTGTGGGTGACCTATGGAAGAGTTCGATAAATAGTTCTCGGGGCGGCAGTACCCATTCCCGCCTCCAAATGTACAAATACAAAAGAATGGTACACATGACACAAAATATACAAATACGACTAGATAACAAGGTATTTTACCAAACGTCAATAATTATTCTAGGTGATTATATTATTTGTGAATAACTTGTCCTTCTCCACCTCATGATTAATTGTACATTTTATATAATGTGCATTTTATATTTTTATTTTGTTAAGATTATTTCACTTACGCAAAGTGTAACGAATAAGCAAGTGCAATTGCGGGAAATTGCATCACAGCTAGCTTTGTTTTACCTACAAACCGTTTTACTAACCCCATGTGGTGAAGTTTTTACTACAAAAGAAAAATTCATCATTTAACTTTACATGTGGCATGAAGGGTTGGCAAAACGTGGAAGGAACGAAATCGGTTCGTGTATTCTCGAATTCCTAAAAAACTATTGTACCGAAAGAGAATTGATATGTTATGCGGTCAATTGTTTTGGCCAAAATAAAAATAAGTACATTGTGAGTTTGTTTATTTATCGTGTCACTGAATTAAATATTCCAAGCATCAGTCTCAAGTTGCTAACACACAAAATGAGTGATGCGATGCATTCTCTTATTAAGAAACAAAAAAAAGACACTTAAATTAGGATCAATTTTTGTTCCTGTTTTTCAATTGGCAAAAAAGAGCATCTGTATGGGGTTAAGGAATAGATTTCAGAAAAATTATTTTACTGTAAAATCTGTCAACCCTGGTGGGTAAGAATTTCAAATTCAATGAAAATAATGGAACTGTTATATGAAAAAGTTTAATGTAACTAAGTTAAGCCCATTTATGGTATTTTGTAAAACCATTTTGACGGAGATTACCTAACAATCAACGTTAAGAAACAACACCAAAGAGGTAGACAAGATGCTTTTTTTTCTTCTTTTTTTTATAAAGAAAGACAAACATTCCCTGGTTACGAATAACCCAACAACATTTAAAATCTCCTACTACCACCACACTAAGCGGAAGATGTTGCTTGTGTTGTGATGGAGGACTTAGCCAGCCGAGGAATCGAACACGGAACGCCTGGGTGATACCCAAACGCGATGCACACTCAACCACTGACCGGTCAGTCTTTAATTCTGTCCTTCTCCCACCTGTTATTCCTTCAGCTAAAATCAATTACTTAATTTCACTTTGCGAAGCACTCATTCCAAGCCATTATCATCATTTTTACACAAATTTAAAGGTTTCCACTATTGGTGATGCTAATTTAGCAACAGCTGATGATGTTGATCGAAATATTTTTTTTTTTGTAATTACTGTATATTGTGTATCCATCATAGGTTTTATACAAATCTAACGGTCTCCACTATTGCAGATGCTTAAACAGCTACAACTGGTTATAATCGATTTTTTCTAACCACTCTGTACTGTGTAAGAGGTAGAAGAATTCTTTTTTAGTTTTTTTATGTTTTATTTGTTATTATTGCATAATAAAACAAAGTTTAAAAATTAAAACGCCTTTGTTTTAAACAAGATTATGACTGATTTATAATGCTACTTTGGGGCATAAGTTGAAAAATTAAAAAGAATTCCGCAAAAATAACGGCACAAAATCGAAATTTGCCTTAAATACCTTCAAAATGGGATAAATATTATAAACTCGAATATGCAATGAAATTGCATAACGGTTACCCAAATTTCGTAAAAGAATGTTTTTTTATTTGTTAATAAACTGATTTAATACACTAAAACGAAATATTCAAACTGCTCTCCTGAAAAAAGATGTTTTTTGAGTTGTGCCATTGTATTTCCGGGGGTGCGATATTATAACAAAATAAAATTATACTTTAACAATTCCTAAAGCGTTTACGCAGGTTGTTTCGTGAGAACTAAAGAGGCAAACAAAATTAACAAAAAGGTTTGCTGTAAATATAGGCGACCAGATGGCGCTAGTAGTAATCTAGATTTTGCTTTTATTTTTAACAAACTGAAACAAATTACTTTGTGTAAACCACTAATCACGTGTTATAATATCTATAACATGTGATTAGTTGTTTACACAAAGTAATTTGTTTCATTTAATTAAAATGATTCCACAAAGTAATTTTGCAAAGTTTGAAGAAAGAAATTTTATTACTTATTTCATAAATTTTAAGAAATATCAATTTATTCTGAACACACCATTTTAAAACATATCAAAGTAGAAAAATCACACAAAGACATAAACCCTTTTAAAATGGAAATAAAAATATGAAAAGTGATGTTTCTTAAGCTGAATAAATATTTTGTAAATCAAATATTATTATATTATATTAACGCAGTATTGTTTCAGTAAATCTATATAATGTGTTCATGACACATATCGTAATGATTTTTTTCTGAGTGAGTATTATAAATACATTCTAATATGATATTTGCTTTTTCGCTCAACCTCCTTCAAAGCAAGAATACTATAATCATTGTACGTCTCTATTGATACTTACAATAATTACGTATTATTTAAGCGCAATTTGATTAATGTCTTATCGCCATGAATGATCTGGTCTAGCTAACTACTTATAATAATATTTGACTTATATAATATATATATCTAATACCATTTAAGAAGCAAAAGCTCAAAATACCTAAACTGCGGGGAAATTCTCTGCTTATATATATCAAAGTTTCATTCATCTACACTTGGTCCAAAGTACCTATTACCTATTCTAACTTATCTGAATTTAATTTTTTTTTTAAATTACAGATCTAACCTATATCTACCCCTTTGAACCTTTAAAACCTACAAGTATTTGAAAACAAACAAAATATTAGAATAAAAAAGTTTTCATGTTATTTTCAAAGACATACAAAACATTATTTCAATGACTTGCTTTACCAAACGGTGATTTCTTAGTATTATCAAAATGACTGTGTAACTTTTAAATTACTTAAATAATACTTAAAATTGAATAAAGTATTAAAAAATGTAGTAAAATCTCTATTTTCTTACTGGGACCAACTAATCTAACCTTGTTTCGTTTCATTTTGGTCTTGTGATGTTTTATCTAAAACTTATGATTAAAATATGAAATAAAAAATAGTAAAAATTACAATAAGAATTCATTCATTACTGTATGTCATATTCAATCACATCACTTGAACATTTGTACCACCATTAATATTCTTTGTAAGCTCAGATATCTCAATTTTAAAAACTAGATATTTATGTTGACTATAATGTATACATAATACTATCTCTGTAAAATATTAAACTCTCTTTTACATAATACATAACTACTACTTAACATTATATACTTCATATATGCATATTACATAGAACTAAATACTTTCATACTAATTAATATTATAATTTAGGTTTTAGATGATGAATATTATTATAAAGACAACATAATATATTAAATGGATAATGTTATTAAAAATGTATCGCTTCGTTATAATAAAAAAAGTGTTAATCAATGCTTAATAAAGTCAATGTTTTATTAGAATGCAAAATACATTTAATAAGGTACTTAATTAGGTAATTGACGTACTTCATAGATACTTACTAGTTTTAAATTCAAAAAGGCTTTTAACCATATTTAAATGCTTCGTATGGTTCGACTATCCACTTTATTTATAATTTATAGGTAGAATTGCAGTAACTAAACACATTTGGACCACCTATAAAGTCTGCTTTAAAATATTTTCTTCTTTCCCTGGTTTTTATTGCCATTTTTTAAAAGACCAGCATAAAATTATTTATCTTAAACATTGAAAAAGGTTTAGCGTTCGAAATTAAATACAATTTAGTTCATCATTCAAATGAATTCTTCTCTTTAAAAAATTTAAGAAAAATGAAGCGAAATATATTTTTTTAATTCTGTAAATATGATACTGCCGTCCTTTGTATATATATTTATATAATACTCGCTTCTCAATTTATTGCTGGCTCAAATGTGTAAAAATGTTTTAAATGTATGTATTTATTATCTATCTACCTACTTTATTAACCCTAGAAGACTAATCTGTTATTTTACCTAACATTGAGGGCATTTTATACTGTGTCTCTCTAAAGTACTAGTTCTCCATGCCGACTCCATCACCGACGAGGGCTTGCAGGTATTGAAGGCGCTACAAAGGTAGATGTTATCATTTTCTATATATACGACACCCTTTTTTGTCTAATCTGCAGACAACACGAGGTACATTAATGTGTCAATTTTTATGTTATATAAGAGAATTAACCTTTTCAAGTTAATTATAGAGAATGAGAAACAAAACCTTTCATTTTTATTAATTCTTGAGATTTATGTCACTGCTAATAATTTTTATTTCAAAACGTTTGAGCCAAGTTTAATATCTTTATAAATAAATACTAACTACAAATGTAATGTTTCTATTTTTTATCCTTTTTATAAAGAAATTTTATAAAATAATACACGTATTTGAAACCTTTGAAAACAAAAATTACATTTTGTAAGGGTTGATAGTAGTGTGAGTCAAATTGACAAATGATTTAGTTTGTGCGTACTTACCTATAAAAAATATGAAGAGTCTTCTAGGGTTAATTAGTTATTTAATTAGGTGCTTTCTCAATTTTGACAGCAAATTATTGATGTCACCAGTACTTACTTAAAAAAATATTGTCAATTTGTGCACTGTTTTACATTTTGAAGCACTTCAGATAAAATACTTCACTTCACAAAATATATTATGACACCAACAACAATGTATTGCAAAAATGGCACCTAAATAAAATAGTTAAATGTATTATTGTCATCCAAATGAAAAAATATGTCAAATTTATTATAACGAGTCTCTCAGCGAATTTCTGGTAGGTACGAGTATACTGCCGTGCTAAGTAAAAACAAAGTATCTTACTTGAGACTCTCAAGGAAGAAAGGGTATGTTTTACATACCACGGCAGTATACATTTTATTGTAGGTATTATATTGAAAGATGTATAATTGAAGGAAACATATCGATGGAACCTGATCCCATTTAGATCCTAGACAAAGTTAATTGGAGTGACATACTAAAAATAAAATGAACAAATAAACATTGCATAATATCTCTTTAGTGTAATGACTAATCTAATGACTTATTATTTGTTTTCAATATATAAAATTCATTATTTTCTAATGCACAGCATTCATCGAAAGGTATGGAGACACTAATAAAAAATTGTTTTCTGTACACAAAAATTAAAAACCAATAATATTTTAATTCCCCATTAAATTTTCCCAATTTTCTCTGCTTTAAAATATGAAAAATCATAATTTACTCAACAACTTTACCTACGGAATAAGTTGTATGCTCTTTGAACAGAGAACAAATCATTTTCAAAAACAAACTATCAAATTAGACACAAAGTGCCTTACAACTACACCTTTTGTGTGCACATTGCAAATGCAGAACACCACATTAGACAGAATTCATTTTTAGTCACTTTCATTCTGCAGGAATAAAACTCATCGAGATTACCGTACCTACTTCATAGATAATTTGCAAGTACGAGCGCAAAAATGAGGGATTGATTGTATAATTAATAAAACTTTCTATTAATTAAACACCAAAAATTAAAATGAAAAGTTTGTAAGCTCTTTCTTCAAAAATGTCAAGTTTCTTTTACAAATGATTCCTTAGCGCTCAATAAAATTATTTGAATGGAATCGTAGCGATATTACAAGTATTAATTATGAAAATACTTAAACTTTCACATTGATGGCGAATGCTGTGCACCAGAAACTAGTATTAAATGTATAATACTATGTGGTTCATGCAAAGTTTACAAAATTAGATATTGTACTAATAAACTTATATAAACAGCTAACACAGTGCTCCTCTAAATGTAGGTACAAACTTATCTATCGTCATCGGGGATGATGCCAATCATATGAACACCCGTGTTGCCCCTTTCCTTCCCCTGCAAGCGGCTCTTTTTCATGTGTGTTTGCAAGATAACTAATTTTGTGACGACCGCATGTGGGGTACGGCCGCTGGCTATCCAGCAGCTGTGACGTCCGCGTACAACGGATCAAACAATGATAGCAAAAGGTACTCTTCAAAATTATTACTCCTTGGAGTAAACTTTCAAATTGTTTTGTAATAAATTTTTTTTAAATCTTCATGATTTAAAAATGTAGACATCAGAGTAACAATTCTTCAGGATAAATTGCGGCTCTTATAAAGTAACAACATATTTGCAGATTGTAGGTTGTAGGGCAGATTAGTTATTATATTTTATTCTCTCAAAGAAATATAAAATTTCTCTCTCATTCCTAAAAATGGAAAGTTTCTGCCAAATATAAGAGAATTCAAAAGATCTCAGTGTTTACACAAAGCAAGCGAGTATTTCATATCCAGACAAATTTTCACATCACTTGTATTACACATTTACATTGGGAAAATTTGACTAAGCAAGGTCTACCTACTAGTGACATCTTTGAATATTATTTTCAAATCAATGTTTTATTCATGTAAAAAAGATAAACATACATAATGTAGAATGACTTCAAAATATTCTTACTGCATACCAATACTATATTGTAAAAATTGAAACCTGCTTGTGCGAGAGGTTAAATATGTTAATAAGTACCAAATAATAAGCTCCTTTCGGCTTTTCCATTACAGAAAATATGTAAGTAAGTTGAAATATGTTTAATGCTGTCACCAATTTGTGTTGCATTGTATGGTGGGTAAGTGAATGGCGCAATGGGACTAATAATTTAGTACTTTGACCTGATATAAAAATATGCATAGGAACCTAGTATAATATTTTAATAAATTCTTGTTAATAGATCAATTAGTTGAATACATTTTGCTCGGTGTTAGATACATTTATCTCATTTTATTCTTGCTTTTTCAAGCCAATATAATTATGTGAGTAGGTAGTATCCTTAGTAACTTTGAATAATTTATTATAACTATTCAAAGAACTATTTATAATATTCCAACTACATATATAAAATAAGTTTTTATTGGTTTATTTTATATGTAGATATTTACTGTTGGATTGAAGGGAATTACAATGAGATGTGTTCAAATGTTCAATATGTTGTTACGAGGCATCCCAGAGATTGATTGTTTAAACGATTCAAGAGGAGTACATATTTTCAAAGTAAAGTTATAAACTTTTAGACTTTTGTTAGGCGTAATTGAAAAATTGTATCGACGTTTTGCTTGATGCGAACTATAGTGTATTTTATATCACTCGTTAATAGTAATTAACTGAATTTGTAATTAGAAAAAATGTCAAGTATTTATTTGCTACAAAAATGCTTACATTTGTTGTGATATTCTATTTAAAAATACTTGTATCTAATGTTGGATGAAATTCACTACTTATAAAATAATACTTACATATTATATCCTTCACTTACATCAATATCGCACATAGGTTATTAACCAATAATATCTGTATATATATTAATGTGTATATATTCATATAATAAACATTGCATAATATCTCCTTGCATAACATACATTACACAGGTTTACCGGTACTTGATGCCAAATATATTTAATGTCAAATAATATGTACAAGCAAAACAGGTCATATAAACATAGTTTAAAACTCTTAACTTACATGCAAAAAATAAATCATGTAAAAATATTAAAAATACATCAAATAGAATAGATAGTTAAATGGAATTCATGGAAATTAGCAGTGAGATTTGTCAAGCGAACCTGCAATCACTTTTTCAGTAGGCACCCCACAGTGGTGTACTGTTGGGAGCAACAGTTCTTCCAAAAGAGTCCCCGCAGACTACAGACTTAGTCCAGACAGATCAGGCTGCATCCAAGCACACTACCTCGGAGTTGATGCATTGTCGGGAGGCACTCTTCACCTACAGACAGATGGTCCTCTAGTTGGCTGATAGCTACACAGGCATAAGCGGCTCTTGGATTGAACCGTTGTGCCAGTGACACTGGGAGAAACGCAATTAAGTACTAAACCGCTACAAGATGGGAGGTCCGGTCCGGTGATTAATGAAAGCCAATAAACTCTTCTTCTTCCTTGCACTGTCCCAATTCATTGCCTAGGTAGGTTGTTGGGGTCGGCTCTTCTCGTTCTCAGGTTATAGCTTCTTCGGTTCTAAGTATTATCTTTTTTTTTTTTTTTTTCATCCAGGTTGTTTCTCTGCAGAATTTTGGAGCATTGTGTCATCCAGGAGTTCTTTGGTCTACCTCTGGATGACTGTCGATGAAGCTCCATAGACATGCCCGCTTCACTGTGTGATCTGGTGGTCTCCATCTTACGTGCCCATACCATCTCAACTGTCGTTCCTCCAGCTTACTATTTATGTCTGTGACACCCAAGCTACCACGAATACGTGAACTTTTGATCTTATCTTTTAATGATGCTCCTGCCGACCATCTAAGCATTCGCATTTCTGCTTATTCGAGTTGCCTAGAGTAGGAGTTGTACATAGTCCATCATTCAGAGTCTTACATTATCGCGGGTCTAACAATAGTCTGGTATATCTTTCCTTTAAGTGTTATTGGCATTTTCATGTCGCACAAGATTCCTTCTACAGATCTAAATTTAATCCATCCCACACCTATTCTATGGTTGACATCCGTTGCACATCATACGTCTCTGTAAATGAGTGAGCCCATTACTTAAATGAGTCACAGTTGGCTAAGTTGGCATGAAAGTCAGTAAACTATAAATTGAACATAAAACAACTAACAATAATTTGCAAACTTAGTGTTAGTATATTTTTTTTTTTTAATTGTACAGTTAAAAAATCCATCATGAAAAATAATAGCCAACAAATGTAAATGCTACACTCTGACATTATAAATATCCCTATAAATCTTGTTCATTGGCCTTGCGCCGAAGTTCGGAGTGAATCGGAAGCATTACCAACAGAACAGCCAGTGGATCAAGTGTGTCCATTCTGGAAGAGTAACGCATCCCCAATAGGCTTTCAACTATCTACCTACAATATATTTTAAGATAAAAGGTTGCTCGCCAAACTGAGGACTCCAACTTGGAGAAACTCAGTCACTGGCAAAGTGGAAGGCAGAAGAAGCAGAGGAATGTAACCAATGTGCTGGAGGGATCAAGTATCACTGGCGTCTGGTACGTCAGTGTCCTTGGCCCTCCATGTAGCGCAGGACCCCGAGGAGAGGAGAAGCCTTGTCCACGTAGAGGCCACGATCCTCAGCGATGAGGAACCGACTTAAGAAGAAGTGGTCTCACATATTACGTCTTCACGCTGATTTAAGAAACCGATCAAAAGTCTGTAGTCTACGGCGGTTCTAACTGTATTTCCAATAACACACCGTCGAGAGTAGATAGAATGTTGCCATGAACCGTTTGCTTGTAAATCTCTCCTTTATTATTTCCTCCAAGATTCCACGTAGGGATACTGACAACACAGCATGTTATGTATCAATATTTGAGAACTTTGTTAAAGAAAGCATCAGACGAACATCTTTACTTGTTTAAGTATTGTAATGGTTGAACACAAAATGATTCACACATATCCAAACTACTTAAATAAATTTAAGTTACAACTAAAAGAACAAAGTTAGGACCTTTACTATTTAAAATATTCAATTTGTCTTTACAATATTAGAGTAACATATTCACTCACAAAATAAAAATAAAAACATTTTACCTTCCTAAAATAAACCATGGTCTTACCAAACTTAATTCATCCATATAAAGTCAATTACAAACTTCTCATGGCCAATGTAAATTGTTTAGTTTGGGACTTGATGAGGGGTGATATCATTATCTGATAACAATTGATTGTAAAAATGGTCAGTGGAGGAAAATAACTAACGTATTTTTATGAAATTTTTGAGCCACCTTCTGCATTGAGAATGTCATACACATATTTGTGTGCCTTCAATATCTGTGTTCCGACTGACAAAATTATTCTATCGCTTTCTAAGCATAAAATATTACATTCTCCCGAATTTTATGAAAACAATGACCGCAGTGAATATGCTCCCTTTCATTTTATTTTTGATAAAAGTGCTGTTGGTTTGATACAAAAATGAGCTCTATTTACAATCAATTATGTACATTAAAATACTACTTGTTAATCTGAATTTATGCTTTTTCTATGAAAATCGATGTGTTTTAATTGTAATTTTAAATAAAGTGTGCAAATAAACATGTTTATTAATTTACCAACCTTGACTAACATCTAAACTAAGGCCCAATACAAACATCGCGCGCAACGAACTGTTGCCTAGTTATCTGGTCTAGTTTCAGTTATCTAGTATCATTGACTATGAACACCGCTATGGCAGAAACCGAGAAATGTGATCAAATACTTCTCCATCAAGCGCAGAGCGACCTTCGCGTTGCAGTGATGAAACTACGCCAAGGATACAAAACGTTCACAGGTATTTTAATATCAATAGAATTATTAGAAATGTACGTCAAATCATCTTGCGTAAACAAGATCGATCACTATTCATAATCTTTCGCTGACATTGATCATCCGACAGTTCTGTGTTCTGTGGTTCCGGCCATGTTTCGTGTTTCGAGAATGACAGATCAGACAGATCAGACGATCAGACAGATGCAGAATGCAGATGACAGCTGACGAGCTGACCAGGGTTGCCAATGCTCATGTTCCAAAATACCGGCAACGAATGTTCAAAATCCCCGAATCGGGGAAAGCAAAATGGCAAATTCCCCACACGTAGGGTTACCCATGTTTTAAAATAATTATTTATTCATTGGTGGGGGGAGGGGGGGGGGGGGGCTAGAGAATACTTACGTAATAGCGAGTTCAGACGGTTCAATTTTAGTTGATCAACTCGACACTTGAAAGCACATTGACACGCTTTCAACGAATTTGAACAAGTTTTTTCAAACATTTTTTCACGTTCAATCAAAGTTGATCAACAAAATTCGCATCGTGTGAACCGGCTATAAGATAAGAATCCTTCTGTCATAGAAGTTTCATGACTAGCAAATTCACGTGTCTTCGAGTTTGGGTTCCGAACTTCGGAAATCCCCCCGACATTATCGTTTAGAAATAAATGCTACAATGTTGCCTTAAAATAAACTTCGAAATCTTCCACCGAATGTGCTTATTTTTTAATATGGTTGGAAAATCAAGAAATGCCCAGAACCCCCGCATTTTCCCCACAAAAAGTCATTCCCCCCTGAATACTCAATTCTTAAAAAAATCTGAAATATTCCCCGCGGTTTGGGGAATTCCCCGCAAATCGGCAACCCTAGAGCTGACAGTCCATGCAGTATGCATAGATATACCACTTACTAGATCGATACCTTCGTAGTCGTACTTTGTAAGGCGCTCCGCCCACTGAGGCAACTGAAAACCAACTAAAACCGTCTGTTTCTCTGTCTTGATTGGTCAAAAAGCTTGGTTAACCATAGAAGAAGAACAATCAGCTGACAGTTGGCAACTATCAATGGCCGCCCAGGGCAACCAGTAGAGCAAGTCGCAAGTCACCGCTTGCGTTACCATTGACAACGGGGTTTTGTGTGATAGTGTATGTGCGGGCCATCACATTGTCATACAAAGACAGTTGGCAGTTGAGAGTTTTCAGTTGCCTGAGTGGGCGGAGGCGCTAATACTTTGTATGAAATGTAATGAAGTGGAAGTAAAAAAAAAATATATATTCTGATTATTTAAATATCTCAATTGTGCCCATCACTACTTCTTCCTAGCCACTGGTATGGGGCGTTCTGACGTTTCGATTTTTGTTGACCAACTTTTATTTTACGAAAAAAGTTGAGCAACATTTTGTTCACACGTTTCAATTTAAGTTGAACCGATTTTGACATTCAAAATGGCGTCAACTGAAATTGTTAGTGCGTGCGTCTATCTAATTTCTGATGTTCTGCGAGAGAGCTGGAGATTATGAAAAAACATAAAAAACGTCGTACTTGGGTGAGAAAATGGATCATGAGAAGGAGTGAATTAGGCGCATCCAACACAATTTTTTTCAAAATAATATTATTTACTTTTCAAAAATAATATTCTATTTTTGTATACTTCTTGTTTTTGATCCGAAAGACAGGGATGGCTTTGGTACAGATCCATAAATCTGAACATTAAATCGTCCGACCATTTCAGATATTTTTTGGTTGAAACGGATTCCATGACGGTAGGAACTAATACCGAATAAATTAAACGCCTGATGTTTACTTTTTCCCGCGAGTAACTAAAAATGATAAGCGACTTGAAACATGTGTTCAGACGCGACGATTCGATGTAAAACTCGAACGATTAGTAAAACCAAAATGGCGATAGTCATACTTGAACGACAAAAGTAGACGGGCTATCAACTTTCGCTAACAACAAAAAAAGTTGATAACTTTGTTGACAAAGTGTTCACACGTGTCGATTAGCTTTCAACTGTCGAGTTGACCGACAAAAGTCGCCCCGTGGGAACCGGCTAGTAGCGAGGGCATAAAGCGAGGGGTGTTTAGTGTTGAAATAACTTTAGGACATTAATAATCCATTATACCTATGTTCCTTACCAAATATTCCTTCCTTGTGATTCCCTTCCTTTCACATCAAGGCCCTTACCCAAGAAGCAAAGAAGATGATTTAAAACACTTGAAAAAAGAACACTTTTGCACTTCCTTTTTTTTAATAAAAACATTCAGTTGTTATCTTGAAAATTCGACCAAGCTTGTACAAGCATTTCGCAAATCTCGCAAATAACAATAATATAAATATATTATAATTGTCGTGAAGACCATCGGGTCATCATCATTGGAAAGTGATCGTAAAGAAGAACTGGGAGCTGTCACCTCATCATCAAGGTAAGGGCCATTCCTATCGTTTCCTTCCCTCCTTGTCGATTTAAAAACACAATCTTATACACTCGTAATTTCGCCACATAATTTAGTTTTACAGTCCACACGGTGTCATCGGACACTTAACATTTTGGTCCTTGTAGCCGGATATAAATCACATTCCCGCTAAATTACATCTTGTTGTTTTTTAGCAAAAAAATCGCCAAATTGAATATTGTTTCAATTCAAATGATTGTGTTTTTAAACTCGCATCCTTTCAATTCCATTCCTGTCGTAAAGCTATTTCAACAATAATTCATTATTACGCATAAAGATTAATAATTAATTAGGTAATCATATTGAGATGATTTTGTTTGTATTTTAGGTAGCATTCGATAGGTAGGCATCAGTTTGAGAGCGGTTACACGCGTCGCGTCGGTAACGTAGAGCCCTGTTAATGGTAACCATAAATAAACCAATCGTCGGTAAGGTTAATGGTAAAGTAGAGCTCTGCTTCCATAGATGCGCAGTGAAGTTTGTTTATGATTTCGTTGTCAAGGTGCTGTAAAAAGTGACAGTTTTTACGCAGTTTTGTTATTGTTTTTTTGTTTGGTTTGAATATTTTTTGGTTTTAAATATTCAAAAATGGCATCCAATTCAATTAAATATAGATTGTCAGTGCTGGATATGGAGAGTATTCGTGCGTCTGCTTTGAAAGCAATTCAAACAACGAATTTGTTTGACAAAGACGCTTTTAAAATACGTTACACAGATCTCGTAACTGTACGAGAAAACTTTATTCAGGCTCATATATCTCTGGAAGCTATAAAAAAGGATGAGGCTGATGTAACGGTATTACAATCGAAATATTCGGAGATACAAAATATGTATTACGAAATACAATCATATTTTAACCAACTGTTTCCTGAAAAGTCAACAGTTGCAATCGACAATAAAACAATGAACTATAATTTGACTAATGTTTCGTTACCTAAGTTGAATTTGATAGTTTTTTCTGGAATTTCAACAGAATGGATGAATTTTATTAACACTTTTGACTCGTTAATTCATTCAAATAATTCATTAAATTCCGTTCAAAAAATGCAATATTTATTAACTAGTCTCACTGGTGAGGCATTAATATGCGTGAAACATTTGCCGATTTCGGAAGGAAATTACTTTATTGCTTATCATATTCTAAAGACGAGGTACGATAATGTACGCCTAATGGCTGATATACACGTGGAGGTAATTTTGTCATCCCAGCCCGTAAAGGCTCATGACAATTTGAGGCAATTTATTTCAATGCTGAAAGAAAACATTGCCGCTTTGGAAGTTTTAAATTTTCCGGTACGTGAATGGAGTTTCATATTATTACATATTGTTCTACGCAAATTACCAAAAGAATTGCGTATTGATTTTGAGTTACAACATAAGTCGGAAAAAATTCCTTCATTCGATCTACTATTGCAGTTTTTGGAGGGACAATGCTTAGCTAAGGAAATGGCGTCAGGTATTATTCCGGAACATATGACACAAAAGGAAAATGTTAATAAAGTTCCATCGAAAGCCTATAATTTTAAAAGTCGTTCGAGCAATAATAGTAATGTTAATTCGTTTGTACCGAATATTGAAATCAAGTGTCTTGCTTGCAAATCGCCACATGCTCTTCATAAATGTGACAAATTTTTAAACCTTTCTGCAAAGGATAGATACTCATTCGTAAAAGAACATAATCTATGCCTTAATTGTTTGGTCCAAGGGAGACATAATGCGAAAAATTGTCAATCTCGCTTTTCTTGCAAGCATTGTCAAGCAAGACATCATACCCTGTTGCATTTTCCAAAGAAAATGTTGGAAAATCCAGAACCTCAAGAAAATTCGTCAGAACCAATTGCTTTGACAACGGTTTACAATAAAACTAACACATCGGTGTTGTTATCTACAGCCTATGTTGAAATATTGGACAAAAATGGCATTTTCAAAAAGGCTAGAGTTTTGCTCGATAGCGCCAGCCAGGCTAATTTCATTTCGGAGAATTGCGTCAAACGCTTAGGTTTGCCTCGTCAAAAGAAGCAGTCACTTGCAGTGCTAGGTATTGGCAACATTCCTACAATTAATTCCAACGGATTAATAAAAACACCATTTCGTCCCGTCGCCTCGAAGGAATCTGGTATTACGACAGATTTCCTTATTTTGAATAACATTTGTTCAAATATGCCGTCATCTCGTATCGTCGAGCATGAGTGGTCACACATCGCAGGACTCCAATTGGGAGACCCTACATTCTACATACCTTCAGAAATTGATATCCTATTCGGAAGTGATATCTTTGCGTCGCTATTGTGCTCAGGTAAATTAATTGGCAATCAAAATGAACCTGTAGCCATTGAAACCAAATTAGGTTGGGTTTTGATGGGAAATGTCAAACCATCAAATCATTCTATTAACTCATTTTTCACTTCAATGGAGGAATCAATAGATGAAAAACTTAAATGTTTCTGGGAAATCGAAAACGTTCCTCTTTTGAAGAAAATTCAATCGCCTGATGAACTTCGTTGTGAACAATTATATGTTGAAAATACCTACCGTAACAAACATGGGAGATATGTTGTATCATTACCATTAAAGGAAACCCCGGAGAAGTTGGGCAAATCATATAACACAGCATTGTCACGTCTCACGCATTTAGAAAGGAGACTGGATCGAAATCCTGATTTTAAATCCCAATATATTTCGTTCATGAGAGAATACTTATCGTTAGGACACATGATGGAAATACCATCTCAATCGCCAATTGTTGGTAATTACATCATACCTCATCATGGAATAATAAAGGAGACGAGTTCTACCACTCGCTTAAGGGTTGTTTTTGATGCAAGTGCTAAAACGTCATCGGGTATGTCATTGAACGACATAATTTTGGTCGGTCCCAAATTACAAAAGGACATCGTCGAATTGATGTGTAATTTTCGAATACACAAAATCGTTTTTACCGCTGACGTACGTCAAATGTATCGACAAATACTCATGGATAAGAACTCTCGCCGTTTCCAACGTATTTTGTGGCGAGAATCGCCTAGTCATCCTTTAACATTTTACATAACAGAACTTCCATCCCTCGCCAATCTAAGAATTGATCGCTATGTTACAACATGTCTACAAAGTCGTTGTATACTTGTTGGATTTTCAGATGCCTCTGAAAGAGGATATTGTGGAATTGTATATTTAGTTGTAATTAACAACAAAGAAATATCGAGCCATATTTTGTTGGCTAAGTCAAGGGTTGCACCCATCAAAGTGACATCTATCCCACGATTGGAGTTGCTTGGAGCAGTTTTATTGGCAAATTTGTTGACTTATTGTAAAGAAGTATACAAAGATAGACTTCAAATAGAAAGAATCATCGCTTTCACGGATTCAACCATTGTATTGGCATGGTTGAAGACACCTTCGTTCCTTTTACAAACTTTTATAGCAAATCGTGTCGAAGCTATAACTCAAAATATACCGTTTGAACATTGGTATCATATTTCCTCGCAAGAAAATCCTGCAGACTTGGGATCACGAGGAGTTTTTCCAAATGAAATCGCTGACGCATCGTTATGGTGGTACGGACCTAACTTTCTATCATCACCTTTGGAAGAATGGTTACTAGTTAAACCTCAAACTATTCCCGCAGAACAACTACCAGAATACAAATCGAAAAACTTGATCTCATTCGTAACGAATGTGTCAACTTGTGACCAAGAGTTTCTATTGAAATTTTCTTCATTATCGAAATTATTACGTGTTATATCTTGGTGTCGTCGATTTATTAATAAATTACGTTCGAAATCAATTGGCCCTTTCAACGTATTTTCCTCACTCTCTTTAAAAGAAAATAATTTATCTTTGGCATGTTGCATTAAGCTCGTTCAAACTATTTATTTTCAACAAGATATAGACAATATACATTCGCATCATGTTTGTTCGACACAACTTCAAAAACTCGCTCCATTTATCGATGAAAATGGAATTTTAAGAGTCGGTGGTCGTATTCGTTATGCACAGGTCTCGGAAAATGCTCGCCATCCTATTATTCGACATCGTCTGAGCAAATGCATCGTTTGTTTTAAAAATAATCCTAAATTCATAAATGCACCCAAAAACAACAACAAACTTGTGGATGCAACTGTCGCTCGTTCAATTACCTGGCACTTTAATCCTCCCTCCGCACCTCATTTCGACGGATTGTCGGAGGCTGGAATTAAGTCAACCAAACACCATTTGAAACGGGTTGTGGGAGATCAAATCCTCACCTTCGAAGAACTAACCACAGTTCTGACTCGCGTCGAAGCAATTTTAAATTCGCGACCCATTGGAGCGCTATCGCCGGATCCATCTGAAATGGACCCGTTAACTCCTGCCCATTTTTTGATTGGGGCTCCCCTCGTTTCTGTTCTTGAAGAAGATTTTGTGGATGTACCAATGAATCGTTTATCGCGTTGGCAACTATTGAAACAAATGTCTCAACATTTTTGGAATCGTTGGCGGAAGAAATATCTACACACTCTTCAACAAAGAAACAAGTGGGCTACGACAAACCCTAATTTGAAAGTTGACGACCTAGTTATGATTGATGATTCGCAATCAGCCCCCATGCGATGGCCCGTCGGACGAGTCGTTGAACTATTTCCCGGCGCTGATGGAATTATCCGTGTCGTTTCGGTATGTACTCACCAGGGTGTTTTTAAACGTCCCGTGGTAAAACTGTATCGACTACCTATCGATTAAATATCTGTTTTGCTTAGTTTATAATTTTAATTTCGTTATTAATTCTACCATTTAATTTTGTTTGTTGTCGTTTTCTTTTTTGCTTTCTTTTTCTTTCGTGTCGTTGATGCACAGTTATTGAGAAAATTATCACATTTTCTCAAGGCCGGCGGAATGTTTAGTGTTGAAATAACTTTAGGACATTAATAATCCATTATACCTATGTTCCTTACCAAATATTCCTTCCTTGTGATTCCCTTCCTTTCACATCAAGGCCCTTACCCAAGAAGCAAATAAGATGATTTAAAACACTTGAAAAAATAACACTTTTGCACTTCCTTTTTTTTAATAAAAACATTCAGTTGTTATCTTGAAAATTCGACCAAGCTTGTACAAGCATTTCGCAAATCTCGCAAATAACAATAATATAAATATATTATAATTGTCGTGAAGACCATCGGGTCATCATCATTGGAAAGTGATCGTAAAGAAGAACTGGGAGCTGTCACCTCATCATCAAGGTAAGGGCCATTCCTATCGTTTCCTTCCCTCCTTGTCGATTTAAAAACACAATCTTATACACTCGTAATTTCGCCACATAATTTAGTTTTACAGTCCACATGGTGTCATCGGACACTTAACAAGGGGCACATTCGATGAATCATCGATGATTTACTCGGTTTTTTTTACCATCGAAATATTGCGATTCATTTTCAAGGAAGCCGAAAATTATTATGGTGCATCATGTATGGCAACGCTTATTTTTTGTTGTAATTTTATTTTTTGTTTTTTGGTATGCATTTCATAAAATAACAATTATTGTTAAGCTACTTAGTTTAGCCCGTTGGTAAAAATTTCCATTAAAAATATTTATGTATGTTTAATAATATGTCAATAATTATAATTATATGACATTTTTGTTCAAAAATAATCTCTAATTATTAACATGTTTAAATAACGCAACATTAGTAAGTAAGTACTGCAACAACATTTCAATCACCGTTTTTCTTTCCTGGCAATGGAAAATTGGCAAATTCCTTTTTGTTTGATGGCAACATTAGTGTTATTCCTTTTTTCCACGAATTTCAAATATGTGGGCATCTCACAACAATAAAATTACTAATAAGATATTTAATAATATTGACAGTGTGTCTGTGTTTAACACGAAGATAATAATTTTATGTCGTTTTTGTTAAAAAAATAACCTCTAAATAACATGTAGGTTATGGACACCTTTTCGTATGCAAATTATTAAACAGATTATCATTAAATATATAAATATTATCATTAAATATATAAATAAAGTTTTCTTACTATATAAATCGTTTCATTTTTATTACAAACTAAGAAACACCTGTTAATTTCAAATAAATTAAATATATGGTCATATGTCCATATGAAAACATATTACTTGCTGATTTTAGTAGAGTATTATTTACTGCCCTGAAGAAACTACGGTTTTAGCGAAACCCGGTCGGCATTAAATATAAAAATGGTATATACTAAGTTATTGTTTTATTTTAAATTAAATATACAATACCCAAATAGACATAACCTCATAATAAACATTTTTAAATTGTTGAAAGCTATCACCATCGCAATCTTTTACGTATAAACTATACTGAAAACGTAAATCGTTACCTAAAAGTATTCATTCATAATTTAAAATTCACACATCAGGTTGATTATAACATGTACCTATAAAATATTTCGTTTGACAAGCAAAATCACTTTCGATGACGTTTCAAGACTATGCATTCGAATTCTGACATCGAGAAGCGAGAATCGATTCCAAGTTCGATGACGTTTAAAACCGATTGTCTCGGACTGTGCATTCGAATGGATTCTGACATCGAGAAGCGAGAATCGATTTCAAGTTCGATGACGTTTCAAACCTATTGTCTCGGCCGTGCATTCGAAAGAATTTTGACATCGAGAAGCGAGAATCGATTCCAAGTTCGATGACGTTTCAAACCGATTCTCTCGGACTGTGCATTAGCGATGGGAATGATCGAAACTTTTATATAATCGATTTTTTTTAATCGAGACATCACAATAATCGAATGATTAATCGATTTTTTGCTCGGAGTTCGGGAGCAATAGCTACGGTCAGGGGCAGGATTTTTGTCTGTGAAGGGGGGGGGGGTAGGAAGCCGAAAATTATTATGGTGCATCATGTATGGCAACGCTTATTGTTTGTTGTAATTTTATTTGTTGTTTTTTGGTATGCACTTCACAACATAACAATTATTGTTAAGCTACTTAGTTTAGCCCATTGGTAAAAATTTCCATTAAAAATATTTATGTATGTTTAATAATATGAAAATAATTATAATTATATGACATTTTTGTCAAAAACAATAAATAATTATAATAATAATTATAACAATAATAAATTTTGATAAATAACATGTTTAAATAACGCAACATTAGTAAGTAAGTACTGCAACAATATTTCAAGCACCGTTTTTATTTCCTGGCAATGGCAAATTGGCAAATTCCTTTTTGTTTGATGGCAACATTAGTGTTATTCCATTTTCCACGAATTTCAAATATGAGGGCATCTCACAACAATAAAATTACTAATAAGATATTTAGTTTAGCCGGTTGGTACAAATTCCCATTAATAATATTGACAGTGTGTCTGTGTTTAATACGAAGATAATAATTTTATGTCGTTTTTGTTAAAAAATAACCTCTAAATAACATGTAGGTTATGGACACCTTTTCGTATGCAATTATTTGTATTTATATTTTTATATTTGTAGTTTATCATTAAATAAAGTTTTCTTACTATAGAAATCGTTTCATTTTTATTACAAACTAAGAAACACCTGTTAATTTCAAATAAATTAAATATATTTGGTCATATAAAGCAGATATGAAAACACATTACCTACTTGCTGATTTTAGTAGAGTATTATTTACTGCCCTGAAGAAACTACGGTTTTAGCGAAACCCGGTCGGCATTAAATATAAAAATGGTATATACTAAGTTATTGTTTTATTTTAAATTAAATATACAATACCCAAATAGATGATACATAACCTCATAATAAACATTTTTAAATTGTTGAAAGCTATCACCAACGCAATCTTTTACGTATAAACTATACTGAAAACGTAAATCGTTACCTAAAAGTATTCATTCATAATTTAAAATTCACACATCAGGTTGATTATAACATGTACCTATAAAATATTTCGTTTGACAAGCAAAATCACTTTCGATGACGTTTCAAGACTATGCATTCGAATTCTGACATCGAGAAGCGAGAATCGATTCCAAGTTCGATGACGTTTAAATCGATTGTCTCGGACTGTGCATTCGAATGGATTCTGACATCGAGAAGCGAGAATCGATTTCAAGTTCGATGACGTTTCAAACCGATTGTCTCGGCCGTGCATTCGAAAGAATTTTGACATCGAGAAGCGAGAATCGATTCCAAGTTCGATGACGTTTCAAACCGATTCTCTCGGACTGTGCATTCGAATGAATTTGACATCGAGAAGCGAGAATCGATTTTTCTATGGAAATGAATCGAAATCATTCGATGGTAAAAAAGATCGAGTAAATAATCGATTATTCATCGATTGTGCCGATTGGAATGCACAGTCCGAGAGAATCGGTTTGAAACGTCATCGAACTTGGAATCGATTCTCGCTTCTCGATGTCAGAATCCATTCGAATGCACAGTCCGAGACAATCGGTTTTAAACGTCATCGAACTTGGAATCGATTCTCGCTTCTCGATGTCAGAATTCGAATGCATAGTCTTGAAACGTCATCGAAAGTGATTTTGCTTGTCAAACGAAATATTTTATAGGTACATGTTATAATCAACCTGATGTGTGAATTTTATATTATGAATGAATACTTTTAGGTAACGATTTACGTTTTCAGTATAGTTTATTGAAAAGATTGCGATGGTGATAGCTTTCAACAATTTAAAAATGTTTAGTATGAGGTTATGTATATTCTATTTGGGTATTGTATATTTAATTTAAAATAAAACAATAACTTAGTATATACCATTTTTATATTTAATGCCGACGTTTCGCTAAAACCGTAGTTTCTTCAGGGCAGTAAATAATACTCTACTAAAATCAGCAAGTAGGTAATATGTTTTCATATCTGCTTTATATGACCAAATATATTTAATTTATTTGAAATTAACAGGTGTTTCTTAGTTTGTAATAAAAATGAAACGATTTCTATAGTAAGAAAACTTTATTTAATGATAAACTACAAATATAAAAATATAAATACAAATAATTGCATACGAAAAGGTGTCCATAACCTACATGTTATTTAGAGGTTATTTTTTTAACAAAAACGACATAAAATTATTATCTTCGTATTAAACACAGACACACTGTCAATATTATTAATGGGAATTTATACCAACCGGCTAAACTAAATATCTTATTAGTAATTTTATTGTTGTGAGATGCCCACATATTTGAAATTCGTGGAAAATGGAATAACACTAATGTTGCCATCAAACAAAAAGGAATTTGCCATTGCCAGGAAATAAAAACGGTGATTGAATTATTGTTGCAGTACTTACTTACTAATGTTGCGTTATTTAAACATGTTATTTAGAGATTGTTTTTGAACAAAAATGTCATATAATTATAATTATTGACATATTATTAAACATACATAAATATTTTTAATGGAAATTTTTACCAACGGGCTAAACTAAGTAGCTTAACAATAATTGTTATTTTGTGAAATGCATACCAAAAAACAACAAATAAAATTACAACAAAAAATAAGCGTTGCCATACATGATGCACCATAATAATTTTCGGCTTCCTACCCCCCCCCCCCCCCCACAGACAAAAATCCTGTCCCTGACCGTAGCTATTGCTCCCAAACTCCGAGCAAAAAATCGATTAATCATTCGATTATTGTGATGTCTCGATTAAAAAAAATCGATTATATAAAAGTTTTGATCATTCCCATCGCTACTGTTCATGCATCACTATGATAAACCATAGAAATCCACGATAGGCAATCATGGCAAGAGCAAGAGGCAAGAGGCAAGGGCAAGCGCAAGCCGTTTCTGTCCAGTCCAGTCCAGAGTCCACTGTTGCTGTCGTATCCAGGGTTACCAACTCGCGGTGTATTCCCTAAATTGTAGGATTTTACAAGATTTTAAACCGATTGATTATTTTCTGGGTTGTAGGGAAAATGCGGGGATTCTACCATATTTATGAGAACTGACGTAACTAATACCGATTAAAATATCACTTCCTGATTAATCAACCACACTATAAAACAATATTTACAGTAACAAGTGAGAACGTATTATATGATTAAATGTCTTTTTTTTAGCCTGGACGAAAAGAAAATCCGAAAATGACTAAATAATAAAAAAATAAATACCTTTCTCAATAGAATTTTGTTTCATTTGGAGGTAAAGGGACTTATGGTGAATTTGACCATCTATTGTGGGTGACTCCAGATACTAATATCTACAGCCTGTATGTCGGACGAATAACTACAGCTCATATGTTGGACAAATATCTATGACCTTCAGAGTGAAGACTAATATCTACAGCGCTAAGGTCGGATTAATATCTATGATGGTCCCAGTGGTGACGAATATCTATGAAGTCTAGGTGGGACTAATATCTACAGAGGGCAGCTGAGCAAGAGGTTGTACGGAAAAGCATAAATTACTTCAATTACGTAAAGGCTTAAACGTTTAAAGTACGTACATGAAGTTTTTGCATAAAATTACGTATTTTGCTGTAATGTTGAAATTGGCATAGCGCCTGCTCGCGTCAAGGCAAGAAAAACATCCCAGTATTCAAGTAGTTTAGCGGCTACGCTAGGTTTGTGTAACATGGTTTGTGATACAAAAGAAAGTTCTTTAAACTGCAAACGCAATATTACGTTATGCCAATATGCTATACATAATTGTGGGGCTTAAAAGCAAAAACGCCACTCTCCATAAATGACGAAATTGAGTTATAAATGTCGTATGCGCAATGTCCGTAGCTACAAGATGGTTTTTGAGATCCTTAGAAAAATCGACCACAAATCATGGAAAAATCGAAATGAAAATACGGTTTGTGTGAAAATCACCACTCTCCACAGCGATTAACAATCAAAATAACCACTCTCCACAAAAGCCAATCAAAAGCCTGAATTCAAAATAAATTCAACATGACCAATGAACACATTATTACAACATTTTTAATTATAATATTTCACTTTGAATTATACTTTTTAAGATTTTACTAAAAAATCACACGAAAAATGCGAAGCATTCTTTGATCGGTCTTTTGTCATTTACAGAAAACAGTACTTTTGGAGAGTGGCGTTTTTGCATCTAAGGCCCTCAATTGTAAATCCAACCTCTGACAGTACTGTAGATATTCGTCTACATCACCTGTTCCGTAGATATTAGTCAGCAGTTTGAGCTGTAGATATTCGTCCTCACTTTGGCTCCCATAGATATTGTTCCAACATACCTCGTATTAGCGATGGGCACAATCGATGAATAATCGATTATTTACTCGATCTTTTTTACCATCGAATGATTTCGATTCATTTCCATAGAAAAATCGATTCTCGCTTCTCGATGTCAAATTCATTCGAATGCACAGTCCGAGAGAATCGGTTTGAAACGTCATCGAACTTGGAATCGATTCTCGCTTCTCGATGTCAAAATTCTTTCGAATGCACGGCCGAGACAATCGGTTTGAAACGTCATCGAACTTGAAATCGATTCTCGCTTCTCGATGTCAGAATCCATTCGAATGCACAGTCCGAGACAATCGGTTTTAAACGTCATCGAACTTGGAATCGATTCTCGCTTCTCGATGTCAGAATTCGAATGCATAGTCTTGAAACGTCATCGAAAGTGATTTTGCTTGTCAAACGAAATATTTTATAGGTACATGTTATAATCAACCTGTTGTGTGAATTTTAAATTATGAATGAATACTTTTAGGTAACGATTTACGTTTTCAGTATAGTTTATACGTAAAAGATTGCGATGGTGATAGCTAGTAGGCGGCTAGGCGGTGGCAAAACGAAGAGTTCCAAATTGAAAATCCGCAAAAACATCATTCGGAGATATTGAGGTTTGAAGTTTAGAATTTATTTGTTATTACAATAACATATCAATTCTAAACTTCAAACTTCAATGTCTCCAAATGATGTTTTTGCGGATTCGTGACTTGGAATTCTTCGTTTTGCCACCGCTTAGCCGCCTCCTAGTGATAGCTTTCAACAATTTAAAAATGTTTATTATGAGGTTATGTATCATCTATTTGGGTATTGTATATTTAATTTAAAATAAAACAATAACTTAGTATATACCATTTTTATATTTAATGCCGACCGGGTTTCGCTAAAACCGTAGTTTCTTCAGGGTAGTAAATAATACTCTACTAAAATCAGCAAGTAGGTAATATGTTTTCATATCTGCTTTATATGACCAAATATATTTAATTTATTTGAAATTAACAGGTGTTTCTTAGTTTGTAATAAAAATTAAACGATTTCTATAGTAAGAAAACTTTATTTAATGATAAACTACAAATATAAAAATATAAATACAAATAATTGGATACGAAAAGGTGTCCATAACCTACATGTTATTTAGAGGTTATTTTTTAACAAAAACGACATAAAATTATTATCTTCGTATTAAACACAGACACACTGTCAATATTATTAATGGGAATTTGTACCAACCGGCTAAACTAAATATCTTATTAGTAATTTTATTGTTGTGAGATGCCCTCATATTTGAAATTCGTGGAAAATGGAATAACACTAATGTTGCCATCAAACAAAAAGGAATTTGCCAATTTGCCATTGCCAGGAAATAAAAACGGTGATTGAAATATTGTTGCAGTACTTACTTACTAATGTTGCGTTATTTAAACATGTTATTTAGAGATTGTTTTTGATCAAAAATGTCATATAATTATAATTATTTTCATATTATTAAACATACATAAATATTTTTAATGGAAATTTTTACCAATAGGCTAAACTAAGTAGCTTAACAATAATTGTTATGTTGTGAAATGCGTACCAAAAAACAACAAATAAAATTACAACAAACAATAAGCGTTGCCATACATGATGCACCATAATAATTTTCGGCTTCCTACCCCCCCCCCCCCCCCCCCCTGTCACAGACAAAAATCCTGCCCCTGACCGTAGCTATTGCTCCCGAACTCCGAGCAAAAAATCGATTAATCATTCGATTATTGTGATGTCTCGATTAAAAAAAATCGATTATATTAAAGTTTCGATCATTCCCATCGCTACCTCGTATAGATATTAGTCATCACTTGGATTCTCATAGATATTAGTCCGATTTGTTCAGTTTTTGAAATTCCTGTAGATATTACTAGACGCCTCCTTGTGGGTATTTTAGAATACATGTACTGCAGTACTGGCAACCCTCGTCGTCTCTGACAGTTCTATTTTTTCTTATCAGGATCCAATGTCAGGTTATCGGTATCAGTAATGTTGTGAGTTTAGTTCTAATTAGTTTCGTCGCGTGTTTACAGGTGTTTTCAGCTGTCGCGCAATTCGAGTGCACTTTTGGAAATATTTTTAATAATATTCTCCAAACCAACAGTTGGGACTATTTGTTAAATTAAGTAGCCATCTAAATGGTCACTCAGCTTTAGAATTTTTGGCGTTTTATAAGAGTGCACAATTTAAATAATAAAAGTTTTGCCGAAATAATACACACTTGGATTGCTGGACCCGTTGAGTTGAGGTACTTCATTAATTCATTTTTATACGATATAATAATTATAAAAGTATGAACACGTTGGTCTTGGTTTGATTTAAATGACGTAATTCAGCATTCTTTCACGAAATTGATGTTTTCGTACTTATATTTAATTAAAATTAAGGTAACTTTGCAATAAGCCGCCGCTTTTTTAATAGGCACAGATTTTGAAAAGTACACTACTTTTAAACTTAGTTACTACAAAAAACATCGGTTTCAGTCGAGACCGGTGGAAAAATATGCATTTAAATTTACATTTCATTAAAAAAAAAATGTACGTAATTCCTCGTTACGGCTGACATTTCGTATTACATTATTTTGCATAGAACAATGCTGAACAATTTCCAGGGTACCAATCGATAAATATTTAAAAAAAGATTACTCTATGGCAAGAAATCACTCGAGGAAGGTACTAACCAAAGATTGGGTTGCACCATACAAATTTTAATTTTCTGAATAAATAAATAATTAAGTATATTTAGGACGAATTAAAATCAATGTACTATTAATTAGGTTGTGTTAGGTTAGGTTAAGTAATAATTATTGGATATAGATGGAAACACTTTTTTTAAATAAACTCTTTTGATTCACCTTAATTACATTAGCTTCGTCTTGTGAAATTTTGCCCTTATTTGTAATCACTGTCACTTTGGTATGTTGGTAGTCCTGATAATTTTTTTTATATATAACGACCGGCTAGAAGATTTTGAAGATATCACGAAATCTGGGCGTATTAGATAAACACTAATTTAAGTACCGAAGTTTTGAAAATAAAATGACGTAAAAAAACATGCTTTTTTTCTAGTAATTATTATTTTTTAAATAATACACTCACTTTTGTATCACAAACCATGTTGCACAAACCTAGCGTAGCCGCCAAACTACTTGAAAACTGGGATGTTTTTCTTGCCTTGACGTGAGCAGGCGCTATATAGGGGGCCCTTTCTCTTGTATTACAAACCATGTTACACAAACCTAGCGTAGCCGTCAAACTACTTGAAAACTGGGATGTTTTTCTTGCCTTGACGTGAGCAGGCGCTATAAAGGGGGCACTTTCTCTTGTATCACAAACCATGTTACACAAACCATGTTACACAAACCTAGCGTAGCCGCCAAACTACTTGAAAACTGGGATGTTTTTCTTGCCTTGACGTGAGCAGGTGCTATAAAGGGGGCACTTTCCCTTGTATCACAAACCATGTTACACAAACCATGTTACACAAACCTAGCGTAGCCGCCAAACTACTTGAAAACTGGGATGTTTTTCTTGCCTTGACGTGAGCAGGCGCTATAAAGGGGGCACTTTCACTTGTATCACAAACCATGTTACACAAACCTAGCGTAGCCGCTAAACTACTTGAAAACTGGGATGTTTTTCTAGCCTTGACGTGAGCAGGCGCTATAAAGGGGGCACTTTCTTTTGCATCACAAACCATGTTACACAAACCTAGCGTAGCCGCTAAACTACTTGAAAACTGGGATGTTTTTCTTGCCTTGCCGTGAGCAGGCGCTATAAAGGGGCACTTTTTTGTAACATAAACCTAGCGTAGCCG
This sequence comes from Limnephilus auricula, assembly GCA_951813805.1. NCBI lineage: Eukaryota > Metazoa > Arthropoda > Insecta > Trichoptera > Limnephilidae > Limnephilus > Limnephilus auricula. Next base: position 1,037,826 of record OX638390.1, read on the forward strand.
CTAAACTACTTAAAACGCGTGCGTATCTTTTTTTTTTTCGTTCTAGGTATTCAAATAATTACACAAACCCGTTAGACAAACCCTGCTTGCCCTACAAACCATTCAAAACCTGGGATGTATATCTTGCTTAAACTTGCGTGCGTGTTCCTTTATTACTTTCGTTCTTAGTTTAGGTTATTAGATTAGTTTAGGTTTGGTTAGGTATATTAAATAAGACGTTCTCCGACGACATTCAAAAATTAATAATTGAGAATTTTGAAGCTGTTTTTATAATAAAATGTATTAGAACACATATCAAGACAAGCACTGCTCTCTGTACAAAACGAAAAAGTAGAACGATTTTTCTTTTGTTTATGGTTCGTTTGTTCGTTATTTTCGAAAAAAATTTCCTATGTGGTTTCTATGGACAAGATCAGACAAGATTTAATATGGCGTCCGCGTCAAAACGGAGAATTAAAGAAATATTACGTGTATAAAAGTTTTTACGAATATAAATTTAAATGCATATTTTTCCGCCTTTTTCGACTGAAACTGATGGTTCTTGTGGTAGTCAAGTTTATTTGTAGTTTAGTTTTTAAAATATATGCCTACTAAGAGCGTAGCGGCATGCGGCGGCTTATCGCCAATTTACCAAAATTAATTTTCCTTGTCCATTATATTTTATTAATGCCCATGCCCTTGTGGAAAACAAGACCTGTTCGAACGATTGGTGTTCAGTTTTTGATTTGGCCATTCAATTTAATTAATATCATTCCCCAAAATATTAATATGGAAACAAATCAACTGTTTACTGAGGTTTAAAGGTAATGAATCCACCTAGATTTCACCATTTATCCCGTATTTGTAAGTTCGGTTTTCCAATTTTGGACCGATATCAAACGCGGATAAATAAAAGCGGTCCAAATTTTGACCTAAATCACTCCAGTGGTTATGAACTATTTATTATGGATTCGACGGTCCCGAAGAACAATGTCGGATCTGACAAAAGTTGAAAATCGTTCTGTTTGCTTAATTATTGGCTTTTTTGTTGATTTAAAATTCTATATTTTCGGATTTTTTAATGCAATGAGATGAGATGCCCAAGATCAAAACAACATTATGTTTTTTGATACCAAAAACAGTAAAATTGCAGAGACAATATTTTAAAAAGCTCTACTACAAGACTACAAAATCGCACATCCGACATTTTTCTTCGGGACCGTCGGATTGTTTATGTTGTTTTTTTCTATTCATATAAATTGTGTTAATAATCTTCAAAAAGATGTCATAAAATACCTTTTTTAAAAACCTTTGTACACTTTGTAGTCGAAATAATTATTATGAATAAATAATATTAAATATTGAACAGCACCAAATCGACAAAAAACACCCTATCTGCAGACGGTACTTTCCAATCAAAAGTTATTTAACCGCTTGGACACATAAGCGTGTTTTCACGATAATTTAACGTAGGTAGACATAGGAATGACGTATGTCCCGTACCTGAGTTATTAAAAAATTTAAATATTTGGGCATAAGAATAACTAAGCTTGATTATTAGTATAGTTATACATTTTAATTATCTAGTAGTTAACTTTTATATTTGAATATAATGAGTGTTTGCTCTATCCACAGGCAGACATTGTGTTGGGCTTCTTCAATAATAATTATAGGTCCTTTACAATACTGTTTTATTTACAATAATGCTTTGGGTCTTGGGACCGGTTACTATTGTCTAGGAATTGAATCTGCTCAGCAGGGCTCTCTTTGATCGGCTATTCACCTAACTCTAACTATTCGCCACTCTAACTCCCCGACATCTGTCGGTATCTGGAGTAAGCTTTGAGCCTACCGACATCCATCAAAACCCATTGAAATTATGTGCCATTCAAGGACACTACATAAACTGTGATGTTTTCTCTTTCTATTACTGTTTAAATTATATTTCTTACCATGACAGTAAGAGAAAGACAATGATTTCTGTGAGACCTATGTGAGTTGTTCCCGAAAGCGAACAAATTAGCGAGGGGGATTAACAAATAAGTTTTGAATAGCCATATTTCTGCCACACATAGAAATTGGCGCGTACCATGGTAAAATGTGTCTAAAAGATTTAAAATTTCATAAAATATAAACAGACTCCTGCTTTACGGTAGGTATTTTCACATTTTCAGCATTTTCCAAATTTATATACATCTTTTTTAGGATCTTGCTTTGCACTGTTGGTGCAGTGTACGAACCTTTCGCGGACAATTTTATGATAGTGGTACAATAGTAACAGCATGAAAAATGTATATGTCATTTTGCTATTATATGTTAAAAAAATATTTTTCATTCGCTATGGGATATATCCTGTCTTGATGGGTTTGAGCGATCACGCGCTGTTTCGTGTCTACATGTTGCTTAGAACGAGACACAACGCTTATCGAAACACGTTTGAGTGTAAACGCACTTCTCTCCTAACTAGTCAGTTGCGGCGTGTGAAAAAATATTTTTAATGTTTTTAATAGAAAAAAAAGGTGATCGGATGGAAAACTGACATCCACATCTTTTACTCCAAATATTCTTAGGACTCGCTGATTAAAATGCCTCGGGTACATTCTGTTACACCTGTATGTAAACAATTATTTTTTTATATTAACTCCACACAGGAGGCCCTGTGGAAAATAATTTCCCTCAGGGCCTATGTCAGGGTATATGTGAACATGGGTCTTCAAGGGACTAATGTTGTAGGAGGGAGGAAACACAGAGGCCTTCAAATCGTTCCACAGCCGAGCTGTTGAACTCAAAAACGAGTCGTAGAAACGACCCATTCTTGTGTGACATATGTCAACCATATATATATATGTTGGGCACGCATTTGGCGTGTTTCCCGACTATGCACCGGTGCCGATGGGATCAATGATGCTAGTTCCTCGGAGCATCTTCCATTGTAATACCGGTAGAACAAGGACAGCATTCCCCCCCGACGCTTTTTTTCTTTTTCTTTTTTTTTTTAAAAGAAAGACAAACATTACCGGGTTACGAATAACCCAACAACATTTTAAAATCTCCTCTAAAGATTGCAATCCGTTGGTTTTACATTTCGTTAATGTTTTACATTTCAATTAATATAAGTTTTACATTTCAGAAATGAGTTTTACTGAAGTATCGGTTTTAGTTTTGTAAATATCTGTTATGTAAATAATAAATCAGTGCAGGTGTACTTGTTCCCAGACTTTTGTACTCCCAAGGTGTCTAGAACAGTGAAATCGATAACTTTATAATATCGGATCGATAGGCGATGATGAATTTGTACCGTTTTCCCGAGCACGGCCACATTATCGATAGCCAGACCGATATTGATAGGGGATAAGTAAGAAATCGATATACGGTAGCATCACTAGAATCTGTCTGTGGATTAACATTTTGTAAATGTTAAAGCACTTTGTAAAAATTAAAAAATACTAATAAATTGACAATTTTGAATTGAAATACTAACTTTAATACACATTGGCGCTCGCACATACTTTTGAGACTAAGCGGGAGTTGAGTAGTTAATAAGGTCTTTCGGCGGCATGTATCTTTTCTTGGGAGGTTTTTCAATATGGATGAGTGTTTCAGGCTAATAATTATTACTTATTATAGTTGTTACTCTTTATTTCATATTTCATCCTCTTTCGTTTCTCCAAGTTCGAACGAAATAAATTGGTCACATCTTAGATTGAATAATTTAAGTTTATGGATCGCTTATACAATTTCTTTCAATTCTAAGAGCTTTGTCAGTTCACCTCCATTCATTGAGCCACTTATTTTGCATGAAGAATGACAAATACTCAAAATGTTTTGTATATTGACAACTTATCTGACAATCGGGAGGCCGCGCTACAATTTGTCAATCGTGGTTGGAATAGAATATCTCTTAGTAATTGTTGACCGTGCTCGCAAATGTTGATATCTGACCATAGATGACGGATTTAATCGATATCGTATTGATATAGGGTTTTATCGATCATCGTGAGATAAACTGTGAATCCCCAATCTTAGGTCTAGGAACTAAATGGAGCAAACTAGTAGGGACTGCAAGATCTTTTTGATCTAAATTTCATCACGTCTCCGAATATCAGACACAATCACGCATCCTCTCCCGTAACACAACACAAGACAGGTGCACACTATTTCCCTTTACAATGCCGACTCACTGCTTATCTGAAGGTTCATTTTCACTATCTCTTCGTTCAAGTGCTTCCCACTTCAATACAATTTATACATTTATATTTTTCATTAACACTATGCAGAAAAAACGCAACAGGTCCTAATGTTATTATAAATTATTCTCCATTATAAATTTATGCCAGTTGGGAAAAAATTTTCCAAAAAAAGTTTATTATTTCAGGAACTCTCTTTTTAAGCAACGTAGTATTATGTGATTTATTTTTGGGTTATTATGCCATGTTGCGCTATATATATATCCATTAAGAAGGAGGCCAGAGAAGAAGGCATAATAACCCAAATATAAATCACGTTAATACTTTTGGCCATGAAAATCTCAAATCACATCTAACTTATGTATTGTCAAATATGAAAGTATTATTGTGATTTATTTTTGGAGTTTTATGCCTTGTTGTGCTACCTCCTTCTTTAGCCAATGTTTCAGACAGCATTGCAGTGTCCATTATCAGGGTATATGTGTAATCGAATATTGTAGTAAAGTGTGTGCTTACGTGCGTAGATGCGACACCGTGTTGCCAGCTCCAATCCTCTAAGAGGGATATTATAGTGTAATTTAAAATTGTTTTCTGTGTTTAGTTTTGGTGTAGCCGTCACTTACTGGATACTAAGAACTTTTGAGCTTAGCTTCGCCGTCTCTATTAATATTAAGTAATGGAATTTTTGTGAATTTCAATTGCTCCATAATTAGTCATGCTCTATTGAACTCAGAACTTCAGGAATAAGTCCAAAGCGATGGCTGGTTTCAATGAAATGCTCGTCAATTGTCGATTTATGAGGCTCACCAAGTTTACATGTTCTAAAGTGTTCTGATATCCTTTTGGTGATCGTCCGTTCTGTCTGGCCTACATAAACCTTGTCACATCCGGAATAGCTGAGTTTTTAAACTCCTCGACTCAACTCAAATCACATCTGGATGAAAGTAATTTATCAATATCCGATTGTGAAGATAAAATTTCCAATGACTCACCGAACAATACAATTTATTTAGATAAGATATATTATTCAATCACCTCTTATTTAAGCTGTAAATTTTATACTTTGTAGCAAAATAATCTATAATTAATCCTAGACGTAATAAGTTTGAAGTTCATTTTAAGGTTGTATATATTATAATCTTAATAATTATTGTTCTTAGCAGTGCATTATTACTAACATAATTTTTTAATATTGTGCATGCAATATTAAAAATATCTAATGTTTGCATTTAAGGTGATTGTCAAAAGAATTCATATTCTACTCTTTCATAGTATACTCTTTGTATTCGTTACGCCCTTCGTTCACGCAGCTACTTACAAGCGACTAAATCTCCGCTACCCGCTACCTGTCATACTATTTTGCTAATGCAAAGCCTAGCGGCGTTTACAAACACTAATAATAGTATGGAAGGTACAGTGTCGCTTGATAGTAGCTACATGGAAGAACGGCGTTAGCCTTTCTTAAAAGGTTTGAGTTTTTTAATTGACAAAACTATTTATTCATATTCATATTGCGTGTGTATGGGCGCAAACAATGAATTTTTCTAAATATTTCAAAGCATCACTTGTAAAGAGCATTTATAAGTCAAATAATTATATGTGCGCCATCTATGAAAGACTAGAATATGAATTTTTTTGACAATCACCTTAAATTTTTTTGATAGAATGGTACATAATATAATAAAAGGTATATAACATACTTAAATATAATATTGTATGAACAAAAAAATCCCACAAAGGCAAATGCCTGAGCTTGGGTATAATATTGAATTTATTATAATTTTATGGTTAATAGGAGATTTAAGAATTAAGTATAATTTTAGGTATAAAAAGAGTAACGGTATAAATGCCTTAAAACATAGAGCAAAATAACAGTCTTTGTTGTTATTATTGCATTTTTAAAACTTAATGAAGAATTAATGTTAAAGGCGTAATTAAAAAACAAAAACATAGCAAGCAATACAATATTTCTACTTTAAAAGTTGTCTGATGATAAATATAATTAATGGCTTTGTTAAATCTTATAAGAAAAAAATATCTGTTTCAGTATTTTTTAGCCAAGTTTTGATATATTTTTTATAAGATTTAAGAATTATGCATTTTTGGAGCAATAAAACTAATATGCCTTTGGGCCAACCTAGTTTTACAGTGGGGTACAGCATACTCACAGGCGCCAAGTCTTAGACTGGAGCGATTTGAATTTTTTAAGAAGTATTTAGGATGCGTGTACATACAAGGTCCAAAATATCGGTTTCCTTAAATAATTGCTTGGTACATAATTTTAATAATTGATTTTTGGGCCATTTCTAATTGTTTTACATGACTGTTGTAAGTTCCGCCCCAGCCAAATTCCATAGGAAAAAGATGAATTAACTAGTGCGTCATAAACTAGTTTTATGGTTTTTATATTCACTTTTAAATTCATTCTTTTAAAAATATAATTTAAGTATCTCAGTTTGTTAACAGTTTTTTCTATATGGTTGGTCCATTTAAGTTGACAATCTATAGTTACACCTAAGTACTTTATATTTTTTCCCGATACCTTAAATACCTTATTATCTCAGTTTAGCGATTTAGGTGTAAATTTGGATAGCTTTTATTTTTCTGCGGTTGATGTTGGTCCAAAATTGGACCACATTTTCCTACCATTCTAAAACATATTACAGCTGGCTTAGCATTTGATAAGAGATATTAAATAATGTTTTACTTTTTTGTTGTTGATCATTTGCACTGACATATGGTGTTCATTAGTATTTACCTCAAATACTTGAAAGAGAAACACATGTGGATTAGATAATATAATAATGCTATAATTAGCTTTATAATCTATGTAAATATATTATTTCTAACTATCTTGCACCTCTGAAAAATTGCAATACAGCCATAAAAGACTCTGAATAAAAAATATGTGCTTTATGAATAAAATAATTAATATAAAATAATCAAGTGGTGGCACCAACTCAAAAAATATATGCGAATTAAGAAAATGACTGCGAATTACAAGATTTAATTCTCAATATTTGTCACAAAAAAATCCATTCCGGAAATTTTGTTATACTTTCACTTCGTACTAAGGTTTGGCTTTAGAAACACTTTTTTTTCAAGCATTTCAAAGTATTTTTACAATTCATTAAATTTCAGAGTTCTGTTCACGTTTTGTTATTATTTATTCCATTATGGGTTCATTTCACCAAACATGAATAATCACAGAACTGGATTATATCTTTCACAGAACTTAAATTTAATATTAATAACTCAGGTACGGGCCATACGTCATTCCTATGTCTAGCTACGTTAAATTATTGTGAAAACAAGCTTATGTGTCCAAGCGGTTAAGGTGATACTTAACCGCTTGGGCACATAAGCTTGTTTTCACGACAATTTAACATAGGTAGACATAGGAATGACGTATGCCCCGCACCTGAGTTATTAAAATAATTTATAATCTGTTCTTTCATAGATAGCGCGAGTTTAATTATATTAGGGAAAAATGCTTGAAAAATTGGATTGAATCACCAATGAAATATTGAATTTGTTAGCCGTTCTTGAACGATTTGAGTTTTTTTCTGGACCAAACCATTTATTCATATTGATATTACATTTATATGGGTGAAAACAATTAATTCATCTATTAGCATAACTTGTAAAAAGCGTTTTTCCGTAAAATAATAAACCTCGCGCCCTCTATGGAAGAGAAGATCATGAATTATTTTAAGTATCACCCTTCGAAACTTGATAAGTTGTTCAAGTTCGTGGAAATTGAGATATGTAGTCAACAATTTTCTATGGGATATGATTTTAGATTTAATTTTAGATTTTCACTGTCTTTTATTTTGTGGGTTGTGGTTATGCTGTGGTTAGGGTCAGGGTTAAGTTAGGTTAGATTAGGTTAGGTTTAGGGTTAGGTTGGGTTAGGTTTAGGGTTAGATTAGGTTAGGTTTAGTTAGGTTTTTGGGATATGGTTAGGCTAAAGAAGGAGGTTGCGCAACACGGCATAATAACCCTTTGTGTGGTGGAAGTAGGAGATTTTCAAATGTTGTTGGGTTATTCGTAACCCAAGAATGTTTGTCTTTCTTTTTTTAAAAAAAAAAACCCAAAAATAAATCACTATAACAGTTTTATATGGTTCATGATTTGTGTTTATTTTTAAATATTTTCTATTATGTTTATTGTACGGGATACAATAATAAGTATTAACTGTGCATTAATTATTTCTTTCCATTATAACATCATATTTTATTCATTTCACAAATACTTAAGTAGGCAAAAAATATTTTACTTCTTGAGTTTTCTTTAAACCTTGGAACTATAATCAGTTTAGTTAAAAAAAGAAAAAAAATACCGACGCAAATAAATCTACATAATGTTATTTGGTTTACCTTTTATTTGCACATTTCTAGGAATATTACGATTGTCAGTTTTATTACGACACTCCTAAAATTGATTACTATCTAGGTCTAGGGCAGACACGCCAAATTGAACTTTTTAGCAGTCCAAAATAAAGTTTTCAGCTCTCTATGTTTTGGATTTTGGTATTTATAAAAATATTTGGACATAAAACGAAAAAATCATTCTCGTAAATTTATCACATTTGTATTATATTTTGTGAAATTAGAACTTTCTTGTTATTAGACCTTAGACTCTCGGTGGGGGTTTTGTTTTATTGCTTGAAAAGTGCCAGGCGCATGGCCACACTCACTAGGAATTTATTTGCGCAATCAATTCCATCCAGTATATTTTTTCTGAACATTTCTCAGAAGATCGAATGCTACTGACCTGATTTTAATAAGTGGAGGGTGAGTGCAAAGGACACATATATGCACATGTATATTGGAGAGCGACAAAGCGAGCACGTCGGTTAAATACGTGCCATTTTTTATTATTTATATTGTGCCAAGGGAAAAGAACTTGTAGTTTAATAATGTCTGTCAAAAATAGTAGGAAAAAGGGAAGCAAAAATCTCACCGAAGGCAGGATAATGGTGTCTCTTGTCCAAATTCAACTTTACACTGATTATAATTTTCATCACCAGTTTCTAGTTGTACGACAAACGTGTGGTTCTTTATGGAAACTTAAGATTTCTCGTAGTTAAGTCATTGAAGTTATTCAAATAAGAAGAATTATATGACCATAGGTTGTCACTCGTTTGAAGCTTGTTATTGCACTAATCTTGCGACTTCACAGATCTAGCTAGGTAGAGGCCAGGTGTGAGTAGGAATCAAGGAAATGGCAGGGATAATCCTAACAATGTCCGTCTATTAAAAAGATCCGTTATAAAGTAAATATTAGTATTTTAAATACAGTGAAACCCTCTTAAGAAGTTTTCCAAGGGACCGGAAAAAAAAACTTCTTAGGTGGGAAAACCTTATAAGTGGGAAAAATTGGGCCATTTGGTCTTCAAGGGACCGAAAAAATCAAACTTCATAAGCAGGAAAACATCTTAAGCGAGAACTTCTTAAGAGGGTTTCACTGTATAAGATCCGTTATAAAGTAAATATTAGACACGCACTATGCTCCTGTCATATAAATTAAAATCTGACAAAACTAAGATTGCAAATTTAGCGAAATTTTCTTAATTATGAAACCCTCCTTCTCCCGATGGCATATTAATTATAAGGTATTGAAATATTTTAAATAATTTTTTTTGTTTTATTTTTTTTTACAAGTAAGCTCAGTAATATTTGTTGGCCCCTCCAATCGATTTGGGTTGGGTACCCCTGATCTAGTGTACCTATAATTCTATCTCCATTTTATTTTACGAGGTCAGATCTCTTCAAAGATATTGGATAATAGTTTTTCTCATTTCTCACCGACTATTAAACTGCAAAGTTATCGGTGAATTATAGGATGAATATTGATTATGTTGATCTGAAAGTTAATTCAATATTTTCATGTGCATTCAAACAAAGGAAAACACTTGAGTTTTGCTGTCTCTTGTGATGTGTGCTATGTTAGTAATATAATCTATCCACAATGCATAGTTTTGTCAATAAATCTGATGAAAGTTCCGGTGAGAAATTTTTCAACACTGCGCACTAAAAACTGTCTGAAGTTTAAATATCAACAATTAATTTTTTTTTTCTTTTTCCAGATGGTTGTCTAATGAAAGACGATAGTACATCGGAAGGTGTTCAACATACAAGCAAAATGAGGAACTTTATTAAACAATGGCGACAGCGTATGGAGGGCCGGAGGATAGTGGTGGACATATTGGCCATCCTGTTTGGAATAGGAACGTGGGTGGGGATCAATGGAATGTTCGTGCAGCTCCCTCTGCTAGTGAAGGCAGCTCCTGAGGGATGGAATTTACCCTCGTACATGTCAGTAGCCGTACAAATAGCCAATCTAGGGCCGCTCCTGTACGCCATCCTACGCAAAATCTGGCCACAAAAACTCAATGACGCCTATTGCATCTATGTTGTTTTGTTCATCGGACTCGTATCCGCCACGTTGGTCCCATTTCTATATGATTATACGACTGACATTAGCGGAGAGCCTCGAAGCACCGTGTTCCTTATCCTAGTTTTCTCCGTCTCTATAGTGGGATGCACAAGTTCGGTGTTGTTTTTCCCGTTCATGCGCCACTTTAAAGAGATCTACCTCATAAGTTACCTCATAGGAGAAGGGCTCAGTGGGTTTCTGCCCAGCATCGTAGCCCTCATACAGGGCATCGGAGGGAATCCCGAATGTATCGTAACCACCCTTCCTGATGGAAACACCACTCTGAACCTCATTTACAAGGAACCTCTCTTCGGCACTAGTTATTTCTTTGGATTCATCGCAATCGCCATGTTGCTCAGTTTCTGCGCCTTTTTTCTACTAAACAATCTGAAAGTGTGCCAATACGAGAGGGTTCCCACTGAAATAAGTAAAAACAACTCTAAGGAAACAGTTGATCAGAGATATTCTCTTACCACAATAAGCAAGGCGGAGGAATCCAAAGAAGGGACATTAGATACTATAAGTATTGTTTCTGAAGAACATAAGTTGGCCACTTTGTCAATTGTGAGATCCACATCCCTATTGATCCTGATGTCTGCCATTTGTGCCTTAAGCAACGGGGTATTCCCCAGTATCCAGTCCTACTCTTGTTTGCCGTACGGCAACACGGCTTACCATTTAGCAATAACACTAAGTAGCATGGCAAATCCCATAGCTTGTTTCTTGGCAGTATTTTTGCCCCACACCACGAACCGTTGGATATCAGTTCTAACGTCTGTGTGCGCCGTGTGTATATCCTACGTGATGGCAACAAGCATATTGAGCCCAACGCCGCCCTTGGTTGACTCTGTAGGAGGAGTAGTTCTTGTGGTGAGTCCATCTTATTTATTTATTTACATACTAATAACTAGACATCGGAGCTAACTCTCTAATTACGGCGTTAATGCATATTTTAGCCTTTTTTCCTAATCGTGCATATTTCTTTGATTTCGTTGATCAATTTGACAGTTCTGAGCTATTGCAATTCAGTCAAGCCAGCTAGCATTTGATTACGCTTCCGAAGAATATCGCCCTCATCTCAACACATTTCCACAAGTTACCAGATGCCATAAAAAAAATTAGAAACAAAAAATCTTTCTCTAATTAAATCAATAGAAATACTGGAAACAATGATCGTTGTTATTCCTAATTAAATTCCTAGGTAATTCAATATTAGAAAAGATTCGTAAAAAGTGTCGTGAAGACATGAAGAACATTAATGCCTACATCAACGGCACAGGTCCATACCCTGCCTAAACATGTATCTCCAGAAGTATGCCAAATTTATAATTTTGACAAATGACGACAGTTGGCCCTAGAGAGGTCGTTTTCGGAGTATAAAATTAATACTGGGTGACAAACGTCACAAATTTGCGACCGAAAATTTGGAAAAATACTTAATTGTATATGGTCACAAAAACTATGCATTATTTTAAGAAAATTTCGCTGTTTTTGTACCGTCTTTAATTAAAATATATAAAAATAAAAATGGTTTTTTGATTTTCCATTATGCATATTTTGGGCATCTCAAGAGTTTTTAGTGCATATTTCGGCCTTTTTTAGTGCATATTTGCATGCATATTTTGGCACTTTGTTAGTGCATATAATCCGATGTCTACTAATAACATTTTATATACAATTAACTTAATGAACTTTCTTTTAATCAAAACATTCTTGTATTACTAAGAATGAAGAATGAATGATTAAAGAAGGTTAAGAATGTTTTGATTAAAATAAGTACATACAGTAACATTAATATTCTCTAAATTTTTTCACTCCTCCTTCCTTATTTATGTAGTTGATAACGAGCACCAACCCGTAGTTCACTAAATCTTTGTTACCTACTTATAAGATTCTTTCCGTATACACTGTAGTTATTGACCAATCCTATATTTACAACATTATTAATTACATGTTTAGAAAACGGTTTTAATTATTTATTTCTGTGACAGCACTTTGTATTTTTATGAATGTATATGTTTGCATATTATATAATAGTATGAAGGTAAATGTTTTTATGCAATAGTCAGTAACCATAATAATTCAGCCCCCGTTGCATTTTTTCAATGTATTCTTAACCGCTTGGACACATAAGCTTCTTTTCACGATAATTTAACGTAGGTAGACATAGGAATGACGTATGGCCCGTACCTGAGTTATTAAAAAAAAAAAATCATTCACCTTGATACACTCTTTACATAATTTATTGAAAATTTACACAGAAGCTTCAATTTTGTCCATAAATTATCAAATTAACCTACATAAACAACATGTATAGGTACCTAATATAAACCACACGGTATCTGTGTAAATAATTCTCATTTAGCAATAACACTAAGTATTTTCATAATTTATTAGAAAGTAGAGAGTAGTGTTTTATCCTAATTTTAATTATGAGTCAAAGTAATCAATGATTCGCTTAACAACGAACTTATGTCACTCTTCAGAGAAAAGACATAGATGAGAAGTGGAGATATTGTCTCCAAGGGCCGACAGAGGCTTCTGCTGTATATTCATATAGGTGACCCAGACACGCGTTTATGTGGCTAATGAAACACATTGTCTACTACTGGATAATATATAATAACCTAACCTAGATAACCAAGTGTTGTGTCAATAAATTAACTCACACCGCCATCTATCAGAAACTTATGGAACTTACAATTAATTACAAAGCATTGTCTTATAAGAAACATGTAATTTGTATCAATAAATATTGATGTAAATAATCAAAATAAAAAACTATCCTATCTTTTAAGTTGGACCAAATTAGTCACAGTAAGCCAAATTTTATAAAAATCGGTTGAGTGGTTTCGGAGTTTATCTCGAAAAAATATTGTGACGTGACATTTTTATATGTATAGATAGAATAAAGAATAATAACACAAGAAGTGTCTTGTTGGCGTGTTTCGTGATCCAATTACATATATATTTCCATACAAAACTGTGTTTCACCATGATCACGAAATTCAAATGGGATGGCGATACACAATTTCTGCCAAGTGTAAGAGAGACAAACTGCATCCTAAATGGTCTAGAACTAAAAGGTACTAAGTCAGTGGTATATTTGTTTCCATTAAAATATGTGTGGTAGGCACTTCTAGTTTTATATTATTTATTCTATGGCTGTATAGGATAAGGGGAAGAAAATGATTTGTCGAAATAATGACATTCCAGACCCGACACATAATCGACATCTCTTGGCCTGGGTACTTGATTATTGTTCCAACAACACTTTCCCAGATATGATTTGAAATTTTCATGGCCAAAAGTATTATTGTGATTTATTTTTGGGGTATTATGCCGTGCTGCGCTACCTCCTTCTTTAGCCAACTTTTCGGACAGCATTACAGTGTCCATCATCATCAAACTAAAAGCAGAAAACCATTTTCATTAATACTGCAATACCAGGGACAATCGTAAAAGATTGGAGCTGGCAACACGGTACACGGTACATAGACTTCACCACCATTTTCGATTACCATCTGCCTTGATTATGGACACTATAAAGATGCCTGAAACTTTGGCTAAAGGAGGTAGCGCAACACGGCATAATAACCGAAAAATAAATCAGCATATCACTTTCCCAATTTACAACACAGGGTTTAAAAAAAATCAGATTGTTGTATCTTTTGGAGGGAATTGTTATAATTTGTGTGTGTATTTTAAATTGAATAAGTCGATTTCGATAAAATCTGCTTCTTCAGATATTATAAGTAAGGAATTTAAAAAAGGAATCATAAAGACCATACTAAAAGCACCCATTAGATCGCCGATTGAAATTTTCAACAGCTTTAACGTACCTAATGTAAAACGAATATATGCCAAAAATATATTATTGAAGCTATTCAAAAATTCTGAATCCTCTACTAGACCGTGCATCATCACCATCATACTAGACACTAGACCGAACAAAAATGGCGTTAAAAACATTCCAAGTTATAAAACCACTTTTGGACAAAGAAACTAAAAACAATAAATTGGTTTTCGACCACTTTCATTTTAATCAAACTCCACCGGTTTCGGAAGAACTCTTCCTTCGTCATGAGAATATTAAAACTAACTACCAAAAACTACAAAACTAACTATCTTACTAACCAGTTAGTTTTAATATTCTCCTGGCGAAGGAAGGGTTCTTCCGAAACCGGTAGAGTTTGATTAAAATTAAAGTGGTCTAAAACAAATTTATTTATCTTCATTATAATTAAATAAATTTAGTCCGCCTCGGCACAGGACTCCCTAGTGAGGAGGACTATGAAATACAATATCTATTTCTTCAATATTCGCAAAATCATTTTGTGAAACAAATTACTTTGTGTACACCTCTTATATAATCACAATTATCGACATGTTTTGAAACCAAAGGTTTATTATCCTGATGAAGAAACTAATTGTTTTATATAAAATACAATTATTACAATTATTTTATATAAAAAAATTAAAATGTTGCTAATATAGAATTCATTTTCAGGTTATTATGTGGATTTTGGTGGTGGGCCTGGTAAGCTACATAAAGCTCTGCATCTCCACCATCTTCAGGTCAGCTGGGGGCTCCTGGATGTTCTACTGCGGCTGCGCCTCCCAAACTGGCTCCGCCATCGGCTCCCTCGTCTCCTTCTTCGTCGTCAACTACACTGACGTGTTCGTCGCCAGCGATCCGTGCCGTTAAAACACGCTCCGTTAGTGATAATTTTGTGAATTTAAAATGGAAGCATATTTTCCTAAAGAAATATGATCTTAGACTGCCAAATTATGCTATTATTAGTCATATTATTCCAATTTTTAATTTTATCTTAATGCGTCCTACGTAAACTACACATTTTAATTTTTTTATTATTATTTATTCATATTTAAACCCGCTAAACTACTTATGTAGTTTGTCAGCAGGGACATAGAGACAACATTTTATACAATAACATGATAGAATTTAAAAGGTATACGATGATACATAATTACATCAATTGGTTAAATTACAGAAATGTATAAATAGCAGCATAAGCCTTATATAATAAGCAAGTACAAATAAATGTATGAACAAATACAATCTGCTTAATTACAGGAGTGAACTTATAAGTTGCTTTTAATTTTGGTTTTGGTCCTGTAAAATTCGTAATTATTTTTGAAGAATTTATAAAGCTAATTAAATACCAATTTTTCAGTATTATTTGTGACAAATCTGTAAAAAAAGTGCTTAAAAGTTTCTTGTGCAAAGCTAGAGGTGAACACTTTGTGTGAAACGCGTTGGAAACATTTTATGTATGAATATAGCGTTTTGGATAATTTGTGATAAATGTGTTATTTAAGTTATTGTTATCGTATAACCACTGGAGCGACCACGCGAAATAAATAAATTTGCCTCGATTGCTCGAGATTTCCGGACGATCATTTTTTTAATTTTTCGACAACATTAAATAAAATCATATCTTCGAATTTTAACATAAAGACATAAAAACTTATTAAAATGCTATATAGCCGATGAATTTACCTCTATTATACCGTTTATCTCATATTTGTAGGATGTATAAAAAAAATATTAAAAAATCGTAAAGTTTATAACCGCGCAGTTCCTGAGTGTTTGACACTTTGAATCTGCCGTCAGAGGTACTTATTCGAGTCAATATAGAATATTTTCGATTTCTGTATGTTCTCTGTGGTATACTTGACAATGAAAGATACATATCTTTGAAAAGGGGACTTAATTTTAACCGTAAACAGCTGATCATTAATTTTGCGCCAAAAAAATATTTTAAAAAACTATTTTTAACATCGTTCTAAAATAATCTACGAAGTTCGAATTTGCAACATCTACGGCTATAATAGATAAAGCATTTCAATGGCTTCGTTTTAAGACCGAAATAACAAACTTGGAAGCTACAAATATTTTTTTTTTTTTTTTTTGCCGAATCAAGAGATAATTGGCTTTTTAAAGCCGTAAAGCAATCTTAGACATTTCAAAAGGCGCATAATAAGCCAAAAATCGCTCCAGTGGTTAGTTATTTGTTATATTTATTGTTCAAAGTTTTACTCTGAAAAACACTAATTAACCCTTTGGTTATGGTTGACGAGTGTATACAGCTGGAAGCAAACCCTTTGGTTACTATTGACGAGTGTAGAGGGTTTCATTGTATAAGGGTAAGATCTTACAGTGGTGCCACAAATATCAAATCCCTATCCCAAATCTCTGGTGTACTCAGAATGTGTGAAATTGCCTTCTGTTTTTGTCTCCTGGAAAATGGTTTAATATGACTTCCAAAGAGATTGACTTGCATCAAAGATACAATATTGTTAAAAAATAGGTTTTATACATTAAATACGTAAAATAATATAGGAAGTTTTAAGTCCCAGTAAATGTATGTTTTAACCTATTGCACCACAAAGTCTGCCATTCGATGGGCTGCTTAATTTAGGCCAGTGGCGTGCACTCCATAAAACTGAATAACTGTGCTTTCCTTGAAGAAAGAACCAATAGAAAAAAATATTAAAATATAATATGACAAATTTCTGATCAAAATGTATTTTTTTCCATGAATTAGGAACTTTTACGCTCATTTATTCATTTGACCATATAAGTTAGCGGAAAATGATAATAAAATAACCATTTTCAAATATTCACCGCACAATTTCTATCCAAACCTGAAAGCTACACACAGTCTACCTTTGGTCGTGGACCAATGCACACCCCTGTTTTGGCCTTACACCACAAAGTCTGAGAATCGCCGGTTATACTTTCAGTACGGTTTTAGTACTTAAATTAATAAAAGAAATATTTTATTTTTTGTCAAGTCGTTTATTGAAAAATTGAAAAACGGTCCTGATCCAATTTTTAAGAAATTACTCATTTATGTCATTTTGTTATTTTTATATCCATTTTTCAGGCTATCCGGTTAATAAAAATCTTTTAACTAAATGGTACATTTTACATGCAAAAATGTTTTTTTAATTCTTAGTGCAATTCTTTGGTTTAGTTTTGAATATTTATTTCTTTTAATTTTCCTTATTTGAATTGAACTTTATAATTATTTATGAATGCACGCCCTTATTGGAAATTACCTTTATTATAATTTAAATACCATTTTAGGTGACTTCTTTTCAACTTAAATTTTCATATTTTGCCTATTTTTAACATATTATAATCATGTTAAATTTATTGTCTATGTAGGTAAACCAATATTACAATATTATCGTTATATTAGTTTTAATGGTTGGATAGTCAGGGTAGTTATAATATTTTTAATTGTATGGAAAACTATGTGTACATACTGTTCAATCAGGCATTAGATGATATGTTTATGAATTCAATTATGAATGTCAACACAATTCATATAAGTGATTGGATGCGCTATTTGGCTGTCATCAAAAATATTAAACTGACGTATAAATAAAAGTAATTTGAAGAACAAAACATCAAGACAATTACTGATGCTCCAGTGGAATTGTCTCTGCAGTATCACGCTAATTAACCAGTGTTTAGATATCATATTTAAATTATATGAAATAATAAAGTTAAGCCAAGCTGTTGATAAACCTAACTACATATTGATAATCTAATACATATTGTGTTGCTTGAAATCCTTGGAAAACTTATGCTAAGTTCACACGAGGACAATGCAATATTGCCCTTATCCAGCGATGTGGACAGCCTTAATCGGGTAGGACAGAACAATGGGACGATACAACAATTTAACCTACAGTTCAAACACGGAACGCTGCGAAAATGGATATATGACGAAGCGTGTTATAACGAGTACGTGAAAAATATTAGTTCTTTTATACTAGATGTATTGGAATTGTTGGAGGATGAACTAATTAAAAAAAATAATAACTGTGGATGAGGAATTGGATGGGGCGCAGATTTTCACTGAGATTGTCTGCAATGATTCTCAAAGAATTAAAAGTGGAAAATCCTCAGTATTATAAAATGGGCTTCAGAATTTTTTCAGCGAACTTTGAATATCGAATGAATTTGAATCGTTTTGCCATTGTGAAAATTCAGTAAACCCGGCATTAGCATGGCAGAAACAATTGCCTCCAATACAGTTTCTGCACTGCTTTTCCTGTAATATGGGCAATCAGTGAGTGATAAACAATTGTGTCCAATAAATATGGTTATCAATTTAGTCATTTCTTCCGCTTTCCATTTATGGCATCATTTTTAAGCCAAAATACGAGATCCGAGAGTCGAGATACGTACGCGTGCAGCGATTGACTATTGTCCTACTGTCTTGTCCGTGTGAATTATCAAACAATTCGGACGGGCGCGGTGATGGAGGTAAGACTTTGTGCTGTAAAGAGACTGTTTGTTTATCCCGAAGACAATGTCTTGGTTCATTGTACTGTCCTCCAAACTTCTGTTCACACTAGGACAATGGGTCCGACGGTGGGATAGTACAATATTGTCCTGTCCTAATGTGAACTTGGCATTAACGTAGATAATGATTTAATCAACGGCCACTGACCTTAAGAACTTTGAAATTTTGAATAAAATGTGTTCTGAGAATAGTATATTGCACATTGTGTTTAGTCAGCATTTCAACATAAAATATTAAATTAGCAATTTGAGAAACAGCAGAATATGCAAATTAAAATGCAATGTTTGTAAAATCACTTGCATGGGTTAGATGTTACGACATGCGAAAAATTTACACAGAAATGCATATTTAAATAGCAAATTACTTCAATTAGCACTCCATCTTATCATTTGGCAAATAAAGAAGCGCTCCAATTGCATCACACTTTAGTAAGTAAAATGAGAAACTCAATCGTAATAGTCTTAACATCAACATTAAAGCATTATTTAATAACAAAGTGAAATTTTCGTCATTCTAATGTTGTGTAGAATCTGCATTAAATCTAAGAGTTCAACCTCAACGTGAAAATGCGCTTGAATTATATATTTTTTTAATCAGTACAGAGTACAAGTAAGCTCTTGATTGTACGCAATGGTAGATAAAAATTGACCGGGTTTAAGAATTCACAGATAATCTCCATCAAAAGAATCAAAAAGAATTAAAATTAGTTTTTGTTATCTAGAAGTACTATTTTAAATTTATACAATACTAGCTGATACCCGGCATGCGTTGCAATGCTAATTAAATAAATAAATTGTTTCTCCCTTCGTGTCATTTCCCATTCGTCCCCGTCCCCTTCCGACTCCTCTTCCTCTTCCCTACCGCGTTCCCTCTCCCCTCTCCCGCTCTCCCCTTTCTCGCGACCCCCCCTCCCCTATTCCGCTTCCACCTTCTTCGCCTTCTCCTCTCCCACGTCCCCCTCTCCTTATTTCCCCAACCGACCCTCCCGCATACCCCTCCCACAGCCTTTTTCCCTGCCGCCTAACTCCATAAAATACACCCATTTTTCCAACAACTCAATTTAATTTTTTTATGCAAATTTCATAATGCCAAAGCTCACCAGTATAGATATAGAAGTATTCACGGGCATGTTCACAACAATTAAAAAAAAATTAATAGCAATCGGATGAAATTTAAATCGCAATCATATGAATAGTATAGGAGATAATTTCATAACGCCAGAGCTCACTATCCTATAACCATTCCGGGTATATCATATTCCCAAAGTTTCATCACAATCGGATGAACGGTATATGGTACGAACAAACAAACAAACATAATTTTTTATATTATTGTTGGTCTCAAGAGGTTTAAAAATCGAAATCATAAAGCAATGCACAGCAGTCCCCTCATTTACTTTTTACTTTCACTGCAAATTTATGTCAAGACATCTGTATTTGTTTTAGAAATGAAATTTAAAATTGTGACAGGGAAAAAAACAAGATTGTAATACAGATCAACATAATATTAATACATCAAGATTTATCTTCAACCATTAATTACATAAAAAAGATTAACTGGCCCAGACTTTTATATTCACGGCTTATATTAAATAAATGTTGGTTACTATGACAATAAATAATGCATTAATTTGTTAAGTTTTTAATTATTCGTTAGTTTCTCTTTTCTCTGCCTGTCAGATAAGTTTATAAATCTGTACAATTACACACCTTCTTATGAAAACAATGTACTTACATAACTTTTTCTTTTTACATGAATACCCCACAAGAGTCCCAACTGCTCCCGTCTCGAGCCAGTGAGACTATGGCATCCCCGATTAGGGTATGTTGTGAGATTGAAGGTTGTGGGGAGGAGAAATAAAGCCGTTTCTAAAATTAGGTGCTCAAATTTAGAGAAGAATGACATGTCATGTTGAATAAAGTCACGTACAATCGGTCTTCTTGTACTTAGCTATTATGTACTTACACAATGCATAAACTTTAGGTTTTATTTCTTAAAACTGAACTCAAAGCCAGAAAACCAGCAGAGTTTTAAAATATGAAAGTTACTGTTTAAATACAATTAAAATTATGAGTGGAGATAAAAGTGTTACCTACTGTTGTTTGGTAATCCCCTAATTTGAATGCATTGTCAATTACTATGATTAACAGAATCTTGAGTGTAATGATAACTTAGAGAATTATAACATAACGTAAAATACATTATGTAATTTATTTGAGTTTGAAACAGCAATGAAAGTCACTGCTATAAAAACTGTTGCTATTTGCAAAACATTTAAGATAACTACCCATGCATCAGTGTTCTCGAACATTACAAAAGAAATTTAGTAATTATAAAACAACTGTTAGAGCTCGTACGCACTAGCGGCTGGCCGCCTAGGCGGTTCGACTAGGCGGCTGGCCGCCTAACGCGGTTGAAATGGTGGCAACCGCGGTAAGCAAAAAACTGGCTTGTCTCATCATTATTAAAATGATGAGACAAGCCAGGTCATGCCTAGCCATATTACGACGCTAACGAGGTCGCTTGTATTATTTATTTGTACCGTCTACGACAGCGACGCAAAACAAAGAAAAGAAAATATTGAATTCATCCTTTACTGGAAACACGTAAAGAATCTGGCCAGTTCGCTATTTGTTTTTGAAGAATTGAAGAAGCACAAAGATAATTTTTTTGGTTATGTTAGAATGAGTGTTGCGTCATGTGAAGAATTGCTGAAAGCTTTATATGACACTATCAAAGGACCAGCTGCAAAGTTTCGTGATTGCATTACACCTGAAAAAAAATTAGTGATAGCACTAAGGTTTACGCCACTTGTTTGCGTATATACCAAAGCTACATTCCACATATTTTCTTGCTCTAAGAAAGCCTACGGTTGAACGTTCTTTTAGTTTCATCCAAATCCTTTTTTGCATATGGGCGCATCAAATTCTTCGATAATGTAAATGCCTCGTCGGCTACAAAAACGCATGGAAAGCACGCCTCAGTTATTTGTGAATTAGATTCTGGTTCTGGAATAATAATGATTTTAATAATTTAATTAAATGTATATTTATATTTTATTAAATTAAATTTTATTGAATTTAGATAATTCGTCCATTTTAATAATGATGAGACACCGCATTTTTGCTTCTGCTTACCGCGGTTGAACCGCGGTAAGCAGAAGCAAAAGTGCGGCCAGCCGCGTACGAGCTAGTGCGTACGAGCTCTTAATGTATTTTAGTAGAAAAATTATAAGCCAGTTATCTTGATAATTATGTGTGTAAAGTTGCGCATTAATTAATAAAATTATCTTATTTATAAGGTATGTTTGTGATGTTACTAAAACTCATAATTGCACATTCTTCTTAATTTATTTGCAACTTGCATTTATATATCTTTATGACTTTGGCATAAAATTACAATGTAGCAAATATTTGTTTGTTGAATTTATACAAGTATGCTAACTCCACATTTAGTTGAAAATGACTTTACAATTTCATCCTTTCATCATTCACTAAGCATATCCTTAATACTCATAAATTTCATAAAACTTTCTACTTTTTTGTTTGAAAATATTCATAACTCAGTGAGTTCTGAATACCTGCGCTGTTAAACACATATTATAACATTATTTTATTCACGAATCTGAAAAAAATTGATGGTTTGTTCAGAGGTCTTCAAAAAATGTGTTTAATTTACGGCTGCTATTGCTGTTTTTTCTCTTTTTTAAGCCATTTTAAATGCTGTAAATTTTCACCCCCCTAATTATTGTAACACTGAAACTGCAGTTTTGGTCTTCTGAAAAGTTGCCAAATATGATCTAGGATTGAATAAAATATATCCAATTTTAAGCAAAGTAAATAATTAGTTGTAACAAGTTAACGACTCTGAGGCAACAATGTATTGAAACTAGTTACCATTTTCTTAAAAAAATATATTTATTTTGGCGTTTTGTAATATTGTAATCTCTCCGAAGTAACGTGTTTTGTAGTTACTTAATAGGTAATAAGGAGATTAAATCAGCATTCCCTATAACTGTAGTATAGAAATATAGTGTAGAAGGGAACCACTCTGGTAGACAGTATTATAAAAATAACTATAAATTTTATTATGTAATTTTACATAGATTTGTACATAAATTATGTAAAAATTCATAATGGATCATGTTGAAATTTTGTCTGTATAATTTTTTATGCAATAAGTAAGTTGTATGTGATGTTTTGTAAGTTTTCAAGCGAGATGAGGTATTTAAAATGTTTTATTTTGTTACAGAATGAGGCGTTTTCTTAATGTTGTTTGTGTTTTATAAAGTCTTTATTAAGTTTTGAAAAAATTGTGATTGAATTTGTGTAAGTTTGCTTGCGTTTATATTTATATTGATAATTTCATGGTTATTTATAATAATAATTGGATTTGTAGTGCCATATTTGTGAAAAATCGCCTCAAGGGCGTTTTACTTTTACAAAGTATGTATGTACAAATTTGTAAAAAAAGAACCAAAAAGCCCTTTTACCTACCGATCATTACCTCAAACTAATACATTTATTTTCATAAATATCTGATGAATTTATTTGCATAATATAAGAATATTTATTGTAACTACAAGTTCAAAAATGAAATAACTGTTAAAGTGGTAAGATTGGATTCAATTTATAAATACTTTATTGTTCTTCCATACAACAGCAAAATGACAGAATGGGCGCTTTCGTAATTCTTACGGTTATAGCACAAATAAAACAAAATATGTACATTCTTAATAGTGTGTAAGAAATAACTGTTGAAAATGAGACAAACGATGTACATAATATTATGTCTGCTTCCCCCAAAGAAAAAATGTAATCAATATCATACACCTCCCTCACACACATCAAATAAATGAAACACCTTTCCCGTTGCAGTTGACGTGCCGTTGTCATCAGAATTATAAAAGTGCCCATTATATTTTTATAATGTAAAAATTCATATTTATCAGCTATCGCAAATTTTTTTTTTAATTTACAGATATTCAAATAGAACGCAAATTATATAAACTCAATCACAGCTATTCAATTCTAGCGCAATGGCGACGAAATACACATAATTTTTATTTATTCACTGTTATATACCTACAGCAATTTTATTTTAAAGAGAGCTGTGAATAATAATTGTTTAAATTATTTTACCAGTGCGAATGTCTGCAATCCACAGTCAATCTGAAGGCTTTTTTACCTGTTTGATGAGTTTTTGGTTTTTTTAAATTATTATTATTAAACGTTGGTTAAATAATTTCATAGCTGGCCTTTTAATTTAATTGTGAAAGAAATATTAAGTGCATTAATTGACCAGATTGCACCAGTATTTCTGATCTTTGAGGTGCTGTACGTTTGAATGCCTACGCCTTATAAATACTTAATCATGTAAGATTTGCATGGTTTCTGGTATAAATAAATAAAACAAAGTTGATTACATTAAATGCTTTTTATTACAGAATTCTTGCACCGGCATTATCTGTTGGACGATTTTCATAATATAATTTCTGGCTTTTGAACGCCATCACTATATTTAAATTGCCATTTAAGTTGGCCAAAAATGAAGTTTTTTTTTAATAAAATAAGTGATATTATTACTATTAACCAATGACTAAATAAAAAAACTCTTATTCTATATTCAATGCTATTGACAGATGTTACTAAACTACTCTATTTCTTCTTAAAATATATTCTTCAAATTACAGCCGTTGTGTCCAATCCTAATAATCAACTAATGAGCCCAGAACTCGGCTCAGCCCTGCTCAAATACATTCTTACCAAACCACAATCATCGCCATGCACCTCTTTACTTAATCCACAAGATTACCTTTCTTATGCCGTCTCCAGACTCGTACCAAGCCTCGGCAGGCATTCACAAGACCCACCGTCTGGTCAGTGCCTTTGGCTTGTCGTGTGTACGCTTGCGAGAGCGTGCCATGGCTTGCCGCCGATCAGGGACGAGGTGGATATTTCGACCACCAAGCGGCAAGCTTTTACGGCGCGTCAGTATTACTTATGAACAGTGTTGCCAGTAGGCTATTTTTCGTCATTTAGGCTACTCAGAATGAGAATCGGCGACGAAAAAATCTGAAAGGCGACTGGTAGCCTATTAGGCTACTTCAGAGACAAGTTATTTAAATCAGCCGAATCGCAAATAATTAAGAAAAACAATACAATATTTCATGCCAATGATATCAAATACTACTGACGACGGCGAAAGTCTTGTTGATGCCTTATTATTGCTAGCAGAAGACGAATCGAAATCATCATAAAATGCTATTACAGTGGTGCCTCGCATAACGAACGCCTCGCACAGCGAACGCTGCACACAATGAACTTCCTTTTCGTTCATTTCACGATTCATACAACGAACTTCGCTTCACACAACGAACTTCGCTTCACACAACGAAGTCGCCCACTTCACACGATCACTGCCGATTTATTGCATCCTTCCGCGCAGGCAGTCGTTAGTCACTGAGCAGTACGCTTAACTTACGCACGTGTCGCAGCAATCGTTCATCATTACAACGAAGTCGCCCGATCTTCTACGATCACTGCCGATTAATTGCATCCTCCCGCGCAGGCAGTCGTTAGACTCGTTAGTCACTGCGTAGTACGCTTAACTTACGCACGTATCGCAGCAATCGTTCTTCATTACGAATTAAATCGCACACGTATCACGGCAGTCGTCCTTTTAAGATAAACTCAACATTTTTTTTATATGATGGGTTCTAAAAAAAGCAGGAAGGTGATTTCTCTTGAAATGAAACAGGAAATAATTATTATGGATTATTTCTTAAAATTAAAAAATGTGTGTTTTTTTCATTATGTTTTTAGATGTATCTAAATAAAAATAATAACAAAAAATTTATCTTTTTTTTATGTCATCTTACCATATTTTATGCTACAGAACGAATTATTTTTTTTAACATGTATTGTTATGGGAAAACGCGTTTCACATAACGAACTTTTCGCATAACGAACTTGCTCCTGGAACGAATTAAGTTCGTTGTGTGAGGCACCACTGTACTTTACTTTCTTTTAATAACTCAGGTACGGGGCATACGTCATTCCTATGTCTACCTACGTTAAATTATCGTAAAAACAAGCTTATGTGCCCAAGCAGTTAAGATACATTACGGTGTTTTATATTAGGCTTAGGCCTATTTATCAATACGTTATAAATATGGGAGGCGGGTATGGGTACCGCCGCCCTGGGAATCAACGGACGACCAACACCTCTGCCACAGGTCACCCCAAGTGGTTTGCTACATTTGGTGAGTTAGCAGGGGTGCCCGGGTTCATGGGGTTAGGTTTGTCCGGGACTTGGGGGCGGATGCATCTGCCGACCATCTGCGTGGCAGGCCGGAACGGGAGAGACCTTTTGATCTCTCCAGCCGGATCCTCTCGACCCATCGCACAGAAGATTATTTAAGAAAACTACTGGGAAACAATTAAAAAAATACAGGTTAAAATAATTATTTTTCATAGTCTAATATTGTACCTAAATAACAGTACGCCTCAAAAATGGACGAAATTTATTTTTTAACACTACACGGAGGCGTGCATGCGCTTTCAAACACAGCGTTGGCAATATTCATTCGGCCACTGCTACGGACGGACCTGCGTTACGCTTTAATCGAATAGCTGCATCATCTGTGTTTAGAAGTTTTGTTGTAAGTGTTGCAATGGAAAATATAGCTGTAGGTATGTGCATAAATGTATAATTTTTTTAGATATCTATTTTTTTAGTGTGTACGGTTTTCAAGGGTCACAAAATGGTGTTTTTTTAAATAGATTTTCAAACAATATTTGACGTTTACGAGAGTGAATCTTTTTTGGTTCAAAATGGTGTGTCGTCTCATGCACATTTTATTATTTGCGTGTTAGTTTTGTACTAAAAAAATACAATTTCGTAACCAACTTCAACCAACTCTTTAAAAAAACTTTTTTTTTTAGGGAGTCATCTACGAATTATCCACAGAGATCTGTTTAACTTTTTACGAGAGGAGAGACTTTTGCACCCGAATTCATAGATATCCCGAAGAGTATTGCAGGATTACGTCATCCGGAAGTTTTTTTTACAAAATTGTTCTCCAACTATGAAAACGGCAGTCGCGCAAGCTATAAATTCGTTTACACTGGCACTTACCACGCGATGGAAAAATTGTAAATATATTAAAAAATATTTTTTGCGCAAATATACATTATGGCTACAAAATGAAGTAATTATCGAAAACATCGACCTACCCAGCTCTAGTGACCAATCAGAGCCAGCCAAGTCTGCCGGGCGACCTGCAAAAGCTTTCGAACAAAGTAGCGAAAAGCCCAAACGCCAAAAAATTGAAACAAGACCAGATTGATACCATTAATCCAACTTCCGTACGTATCGGTAATAGGCATATGATTGTCAACCACACAATCTTGAGGACTATGGTGGATGGAAAAGTTGGTAATGCGTTTTCTTTAAATACCTATACGCAGCAACGCTATATTTGCAAAGCAAAGCCTAAAAGGAAGACAATGTATCACTGAAACTTTTTCGCTGGGTTTATCGACCCTGCATGCCTACACAAGGTTCTTTGAATGTCTCCTTCATATCGCGTATAGGTTAGATATAAAAGAATGGCAAGTAAGAGGTATCGACAAAAAAGAAGCAGTTGCCGCAAAGAAAAACATGATTATTTCATGATTTCTCACAGAAACTGGACTTTTAGTGGAACTTCCGAAGCAGGGCAATGAAAATACGAACGACGGAAATACTGCCCGAAGATTTTTTAATAATCCCGCACAATCTGCATGTATAACGGGCATTGATGAACAGTTGATAAAAAAAATTCAATTATTTTACAAGTGTTATTCTGTGGGTATGATGTAAACACTGAAAAATTTGATTTGTTTTGCAAAGAGACTGCACAACTGTACGTTCATTTGTATAAATGGTTCCCAATGCCTGTAACTGTGCACAAAATATTAACCCATGGGACTGAAATAATATCTTCCTTTTTACTTTCAATTGGTCAGCTGTCGGAAGAGGTACAGGAGTCACGGCATAAGGAATTTAAAAAAAATTCAGAGAATGTTTTTCTCGCAAATCATCGAGGTGCAACACAAACGAAGATGTTTGCTGATTTTGACACAATTGCTGATTTCATCAGATCCGGTCATTTCCAATGTGAGACCCTTACCTCGCAAAAATATGTTAACACTTAATGACGAGGTATTAGCTTTATGAATCATTATGACCCACTCATTTGATACCGAAAAGCAGCCCATTATATTTTATTTTTTAACACCGCATACATTAAAATTTGTTTAATTGAACAGATATTTGTAATTCCTTCAATATTTCCTTGACTTCCATAAAACATGTCTATTTTTCTATCTTTATAACTATCGTAGAGTATAGTACATACATATTAAACGATGGTTATATATTTGATTCATATGTCAGAATTCTTCTTTGTAGTATTGTCTTACGTTTCATAAATCCATCATTTAATATGCGTCTACCATGCACCCAAGGCATCACATACAATTCTAAAATATATGTGTTTCATAAAAAATATATAAACTTTTATTTAAAACCATAAAATAATTGTTTCCCTCTAGAATCGTTAATTAACCCACTGTGCATCGCCTTGCACCGCAGTGGGAGGGATGGCTTCACTTGTCCATCACTCCTGGGCATACTTATCCCCAGATTCCTACCCACCCCTCAAACCTTTTTCCTTCCCAGGACTTCTTCTCCTTCCTTTCCCTTAAAAACCCTCCACACAGCATCTTCAAAGATGACATAGGCCCTGAGGGAATTTTTCCCTCAGGGCCTCCTGTGTGGAGCTAATATAAAAAAAATGTTATAAATAAATTGATAAAAATTACTTTTTATTTTATTCATATTGATATTTTGGCGTTTGGACTACTTTAGGCTACTGCAACTGAAATTCGGCTACATTACGTATGAGAAACGGCGATATTAGGCCAAGCGCTGTTGGCAACACTGCTTATGAACTGGTCCGGTAAGGTCACCGCTTTTGCTCCGTGCGGTTTATCGTAAATTGCAATAAAATGAATAATATAATATTGTTATTATTTATATTTTTATGTTACAGATTTTTAATGCACTACTAAAATTTATTACGACTGGATTTACACAATAGCCCTAAATAAAAAAAAAATATTGAAGATTTATTATTTATTACAATAAATTTAAAAAAAATGATTGAATATCTCTTATTTATAATAACTTTTTTAAGGTTATTCCCTTTTTATTTTTTAGTTTAAAGTAATTAATAAGACGAGTGATCCTGGGTTCGAGTCCCAGTCTTAATTTGGAAGGCGGGAATGGGTACCGCCGCCCCGGAAACTATTTACTGGATAACAAACACCTCTGTCATCCCAAGTAGTTCATTACGTTTGGTGACTTAGCAGGGGTACCCGGGTTCATAGGGTAAGGTTTATCTAGGTCTTGGCGGTGTGTGATCTGGGAACACTGAACCCCAGATTCCTACCCAACCCTCATACCTTATTCCTTTCCAGAACTTCCTTTCCTAAAAAATACCCTCCCCACAGCATCCCCAAAGGTGACATAGGCCCTGAGGGAAATTATTTTCCTCAGGGCCTCCTGTGTGCACCTAATGTAAAAAAAGATGCGCCATTAACTTTTTTTGTATCTTGTCCTTTTTCATATTTTCGTTTAGATTTATTATAAAATAAAATAAACTTGTACTATCATTCATGTGTTATCTCTTAGTACAAGTTTATTTTATTTTAGATTTATTATAAAATAAAATAAACTTGTACTAAGAGATAACACATGAATGAAAAAATTACTAGAATTTAAAATAAATTATCTGGTACGATTTCTGTGAATTTGAATCATCCACCATTTCTTTCGGCGAACTCTTCGTTTTCTTTTGATTTAAAGTGCAAATAAGTTAGGGCAAATGTGGCAGCCGATGTAGTTGCCTTGACGTCCGCCATGCTTGGGCGCTCCGAACACAATGTCGAACTCGCAAGCTTGTGCACACGTGTGGTGACCAACGTTTGCGTGCGACAGCTTACCGAGCCTTGCGACAAACGGCTTGTGGCACATATGTGCCAGCCTCATTAAAGCTTCCTCAGGAACATGTACTTATAAAAACGGACAACAGAGTCTGAATCTCATTCACACTCTTGTCGGTTTTTTAGAATTGCGTTTTTTAATTTGAATTATGGACATATTGACTACAGTAGATATATCGGGTCACACAGGCGGCAATAATAGGCAGATATTAATTATATCGAAATAAATGATGTGGAGGATTTTCCAACCCTTTTACGATGACCTAAAATGTGTTTTTTTTTATGTTTGGTGCCCAATTTTGCCATGAAATTAATTGCTTTGTACTCTTTGTAGTTACTTTTACGATTCTCTGCAACTGGAAATGTTCATATTACAAATTGAAACTGTTTCAAAATTTGCCCATCTACGTTTAACAAAACCGTAACAGATCTGCTGTTAAACGTCAAACTTGGTCAAACTCTACAGTAAATAAAAAAGAAAGTCAAGCTAACACTTTATTTTTAACATATTAAATATGTTTGTTTTAAAACGTAAAATGTCGGTTTATGTATTACACTATTGAAAAGAAATTATTTGTATAAATAATAAATACAATCATTAATGTTTTAATATTAATTTAACATGAAAAGTGTTTTTCTTTGATGTCATTTTATTGTCTATGAAAGCAGACGGTCCCACACACGAGAAATCTGACATTATGAATGATTAAAATGTTGGTCACAGGCAAATTGGAGCCTTTCCTTAGGATCACTTAACTAAGAGGAGCTTCTCGGTATACTCAGATTAATCAATTGAAAAGTTAGACACAACGGCTGTTAGTAGCTTATCCTATACACGCCATAATAATTTATTTACTTTACTTTTTGCTACCTTTCTTACATTTACACTAGTTATATTTTTTAAGATCATTATTCCCACTAAACATAAGAAATTAAACAACAGTTGCAAATAAAAAATCAATTTAAAATCTATAGTCTGAAAATATGTAAATACTATTCAAAGTAAAATAATAATTATAATATTGATACATAATTATTATGTAATGAGTAAATAGTTTATAACAATGTTGTTTGACTTTTGGATTCTCATCATCTGCCCTGGTGAAGGACACTGCAAAGCTGTCCAAAACGGCTCAAAGAGAATAAATAGAATTTCAAGCTTAAAGCACGGTACAGGCTACGAAGCTCACATCAAATGATACTGTGTTATAAAGTATCTTTTCTAAAAGATTTCTTCCTGCGGCAAGAGAGGGGGTCAGTTGAATTCAGAAGCGGCCGAGGGAATATCATTTCTTTGTACTGGATATGTCAATTTGCCGGCGCTCCGTGACACTCCGTGTACTAAAAATAACCCCCTCTCCTGTTTACAGCAGAGGAAGGGTCGCATAACTTTTCTGATATAGCGCCGGTAGCGGTTACGGAAAATAATGCCGATTAGCAAAGATTCAAACCGCGCTTATAACGCATGATCTTTTTACATCTGGCGGGTCTGTACAGGATTGTATGGCGAGCGCTATTGTGTTATAAGTATCTTTTTGATGTGAGCTGCGTGTCTGTCGCTACCTTAATACCTCAAAGTCAGATAAAATAATAATAACTTAACTTATATCCATTTAGCAATGTATCTATTCACAACAAAAAATATATCCTCACAAAAAAATAAAATTATAAGCATCGAAAAAAATGGCTGTTTACATGAACACATTTTAGAAAAATATAAAAATATGGCACCAAGTAAAAAGATTTAATTTTGCAAATCTACATACTAAAAAGGTATGGTTGATTCTTGAACACTTTATAAACATAAGAAAATATACCACTATGTATAAAGATCTAATTGCAGATCTACATTATTAAAAAGGTTTAGCCGATTTCACAAACAAATCTTATAAGCATAGAAAAATATAAAACTAGGTATAAACATTTTATCGTATAATCTATATATATTAAAAGGTATAGCAATTTTCATTGAACACATTTTACAAGCACATTAAAATATAATTACTATGTATTTGCAGATCTCCTACTTTTATAGTTCTCTTTCAATATTGCCAATGAAATATTGGTAGTGAGGATGCCTTTCGATTTTAATGATTTAATATCGCTGAGCAGCGACGGTTGGATTTTTCCAAATTTAGCCACAATTTTTGCCCTGTCTGATTCTGCAACATGCGGAAGAATTAGTGATGCCATATCGTAAGCGCTTAATTTAAGGCAGTTGTACCATATTGGAGTCAGATCAACTTGCAAAGTAACCGGACAAGTGGGTAAGAGTTTTAAAGTGTTGTAGCATTCTTCTTTCTGATTTCCTGCTAGCGGAGGATCCAACTGTTTGAAAGGATTTATTAAAACATTACTCCACGCTTCGATGTAAGATTTGCTGTAAAATGATTTCGTGCTAAACAGAAATTCTTTCAAATCCGATATCATTCCAAACTTGATCATCTCTTTTGTTATTTCATCCAACAGGTTTTCTTCGAGTTGTAAATGATAAACAAAGATCATTTTGATCACGAGGGAGATGGTGGCCTGATCGTGTTCCCGAGCGTTCCAAATCTGTTGCAAGGCTTGGAGTTTGTTTTCTAAGAATGTAGCAGTCAGGAATTCCAAACCTATATTGCACAATCGGTTGATGAAGTACAACTCCCACAGCTTGCACCACAAACCGGTGACTGTGAAGTTTGTCACTTTTTCAACCACATCGCAATCCGCTAGACTCAAAAGGCATTGCAGAGCTCTTATCCTGTTATTATAATTTTCCAAGGATTCTGATTCATCAAGACCGATGCGTGACAAGTAACATGCCGCCATCATCGGATTGGTTCCTTTGAGAATGTAGCACGCTTTCATCAACGTCTCTTTACTCAAAGTTCCATCGTCTATTGATTTGGTCTTGCCGTGCATACTGCCGTTGTGCGAGTGTTGGGTCTTGGATTGATTCAAAATTCTTTCTATAATATTAATTCTGATTGTAGAAGAATTTAGCCCGTTGCTTTCTGCAATGTCATCAACGGCGGCGTGAATATTGGGGCACTCGGTGTACGTCAGAATAGACTGGTGATTGTACAATGCCTCGATGAGTCTCTGAGGATTGTCACACAGTGAAAGGAGCTGTTTCTCGGCCAAACCAATTTTGTGAAGTATGTGCGCCGTTAACGTAAGCAAGTGTTTAGATTGCATTTTCTTCAAAACATTATTAGGTTGAATTTTGGACCAATGCTCGGCAAACTGATAACACATATTGGCTGCTGCCACCTGATCGGCTCCAACGATACTCCCTTGGTAGACATAGTAAAAGCAGGCTCCGGCCCATTCCAAGTTGGTAATGTGTTGAATGCATTTATGGGCTTGCTTCAAAAGCAGACCATTTTGTAAATTCAGAGACCACTTCAATCCGACAGATTCATTCAGAGACTTTCTCTGAGTCATACTTTCTCTGACTGCACTGCTGCATATCATATCATAACGCACCTGCATTTCCACATCCAGAGGCAGCAGTCCCGCCACGGGCAACCAATACTCATACGTTCCCAGGGTGAGTTCAGATTTCAGATTGGTCCAACAATCGGCGGAGATTAGAGATTGGAATGGCAGTCTGTAATATCCTATTTTAGGGAAGGTTTCTTTCACGCTGTAAACATCCAACTCGGATTGTTTCGGCTTACTGACCCTTCGGTATGTCTGCAAAAACTTCAGCAAAACAAACTCTTTCAAAAACACCTGATCGCTGCGCACATGCTTCAAAAGCTCGATGATCAGTAAGAACACTTCGTAAGAGTATTGGCAGAGAGTGATGGTAGTTAAATTCTGGAAATTTATTTCACCATTGTTAAATAGTGTTGTAAGATTAACAATCAAATCATCCTTCCGTTGAATTCTTTCAATGATAGTGAGACATTTTTGCAACAAATCTGCTTTCATGGGTTCCACATAAACACGCTTATCTCCAAAATTATCAGTAACAATTTCATGGTTCGTATTCCAAGATTTAAAAAGCGAGAATAGATAGAACATCAAAGCCTGATCTAGACTTATTCCAGTGACCATGCAGAATTCTTCCAAAGTAAGGAAATTGAATGAGTCAACATTTACCAAAGACTCTAGCAAAGCATTGATATTGCAAATGGTGTTCTCTTGCGTATATTCTGTGAAAGAAATTCCATACTTCTCCAATTTGGAAGCGATGTTGTTTTGTGAGTAAACATTGAAGGCCTGTTTATATGGAATGTTGACATGTTGAAACATTTCTTTGCATTGTAGTATATATAGAGCGACATTCATTTTCCTGTGGGTGTCTACAAATCCAGTTAACATCTCACTCAGTAATTCTTCCAGAGACGAGTGGCAGAACAACAGAATTGAAATATTCAATTGGTCGGGTTGCTCGAATGCCATCATTTTACTGACGAGAACTTTAATGAAGTCATCATTGAGTCTTGAAAACCAAGCTGGACAGCTGTCGTTACTTTGCAGAATATACATTGAATAGTAGGCCATTATTCTAGAGAAGTGTATATCATTCTGTTGAGACTGAAGCTGCATTAAAGTTTGCTTCAAACAAACAGATCCATCATTGCAGGCATCTGATTTACAAACGCAGATTGACAATCTGTTATTAGAGTCGATGGAGACATTTTTAGACATCAATTCACTCCACAAGGGAATAATTGAGCTGATTTTGTGAGGATTATAAAATGAGCAAATCTTCCATGTACTTAACAGTTCCTTACAATTATTGTGAGAATAATAAATAGCCATGAGCCAGCTGCAAACATGAATTAAATTGGATGACAAATACATGTAGTTACAATTCTGTAAAATTTTCAAAACGAGCTTCAGAGCATTTCCCACAAAGTTGAGGTTATTACAATCAATGTGACGGATTATTTCCACTATAACATCCACAGATTTCAGATCTTCATCTAACATGCAAATTTTACTGTCAAATATGAGATTTGCTAATGCACTTTGTGTTTTGGAATCCACTTGGCGAATAAGATTAAGAATGCTTTCAGCTTTCCCAAGTTTTAAACAGGAGCCTATCCGAATAGACATCATTAAAATCTCTTTTACATTATCTCCTTTGCTGTCAATTTTTTGGGAAACATCTTTACACCATTTTTTAAAGAAATGAAGGTGGTAGTCTCCGACGCTGTAATCACACAGTGAAATTTTGAAATTAAGTTTGTTTTTCAAAATATAAATACTGAACAAGTGGTCTAACACGACATTCTCTTCATTTAGGTAAACAGATTTCAGGAAATCAATGTGATTTATTTCATTCTTCTCATTAATTGTATTGGAGTAAAGCAATTTCTCCAGTTTCAGTTGGATAGAATTGACGCACACTATTTTAAAAGTATCCTCCATTTGATTATAAAGTTTAATGGCCAAATTGATCTGAGAAGATTGCAAATATTTTTGTACACACATTACATACGCATCTCCTTGTAGTGAGGGATAGACACTGGTTATTCTCTGAATATCCGCCAACATACCGGGTTCGCCTTTCTTTATAATAAGTCTGATGAGGATTTCATAATCTTCACACGCCAACTCGTGGCATTTATATTTCATCAAGATACTCTTGACTTCGGCTTGCACGATCTCCATGCAGATGGCCTTAGACAGCCGGTGGTCAGTTTCCTTGGCGCTGTGGGCGATCTTATTGACTTTGGCAGACCAAGGTATGGGAGCAGACTTTAGAAACAGAAGCACGCACTGCAGCATTTCTTCATCATCATTCATGTATTGTAATAAAATCTCCATTTTGTTTTCATCCACAATGGGGGAAACATTGATGAGCTCTTCGATGTGTTCTTTGATCAGATTATCACGGTTAATATTGTTCTGCATTTCGTAGGCTTCCAAATAATCTGAAAGCAACGAACCCAGATCTTCCGCAAAGGCTTTACGCAAAATGAGTTTCGCAAGTTCCATCTTGCCCAGAGTCATAAAGTCCTTCAACGACACTATTATATTGTAAGATTTCTTCAAGGTCTGAATGTTCTTCAAGCAATGCAATAGAAAGTAAAATTTCTCCGCTTCGACTGACATATAAGTCACAGTTGCATTTGAATCAAATATTAAAGGAGATAATTTCTCCGCTAACTGAACTCCTATTTCGGGCCAATGTTTAGATTTCTCCAGTGAAACTATTCTCTCTTGGGCCCAAGTAATAATAACATCCGTGCTGAAAGGTCTGATGTTAATTATGTTAGGGATAAAATATTCTAACCATCTCAAAAGCGTGTTAAGTTTGGTGTCAGGTGATACTGAATAAAGAAGTTCGGTAACATTTAGCTGTGTGAGTTGGTGAATGAGATAAGGGTAGCATTTGACCCACACAAGACAGGCCAGATCCAGTTGGTCATCACAAAGGAGCTTTAGAAGGAGAGCCAATGCACTTTGCTTTGTCAAATCACTCCATTCCAAAGGATTCTCCATATCTTCAAACTGTATAAGCTTGAACACCTCCGATTTCCAAATCAATTCGTTGAATTTCTCTTTCAAAGCATGATCATTTACAGATTTAAAATATTTTTTCCCAAATTCAAGTAATACAGATAAGCGTATGTCGGCTTCGGCTCCTTCCAGACAACAGTTCAAAACAAAATCCAGGCTATCGCAACTTGACAATATTTCTTTTAATTCCTGGAGATGTTCTGAAGCAAAAAATTTCTTCAGATTGGAGAGAAGACATTTAGCTTTCAATTGGAGAACGGCAGCTGGAGACAAGTTGTTCAGCTTTGCAAAGGCTTCAGCCCCTTCGTAATTCCTGGCAGCAATCAGAATTTCTAGTTGAGACAATGGAGAATTCTCTTGGATTTGGTAAATATAGATCTTGTTGTCTTTTATATCCAAATATATGGCCGAATCTTCCAATCCTCCAATTATATAACAATGCTCACTGACGGGAATATTAAATTGTAGACTGAAAATAAAGAAATCTGCAACGCAGAGTTCTTGTTCATTAGAGGATTTCTTAAGAAGTAGAAATTTATCAGTGTTTTTGAACGGTACAATACATTTTGCTTGGATAGACTCGGTCAGCAATATTTCTTGGTTAGTTATCGGACAAACGCCGAGGATGCCATTCTCAGCGGTAGACTTTACACAAACTGTTGACGCATTTATAGGATTAATATTCTTGGTAGCTAATTCAATTTCCAATGCTATTTCTTCATTCAATTCACTGTATTTCATACGGGTTAGTTTGAATTGGATATCATTACTTCCGTCTTTACTTGGGAGAATAGTGAGACAATGATATATTAAACTGTTGCTGGCCAAGATGAAAGAGCCATTTTCCTGTTCGTAAATGGAGATTTTTGAAAACTTTTCGTGAGTTATACGACCAGGAGAACAAACAGCCTCAGAGGTCAATAGATCAATAGTATAGAGTACACCGCTTTCCAAGATGACCACTAGCACATCTGCATTCTTTTGAATAATCACTCCACTGATAGGTGAATCAAATGTCTTGTGAAGTTTGACTATTTCGCATTTCGCATCAGAGAAGACCAAAACACTATTATCGAAGTAGACACATACGTATGGGTATCGGAGCGCAGAGAGGAACTTTGGAATGCCATTGAATGCATTGTTCTGTAAAATGTTAGAGATCTTTACGGAGAAGTTGCTAACTCCTTCATTATGATGCACAATGCCCGCAAACTCTTCGGGTGAAGACGATTTATCCATGACTTCCCAACAATCCATTTTGGCCTGAAATATAGAAAAAAGGTTTTAAAGTAATAAAATGATTGGGTTTGCAATACTTTCGAGATTTCCTGAGGCTGTGCAAGATTCCAAATGGTACCCGGTGCTGGAAAATGTTCCGAATATCTAAATCAAACAAAGAAATAGCCAACTGAACTGTATCATCCCAAAATCTGTATGAAGGACGAAAAAAGAGACAAGTTTACTAATAAATGGATTCATTGACATAATAATGAGTGGTAATAACATAGGATAAGAAGTATTTAGCTATGAAGATGATTATTATAATTCAAAACCTCAATATATAATTTATATTTTACAGACTGAGATTTTGAAGTTCGAGGGTCTCATTATTTAGACAAATATTACTTACGTGTTGAAGTGCAATGTGCAACACAACCGCGAAATAGATATTAAATTAAAAAAAGTTATCACCGCTTCATTATACACTGGACATAAAAGAGTTTGGAGAAACACAAAATTACAAAACTACAAAACTGACGGGTACATTTTTAATTTTTAAACATTTGAATTTGTTGCCATTTTAAGAAGAATTTATTGTCTTTGGAAAATTTAGGCAAAATTTGCTATCTATTATTCTTCTCCTAATTGCTTTTAATACCTTTTTTAAATCAAAGAATGTGATATATCAAAAGAAAAATAATTTTTAAACTTTCGTATATATATATATATACTTTTCTAAAAGTCATTTTTTTAGTCTCGACCGCATCCAAGAACTATTATTTTGATTGCAGTAAACACTGAACACTGACTGACAAATTATTTTGACATTTCTTATCATCTTCAGCTCAATGGTATACATAACCGTAAAAAGGAGAAAGTTTTAAAAATCGTATTTATTAATTTCAATGGACAATAGTTAAATATTATAATTAAAATGTTAGCCAGAAACAAGGGATTGTTGTGCAGTGTCTTGGTAAATGCTTACATGTTATAAAATCATAAAAAATCTTCTAGAAATTAAGACATGTACGATTTTTAGACATCAATCGACTGACTATGTTTGAATTTCTTTTTAGAATTTTAGTAGGACCAGCAAAAAATGCATCCACTCTTCCATAATAAGAAGTGGTGTAATTCCTATAGTGATTGAACAGACTGGCCGAGGAGAGAGGGCCTATGACATTTATTCCCGCTTGTTAAAGGAAAGAATAATATGCATGATGGGCCCTATCCACGACGATATGAGCTCCCTTGTAGTGGCCCAACTCCTGTTTCTGCAATCTGGTAACTGCCTATATGTACTTAACTTGAAATTTCTGTCCCTGTTTTTGCAAAATTTTGACGTAATTTCATTGCCCTGCGTCCAAATTTTAATCAATTATATACAACAATTATAACATAATAATTAATCTATTTTTTATATGAATACCGCACCAAGAGTCCCCCCAACTTCTTCCTTCTGGAGCCAGTGAGACTATCGCATCCCCAATTGGGGTATGTTGTGAGGATGAAGGTAGTGGGGAGGGGAAGGAGATGGGGAAGAGGAAGCTGTGGAAGTACCTGGCTGTTCAGATCTGGTCACCAAACACGGTTAAAGTAATTTCAAGCAACATTTCAATTCTAAAAGGTGGTCTTATACCAGGGCGATATTGA
This sequence comes from Limnephilus auricula, assembly GCA_951813805.1. Lineage (NCBI taxonomy): Eukaryota > Metazoa > Arthropoda > Insecta > Trichoptera > Limnephilidae > Limnephilus > Limnephilus auricula. Next base: position 1,077,171 of record OX638390.1, read on the forward strand.
GAGAATCTTCCACTCTGGAACGTGCCGCAAATATACTATAAATTATTTTTAATTAATTAATTGTGAAATAATACAAATTAATCAAATAAAGTTTATTTGCGCACGCCAGTTTCAAACCCGCGACCTTCGGATTGGGAGTCGAGAGCCTTGCCCTTCGACCACACCGGCCCATTATAGATAACAAAAAACAGACACAACACTTCCGAAGTAGAACCGATCATTTACGATTAGCTCTAGCAACTATAGTGTTCAAATTTTGTTTGGTTTTGTGTTATTCGTTACAGTACACGGCAGTATACTGTAACGAATAACACAAAATACTTCAATCCATTAACTGCCTTTGACGCCGGTGTAGTCCAGCGGTAGGGCGTTAGACTCCCATTCCGAAGGCCGTGGGTTCGAACCCGGCGTGCGCAAATAAATTTTTAATAGATTTGTGTTATTTCACAAATCATTATTTAAAATAATATATAGTATAAATGCGGCACGTTCCAGAGTGGAAGATACTCTCAGTATCGCCCTGGTGTAAGACCACCATTCAGAATTGAAAAGTTGCTTGAAATGGCTTTAACCGTGTTTAGTGACTAGATCTGAATATCCAGGAACTTCCCCACCTTCCTCTTCCTCGTCTCCTTCCCTTCCCCACTTACCTTCAGCCTCATAACATACCCCAATTGGGGATGTCATAGTCTCACTGGCTCCAGACGGGAGCAGTTGGGACTCTTGTGAGGTATTCACTATAAAAAAATAAAAAAAAACTGCCACCGTTTGCCTAAGAACTATCTATGAAGTAACTTTGTCTGTTTGTTCTTTCAGAATCCAGTAAAAAGCCTGTTCACATGTACATCAATTCCCCCGGAGGCAGTGTGACAGCTGGACTTGGAATCTATGACACAATGCAGTACATTCTACCGCCAATCGCTACATGGTTTGTTGTTTGATGTTCACTAATAAATAGTAGATTAAAAAAAACTCGCTCTGAAAATTTCTGCTGCTTCTGATACATTCACACAAAAGTATTTCAAATTCATTTAAAGTCATTATTTTTTTAATATTTTTCCTAAATATCAAAAGAATATTGTACAATTATTTAAATATTTATCAAGAAATGTATTTCCTTTTTATATTCAAGATGTTAAAAACAGTTTTATTCACCTTTTTTTCTTTTAACTCCACGCAAAAAACCCTCAGGAAAGTAATTTCCCTCAGGGCCTATGTGATCTTTGGGATTGCTGTGTAGTGGGTCGTTTAATGATGAATGTAAGTACCTAAGTCTAAAGTCATGGTGTTTGAAAGAAAGAGTACGAAAACAGTGTGCAATATAGTTGTGAATGATGAATGTTTGGAGCAGGTGGATGAGTTTGTGTATTTAAGTATGTTTACAAGAGATGTAAAGGCTTATATAACAGTCCACAAAGGAGTGTTGATACCAATCCTGACGTACGGCAGTGAGGCACGGAACTGGCAGGAAGGATGAAAGTAGACTGAATGAAAGGAGATCTCTGAGGCGTATGTGTGGTAAAACTTTGTAATGACCCTGATAAAAATGAAGAGATTCGGAAAGAATGCAAGGCTGATGTAAGAGCAATGGTTAAGATTAATAAAGGACTTTAGATGATTTGGGCATGACGAGTGGATGGATAAAAAAGAAATGTAAGGAGAACATATGATGCGGAAGTTAATGGTAGAAGAAATCGGGGTTGCCCGAGGAAGACATGATCTATTGAATCAAATCCTGTCAGTGGCTGAGTTGGCATTGCGTCTAGTTCAATTCCTCGGCTGGCTAAGTCCTCTATCATGACACAAGCAACATTTTCCGCTTACTGTGGTGGCAGTAGAAGATTTTAAAATAGTGTCAGGTTACTCTTAACCCAGGAATGTTTGTCATGTCAAGAGTTAGAATAACAGAAGAGTATGTGAATGTAGCAAGAAGTCTGGTGGGAAACACCATGATGGTTAGTTGAATGCCATTTAAAGGTATGTATTGTGTTGGTTGGTGGGACAGGTGTGTGGGTCAGGCCTGCAGCATGGCTTCCCTAATCCTGGCTTCGGGAGCCCCCGGGATGAGACACTCTCTGCCCAATGCTCGCATCATGATTCATCAGCCTTCCGGTGGTGTTCAGGTAATTATTCACTTCACTCGTCTTTATATATACATTTTGTTCTTCACCATATTATAAAATATCACAACATTCATAACATTGAGGCTGAAAAGCAGTTATGTTTCTTAGGGGCATTGTTTTATGTTGCTGACACACTTCTACTATACTCTTGTGGCTTGGCCTATTTCAGCTTATCGTCGGCGAACGATTTGCTGTTATAGGCTGAGCACTGAGAGTATAATGAAAGTGTATCAGCAACATTAACATTGAACAAATAATTAGACTGTTATTTACATCCTTTTAAACCTGTGATCTTTGGGTGGTTTACCATCCCACCACACGGGGGTTTTTAGGGCAAAGTTTATTTGATTTAGGGCCGGAAGTACCCGCCTAAAAAGAATAAGAAGGAGAGATACGACAATACGAACGTCGAAGCGAGCGAGCCAATATTAAAAACGTAAAAATTCTACCAAAAATTGGGTAAATGTTTAATAAAACACAACTCGTTTACAATATAGCAAAAATTTCTCTTCAACACCTTAAGAAGCATTTAAAGAATTACTGTGAATTTTTTCATACATATAACTTGTAAAATAACAGAAACAAACATGTAAATAATAATTTTCGGAGCATACTTTGCGATTTTTTTCTATCGAGGGAATTTTATGGAATTAACGTTTCGGCTCTACAAGTCTTCAGATATTATCTTTAAAAATAACATATATTTTTTGAAGAACTTAGAAACTTAAATTGTTCAAGGGACATATGTTATAAATTGGAAGAAAATCGGAATTCCGACCCTTAAAAATATAGGTAATTCATAGCTCCAATTGGAAAATCTCTAATGAATTTAGGCCACATTTCCCTTTTCCACGTATTTAAAGTCTTCAGAAGGGTAATTATGTGTCTTTTGCTACAGCGTAGAACATGTTAAATCGGCCGTACCTATACGATACATTTTCATTTTCCACATATAAGTGTTGGGTGATTCTGTATGTTTTGCTGCAGCGTAGAACATGTTAAATCATCCGTATCTTTTTTTTATTAATTAATTTATTAGTTTCAATAGTAGTTTGTACATTATGTAGGTATAAAGTATAATATAAGTATATTTTTTTTTGTTTTTTTTTTACAGTCCTCCCCACTAGGGTTTCCTGTTCTGAGGCGGCCTATAGTTTTTTTAAACTTTTGTATTTAGTTTTGAATTGTCTTTACATCGTCTTCATAATGTTATACGTAGATATACCTACCTATACGATACATTTTCCATTTCCACATATTTAAAGTCTTCAGAAGGGTGATTCTGTATCTTTTGCTACAGCGCCGTACCTATACGACACATTTTCCATTTCCACATATTTAAAGTCTTCAGAAGGGTGATTCTGTATCTTTTGCTACAGCGCCGTACCTATACGACACATTTTCCATTTCCACATATTTAAAGTCTTCAGAAGGGTGATTCTGTATCTTTTGCTACAGCGCCGTACCTATACGACACATTTTCCATTTCCACATATTTAAAGTCTTCAGAAGAGTGATTCTGTGTCTTTTGCTACAGCGCCGTACCTATACGACACATTTTCCATTTCCACATATTTAAAGTCTTCAGAAGGGTGATTCTGTATCTTTTGCTACAGCGCCGTACCTATACGACACATTTTCCATTTCCACATATTTAAAGTCTTCAGAAGAGTGATTCTGTGTCTTTTGCTACAGCGCCGTACCTATACGATACATTTTCCATTTCCACATATTTAAAGTCTTCAGAAGGGTGATTCTGTATCTTTTGCTACAGCGCCGTACCTATACGACACATTTTCCATTTCCACATATTTAAAGTCTTCAGAAGGGTGATTCTGTATCTTTTGCTACAGCGCCGTACCTATACGACACATTTTCCATTTCCACATATTTAAAGTCTTCAGAAGGGTGATTCTGTATCTTTTGCTACAGCGCCGTACCTATACGACACATTTTCCATTTCCACATATTTAAAGTCTTCAGAAGAGTGATTCTGTGTCTTTTGCTACAGCGCCGTACCTATACGACACATTTTCCATTTCCACATATTTAAAGTCTTCAGAAGGGTGATTCTGTATCTTTTGCTACAGCGCCGTACCTATACGACACATTTTCCATTTCCACATATTTAAAGTCTTCAGAAGAGTGATTCTGTGTCTTTTGCTACAGCGCCGTACCTATACGATACATTTTCCATTTCCACATATTTAAAGTCTCAGAAGGGTGATTCTGTGTCTTTTGCTACAGCGCCGTACCTATACGATACATTTTCCATTTCCACATATTTAAAGTCTTCAGAAGGGTGATTCTGTATCTTTTGCTACAGCGCCGTACCTATACGATACATTTTCCATTTCCACATATTTAAAGTCTCAGAAGGGTGATTCTGTGTCTTTTGCTACAGCGCCGTACCTATACGATACATTTTCCATTTCCACATATTTAAAGTCTTCAGAAGGGTGATTCTGTATCTTTTGCTACAGCGCCGTACCTATACGACACATTTTCCATTTCCACATATTTAAAGTCTTCAGAAGAGTGATTCTGTGTCTTTTGCTACAGCGCCGTACCTATACGACACATTTTCCATTTCCACATATTTAAAGTCTTCAGAAGGGTGATTCTGTATCTTTTGCTACAGCGCCGTACCTATACGACACATTTTCCATTTCCACATATTTAAAGTCTTCAGAAGAGTGATTCTGTGTCTTTTGCTACAGCGCCGTACCTATACGATACATTTTCCATTTCCACATATTTAAAGTCTTCAGAAGGGTGATTCCGTATCTTTTCTGCATCTTGTAACTTTGATTTATCACAAAAGACAACACAAAAGATTCAGTAAAAAATATATATTTAAAAGCTACAGTGAAATATTGTACAACTATTGTCTGTTCCTAATTCTATCTTTCCCCACAGGGTCAAGCGACCGATATTCAAATTCAAGCAGAAGAGATCATGAAACTTAAACATCAGATAAACCAGCTTTACGTCAAACACACCGGCCTGTCCCTGGAGCGGATCCAGGGCTCCATGGAGAGGGACAAGTTCATGAACCCCAAAGAGGCCCTAGAGTTCGGTCTCATCGACAAGATATTGGAGCACCCTCCGGAGCTGCCAGAGAAGGGAGAACCTCCCAAGAGTACTTGAGCATGTAATACTGATTCTAGTAACTAAGCTTATAATATATATTTTTTCTCATAAATGGTAGTAAATTGTATAGTATATAAGTTTTTCAATAAAATTATGTGAATGGTAAATTTTATTTTTTTGTTTGTTTTTATTTTAGTTTTTTAACAGTGAATGAATTAAAAATATTCACGAGAATATGATCATTTTATATGTTGTTGTTTTTTTTTTAAGAATAATATTTAGGTGTCTTTGTATTTGTGGTATAGAAGTTTTCACTAAATATAACTAAATAATACTCGCTATGAGAATCATTTCCAAGAACTATGCCTTCTATGGGGATTTTAATGGAAACCAATGTCGCCACTGACTTAGTAGCTTTTGGCTCTAGCCCATTTTTTTTAACTCCTACAAATATGAGATAATCGGTAAAATACAGATTAATTCATTGGCTACATAGCTACTTTAATAAGTTTTTATGTCTCCATGTTAAATTCGAAGGTATGATTTTTTTAATGCTGGCAAAAAATTTAAAAAAAGATCATCTGGAAATCTCGATCAATCAAGGCAAATTTATTTATTTCGCGTGGTCGCCCCGGTGGTTATTCTATGCACTTTACCCATTGACTATTGACCACATGATAAAAATAATTTAATTTATATTTATCTGGATTGGTAAAAAAAATTGCATGGTGTACTCCAAAGAAGCATATTGGTACCAATTAAATTTACCGATAAAACGATTATGTTTTAGGTTTATTAACATACTTCATGCGGGAAAACAAGGGTCCCGTTCGACCAAGTGGATTTTATTTTTAACGGCTTTATCTTTGAAAAGAATACATATTTTTAATGAAATTTTTTATGTACACCACCACTACACATCTATAATATAAAAATTAATGTTTGTTTTTTTTTTTTACATTATCTCCACACAGGAGGCCCTGAGGAAAATAATTTCCCTCAGGGCCTCCTGTGTGGAGACATAGGCCCTGAGGAAAATAATTTCCCTCGGGGCCTATGTCATCTTTGAAGATGCTGTTTGTTCGTATCTTATGCGCGGCTATACCGTGTTCATCCGATTGCGATGAAACTTTGGGAATATGATATGCGCATACCCGGCTCTGGAGTTATGAAATTAATAGTATAGGAAATCCTATTAATAGTATAGGAAATAATAATAAAATAATGCCGAACCCTCTGATATGAAAATATCTGGAGACGGTGAATTATATTCCCATTTAATAGTTTGGTAGATTAACGTGTTGTTCTTGTATTGTTTTGTATTAATTATACTTATATAATACACTTGCATAACGTGGATTTACTAGATGATCATTTATATGGAAAAGTGTATGAAAGGGTTTAGTTTTCCTATGGGAAAAACTAAACCCGTTCCTGAAAATCTGGTGCGTAAAAATAGTATAGGAAATAATTAAAATATTGCGATTAAAATTTCATCCGATTACTATTAATTTTTTTTGAATTGTTGTGAACATGCCCGTGAATACTTCTATATCTATACTGGTGAGCTCTGGCATTATGAAATTTGCATAAAAAAATTAAATCGGTCACATGAGTTGTTGTAAAAATTGGTGTATTTTATGGAGTTAGGCGGCAGGGAAAAAGACTGGAGGGAGAGGTATGCGGGAGGGTCGATTGGGTCGGGGGGGGGGGGGGTTGTTGGGAACTGCCGGCCAGAACACGACCATGGGGAGAATATTGAAATAGCTACGGAATGCAACTTTGTATAGCGAGATTGACCGAAAAGTATGCGTCGGCAGCGAATGTGCGCTCCCCCTTCGTCCACTCCATGATTCTATCTATACCAAGCGGAGATAAAACTTCAAGCTCCGCCCTCTCGAATGTGTCTTTCCCCACCAAATTCAAATAAGCAAGTTGCTCTGCCCCACCCTGCACAATAACAAAAAAAAGATGTTTAGAAGATGGGGAAGATTTGTATTAAATTTTTTATACATATTCAATATACACACACATTTTCCAAGAAAACATTCTTGGAAGGTGCTCATAAGGTCCCGGAGTGGTCCAGAGACCCGAAGCATGAAAGTGATAACATCGAAAGATTCAAAAAATGTTGACGAATGAGGAAGAAATAATAAAAGAGAGATGGATGAAATATTTTGAGGAGTCTTCTAAAGCAATCCGGGTGATAGTGAATCCAGCGGCAAATCAGGTATGAACGATGACGGAGTGAATGGTATCAAAATCAGCATGGAATAAAAAGATCTTTTAAATGTATGAAGAATGGTAAGGCTATTGGTTTCGACTATATTGTATATACTTTAAAGGAGATAGCCGTGTTTCGATAGCTGTTGAAAAATAGCCATTCCGGTCGCTTGAAAAACTTGAATTGTGAACAACGAATGGAAAGGAAGCAGGAAAATAGAGTATAGAGGATGCCACCAGAATACTGAAAGTCCTACCTTTTGAAATGTATCCTCTGGACTCTGGATGCACGACCACTCACGTATTTATTCGTTATTGCACGGCACTCTGTATCGACCTTGAAAGAGTTCTTGAAAAACATATGACGCAACATGCGTGCAAGGCGGTAGAAACGGTACTGGTCAGGACTTAATTCTCTCCTGGTGACAAAGGTAAAGACACATTGGATTGGATGGGTGTAGGTACTTAAAAAAAAAATTATTGTAAGTAAGTTATGCCCGAACAAGTCGTATTATTCTTACATGGTTGTGTTAAACTTTTAACCAGTGTTTAGAGAGTTTCACGCCATTAGATTGGAGAAGGGCTGTTATCATGCCGTTATACAAAGGTAAAGGGTCACATACAGAATGTGGGAATCATAGGGCTATTAGCCTACTAAATTCCGTCGGCAAGCTGTATGGTAGAATATTGATTGAAAGGTAAGAATTGAAACGAAGGATAAAATATAAGATGTGCAAGGTCTTTTCATGAGTGGAATGGAGTGCATGAACCAGATTTTTTCATTGCGTATACTCCTGTCAAAAAAACAGAAACTCTTCTGTGCCTTTGTAGATTTTCTAAAAGCATACAACCGAGTCGACAGGAAAAGGTTATGCAAGGTGTTGTCCAAGTATGGAGTGAATACAAATCTCGTACAGGCAATTGCGTCTTTGTATGAGGGAAGCGTTTCATGTGTTATAGCGAATGTTGGTTTTAGGGGGTGGTTTGACATCACAAAAGGTATTAAGTCTGTATAATGTCACCGTGGTTATTCAGTATATACATGGATAAATTGTATGCAAGAATTGAAAGAGGTGCGAAATTGAGTAATTTGAAAGTATGTTGGCTGTTGTATGCTGATGATGCGGTGCTGATTTTTAACAGTATGGAGGATCTACAGTCTCTCGTGTCTAGGATGAACGAAGTATGTATGAAGAATGAGTTAATGATGAAAGTAAGTAAGTCTAAAGTCCATGGTGTGTGAAAGAGAGAGTACGAAAACAGTGTGTAATATAGTCGTGAATATTTGGATCAGGTGGATGAGTTTGTATATCTGGGAATTACGTTTACGAGATATGGAAAGGCTGATAGAGACTTTGAAAGAAGGGTAAATGCAGGTTTTTTTTTAATTTAAAAAAAATTTACCGCAGATATGACATTTTTTACAAATTTTGTCAGTATCTATGCATATTGGTAACCGTACAACTCAACAATGTATGTACAACAAAAGTCATTAAAAGTGATAAAAAATATTTTAAAACTTGGTTAAATATGTAATGTAACCAGGGGTGCTAGCATAGTCCATCGATAAGGATCGGTAGGATAATTGTCGGTAACTTCTCATCGTTCCCTAGGACAACTGCAGATCGCTAACGTACAAACAACAGTTGATATCGAATATATTAGGGACACTTAGTCATTGTGAACTGTCACCTATTCGTTTGCGATCTGCAGTTGTTCTAGGGAACGATGAGAAGTTACCGACAATTATCCTACCGATCCTTATCGATGGACTATGCTAGCACCCCAGGTTAGGTTATGAGCTATTTAAAAAAAATCATAATTTTGAATGGCCTTTCAGATTCATAATTTTGAAAGGCTTTTCAGATAGTTGTTAAATGTCATTGTTAAGTTGTCATGGAACCATACTTCCCAATCCCCACTTCGCATCCCCACTTCCTTCAGCCTCACGAGATTCCCCGAAATTAAGTATACCATAATCCACCTGGCCCGAGGTAGTTGGGACTCGAGAGGTATCAAATAAAAAGACGCAGGCGGTATCAAATAAAAAGTAACACGGTAAATCCTTTCTTTTATTTTACGTTGGCGTAGGTACTTTCGAATATCCCTACAGCCATAAATAAACCAATCCCCTACAGCTAAGAATGCAGTTTACCGAGTAGGCAAGGCCTAAGGAGAAAGCCTGGCTAGAAACACATTATTAATAGTTGAAATCGTCAAGTGGAACAGAATCCGTTAGGTCCTTCTCGGAACCTGATTCCACTTCGATTCCATTATTACCACAAAATACCATTATTTGTTTGCTGGCTTGTTGTTTGTAGAACCGCCACCCTGACGCAAAAGGTAAGTGCCCCATAGACACAGCGCACCTAGTGGCAGTCCCTACCCGCCTGGCCGCCTCTTATCTCGCCGCAGCGGCGGGCCTCCTGTGTGCGCACCACTTAGGAAAAACCCTCTAACTCTTCCCGGACACGTGACGGTTTTGATCAAATAATAACACGTTTAAATTTGGAAAAAGGACAATGTTTTTTTTTTCATAGTAAATTGTGGAGCTTTCTATTATTGTTTGAAAGTGATCTATTAAAAAGCATTATCACCAAACATACTAATTTCGACTGTGATTGTAATATTTAATAACTCTTTCATTTATCTATGCATTTTATTATAAAAGTACAGTGAGTTAAGTTTAACTACAGTATAGTAGTTAAACTTAAATGCCGACCTGAACTTGATACGATCCATTCTCGCGCAGGTACGGTCCCTTTACTGACTTTACAATGACCGTAAACGAAAGAGAAAGATGCGTAAAACATACGTGAGACAGAGAAAGGCGTTGGCGGGGAGGCGCATGCCGCTTTTAATCCTACAATTATTATAATACATATCCCGTGATTTTTCACGGGTCTGCGCTAGTGATTCTGTTAAATCCTGTTAGAATATGATCAGAAAGAAATTCTAATAAAATATGCACAAAAAAGAAGTCCTACTAAATCCTACTGGAAAAAGTTCCTAACTATAAAAATTTATTGGAATGTGAACGGGAAAAATGTATCTACTACCAAATCCTACTCGAAAAAGGTTCTAACTATAAAAACCTATTGGAATGTGAACGGGAAAAATGTAATATCAAATCTTACTGGAAAAAGGTTCTAACTATAAAAACCTATTTGAATGTGAACGGGAAAATTGTACTACCAAAACCTAATGGAAAAAGGTCCTAACTATAAAAACCTATCGGAATGTGAACAGGAAAAATGTACTACCAAATCCTACTGAAAAAAGGTCCTAACTATAAAAACCTATTGGAATGTGAACGGGAAAAATGTACTACCAAATCCTACTGGAATGTGAACAGAAAGACGTCCTATCAAATCCTGTTGGAATGTGAACGGAAAAAAATGTTCCACTGAATCCTATTGGAATGTGAACAGAAAAAAATTTCCTCTACTCAATTCATTTCCCAGGACAAACCGACAAGCAAAAACTCATTAATCTTTTCATACCCACTCGGACTACACCTATTTGATTCACTTGATCGTGTCACGTCTTTCTAGATCGTCCCTGACTTCTGCTTCCACCACTTGCGCGTCACAGACTCTTTCGACATTCCTTTCTCCGTTTATCTGCACTACATATCCAAACATAATTATTTACTGAAGGTAGCAAAGTCCTGTTTTTACTCTACCAATATAGGTAAGTTGACAGCCTCCATGGTCGAGTGCCCTAATAAATATTATATGGTTTTTTTTAACCACCGGAGCGACAGAGCAATTAAAATAGTTTTTCTCGGATTGCTAAAGGAAATTTTTCCGCCCATATTAAAAAAAATCAAACTTCCGAATTTGATGACATACAAACTGATTATAGTTCTATGTAGCCAATGAATTCCCCCATCTTTTGTCTATTATCACATATCTGTAGGATTTATAAAAAAAATATAATTAAACCTTTAACCATAAAACATTTTAAAGAATCTAGAGAATATTTATTTTGTTATATTTTGAATGTACAATATATTATACGCATAGTCATTTTAATAAAATTTGCCACATTTGGCAACAAGGCAATCCGAGGTTTTGGAAATAGTGCCATAATGTGGCAAAAAGCGCTCGAGTGGTTAAAGAAAGATAAACATTCCCGACGAATGACCTGACAATATTTGAAAAACTCCTACTACCACCACAGTAAGCGGAAGATGTTGCTTGTGTTGTGATGGGAGGACTTAGCCAGCCAAGGAATCGAACACGTGCCCACTCAGCCACTGACCGGTCGATTTATTTGAGTTATTTGACAATTAATTAATTACAAATAATATATAGTATATTTGCATTCATAAATGTCATTTATATAATCAAAGGTATCGCCATAATGTAAGACCACGATTCAAAATTGAAACGTTGCTTGAAATGGCTTAAGCCGTGTGCGGTGACCAGAAATGAATAGCCAGATACTTACTCACCTTCTTCTTCCCCATCTCATTCTCCTCCGCACTACCTTCAGCCTCACGCCTCACGACATATCCTAGTTGGGGATGTCATAGTCTCACTGGCTCCAGACGGGAGCAGTTGGGACTCTAATCGGTCCAAAAAGGTTGGGGTCCTCTAATAAATTCAATCCTTGAAATTATTACCGACGATTCATTCTCCATTCACTCAATCCAAGGATTGGCCGTTCTATTCTTCCAACAAGCAAAATCACACAGTAATTTGGGTGGGTATTTAAATGTAGGAGCTAATGAGGTAAACTCTCCACAATATTTTAATAATTCATGATATTGTATCAAATAAATTTCATCCACTTTTGTGGGTGGTACCTACGATATTATTTTTAATATTACGTACAAGATCAACTTAAGTAAATTAGGTAAATCTTCATACTTACCTAATCTTTGTATAATATACAATGATTAGGTAAGTATAATTGTTATCTTGTAAGATTAGGGAAGACGAGGTAAGAGGGGATGCAGCACAGCTTCTTCATGTAACAAACTGGACAAATGTTGCGGGAGGCCAAAGCTCGTTACGGGCTGTAGCGCCATCGAAGAAGAAGAAGAGGTAAGTATGATAAAACCCTTGTGTGGAGGGTCTTTTTAGGAAAGGAGTAGAGGAAGTTATGGGAAGTAAAAAGGTATCAGGGGTGGGTGGGTAGGAATCTGTGGGTCAGCGTGTCTTGGAGTGACGGACATAAATATCTATCCCTCCCACTGCGGTGTAAAGCGATGTTCCGAGAGAGCCCTGCTGGAGACGTCAAAAAGTCTCCCTCAATCAGTCTCTCCCGACCCGGCCTGCCACACAGTTGGTGAGCAAACGCATCCGCCACCATGATCCGGACAAACCTCACCCCATTGTATCCCGGGCACCCTTGCTAAATCACTAAACGTAGCGAACTTAGGGTGACCTACGCCAGAGGTGTTTGTAATCCAATAAATGAATCCTGGGCGGCGGTACCCATACCCGCCTCCCTAATTTATAATTACTGATAAATCATCAGAACAATGATTTTTGAAATCAGAATTTACGTGAGTTATTAAAAGCTATAAGAATTCCTGATGCAATGTTTTGAAGAAAGAAGAAATCCTTTATTTATGTAAATGTAACTATCTGAACAGCTATAGCAGTCTTATAGTATTCGGATATGCATAATATGTACGCTTAAAAATAAAATGAAATATTATGCTTAAAAAAACAGGTAGTATAAAGGATTTTCTTCTTAAGATTATCATGAATGTATACCATCACACCATAATAAGAGCATGTGTCTATTGTGGTAGTCGATAAGCATGTAAAAAAAACTGTATACAAAAATATTTTATGAATAACAGAAAAAAAACCCCTAAAGTCTTGCTAAATGAGCCTAGTGTGAAACACTGTGTATTATTTATATGAGAACTATTGATCTATTAATGCATGTCCTATGTAGCATATTTAAAATGTACCTGTTTAGGTATGGTAGTTGTGTATTGTCAGAAATTGTCAGTTGCCAGGTGTCAAGTAGAAGTGCCACTACCCTCGATCGGCTTCCTAGTAAAGCTGGGGGGCACACTCTGGAACCACGTCAACAATAACACGACTGGTCCAAGGTGGCAACAAGCCATTCATAGTTCATTTGGTACAGCGGGTACCTACTCACAGTAGAGGAGGTAAAGTCAATATTATGGTTGTTACGTGTTGACCGAATAACAAAGTTCCTCGAAGGCCAAACTTGGGAATGAGGATAATAATTATTCCTTCTATGAAAGCGAACTAAGTTTGGTTTCGGGTGTGGCATGTAGAAGGCGACGGGAAACCACTACATTGTGCTGACTGCTCCCCAGTAATCATCGTGACGATTGAAAACATCTTGATGATGGCCAATCTCCGGTGGCAGAGCGTGCAAAAAAATGCATTTTTAGCCTGTCCAATTCTGACTTATTAAAATAATAAATACTAAAAATAATTATGATATTTGTTGTTGGAAACATGGAAGTTGCTTTTTAAGTAGATTTTCAATTTTGACTATCGTTTAATTTATGTCTGAAATAATTTACGAGAAACCATATTAACAATTTTTACTATTGCCCAAGCAACCTTCGGCAAGAGATCGACCTATTCCTATTAGATGAAATAAACCATAACAAATAAACAAATAACTTCTGTTCTTAGCTCGTAATGGTTTCCCGTACGAAATATGGCGTCGGACAAGTGAAGTTTATTAAATTGTTAATTAAATTTCCAAACACACGCTTTTGCCATTATTCATAGAAGATGTAGAGATGGTTGGTTGTAGAATTGCGTTATATATTGTGTGGAGAGATAGACTGCAGTGACCAGACGAGATTACTGATAACTGGGTTAGAGAATACCGTTGAACGGTGGTCCCATAATCTAAGTCGCCGAAAGAAAAAATGAGCCATGGCTTTTCGACCGCTAGAAAAAAGCGGACGTCGTAAAGCATCGATACCAGAGCACAGGGCAGTTAATGTCACAGGAATGATTATTTTATGCCATATCTTGCTCGGACCATTCAAGCGGTCATGCACACTCATGGTTTACACTAGGTTGGCCTGTCTGCTTAGTATTTGACAATATCTATAGTGGGAATTATGAGCCCACTGGACTTTAGATGCTCTTCATAGAATGTCGATGCCAACTAGATTTTACATTAAAAGGAAACCCGGAAAATTAAACACTAGGTATTTTAACAAACTTGCTGTCACTGTCTTACTTTCCCGAATACCGAGCGAAAGGGATAACTGCACCTTAGTCTGATAATACCGAAATAAAATCTACAGAATCAAGATTTTGTATTCCCCATTTTTCTCTTCCAAAATAGGACCAATTTTTTTTTACTATCTGTGCTAATAAATACTCTACACATATCTGTATATTTTGTTTTTTTTTTTATTAAAAGTCTCTGATAATATCTGTTGTGTATATACTGAACGTCATTGATATCGTCATCAATTGAAAGTGTTCAAACCAAAAAAATTCTACGATTTTTGGAGTGTCCTAACTCCTTTAAGAAGTAAATAATAAAAAAAAGAAAACTACTACTACTGTTACTGTTTGGTATATATAGTATAGTTTGGTATCTATATTATATTAAAATATATAAATTTGCAGTACTGTGAAAATACAGACAGAAAATTGGGGAAAACGTTTTTATGGACAAAACGCCGCCCGGTTTCCCCTTAACTCCACACAGGAAGCTCGCCGTGAGAAAAATATTCTATTTTTGAGGTAATTTTTTTTACAAAAATATATTTTTTACAAATTATTAATTTATTACTATTATTATCGGAGACGATTTCGTTCAGAATCGAATTGTTACGGCTTAACATGTTTAATAACCAGATCTGAATGATACCCGGATACCTCCCAATTTTTTTCTTCTCCGTCTCCTTTTCCATTTCTATCATTCTTAATAAGTCTACTCGGGGAACCAAATACCACGTACCTATCTAAAAAAAATCTAGTTTGTAAAAAAAACTTTTTATCTGCCCATGGCGGGTTACAAACACGCGACTTCTGGCACGAAAGCAGAGGAGCTTCCCGCACTGCCCCGGATTTCGTAATAAATATTGCTTTTTTTGGGATTTATAAATTTTCAATCTGAGATTATAACTTGAAACAATACTGCATAACGGTGCTGTCACACAAACGAAGTACTAAATTATTTAACGCACCAGACACCAAACTAAACCCTTTCACACACTTTTCCATATAAATGATCATCTAGTAAATCCACGCTAAGCAAGTGTATTATATAAGTATAATTAATACAAAACCATACAAGAACAATATGTTAAATTATTATTATATTATTATTATAGTATATTATTACTTAAATTGTAAATTATAGTAGTAAGTAATAAATCCATAATAAATTGGTTTTAAACAACAACTTCTAATTTATTTATTATGTTCGTAAGCTCCATCTAATTTTATTATTTATAAACATTCACAGAAAACATACTTACCTGGTAAGTCACTTCCGATAAACGCACTTTTATTAGAAAGTTTATCCTTGAAGAAGATATGACTTTGCTCGCTGATGACACTATATTTAAAACACTGAATATTGCATGATTTTACATTCGCTACCCTCCATTACTATTGATGTTACATTAAATAGACGATTGAAGATTTTTTTATGAAATAATCATAAAAAGCTTTCAAGTTCTTATTTGCTTACATGCTTACACATTTAGTTATTTGCAATGTCGCGGGCTAAGAAGGTGGAAGGTTTTTGACTATATGACTGTCTGAAAATGTGACTTTTAAGATTAGCTCTACATTCTGCCTAAAAGTCTAAATGTTATCTCTAGTCCATACCTTTTCTCCAAATTATTACATATTTATCTACAAACTCGTACGTTTCACAACGACAATCGATGACAGGCTATCTGCATGGGGTGAAAAAATTATTACAAAGACAATAAAATGTCCGTATTACCAAGCTGATTTTTAAATCAGGTTTTATGTCGCATAGACCATTCTCGAGTATTATATTTCCGTGGTTAATTAGGCATCTTAGTTTTATGAAGCATTTGCTTACATTTTGCGTAACGGAGTGTAAAAATATATGAAATAGTAGCCTTTATAATCTCTATGAATGTTTAAAATGTATGTCGATTTTAATGAGAAATTGATTGCTTTACGCTTTAAAGGAAAACATTATTTATTAGACTATTTCACACATTTGCATAATATTTTTTACTTATGGAGGAGGATTTAGTCACGTTATAGATGCCAGATTATTATTCAAAGCTTCACGAGGAAGGTACTTAGAACAAAGACAGCCAACCACATGATATTTAGTTTATTATCCCTCATCATATTTCACATTCTTGCAACGTGCTACGTGCATAATATCCAAATAAATAATATACCCAAAATATTGCATTTTATTATTAATATGTCTGTTACTTAATAAACAAGGCACTGTATTTATTTGTGCAACAAAAAGTCGTTTTGCTGATATCAGAATTAGCCCCGTTTAATTCTTTATTCCAGCGTTTCTTAACATTTTTCAACCACAGACCCCTACGAAATCAAGCACCATTTTCAAGGACCCCCTTAATAAAATAACAAGTAATAAATTTCGGACCATTTATTTTAGTACTACAAATACAAAAAGGTTTTTTTACAAAAAAATACGTTATTAACGTATAACAGCAACACCTACATTCACATTAGTTACGGTTAATAAATGTGAAGGATTTTGTTGCTTTTTTGCGACTAAATTAGTGATATTCGGGTTGATGTACTACTAAGTTGTAATCTCAAATCGGATTTCACTTGTAGTCTGTTTCTGTATTTGTTTTTTAGTATATATACGAATGAGGTATGTGGTTGAGAAAAGCAGTAAATGTTTCAGAGCTTCTTCTGATATTTCCTTATACTCTTTCTTTACATTCACCCAAAAAGTTTATGAAGAGGCTTATCGAAATTACGTTTCAAAACTGAATTACAATACTTTTATTTGGTTTTCCTGTGTCATTGTCAAGCCAGTAACATCTGTTTTGAAAGGGTCCAACATTCAGCAACATTGCTCCACCAGAGGATTCCAAAAACACTGATAGTGTTGAAAAGTGATTATAGTTTTTTTTATTATGGTCCAGAGATGAGACCGCGGACCCCCTTGCACATGTTCGCGGACCCCCAGGGGTCCACGGACCACAGGTTGAGAAACACTGCTGTATTCTATACTCCGAGATAAAATAATAAGTTACATTGTATTTATTTCTTTGTCGTTTCTTCGGACATTTTCTTCAATTTTTTTTTGTCATGCGGATGTCAATCGGTTTTGTCATGCGGATCCCTTCATTCTATATTGTGAAATAAAAAAAATTGTGAGGTTATGTTTGTTATTTCTTTGTTCATTTTCATCAAGGTTCTATTTCGTCATGGAACCCCTTATTCTATACTCTGAGATAGATAAGCGCGGGACAGAAAGGTTGTGGTTTCAGTTAGCGTTAGCGTCAATACTCCCCCAATAATTTTTATGGATCCGGAGATACGTGGAGGACTACTAATAAGTAGTCGAGTAGCGAGTACACATTTACTTGGCAAGACACGGAAACAAATAATGCGGTTTTCTTTTCCAGAAAATACTGCGGTCAGGGGGCTAGCTATATGGGGCCCAGTCATTCTGGATCTGAGACCTTAATGCAATCTTCAAATATTTCCAATATAAATATTACACGCTAAAGCTTGTTGAATATTAACATATCTGTGTTATTTAACAGTTTTTCAATTTGGGAGGCAAGTGAGGTCCGTCCGGGGACCATTTATTGGGTAACCAATACCCCGTGTATAGTGGTTCGCGTGACTTAGCAGGGGTGCTAGGATTCATGGGGGGTGAGGTTTGTCTGGGTCTTGGCAGCGGATGCTTTTGCCCATCCATGTGGTGGGCCAGATTAGGAGAGACTGGTTGAGGGAGACCTTTTGACCTCTCCAGCCGGACTCTATCGACCCATCGCCTTGTGCCTCAGTGGGAGGACATATGGATTTATACGTTTGTCACTCCTGAACACATTGATCCCGAAATTCTTACCCATCCCTCATACGTTTTGCCTTCATAGAACTTCCTCTCCTTCCTTTCCATAAAAAGACCTTCCACACACCATCCCCAAAGACGACGTAGACCCTGAGGGATTATTTTTGTGCTTATGTCAGTCTTCCAAAATGCAATGTTGCCACAGTTATTTCGCAGCATATTTAAAGGCATTTTTTATTAGTACCAAATCGTATCTGAACATTTTTTTTATATGCATACCGCACAAGAGTCCCTACTGCTCCCGGCGGGAGCCAGTGAGATTATGGCAACCCCAATTAGGGTATGTTGTGAGGCTAAAGGTAATGGGGAGGGGAAGGATACGGGGTGGAGGAAGGTGGGGAAGTACCTGACTATTCAGATCTGGTCACCAAACACGGTCAAAGTAATTTTTTTTTAGTTTATTTATTTAATAAATTTTTAAATGTTCATTTTTAACAGTTTTTTTAAACTACCATACTGGGCTAATGCCCGTGTTGTGGTAGTCATACATAATAAATATATTAACTAAAAAATAAAAATAAAATAACTAATTATCACGCCGTTTCCCCGCAGGGGTAGGCAGAGAGGACGGACCGCCAAACAACTCGGTCTTGGCATACACTCCTCGCCTCATTCACATTCATACATCTTATCATACATGCTATTCTATTATTCTGACTCTTGACATGGCCCGACTCAAGTATCTGATTCACTTGATCGTGCCATGTCTTTCTCACTTCTTCTACCATTCACATTCGCGTCATATATTCTCTTGACACTCCTTTCTTCATTTATTCGCTCTACATGTCCAAACCATCTAAGCGTCCCTGTCTTAATCTTACTTATGACGCTCACATCGGCCTTGCATTCTTTTCGGATCTTCACATTCCTCACACGATCATACATGGTTTTACCGCACATATGCCTCAGGGATCTCATTTCTACAGCATTCAGTCTACTTTCATCCTTTCTCTGCCAGTTTCATGCTTCACTGCCATACATCAGGGTAGGTACCAGCACTCCATTGTGAACTGCTGGCTTCGCTTCTTTGGACAGCTTTTTGTTGGCGCCAACAGCATTCAGTCCACCATTAATGGAGTTACCTGCATTTACCCTTCTTTCAATATCCCCATCAGCCTTCCCATCTCTCGTAATCATACTTCCCAAATACACAAACTCATCAACTTGCTCTAAGTATTCATCATTCACAACTATATTGCACACTGTTTTCGTACTCTCTCTTTCAAACACCATTACTTTAGACTTACTTACATTCATCATCAACTCATTCTTCATACATACTTCGTTCATCCTAGATAAGAGTGACTGCAGATCTTCTATGCTGTTAGAAATCAGCACCGCATCATCAGCATACAACAGACAACATACTTTCAGATCATTAAATTAATAATAAAAACTATGGTAATAAATAATAAAAAATAATCATTTCAAGCAACGTTTTAATTCTGAATAGTGGTCTCGCACTTACCAGTGCGATACTGACAGTATCTTCCACTCTGGAACGTGCCGCAAATGTAGGTACTATTCCTACACTATTTTAAATGAATACATTGTGAAATAACACAAATTAATCAATTATAATTTATTTGCGCACGCCGGGTTCAGACCCGCGACCTTCGGATTGGGAGTCGAGAGCCTTGCCCCTCGACCAGGGACGGCCGTCCGTAATTACCCACATGCCACCAGTATCTACATACAAAACATGTCCTAAATAACGCATCAACGAAATAAAATGCAAACTGTAATGCCTTAATCTGGTCCGGGTCACTTGTCAGTCAGGATGAAGCTTCAGGAAACGGAAATATTTTCAGCACTCTGCCAGGATCGGACCGGGCGGACTAGATTTTAGATTTTGAGATTTCCGATGCACGAATTTAAACTGGTGAGATTACTGCTCAGCCATGGTTGACATAAACGATTCTCTGATTATTACTTGAATCTATCTCAGCGGAGTCTCACGAAAGGTCATTTTCAGTGATTTCCTACACCCGATCTCTATAAGATATAAAATGAGCTTTCAAGTTTCTCTTGTCAACTCCATAAATTGTAATCAATTAAATAATCGCTAGCCATTAGTAGTGATGTCGTCATAAGAATAATTAATGATAGCTCGTGATGTCATTACATGAATATAATATATTAAGTCATGATATGATATGAATAACTGTCGAAATTCCATCTCAAGTTCCAATCTGTCTCCGTTTAATAAAAATCTGCTATATTTGTTACGTTCGCGCGAAAACATTGGCCGTGCCAAATTTAGCAGATTTTAGTCGATGTGAACTCTCTCATATTATTGACGATCATTTGGGGTCGCGCTCGCAAATACCTAACCGATATCGTTATAAGGATCATCTACATAAGCCTATTGTTACCCACGTAAACCGCATTCTCCTATCTGACATTTTTTCCAACCTCAAAGATAGATTCCGCAATGATTGGACATACTATTGGCACATTGCTAGTCAATCCAAGGGAGCCTGCTATGCCTTAATACCAAGGACCATCTCATCAAAACCATGGTTTCAACAATTCCCCCATTTTTCCAAAAAAGAAATTTCGTCACTTATTCGAGTGAAAATTGGACATTGTTCCGTTCCTTCTCACCTTTATAAAAATCTAGACCTGACTCCATAGACTGTACATTCTGTGGTTTAGAAGTGGGAACTTTAGATCATATATCATATACTTCAGTGGAAACCTATTATAATATACGGTTAAATGATTTACACAGGTTTTATTATACTTTATAAAATGTTATAACTGTTGGTTTTCCAAATAAAAAAATATATCTATACTTATGTCCCTTTCTAAACAATTATCCTTTCTTCTAGCCTTATCTAAAATAGCCTCCCCGCCATTCAATATCTCATCTCTTGCAAGTCTGAACTCGACTCCAATCTTCCATATAACTTTGAAATTAAATAAAATGAATACCTAATAAAATTCATCTTACCTCGCTCCATAATTTGAAAGGAGTTCCTAGAATACCCTTGAAGGGTAAAAAAATTATTCTGTCGATGTTGAAATTTCATGCTGGTGAGCGACCAACTTTCAGGTTTCTTGTCAATTCTACTATCCTTCCAAAATTTAGTTAGACTACCAAAACATAGAAAATACGCATTGTTCTCGAATGTTCTAATCCATCCCTTCAAACACAATCCAGAAAGTTGACATAGGCCATGGAAGAAATGTATAAAAAAATGCTGGTCCGCCAGTACGGCCCTGTCCCAGTCCTCGACCACGTGACAGTGACAGGTCGCGTCACGCGTCACCCGAATCTCCAATAGAATTGTTCGCTTCTGACATCACAATATTACTTCTGCAATTGCTTTTAAAGAAACTCCGTTATTTAAAAAATATTATTATTATAACGAGATACGTCATGTATAACGAATACGTTGTTATTTCTGCGACAGTTAAACAGGAGAAAGAAAGCTTTTCCCTTACAGCTGTCCCTTGAAGCTATCATTATTTTTTTATTCTTTCCAGTTGTGAATTTGATATTAATATATACACCGTCGCGTCGTAGATTCCGTAGAGCTTTTATGATAGCTCACACTTAAAACAATCAGAAACAACGGCTATAATTTTGTTTAATTATTTTTTTTCATTTTTTTTTATATTAACTCCATACAGGAGGCCCTGAGGAATATAATTTCCCTTGGGGCATCTATGTCATCTTTGAAGATGCTGTATGGAGAGTCTTTTTGAGGAGAGGAAGGAGTGAACATGGGTCTTGAAGAGATCCATGTTCACTCCTTCTGAGTGATATTATTCATTAAAAGCAAATATTTTTCGTACGAAATCGTAATTCTTACGTAATATGAATTTATTAAGGAGTCCCATCCTTTTCATATATCATTCATATTCTTCAAACGTTTTTACTTTACAAATATCATGTACAAATATCATAGGGTGTCAATAGACGCTTAATCTGTTTAGTGAGAATTGCACTATTTTACTGTTACATAAATGTGCACGAATTTCACAAATTACCTTGTTGTGTCCCACAGTAAAAGCCCTAGGACAAAGCGGTGGTACTCAAAGCTTTCCGATGAAGTTTTCTTATAAGCCCGTCAGTCCGAGTATAATCATAAATATATATTTAGCGGTTAACGCATAACGGTTTGATGAAAAATGGCGAGTGTTGCCCTCTGACCGGAACGCCTTCAGATACGTAAGTAAATAATCATATCGCTGCGCGTCCTTCAGGTAAGTAGCGATTCAAACACCCCCCTTCAGTCCCCCCTCCAGACTCAAGTCTTTAAGTCAGTCCTCAGGAAAAGGTAGGCCCAGAATGTACCGTACCGTTGACTGACGGATATATTCTTAATTTTAAATTGGACTTTCAACAGTTAAATAAAAAAGTACGGAATACCTTTCAAGCATTGCGAATTCTTTATTTTTCCATTTAACCCGTCAGGCTAATTTGTTCGGTTTTCGGAACAAAAAAAAATAGGTCTCATAGAATTTATACAACATCTATTTTATGTGCACATTAACGACCTCTTACAAGAGTTGAAAGATACATGAATAGGTTGCCATATGTGCGGAAAAGGCAGTTATAACATTAATTACGCGGATGACATGGTACTGCTGGCACTTTTAATTAAAGCGATGAGACGACTTGTTCAAATATGCGAAGAGTAAGCAAACTCTCATAAATTGTTGTACAATTCTAAAAAGTCAGTCATCGTCATTTTCAAACACAACACAACAACGCACAATTGGCTCTACAACCCGTGGTGGGTCTTGGCCTCCTCAAGAGTCTTCCTCCACTCATTTCTGTTTTGTACACGGAGAAAAATGTTATTCAAAAATACGATCATTTATTCGTAAAAACGGTTACAAACGGGACTGAAGTTCTTACGAACAAATTAACAGTGTTTCAATGTTTATTGGCGGGAAAATGTAAGAATAATTTATTGGTATACGTACGAAATTACGTATACCAACAAATTATTCTTACATGTTCCCGCCAATAAACAGTGAAACCCTGTTAATTTGTTCGTGAGAACTTCAGTCCCGTTTTTACGAATAAAATGATCGTATTTTAGAATAACATTTTTCTCCGTGTACTAGTTCTCTCCAGTTTGGAAGCTCCAAGGTACGTAGGTCTTTGAGGACGTTTCAAACACAACAAGGAGCCTTAAATATTTCTCCAATATATCTAGAAGGAAATGGCTCACAGGTTAAATATCTGGGACATATCCTAACTGAAAACATGAAGGATATAGAAGATATGGAACGACAAAGAAGAGAAATTAACATACGGGCCGGAATGCTCTCTGGGCGGTTCTACCACTGAATTGTGTACGCAATATCCAGCAACGCAATGGGACAAACTAAGGGTGTGCTACAATAATGCATACAGGCAACTTATGCAACTAACGAGGTTCTGCAGTGCCTCTACTATGTTCACTGAAGGGAGGGTGCACTCATTCCCAGCCTTACTTCGCCACCGACTAGCCAGCTTCCGGAGCAGGACACGGAAATCAACCAACATCATTGTCGTGGCTGCATCCGAGTGGCTCGGTTCCCCACTAAATGAGCGATGGATGCACGATGCTATAATATTTTTTATTTTGTATAATTTTTGTTGAATTTAATTTTGTGCTTATTTATTTATTTGTTTTCATTTTATGTTGTAATTAGGTACCTACTTAATATGTAATCTAATTTTTTCTTTTTTATTTTAATTTACTCTGTGTTATAGTTTGGGGTTTTACTGGGATTGCACTTTCCCCCCAGTGCTGCTGCAATAAAAAATAGAAATCGTTGTCTCCCTTACTATCATGGTTAGAAATGTGATTTAAACGGCGTTACAAAAATAAAATACCACGCTTTCTATTCGACTATAAAAGTTAACACTTTTAAAAAGAGTTTTTCGTTTTCGGATACGTTCAGAGTTCCATTTATTTAAATTTTATTACAAAGGGGAAATATTTTGATCTTCCGACGAAACAGGCCCGAGGCCTGAGGGATTAATGCATTTTAATGTGCAGATACGGTGATTTTTATTTAATATGATTTGTATCTTCCTAACACTAGTGCTGAAGTCGGAAACTGTAATGTTTCCTTTATATTTTCTCCAGAAAATAAGGTACATAATGGGACCTGTATTTTCCAGTACTTATAAATGAATGCTTACTGAAAGACTAAGGTTCTTTATAACACGGTGACTGTTTAATGATGTATTGTAATTATGATAGTTCTTCTGAGGATAAACTTCAGCGTCAAAGGTGCGCGGGACGGGTGGAAGCGGAAAACGGGAGGAGAAAGGCGAAGAAGGTGAAGAGGAAACGCGGGAGCGGAAGAGGAGGCCGAAGCGGAATGGGGAAAAATGGGAAAGGACACGCAGGGAGAATTTTTTTATTAATTTAAGTGGCATTGCAACGCAAGCCGGGAACTCGGTACTTCAAAATATAAAAATGTTACATTATTTTTAATTTGTTTTCTCACCTTTCCGTGGGAGGTGGTTATGGGTACCGCCGCTCCAGGAACCACTTTTTGGATAACACCTCTGCCATAGGCCATACCAAGTGGTTCGCTAGGTTTGGTGACTTAACAGGGGGTGTCCGGGTTCATGGGGTGAGGTTTGTCCGGGTCTTGGCGGCAGTTGTACCTGTTCACCTACTGCATGGCGGTCTGGACCAGAAGAGACTGACATAGACCTTTTATTTCTCCAGCAGGTCTCTCTGGTAACATCGCCTTGTGGTAGGGATGGATTCATACGTCCGCACCTCCTGCACAACCACCCACCCCTTGTACCTTTTTTCTTCTCAAAACCTTTTTTCTTCTTCCTTTTCTAATAATACCTCCACTCAGCTTCTACAAAGATAAGTATAAGTATAAAGTATTTATTTATCAAAAAGAACAGGAATACATTATTATATAAACTATTACATGTTTATTACATCCAGAAAATAACATGAGTATATAATATAATATCATATTATTACATAGTAGTATTGGTTACTTTTTATGTTTTTCCTTTTCACCTTTTATTTTCTTACTTTTATTTTACACAGTAAAGTTAATAATATATTTTAGTGACAATAACATTCAATTAAAAAGTTAATAACATATTCATTAGTATATAGATGACACAGGCCCGAGTATACTTGAAGTTGGGGTTCATATTATATGTACAGTAATTCATAATAAACATTACTTCTCCGTCTTCTGGTGCGCCTTCTTATCGGAGGTTGGATATCTTTAATGCAATATTTACCCTACAGGTTTATGAGGATTTTAAAGCCATCAATTACATATATTTCAAGTAATTAGATTAAATTTCCAAAAGTATATATGATTACAGTAATGGTGTTATCAGTAATTGTTATTACATACACTCAAATACATAAAGTGCCTCACCGGTATATTCGTATCTGCCCGGTGCAGAATTTACATGCTTCGAAAAATCCCACTCAGTGAGTTATTTGCTTTTATTTCAGAATATCGCAAATCCGTTAAAAAGCACGGACTATTATAATTGTGGAATTTGTGAAGCTCAAAGAATTTATAACGCATCTTCTCCATGATAAGATTTTTTTTTAGAATGAACACCATTATTAAACTTGAGGATCAGGAAATATGACAAAACATTTTACAAAAGAAAAATACAAATAAAATCCCAAATACACCCAATACTATAGAGCGCATTCAAAATAAATTTCTTAAATATCTCGGTTATGAATACAACAATAATTATATCTGCACTCTCCAATCTCTGAAATTCAG
The DNA here is from genome assembly GCA_951813805.1 of Limnephilus auricula. Classification (NCBI taxonomy): domain Eukaryota; kingdom Metazoa; phylum Arthropoda; class Insecta; order Trichoptera; family Limnephilidae; genus Limnephilus; species Limnephilus auricula. Next base: position 1,103,396 of record OX638390.1, read on the forward strand.
TCAAACGGTAGCTGACATGACATTTTTCCATAAAATAATACATAACGGAATATACTGCCCAGAAATTCTAGCCCAAATAAATTTTAACATCCCATTTAAAAGAACTCGCCACACCAACCTTTTCTACACAACTAGTAATAAAACCAATGTTGCAGCCAATTCCCTCCTTTCCCGCATCCTTCAAAAATTCAACACAATTCAAACAAGTACTATTTTTTGATTCCCTCCCTCTATTTAAGAAAAACGTTTGTAGCATACTGAATTCGCACACATAACACACATCAACACACGCACACACACACACACACAAACACTCACACACACCTCTCTCCTTCCATAATATACTAACTAACTTAATTTAGGTAAAATATATAATATACGTATATATGTTTTTATAACAGTCGTATAATTAATATCAATTATTGTTTTAACTTCTATAACTTTGTAACTATTTTCTTCTATGTAGGTAATTATGTACCTACTGTTTCTACAAAATAAAATAAAATAATAAATAAATACACATTTCGTATTTATATATATATTTCATTTTATATTTTCACATTATATATACTATAGAGTCTTACGAGCAAAAGCTCACTTTCGATGCACTTTCGTCATAGTATTTAATCAACCGCGGGGTAACTTCGCAACATCAATATAGCTTATAACTCCGTGGGAAAATGCAAAACTTTCAATCCTTGTCGGATTGGGAATAAGGTTTTCAATTCAAAGCGAGGCTGTAAAATAGTTTACGAGCTTTTTACTGCGCATGTATTATTAAGTTCAATACATGTGTGTCACGTTTTGCAAATGCAGTGATTTTATGGATGTACCTACTCGCGTGATTTAAATGGTTTCTGTTACCAAATTGATAGCTCATAATTCAAATTGTTTTCATGACGATGACTGCACAAATAGATGTTGTTCAGAAGAAAGCTGAACTGATCTCATAAAGCATTATTCATGTATTAATTATTCCGTTAAAAAGCCTTTTACATAATTTAAACAATCTACTTATATATAATGCAGTAAATAAGTATGCTACATGTATATTTAAAATATTGTACTAGAAATAAAAAAAAATTATAACAGATTTACATAAAATAATAAACCAGCTTTTTATTCAAGGAAATAATGTCGATAATTTTTTGAGGAACGCTAAATATAAAGACCATAAATTGACTAATTCCGGAATATATAAACTCAAATGTAATAACTGTTCCTCATTTGATGTCGGGAAAACAACTCGTAATTTCGAAATAAGCATCAAAGAGTCGGAAGGAGGAGAGAGGGGGCGGTATCCGGTGACTCTTTCTAAGGATTCAACAGGGGAACTTGAGTACTTAGCGACGGTAAAGGATTGTTTATTTTAAATAGTTCACAATAATGTGATTAAAGTTATAATATTCACTAAAATATTCGTTCTGATGGGTATTGTCGGGATTGCGTAGTTAAGACGTAATGGCGACATAACTGCGTGTCGGAGTGTTAAAAACTAACCATAATCTCCGCTATCTCTATGTAGATCCTGAACCTATGTTATTAAAAGTTCTAATTGATTCCGTGAGGAATATGTTTTCTAATTCTGGACCGGGCCAGATATGTCCGTAATAATGGACATCTTGGGCCATGGAAGGATGTGATTATTGAAACCATCACCACTCTTCTGCGAGGGTAACGACACAATTTGGAGGCGGCCACTAGACGCTAAGGAAACGTTCCCCATCAACAGCGCAGCTTTCCACGGACCTAGCTGATGGGATACTTCGGTCACCAGAGCCTCCTCCTTCATCGCCGGCCTTGCGAAACGTTCATAGTTTAGCTAGATAGATTATCATCGTAATGTCGATCTGGGTGAGTGTCCAAATTATGTATTGTATTATATTTAAATATAGTTTTACTATTTCAAGAGAAACACAGTATTTTCTTTCATGTAGGTAGAACCTCACATACACACACTCAGTGTTCCCCAAAATCATGACGCAGTGCTCACCCTGACAGATGGATGTCTTGTTCTTTGTCAAATACAGAGCTAGTGAATCATCGGCCAGACATGGTCCGATCTAACGATCAGACTTTGGCGCTCCAATATTGGGAAAGTTCGGCCTATGATTCACTTGTGGTATAAAACATCTTAAGAACATTATTGAATTGAGTATACTTTGTGCAAAGTTGTGCGGAGTTACACAGTGACCCCACTCACCGGGTGCTCAATGTTTAAGATAAGGGTGAACTCATGCTTACTCTGACTCATACTTAAAATGCTTCAAGTGCCCACCAGCACACCAAACACTACTTGCATCCATTGAAATGTTTGCGCAATTATTGGCATCTCGGACCTCTTGTTGAAGAATTATGTGCATTCAAAATGAAATGATTAACACTCTTAAGAGGTACCCCTTTCCATCTTTCCATTAAAATTTTATTATGCACTTTGACGTGCCTACGTGATTTTATGAAACTTCGTTGCAATATGAGCTTGATTAATTAACGGTCTCTATAAATGCTTTGGTTATGGGCCCAGAAGTTGCTACCTGAAAACATGACTTACCAAAAAACATGTATTTACTTTTTTTTATACATATATTTTAGATACATTATTTATAAAATGTTTTGGCTGCCCAATTAGGAGGAATCCCGTTTGAGGACAATCAAATTAGGATGATATATGAAACACATGGAACGTGTCTTCCACAAACAAAAATAAATGGAGGAAATAAAAAGAACAGAAAGAATTAAAAAAAAAAAAAAAAAATAGTAGTAAAAGAAAATGAAAGTTTCACACATAATAAATGTTGTATGTTTAGCACAGATATTGAAATAATATTTATTTTATTTTATTACGAACTTTTACAGATTAATAACATTACATATACGTTACATTCTTTTTAATTTCAAATACACAAAATACATAAAAAAGTATGGTATACTTTTTTTAGTTTGGTTACAATGAATTAATCTACGAGTATTTAGTAATGAATTGCTTATTATAAAGCTCCATTAACTATATGTTTGAAAGAGCTTGAAGTACATGACAAGATATCAGCATCGATACATTTTTGTTATAATGATTGCAAGTTCTCAATAAGAAAGAATTTTTCCTGAGACTAGTAGAATTTCGACATGAAACAATGACTTGTCCCCAGTTTTCTTACTCGGGACTCAAATATTCATTGATGACAAAGAGAATGGGTATATTCTTAATAATCTTAATAACAAATTAAAACAAATTATAACAAACAAACATTAAAAACAAACTAATGTTTGCATTGCACGTAAATCTTCAAACAGTCCTACCTATATGTGTTGTATAAAATAAGAAGAAGAACAAAAAGAGGAGAGACAGAATATAATGAAATAACTAACCAATTAAAACATAACGATAACCGTTGTTTGTTTAGCAAAGTTATTTAAATAATAATAACAATAAAATAAAAAAATTATCTATTTAAAAACAAAGGATTAAAACAAAATAGCTAATTGGTGTTTGCATTGCATATTATGGTATTATACACATATTTTGTATGAATAAGAACTGGAAAGAGAAAAGAAAGGATAAAGTAAGATAACCAACTATGTACGAATGTGACTGTTGTTTGTTTAGCAAAGTTATTGAAAAAGTAATCTAATAAAAGGTATACCTATATACTTAAGAGCGATTGACCAGCAGCTGAGAATAAAATATTTAAAAAATGCTTGCTACTGTACAGGAAGGTTCCAATGAGAAAGATCGATTATTTCCCCCTATCAAAATTAAAGAAAATTAAATATCGATTTATTCAAAACTTCCTTTAATATATACCTACATTCAAGTAAGCAATGAAAATGCTCAAAACGCACGATGATAAATTATTTATTAAATATCTTGTATTTCTTGTAAGTATTTTTTGATCATAAGAATTTATGATTTTTTAATAATGTCTAAACAAAATAAGTGTGTAAAAAAAAAATATATATTTTAGTTTCATTAGTTTTAGTTATTTTATTTTAGTCACAAAACACGTTCACGGATTATTTATTTTTTTAATGATTTTAATTTAACCAAACTAAACATATTATTAATAGTACCTATTATTAAATCTATTATTTATTTATAAAAAATCTTCATCAAGGTACAAAGAATTTATACTGAAAATTAAGACATAGATTTTTTAAATTTTTTTTTATAGATAATGGATATATATACATAGATATTGGAATAAACAAAAAAGCACAGAAAAATATGTACCTATCTATTGACAATAAAATGTATCAATGCGCGGTGGGAGAAGGTAATGAATTAGTAATTATTGTAAAAAATATATAAAAATTTCAAAAATTTTTGTATTTACGTAACCAAAAATTTTATAAATTTTAAAATACAGAATCAAGGAGCAACCATGATGTCTAAATAACGCTTCAAAATATGTACATAAATAGGTATTAACGTAAAAATATACCTATACTTAAATAGGTATTCACGTGAAAATAAATTTAGGGGTTAGCTATTTAAAAGTGAATTTCCTTATTGTTTGTTTAAATGACTATTGCCACTTTTTCTAATTAGTAAAATTTCAAATTTATCTAATTTCATTTCCATTCTATATGTATGTACAAGGTGTAGCCCTTTGTTTAAATGAAAAAATGTTTTGTTTCAAACATTTTATTGGGAAATTCAGATCAATTATATAATACCTTAGATGTAATTGCGTAATGCTATCTTCAGTATGTGACAGCTTTTTCGAAGATTAATGGTAGATTCAGACTGGGTCGACGTACGTGCCCATCGCTACGCCTAACAATATCTGTGGCCATTTTCATAGAAAATGTATGGGTTGCTAAGCATTGTTTGAGTAGCGATGCGTACGTACATCGTCCAGTCTGAACCTACCATAAATCTATGGCCAAACTATAAAAAAATGCATTGAATATAAATTTCGATTCAAAACCTATTTGTGCAAGTGGAAAGACATACATTTTTGTGTTCTTCCACTTGAACAAACATTTTCTTATAAACTCATTGAAAAGGCTTATTTCTTTGTCTAACGATCCCTGTAATCCTGTGAAACATTTAAAAATGCCACAGGACAAACATCGTCTGTTGGAACAGTTGTCCGCCGGCAAACAGCCTTATTATTTAGAAATACAAGAATCACCCGACTTTAACGTCTCGTTTATTTATTTATTCAGTTGGACCAACATTGAGGTCCTGTCTCCGTCCCTTAGCGGGATGGAGTGGGTTCGATGAACTGTTGTATGATTTTTAACTTTTTATCACAGAAGTTGTGGTAAATATGACTTCTATTAGAAACAGTCATGAAAGTTATAATAAATGAATGTCTACTGATACTATTACTCTATTATGAGGACTACCTATCAAAGCTACTGATTAGGCTATGAATACCGGCCTTATTGTAATTATAAATTCTTCGCAAACCAAATATTTCTTAGTTTTATTTGTTACAGTTCAGTAGAAGAAAATTGCAGCGGTTAGTATTTTCATGGACGAACGGATTGATTGCTCCTTCATTGTATGGCTGAGACATCGACGCATGGTTAAGAACAAAACCCACGATGCCAGTGTGTATGATAATAACAATATACTCGTAATTGATCAACTTTATGTTTACAAATCTCACGAAATCCAAAATCTAAATTTTGTCACTTTGCTTGCAATTCGTCTTCTTATGAAAATATGCGCGTCGATGAGAAATCAATGACCCGGCATTCCGCTAAAGCTAATAGGTTAGCAACCGCCTCAAAGGCTTCTGATAAAATAAGTTCTGCTAAATATTTTGTCTTCGGGGGATCCATTATATCAGCATAATATTTTAATTAATCGGCCGCAAATGCAGTTGATCAAAAAAATGGTTCGATTTTGGAATTTCCTCTCTGGTACGGTAGCGAGGGCAGGCGGGGGGGGACAGGGGGGCACAGGGGGCCCGGCCGGGCGAGGCAGGCAGCAGGCAACACCAGCAGTGTGCCGGAGGCTGGCCGCGCGGACGGACGTCATACAGATCGCGCTAGTTGCATTCTCTCCCCGCGCCCTGTCCCCTGCAGCCTGGACGCCTGTCGCCTGTCGCCTGGACTTCTCGCGAAGTGCAACGCGCTCGACCCGATAAAGGACCCATACACTCCGGCATTGTGCCGAGTGGTTCGCGCTAGATCGCAGATCGCGTGTGACAGCTCCGAGGCTGGGAATTCGCTCCGTCGCGCCTTTCTTCGGATTTACACTCGTCTGTTTTTGTTTATTTTTCATTTGCTCTTTTGACGTCTCTGTGTATATTGCATGTTTGTATTGTGTCATGGCAAAAGCTGCGAGTTTGTGGCGGAAAGTACTAAAGCGAGCGCAGAAGTTGCTTCCTTTGAAGCTACGTCTTCGGGTTATAAGTTCATTGAAGTATGCGGTGAGAACATTTATATATTTCATTATCTAAATACCCCTTATTATTTGTCACCATTTTTACATTATTTTTGCAGCTAATTAAAGAATGCTCAAGATTGGATATGATATTAGATTAAAACAGCTAAAAGTATTATAGTGATTTATGTTTGGGGTATTATGCCGTGTTACGTACCTTCTTCATTATCCAACGTTAGCGTTAGTGTCCGTCATCTTCCATCACACATCTGCTCTGATGATGGACACTGTAAAGAAGGAGGTAGCGCAACACGACAAATTACCCCAAAAATGAATCAATAATGCACCTGATTGTTCCGTTAATTCCATCAATAAAAGCACATCATTTTAATTCGTCATTTTGTAATTGCTTAACTTGGTCAAACCGACATCATCAGTTTAATTTGTGCAGATAAATTTGCATGTTTATAACGAAACTAAACGATTTTTTTTAATTATTTCAATTTCTACAGCATAATCTTTCCTATTTCAATTTGGGAAAGTCGATATAACAGCTTTCGATTTATTTTCTAAAATTAGTACCTACCTACGTAATAAGACAATTCAATTTTTCACTAACATAATGCAGATAAATGCATAGGTATACAAAATTTATTAATTTAGTCTTATATTTTTAATTTTAAACGTAATATTATTAAATTAAATTAAAGAAAATAAATGAATTTAATAATATAGCGGTTTACACAAAGTAATTTGTTTCATTTAAAATAATTGATGACAAACATAGAATTCCTTACATTTCTGAATGAAGTTATAATATTAACACAAGTCTCCTGCATTGTTGAACGCATCAGTCTGTAAATATATATTTTTGGAGTGTCAATAAGATACCACAGGTCCAACGTCTAACAGCTTCGAAAAAACGCACCGGCTGTAAAAAATAGTTGTAAAATCAACGGAGGAATCATAATATAACCGTTTTTAAACGGAATTATACTTCATTTGAACCTGTACTGTGTATTTTATCTGTCCGACCATGTGTTGATGTGTAGATCACTTTGTTTTTTAAATTACAATACTTCCAAAATGAAAAGCCACGATATTAATTAAGGGCGAATTAATGAACGAAAGGAGTGTAAGGAGAATATATGCCGCAAATGTGAATGGTAGAAGAAATGGAGAGCGACCGAGGAAAACATGGCACGATCAAATGAATCATTGATACTTTAGTCGGGCTACATCAAGAGTAATAGAAGAGTATGTATGCGAGGATGAATGTGAATGAGACAAGGAGTGTGTGGTTGTTAGGCTGTCCGTTCACTCAGCCTAGCTCTGCGGGGAAACAGTGTGATGGTTAGTTAAGCAGTTAGTTAGTTATAATAAAGTTGTTTATTATTTAGTGGTAAATTGAAGGTGTCCACCGACTTGGCATAATTGATTCTTTCCATTAGTATTTCGGGCGATGAAGAACACATATTATAGTTGTTAGTTCCGGAACTGCACTGAAATAAATCTCGACTTCTAATATTACGTAGGCAAACCGAAAGGTTAGCACGCAATTCTGGACTACCAAATGTATCATTTAAAATTTTATATAGAAACACCAGTCGCGAAAATTCTTTCATCTGATAATTTAAGCATATTCATTCATATAATTTAAAAGAGTGTTGTAGTTGTAGATATTATAGGAATAGCCATTACAAATTTTATTATTTTTTTATTATCATAAATTAGTTTTAGTATTTCTTGAAATTTATTAACAAATCTTTAAATTTTAACATATTTTAGTTTTTTTTTTGAAACTTCGAAAAATGTTATTATTAAATAATTTTTTTATAAAATAAGTTTTTATTTTTCCATTTGTGTGAGTGTTTTGATTAAAATTTTGTGTAGTAATTGAAAATACTTGTGTGAATTTTTGGTGCATTTATTTAAACACTTTTTTTTACATTAACTCCGCACTTAAGGCCTTGAGGAAAATGGGCCTAAGGGCCTTTGTCGTACTTGATGATGCTGTGCTGAGGCTATTTTTAAGGAAAGGAAGAAAATGAAGTTCTGGAAAGGAAAAAACGATTATAGGTGGGTAGGAATCTGGGGTTCAATGTGTACAAGAGTGACATACGTATGAATCCATACATCTCGTTGCGTTGTAAGGCGATGGTTAAAAGAAACTAGCTGGAGACGTCAAAGGGTCTTGCAGCTAGTGGGTAGGCGCATCGGCCACCAAGACTTGAACACACCTCACCCGAAGAACCCCGTTTAACTCACCAAATGTAGCGAACCACTTGGGGTGACCTACGGCAGAGGTGTTGGTTTTCCAATAGATGTTTCCCGGGCAGCGGTACCCAAACCCGTTTTCCAGATTGTTATATAATTCTTTAATAAATAATAATTATTCACAAATTTTCAAATTTTCATTACATACTCAAGCTAGGTTTTACATTGATATAATTCGATTAGGCCTCTATTACCAAGTAGAAGTTTGTAGGTGTTTAGTCAATATGGTAAAATTAGTTTGTTGTTTATTAGCCAACTTTTAAAACGAAACAGCGTTGATATTATCAACACATTAAGCTTTTTAGTATTTTGTAGAACGGTTTTCAGCAATAATAATCAAAGCATGGTTCGTCTAACGCTATCTTACTTCTAAAGACTAGACAAACTATTATAAAAACTTATGGCCAATAGATGTCTTCCACCGGTTCATATATCACTATTACAAAACGTACAATGCATTTGACCAACGAACGTGATGCCGCGTTAAAATGTACATATATTGTTTTATTTTTATTCTCTACAACAGATAAAATACAGGACCATACTAAAACAATATATTATTGTTTATTAGAGAAATTTAAAATATATAAGAAATCCTATTATTTAATCCTTGTATATATTTTAATAATGATACATTAAATGTTCTTTATATTATACTAGCTCACCCGGCAAACTTCGTACTGCCTCAGAATCAATGAATGTTGTGTTTAATTATTAAATGAATTAAATGAATTTTTTATTAAGTTAAATACTCTAAATAAATCAAGTTCAGAAATCAAAATAAAAAGTATTTTAATTACATTAAAATTAATGTAATTCAAGTGGCATAAAGCCATTTGCTTATGTATCGTTTTCAAGCAAAATGCAATACGAAATGTTGGGCACATTACACCATTGACAGTTCGAAGTAATTCAAATGGTATCGGCCCATGCACATTATTTGAAAAGCCGTTCCATACAAAATATATGAAAAAATGAATTTTCTTCATAATTTTTTTTCCGTGATTTTTTCCGATGTTTTAATAGTTATCTGCTATTCAGGACGGAGACAAATACAACAAATCAAAGATCATTAAAATCGGTTCAACCGTTCTTGAGTTATAAATGGTGTAACTAACCCGACTTTGTTTTATATATTAAGATTAAAAGCAAAATTTTATGATGGACGGTACAATGATACAAGGATTTAATTAGAATATTTATCTTAATAAATGTGATTCGTCTCTCGGTAAGAGACAGATTGAGGTGGAAGGCTTGGAATAATGTAAATAAAATCTTTGTAATTGCGTATATATTAAGACGTTGGTTTAAGACATAGAAGTTAACTACCCATAAAAAAAAACAATAAATATTAAGCTCTAGATACTAGCAACTTTAATGTCTGTTTTAACATCTCTGTTTAGCTACTTTACTGCATTTTTGTTTTGTAAAAGTCGTTTTTTGAATAAATTAGCAGCACAATAATTTTTAATGGAAATATTTAGTTTTTATTACTCATCGCATAAATCATTATTTTAACAATGAAATGTTTTTTCTTTGCATATGTGTCCAATAGACTGTGTGGGTGAAGATAAGTAAGAAGATTATTAATGAAATAAAAAAGGGAAAATGAAGGAAGTGAATATTTTATTGGATAACCAACACTTCTGCCATAGGTCACCCCAGGTGATTCGCTACGTTCGATGACTTAGAAGGGATGCCCGAGTTCACGGGGTGATATTTGTTTTGGTTTTGGTGGCGGATACGTCTGCCCACGTTCTACGTGGCAGACCGGATCTAGAGGACTTGTTGAGGGATGCCATTTGGCCTATCCTGCAGGATTTTCTTGACCCAAATCCTTGGGAAAAATGTATTCATGCGTCCGTCACTTCTGGACACATTGCTTTCATTCCTACCGACTCCTTATAACCCTTTCTAAAAGACTCATAGCACAGCATCCCCAAATAGGACATAGGTCTTGAGGGAAATTATTTTCCTCAGAATGGTTTTTCATGAGTTAATAAGATAAAACGCCACATTTTCGCTACATACCTGCGATTAAAAAATCTGAAAAAATACTTTAAATACATAGCAGCTCTAACTTTTAGCATGGAAATATGTAAAAATGAAAATTATTTCCATACATTGCTAAACTGTTCAATTTGTTCTGCTCCATGGCATGAAATTGAGAAAAAATCTTCTCTAAAGAACAATTGAGCACCTATTTATTAATTAATTACTTTTTTTGAAGAGTGAAAATTAATTAAAGCTATTAAAAATGAGTCAACGTTAGAAGCAGCTGTCATAAAGTACATTGTTCCGTAGATAAATGGTTCGGAACCTATGATTACGAAACTGATCAATGTATTATGGAGACGGATTGGTTGTACGTTGACCCGCCGACTGATGTATGGTGATCTCATTCTAATAATTTATTTTATAAATTGGTGGCCTCATATCATATAGATAATGGCATCAAATGCCCACTGGATGGAGATTGGCGATGCAATTGGAAATCACGGGTTCAGCACCGAGAGCTTTTACCGATATGCCGCATTTGTGCTTTAATTACCGATCCGTGCTAATTTGGTTCAATTATTTATTCACCGCGACGTAACCTATCAAAATGCGAGATATCTATATATTTATAAAGCATTGAACTTTTGTATTTTTAAGAGGGTTATTTACAACTTGCTGCCAATATATTCCCAATTCTTCTTTTGGTTTTCAAAACAAATGCACTCGAATCTGCTATTTTTCTTGTCGTTGTTCCAATGTTTAAATACTTTTCCAGCATGGTGATGGTTAGGGAGAGGTAGGTACTTGAAAATGACATCCCGGTAGGAACTATGCATAGGTATTCTCATTTCAAAGCCAAACAACCAATATGGCGCATTTTTGCTTTAATTAGCAATCTGTGCTGATTTTGTTAAATGAATTATTTACCGCAACGTAACATTTTACTCTCGGATCATATACAAGATATCACTAGCTGATACCCCGCGTTGTAATGCCACTGAAATAAATAAATTGTTTCTCCCTGCGCGTCATTTCCCATTCGGACCCGTTCACTCTTCCCCTCCTGCGTCCCTTTCCCCGCGCTACACCTCCCCTCTCCCGCTGTCCCCCTTCTCCCTACTCTCCCTTCTTTTTTCCCTGCCGCTTAACTCCATAAAATACACCAATTTTTCAAACAACTCGTGTGTGACATATTGCAAATTTTTTGCACATTTCATAACGCCAGAGCTCACCAATATAGAAATACCGTGACATAGTCACCTTCGCGGGCATAATCACAAAAACTCACCAAATTTTCATAGCAAACGGATGAATGTCTAGAAAATAATTTCATAACGTCAGAGCTCACTATCCTATAACCAATGCAGGCATGTAAACATCAAATCCCCAAAGTTTCATCGCAATCGGATGAAGGGTATGGCAGCGCCTAAATAAGAACAAACAAACATTTTTTTTATATATGTAGAAGATCGAACTTTTGTATTTTGGCAGGCATTAATTTTAGTCCAAGTTAAGTCGAAATAATAATTTTTTTATTTTAACTTATTGAGTAAAACCCCAAATTGTGATATTTAATCACTGAAGACAATATTAGCGATTCTCAATCGAATACATGAAACAAACAAATCAGTAAAAGATACGAATACATCTAGGAATTAAACCTGTCACCTTAGCCTTGACGGGGTGATGCTCTATCACTGAGCCGGTGGGACCCTATTTCCTTTGGTCATATTTAACTGTATCATACTTCGCCTAAGAACTAACAACGTTATCTTAATTTTCTTAACGAATATTTTTATTGGCTGCAATTTTTATTTAAATTAAACAAATAACTCGGTGTTCACCACTTATATAATCACAATTATCGACATGATTCGAAAACCGAAGGTTTCTTCGTCAGGATGATTTAACATTTTATCCTAACCAAGTTATTTTTTCCATTTAAATAAAAATGACGCCACAAAGTGATTTTGCTAAGATTGAAGATGCTATTTTTATGCGTAATTGCAAGATTCATCTCGAACTAAATATTAGTTAGTGTCTTGGATAAATTTATTCATGTTTATTTAATATGCTATATCTATCGACTTTCTGCAAATCTAGGATGAATATATTTTTGTAATTTTTCTGCATCAAATATGTCGCAATATTGTCTTCAGTTATTAAAATAATCATTTTGTGGTTTCTTTTCTTGCGTAGTTATATTGGTGTACGATGTATATTGCACATAAAATAAATTGAATTCATATTCACATTGAAGTGCTTAATAATGAAGTAAATCAATATATCAATGCAATTGTACAAATAAAACTATGTTAAGATACCTATACAATTTTAAAGAATATATTTATAAACGTAATTAAAATCTATCTTTAGTCTCGTATCAGGGGGCAATAGCATTCATTAATCAGAATATGTTGAAAGGTGACATAAATTAGGGCAAGGAGAAGAGAAAGAGAAAGATTGGGAGGCACCTGTATATTCAAATACGGTGAATTACGTTCAGTAAAACCTCACTGCATAAATTATCAATTTTCTAGAGAAAAATACGCAAAAAACTTTGAAAAATTGCGAATGTTGCCATTTCCCGAGAATAACGCGAAATCACAGTTTTCGAGCAAATTTTGTAAATTTTTGTATTTTTTAGACGATTTTCTAATATCTTAAATGAATTCTAAATATATATTTGTAGAACGCAGCCTAAATTGACGTAAAACCCCGCGTAGATTCTATAATTCATTTTTCGATTATGTTTAAAAAAAACAGTTTCGCAACTTTTTTGCCTGCAAATGACCCAAACAGTAACATGACATCTCATTTGATACAAAATATCCTGCTTTTGCTGAAAATTAACAACATTTTGGAATTAAAAATCACCAAAGTACGCGAATTTGTCAGGTCTCCGTACAATTTTATTGTCATGCATCTATACTAGCTGCAGGGGATTATTAGCCGACAGTTGACGCTACGAAAATAAAATTATGTCAGTTCTTCTGAATCCACCATTGGTTTTTTCTTTTCAATTCAGCTTCCGGCCAGTTCAAGGTCCAGGCAAATGTGCAACCTCACGCCATTCATCCTTACAACTTTACTGTTTGCAGCCTGATTTTGCCCGCAGGAGAATGGCGGGTATCTACCTTATATAATTACTAGTGCAGAGTGGATGCACCGCAAAGAGCACAACTTCGTCACCACATTTTAATTTCCCCAAGGCTTCATGAGAATTAAAAGGCTTTGCTTCTTTGGCCCGGTATATCAGTTGATTTTAAGCGCGGCGTAGTTGAATTGTCGAACTTAGCGCGGCTTAGAGCTAAGCTTAACTTAGCTTGAAACATAATCCGTAAATATGTCGCAAGCCTAGATATCACCACTATTACACGGATTGTCTGTAATTTTAATAAAGGAACGTGTTTATTTTTTATTGAAAAACCTAGTGATTGGTATATCTATGCTTTGTACGGTTATCAGGAGAATCGCGATCTTTGAAAATGTTAATGACGGCAGTAGATTTCATGATCCTAAAAGAGTTATAGGCGGGTTAATTTTTTGCGAGTTGATTTTTTATAAAGTTTCCCATTTCAATCAGCATGGTAGAGGACACTAATTTTAAATAGTATTTATATACTGGAGACGTGCACTATTCAATAAATTAACCGCAGAAAACAAACTGTCTGGACGTAGGAACTTTTGAAATCCCGCATCAGATTATTTTAGATTGATTTTATTAAATAATAACATCGACATTCCTCATCCCTTGATAAATATAATAGTCCATACAAAATTAGGCAATCTACGTAAATGTTGGTGATAGTAGACGAACGGGCGGCGAAGTAAATATGTATAATATTAATTTATGTTATGTCCCAACTGCTCACAACAGTCCGGAGCCAGTGAGGCTATGGCATACCCTATTGGTGTATATTGTGCAGCTAAAGATAGTGAGGTTGTGAAGGGGATGGGGGAGAAGAAGGTGAAGAAGTATTTGCCTATTTCGATCTGGTCATCAAACACGGCTAAAGCCACTATAAAACACTCTTCCGTTGAATTGGTAATGCGAATCTATTTAGGTCGGGTTGTTTTACAGAATTTAGACAAGTCATCAATTTTCAGGGTTAAAATTTAAGTTCTAGGAATGTTATTTGTTTTACAGTACATGGATAAGAAATTTGAACATTGAGATTTGACGAATTGTTTAAATTCTATGAACCAACCCTCCTTAATAATAATAATAATAATTGGATAATTTGTATAGCGCCGTTTTTGTGAGAAATCACCTCAAGGGCGCTGTGTCCTTACAATGCAATAAAAAATTTCTTTACTTTTCCGTAAGGATTTGGAAAAAAATCTGTTTTGAAATTTCGTATGTGGCAATAACTTTTTAGTTATACTTCATAATTAATTCAAATTTTTGTCTATCGTTCTTATTACTTGTTTGTTTCTTTTGTTTTCTTTTATTATTTTTATTCATATTATAATCCAAACGAAGAACCCATGGGTTTCGAAACAAGTAGATTTTTGTGAATATTTTAGTGGTGTTATTTTTATTAACAACATAGTATATAATAAACACAGTTATTTTTATACACATATTTATTTTTATATAAATAATTTCATTTTATAAGCAACTAACTGATACTCGGCATGCGTCGAATGCCACTTAAATAAATAAATTGTTTCTACCTTCGGGCCATTTCCCATTCATCCCCGTTCCTCTTCCCCTCCCCTTTACCATTCTCGCGAACCCCCCCCCCCCTACCTTCACTCTCCCTCTTCCCCCCTCCCACGAATCCACCCTCGTTAATTCCCCATCCGACCCTTCCGCATACCCCCCCCCAGCCTTTTTTACCTGCCGCTTAACTTCATAAAATACACAAATTTTTCCAACAACTCGCGTAACCTATTTCATTTTTTTGTAAATTTCATAATGCTAGAGCTCACCAATATATACGAGTATATAGAAATATTCACGGGCATGTTCACAACAATTCAAAAAAAATTAATAGCAATCGGATGAAATTTTAATCGCAACCGTATGAATATTATAGAAAATAATTTCATAACGCCAGAGCTCACTATTCAATAACCATAGTATGAACGGCATGGCACCGCATAACATACGAACACACAAACAAACAAACAAACATTATTTTTTATATATTATATTAGATGACGCCACAAAGCGAATATGCGAAGTTTGAATAAATAATTATAATTACCCTTGAATATCGTTGTTTAGACATACCTTTATTGTGAAGTGCCGTTCAAACACATTATTTTATTCAAATGATGAAATCTGCTTCGTTTCTGAGGCTATTTTCTTCATTAAAGATTTGTAGATAGCAAATATTAGGTATACTTGTGTGTTCGTGGTTTGAATTCACCAAGAGTTCACCGCAAGATAATCAATTAGTTTGTTTGCGTTTGTTTTAATAATTTTTACGATGTTATCACAATACACAATACGTGCTTATACCTTAATGGTGTGTATAACTTACAATTAATATTCTCACGCTGCCGTAAATAATTTTATTCTTGCTATTATTATCTTGCTGAAATTACTCTGCAATTTAATTTTCCCTCGTATGTGAAAATCTCTCTTCTCGACTGTTTTAAATATATTTTCTCTATTATAATTTTTTGTCCAGAAAACTACTACCGAAATGGATACTTTACGATTGGGTTACTGGGCAATAAATATATTTCAGGTTAAATTAGTTACCTAATAGTTTCATAGCTTTAAAAAAAAACTCCGTCTAAAATCATGTGCTTATTTATTTTTCTTTAAACTATAGCATTCCCATGTTTTTACCAGTAAATCATTTCAATTTGGGAGGCAGGTAAGGGTCCGGCGCCCCGAGAACCATTTATTGAAAAAACAACACCCTGGACATAGGTCACTCTAAGTGGTTCGCTACATTTGGTGACTGGGCAGAGGTGCCCGGGTTCATTTGTTGAGGTTTGTATGGTCTTGGCGAGACTGGTTGATGGAGACCTTTTTACCTCTTGAGCCGGAATCTCTTGACTTATCGTCTTATACCGAGTGGGAGGGGTGGTCACACCTGGACACATTGACCCCCCAGATTCCTACCCAACCCTCATACATTTTTCCTTCCCAGAACTTCCTTTCTCTAAAAGACCCTCCATACAGCATCCCCAAATATGACATAGGCCCCGAAGGAAATTGCTTTCTCCAGGACCTTCTATGTGTAGTTAATGTAAAAAAAATATCCCAGCGGCCAAACATCTCTTTCGCGCAGTCACTTTCAAAATTGAGTTTTTTTTAATTTCCATTTAATTATTTAAAATTAACACTATCCGCAGAGATAAGTATGTCAATCTGTAGCCATGTGTATAAAATTACCCACCCCCTCCGAAATAGAGCCTTATCTCCCGTTGTCGTTTGTCCGGACTTACGGTTTCTGTTCGTGTGAATTATTTATTTATTTTTCCTCGGCGTGAAGGATGGCGATTTTGAAGATTTGCGAGCCGTGACCTTTCCGGCGTCATCTCCCCTCACCCACCACTCCACCTCCCCCCCACCTCTCCGCGGGAGCCGAGGAAGATAAATCCAGAACGGGGCTTCTTATCCGACATCATTGCATAAATAATTTACGCAGTAAATTTTGGGTGGTACCGCATTTCTCGACGAGATTATAATCATGGATCTTTTAAAAGGTAGTCGCGGAATCACTGTTAGCCAGTTCGTGTTAACCGGGCTACGAGTATAGACACTCGCATATTCAAAATATTCAATTAAAGAAAAAAAAAATTCATTTACAAACAAAAGTGTAATATCAGTGTAAAATTTAATTTATCATTTATTGATATCCTCGGTATAGATATAAGATAAATAACGATTACATGTCATAATTAAAATCTTATGAAAATATTAGAAATAAGATCATAACAATTATGTCTGGAATTTGATTATGAAATGATACCACAGATATAAGTAAGAGATACAAGTTACATACAAATTCTATAGTGAAAATAAGGTAGACTTAAATTAAATTAATAATAATTTAAAAGATTTGATAGCATAGCCTTCCTGAACCTACCTTCCGTGCAGTAAAATAAATCCGCCACATCTGCGTATCTATTACTAACTTCATGCAACCTAAGTACAAGAGAGGGTTTACTCACTGTTATTGTTGCATTTAAACAGTATTTCGGAATGAGTAGCTCTCATCAATATATGAAATTGAATTAGGTTAATTAAATCAGGACTGGCTATATATACTACGATTTATATTATTTAACACCAAACTAAATTAAATTAATTAAAAAATTCAATATTGAAATTAATTAATATTAATCACTATAAAAATTAGGTCCAGGAAAAGTCCACTTCCACCAATCAAAACTGAGCGAAAGCTACGTAACAATCAAATATAATACATCAAATATAACTACATAACTATAATTATACTGCAACTATTTTCATCAACTATATCTACTTACATTATAACAACTAGCAGCCTAACTGCTGCCCGTTTACACTGATGATTTTACACATACATGTAATTTTTGACTTTTTATTATGTATTTATTGTTTATTCCAAATCTCCAGGAGGGTAGAGCAATCCCACGAGTTCTACGACATATAATGTAATTTATCAAAACAAAATAAATAATATTATTAGGGCAAAATACAAATATGAAGTCAAATGTGGAAAACATATGATTTACCTAAATGCTGTTAGTAGACTTGGCCCAAGTAATCCTGTATACGTTGGGCCAACATACTGGCGACTTAAGACGTCACGAATTGGCCCCATCGCTTGTAACTAGGACCCTGCTAGAAGTCCAGTGCTGCCATAACGAGGGCGTTTTCACTCGTCCCTAGTCGCGCTCTGTACTTGGACAACCGTTTTATAATCAGAGATATTACATCTGTTGTATTTAATAAATATGTAGATATAGGTTTCGAATTTAGAAAATTTATAGAAAATCACTCCAAGATATGGTTAATACTGCGGCTACGATGAACAATATTGAATAATCCTCCAACATCTCGTACAAAGTTTTAAATCAATGTATTTCAAGAGTTGTTTTTTTTTTGCTTTTTGCATTCTTGCTTCAAACTTTTTGAAGCAAACCAACAAACCACGGATAAGATTTTACTAAGAGTATAGTAATAGTATAATTTTCATTTTGAGTAGTACGCAAAAATTTTTTTTTGTTTTTTGCCGTAGAGCACAATTTGGTTATCAATTGTTTAAAGCACAATTTTTGTATTATTTTTTATTTTTTTTTACATTAACTCCACACAGGGGGCCCTAAGGAAAATAATTTCCCTCAGAGCCTATGTCATCTGTTAAGTTGCTGTGCGGAGGGTCTATTTGAGGAGAGGAAGGAGTGAACATGGGTCTTGAAGAGACCCATGTTGTAGGAGGGAGGAAACACAGAGGCTGGCAAATCGTTCCACAGCCGAGCTGTTGAACTCAATGTTGAACTCAAGAACGAGTCGTAAAAACGACCCGTTCTCATGTGACAAATGTCAACCGTGTACATATGTTGGGCGCGCATTTGGCGTGTTTCCCGACTATGCACCGGTGCCAAGGGGATCAATGAGGCTAGTTCCTTGGAGCATCTTCCATTGAAATACCGGTAGAACAAGGACAGCATTCCCACCCGATGCCTGTGCTCTAAAGATTGCAACCCGTTTGTTAATATAATTGTTTCCGTAAGTTACAAAAGTGTATATATTTTATTACAATTACTTGGTAAATTATTTAGTTATTTTTAATTAATAGATGGATATTACCACTTTTCTTCTGTCACTCTGATTGGCCTAAAGAAATACTGCCGGTTTTTACATACCACATTTTTTTTACATTAACTCCACTGGGAAATTGTTTTCCTCAAGGCCTATGTCATCTTTGAAGATGCTGTGTTGAAGGGTATTTTTGAGAAGAGGGGGAAATGAACATGGGTCTTGAAGAGGCCCATTTATCCTAATGGAGACTGCCGCGGTTGTCGTAGAACCAAATTAATTTATATAAAATGTATGGGATAGTGTCATTTATGCCCCAAATTTTTTGCGGCTGTCAATAGTATTATGGTTTATCTATTCATCGCCATTTCTAACTCATTTTAGACCAACGGTGGAGACAACCGTTTTTGTTAATACACGCCTCAGTTTATTATATTTAAAAAATGTATTTTGTATTAATGTATTTTACTAATAATTTCTCGTAATTTTGTTTACAATTAAGAAAAAACCACGCGTGACTTCAGGAAATTCTGATAATATTTTTTCTAGGTTCTGGAATCAATCAAACCAAGATTTAATTTATCTAAAAGAACTGGCACAAAACAGGTAGCAATTGGCAAAAAGGTACAGGCAGCGCGGGTGCAAGTTTCTAAGCACCAAACTGTACCGGTCTATATTCTCTGCAGTCTTTTGAGATCGCCCAGTTGATAGACGAGCTTCATCACATCGGATAACTTGTTGACGAGCTTTCATTTTCGCAAAATGAAATAAATCTTGAATTCAGTTAATAAGGGACTGAATGAACTAAACGCTAATAAAATAAAGATGTTCACAATGGTATACAAAGATAGTATTATTACTAGACCCGATGACATAATACGATATGTGAAGCAGTAAGGTGTGGAACTAGCGGAAAATTATCTGGAAGCTTATGCGGGTAATCTAATCTTATTTAGTTTTTGCTTTAGGAGGAAAAAAAATCCCTCAGGGCATATAATATCATCTTTGGTGGTGCTATTTGAAGGGTCTTTTTAGGGAAATGAAGGACGGGAAGTTCTGGGAAGGAAAAAGGTATAATGGGTGGGAAAAAATCTAAGGGTCGGTGCCTAGGTCTTCCTCGACCAATCTCTCCCCATCCTGCCCGCCATGCAGTAGGTAAGAAATCGCATTCGCTGACAAGACCTAGACAAATCTCAACCCATGAACCTGTAATTTTAAAACATGTCGATTATTTTGATTATATAGTGTCTAGTGTACACAACTCTTTAAATTCTAATATTTCTTTAGTTAATTTCATTACGACGCTATAGGAAAGGAATAATACAATTTCAAATTTAGTCCACCGTCTCAAGTTTTTATACCATTTAGAAATATTCACGTCGCCGACGTCAGCTGATTCTTAGAATAATTCTTCACACGAGTGGTCGATGCCGTTCGGTCTCTTAAAATAATAATATTTGTAAAATACATCGATGAATCAGCGAGGCGATAACCGATTACGTACCGTATTATTTATGTAACGCGCTCCTCAGTTGATTCACCTTTGACATTTGCAGACCAAAAGGAGCTGTTGGGCGGAACCGATCTGCCCCGGGGAGATTCACCATCATCCTCTCTTAGATTCTCATCACAACACATTGCGAATTCTCTCTTCTTCCTCACTGAGTTTCTTCTCTCTATCGTCGGGGCTTTATCCATTTATCTCAGGTGTTTGGCATGCTGGTTTATCGATAAGCCCCTTCTTCTTGTTCCGTATGGTTGGAAATTAGAGGGGACATCTAGGACTGCGAGCCAGTCTAGAACATTATTTGGCGCCCCCCCCCCCACATTCCCGCGTCCTGGTAAAAGTAATTTATGGTTACTCCTTCAAGGCTCTCACGAGGACTCTAATTTGATTGAAAGAATGACTCTAAACGTATATGAACGAAGCTAGACCTCCAAATGTCCCTGCATATAGTGTTATGAAGCAGTCTAGGATATAAGCTGTCTCATTGTGGACCTCATCAATCCCGCCGGGCAAATGAACAAATGGGCATTCGTTTACCACATATTCGGCGGTCTGCACCGCACCTCATTTACACATCACCGAAGCTTTTAGACCTGACCTATGCATCATGTGGGAACAACGGCTGTGGGAGCACCTTATCCTATTGATGGAAGTCAGGAGTTTAAAAGGCAGCGAGAATCTAGGCTGTTTATTAATCGGGTCGTGTAGAGATGGTCAATTCTCACATCACTCGATTACCATTTAAATTTCCACTGCAAATTATTCCAAATTATCCAAAGCAGCTCATCTTCTTAGATCTATAAGGGTTTTCTAGGCTTTAGGTGGCATGCAGCATGAGCAATATCATTTTAAATATCGACCGGTCAATGGTTGAAGGTAAGTAGGGAAGGGAAGGAGATGGGGAAGAGGAAGGTGGGGAAGTACCTGGCTATTCAGATCTAGTCACTAAACACGGCTTAAGCAACGTTTCAATTCTGAATGGTGTTCTTACACCAGGGCGATACTGAGAGTATCTTGCACTCTGGAACGTGCCGCAAATATAGTATATATTAATTAATTGTGAAATAACACAAATTAATCAAATAAAATTTATTTGCGCACGCCGGGTTCGAACCCGCGATCTTCCGATTGGGAGTCAAGTGTCGACTTACCACTCGACCACGGACGGTGGGCATCACGTTTGGGTCCCACCCAGGCGTTCCGTGTTCGGTTCCTCGACTGACAAGTCCTCCATCACAACACAAGCAACATCTTCCGCTTAGTGTGGTGGTAGTGTGGTTAGTAGGAGATTTCCAAATGTTGTTGGGTTATTCGTAACCCGGGAATATTTGTCTTTCTTTAAAAAAAATACTTTCAATATTTAACCCAGATTAACGCTATCAAATAATTGCCACCGAAGATTATGAAGAAATTAGAGAGGTACCCAAGCAAAACCATGTGGAAAATGGTAGAAGTTATTTTAATTCTTCACGTTATAAAATTTTTGTTCTCCAAACTGTCTCATTCTGAAGAAACTCTATGAATAAATAATATCTCTCGCCTTGCACTGAGTAAAGTTAGCGAATCGCCTCGCTTCCGTGTGATGAATCACTCCTCAGGACAAATAGATTTATCATTAGAGAAATATGATCAAGCGAAACAAATGGCCGGAATGCGGCTAGACACAGCTAAAGCCATGATTATTCATGTCCGTGATGTATTACATCAAGTGGCCAACAACCAACAACCAACCAACTGGCTGAACTTGCTTGGACAGGAGGCGCGGGGAGAAGGAATAACTTCCACTTCTCTTCTTCGCCTCTCTCACGATATCCCAGTGGTTGTAAGGGCTTCAAAGGCTTCCGAGAAAGCCATTTTCTAATGTTTGCAAATAATGCATTTTTTTTATCTCCGTCGTTTTTGGTACATCTCAAAATTTTGTGAATTTTTGTGATTTTTTTTATACACGGTATTTCCTGGCATTAATTGGAGAAAAAATGTGAATGAAATTTTGGTCTCCGGTGATATTTTTGATGTTTTTTTTAATCAATTAAAAACCCAAAAAAATCAATAGGTATTGGACAATGTAGGGTGAAAGGTAGGATGGTTACTCGGCTGAGTGACCGGTGACGACGTGTGAAATTTTATTTTAGTTTAATTTTGACAAAAAAAAAATTGAGAAAAAAGAGACATAAAAAAGAAACCGGAGACCAAATTTTCATTTACATTTTTTACTCCAAATAATGGTTCTGTCATAAAATAAACATTTTACTTTAAGAATATATACAAAATAACTTTAATAATATCGGTATTACACATATATCACAACATTAAGACAATTTCAAGGCTTTTAGTTTTCTTTGCACAATGGCATTGAACAATTTAAAAGTTTTTAATAAAAATGTAATTTTTTTCCCGATAAATTTGTTTTCGGAAGCCTAAAATCATCATAACTTAACGGGGAGTAAAAAAAAGTAAGTGAAATTTTGGTCTCTGGTGACTTTTTTTTTAAAAGACGTAAGATATACATTTGTCCATTACAGCGATGACTCGCCGTCATGAGTAGATCGTATCAACTATATTTTCTTTATAAATAATATATTCCTACGTACACCCACATCAAATTAAAACACTTACACAAACGTTTAAGGTTCTCAACACAATCACAATGTGAGTCACTAACAGAAAATGATGTTTTCTCATGATAATAATTCACCAGCTCTAAATCATTGATTTTATCTGCAAATAAATGTATATATTTAAGAGCTTAATTTTGCGAGATGATAGCTTTACACCTACTACTACTACTACTGATTATATTTATCTGCTTAGCAGAGGCGTGCTTGGTCATAAAAAAATATACAAACTTGAATATTTACGATTACTTTATTTATTTATTTATTCAACATGTACATTTTTATAACATTACAGATTTATGGTTTTAAGGCTCCGTCAAACAGGAGGCGTACTTACGCGCGTCAAGGCGTTAAAACGTCCCGGACGTATAACGCTACGTTGTGTTGTACTGAATATGCCTAAACCGGTCAAACAGAGCGAGCGTGTAGCAATACGCGAAACTCTGCCGCCGCGGCAAAACGCCACGTTGTATTTTTGTTACATAATTTCCTTTGACGCCGGGAGTTCTTGCTTGACTGTGGTAAAAATGGTTGCCAAAAAGATTGAATGTGTCCAAAAACATCCTTGTTTGTATGACACGAGGAACAGTTGCATTTGTGGTGCATTTGCTTATTTGGTGTTGCAGAAAAGAATGCAATTCTTCGAAGCACTCTCGTGACATACGTAAGTATTGAAAGAAGCCGTAAGATGAAAGCTCGCGGAATAAACGATGATATTCTCCAAATTCTTTCCTCTTCTTATTAATATCATGCACCCATATTCTATTACTACGGGAACGTGATAATGCACACGGCAGTAACAACTTATCTTCATCTGAATCGCTGGACATCGTGGCGAAAACCGACTGACAGTGACTGACGCCGAACGCTCTGGCTTGCGCGTCGAAGCCGTTCAAATAGAAAGAACGCGACGTTACGCTGACGCCTTGACGCGCGGTAAGTACGCCTTCTGTTTGACGGAGCAATTGCACCGCTTGGTGATGAACTACTTAGTATTGCAAAATCATGGGTTTTTTGTTTGAAAATTTGAGCGCTCATAAATATTTTAGATGCTTTCTTTCAAGTAGAACACATTTGCCTTTGAAGTAATCTTTTATGAGTATTATGTTTTATGGTCTTTTTATAAGTCAAAAAAATAATGTATCTGGCATATAGAAATTGATTTAAAGTTCAAAATCTCCTACTTACAAACCCCTTTTCCGTTATGGTTTTATTGTACAATTTGGAAAATTAAATTGTTTAGAAAATATCGTAGAACATTAAAATATTTGTGCCTGAAAGTCGCAAAATAAAATAAAACACGTTTTTTGACGATGTGTTTTTATTGACTAAATCAAAACAGGCGGCCAGTGTCAAACGGGAATTTAAACCTTATCGCCATCTACATAAGGAGTGTTATTGTTAGTGGCCTGTTTTCGACTTTTACACAAAGTGGCATTGCCTTAAGTGGCATATGTGTTTTGAGAAACGAATAAGAATTTAAAATTTTATCGAATAAATTATTAAATTATCTGACATTTTTCGAATCTCATTTCGTTCTCATGAAGAATTTTACCGATTTTGCTTTTTTGACTAATCAAAAAACTAAACTAATTTTTTAACTAATATTTACAGAAGTAACACTTTAATAAGTTATTTTTTCTTGATCAGTTATGTAAGTTATCAAATTATGTCTGAATTCTTGACATAATCAGTCTTAATTTTTAAATCGATACTGAAATCGAAACAAATCCAAGTTCAGTAAACCAGAGATAAAATCACTCACAAACAGACCCCAAAACCGAAATTAGGATGTTTTATAATGTTACAAATTTATGGCAAATTTATGTTCACTCAATAACATCTTCTAATGTACGCCACTGCCGCATAAGCATTATCTTTGATGGGATGGAGTGCTTTTGGACACTTAAGCGTGATCTTTAAAAGTGACCAGCCACTGTATCTAAAGAGCAAAGTATTTGATTAATGCATACTACCAAAAGCAATACTTATAAACAAAAAATATTAACTCATATATAACGTGAATAGAAATACTCACTGGGAATCACGAGAATAAAGGAATAAAAGTTTTATAAAAATAAACACAATGTAATAAAAGATTACAAAAATAATTTTTCAGTTTGGTTTGGTATTTTGGCCTCAAATCCAAAACTACGTCTCGTATGAAACCGGCCGCGCAGCCAATGGCCTTAACACGCTTATCAAAAATGTTCACAGAATGCGTAAATCAAAGTTGAAATAAAATATAAAAGACAGAAATTACACAGTACAGAGGAAGAGAAGAAAGAAAGAGAGAAAATACATAACAATAGAGCAGTAACATAATTTGAGTTCAAATACTTCTGTTTGCCATGATGTCATATTAGCTTACAGCTAATAAAATTAGCAAATGTTTGTTTAAAATACACGAGGCTGTTTGTAAAGATGTTTATATCGTAATGTTCGATGGCATTATATCTAAGGAGTGTGGTATCCATAAGCTCTGCTTAATTTAGACAACCTAATTAATGAAAGACAGGTGTACCAAAACTCTCAGAGAAATTAATATAGCCTATGATTCACCTGGTAAGAATTTGAGATAAAAACGGCTCTTGAAACGGGCTGTACCCCGTACCACCTACCTACCTGTGGCCTGTACCAATGCCAGTACTTACATATAAGCTTTGAGACAACTGATTAATAAATTGACACGAGCAGGCAAATACAAGGTACCTATTTAGTTGGTACTGTTAGTATTCGCAGCGACCGCGACGTGTTCAACCCATTCATAACTCATAATGAAATAATTTTCTATTAATGCGTAGAAAGCATCTACCGTAAAAAATTATACTTGCGCTGATAGTCAAAAATAATCTTAGCCATAAAGGAGTATTTTTAAAAATTTGTTTCTTATATAACTTCATATTTATGTAATGAACTAAACATTATTTACTACTTAAGATGGAACCCGCTTGAGGAGAAATTTGAAAAATAGATTATACTAAATTTTTGCTGTCACTGTTGCTGTTACTCCACCGGATATTGAGCGAAAGGGACAATGCACCTCGGGCTACTAATACCTAACTAAAATCGAGGTTTTGTATTCCCCACTTTTCTCCTCCAAAAGTGGACTGATTTTAAATTTTTTTTACCAACTACATAAGAAAAAACTATTCTACGTCTGTCCTTTTTTTTTTTTAAACATTGTCTAGTTTATATACTGAACGTCTTTTGACAGCATTTAAGCCAGTCAATTTTATTGATTTTTGGAAGTTCATAACTTCTATAAAAAATAACTTATAAAAAAAAAACAAACAGTACCGACACGCTAGTAGTTAATATCTATTTTATGTAAAAACAATATTTTCTCTAGGGTTAAAATCCAGAGAGATAAATAGGGAATACGTTTGTATGGAAAAATCACCGCCGGGTATCCCCTTAAAGATTATATTTTTTGTAACGTAATTAATAATTTTATTTTAATTCCAATAATAATAGAGAAGGTTAGAAAAGCTTCAATGTATCCAAAGCATATTTTTTCATATTCATAATGTAAACCAATTTGTAGTAAAGATACATCGAAATAGTAATTTGGCGTATAGCTTCGTCTTAAAGGATTACTTCGTTTCCGTAATAAAAAAATTGTGTTGTTTTTATTTACCAAATTTCTGAAATAAAAACTAACTGATTTTTTACGAAGAAAAACAATTTCACAAGTATGTAGCAAAATTTACTAAAGAAAAAATGTACACATAAATAATTCATGGAAAATGGATTAAAGTTGGAAGAAGTACGTACTCTAAAACTCATTAATTATGAGTTCTTCTCTTGCGATAAGACAATAATGTCAAAAGAAGCTCAGGAATCTCGAAACAAAGATTGTAAAAAAATCTGTGAATTTCATACCCGAAAAACATCGCGTGAGTGAAGATTTGATACACTACTACATCCTATAAAATCCATTATAACCTCAATATCAAGAAAACTTCCCGACGATGTCTTAAAAGTATTGTCGATTCCAGAAGTGCCAGTGAAGAAACTTCATAAATCTGTTGACGGTGCTCCCGTAGGTGTGGGAACATAATAGTGACGATTGTGACTCGGACAGTTTCATATACAAAATTTCATTCGGTTTCATTCTTATATTATGTTATAAATAATATTTTTAACTAATTAGGTACTTAAAATAAACACAAGGTTATGACTTATTTCAACCATTGTACTAAATGCATTTAAGTTGTTTGTTTTTGGGGTGTTATGCCGTGTTGTGCTACCTCCTTCTTTAGCCGACGTTTCGGACAGCGTCGCAGTGTCCATCCGTCGGATCTGCCCTGATGATGGACACTGCAACGCTGTCCGAACCGTCGGCTAAAGAAGGAGGTAGCACAACACGGCATAACACTTCAAAAACAAACAACGAAAATGCTTTTGGCCGTGAAAATCTAAAAACGTATCTAAATGCATTTAATATTATTTTATTTTGGTTTTAAAATTCTCTAAGAGTGGTCAGTATTATATATAGTTTTTTTTAAAGATTTTTTAAATTATATTGTGACCCATTTTCATCACCGCCATGAAAAATGTGTTTGTTTAGCTGGATTTTTGAACATTGGAATTTGGGAACACTGTTGTGAGTATTGTGAGGCATTGTGAGTATTAGTCCTCCATCGTGAAACCAGCAACATTTTCCGCTTACTGTGAAGGTAGTAAGAGATTTTCAAATGTTGTTGAGTTACTCGTAGCCAATTGCAAAGTTCGTCTTTCTTTTAAAATATTTTTTTTTTAAAACTATCACGGCATCCAGCGGGTCAACACTGAATCAACCGGCTTTTTATTCCCCACTATATTCACCCACACAATTATTTTTTTTGTTTGTCTAAGCTTTAATTTGACAATTAAATTATTCCGTGTTCTGTAACACCAAATTAATTTGCATGGCTGAGTACCTTCACTTGAGTTTTTTGCGGTTCAGATTGTCTGTTGTGACGGCTTGATGGATGCGTCGCCTTCAAACGTAGGAGGTTTTCGGGTACCGAGTATCAAGTACTTACACTATCAGAATAACCTTATTCAGCTAGGCTTGCTTTTCACAAGAAAAATGTTACCGTAATTAAAAAAGCAGGACCGGGATGAAGTCATATTTCGCGTAAAATAAAATAACAAGATGACAATAATCTTGACGCTTCTGGGAACGAAATACTCGTAAATCAATATTGCTGTGTTTTTCTGGTGGTTAGTTGGTTCTCCTGTATCGACTAAAAATTACTCCATTTTTTAAACAGAGAGTTCTATCAATTTTAAATTATTGTTTCACTGTTTCTTTCACTGTAGATGACTTACATCCTTTACGTTTGTTTCACTGTAGATGACTTACATCCTTTACGTTGTTTCACTGTAGATGACTTACATCCTTTACGTTTGTTTCACTGTAGATGACTTACATCCTTTACGTTTGTTTCACTGTAGATGACTTACATCCTTTACGTTTGTTTCACTGTAGTTGACTTACATCCTTTACGTTTGAAACATTTGATGGAAAGTTTATTTATTTATTATTTATTTTACTTAGATACCTACACCTTTATATAGCAAATAACATAGTTCGAAGTACATAATATTGCATAATAACTCCCCCCCTTACCCACCCCTCATACCCTTTTCTTTCCCAGAAGTTCCACTCCTTCCTAGGCCTAAAAAATCCTTCACACAGCAACCCCAAAAATAACCTAGGCTCTAAGGGATTTTTTTCTCGGTGCCTCCTATGTGGAACTAATTTAAAAAAACACTGTTTTTTATCTCGCTTAGAGTGTTATTATTGGAAAGACATTACCAATTTAGTCGTTTCTTTTTAACACTTGAATCTGATTGCTAGTAGCATATTTATTAGTCATAATAATTCTTAGATTGTGAGCACCCTACTTATTAAGTGCCACGGAGTCATGGAGATCTCTTTGAACTAACTCACAACTTAAGAGCGATTGACCAGCAGCTGAGAATAAAAGTTTAAAAATGCTTGCAACAACACATTTTACAGAACATAACATTATTAAATCTTACTTAAATTTTTTTTTACAAATTAAATTGAGTTCTACGAATTAAACACAGAAAAAATATTAATAACTCGTTTGTATTAGTTTAGAGTTCGGAGTTTGCTCACAGCCGGCGTAAAACAGGTAAAACTACCTATTTCTGATGAAGTATAATTGAAGTATAACAAAGTTATTCCTTAATAAAATATTATGAACAAAGCGTTGGCGGGAATTGTAAATCGTGGGTTGTATTGGCGATGCTAAACAAATAAATGTTTTTGCTGAATAATAAAGATATCTGCAACATTGTAAGATTGGGACTAAGTATGCATACAGGTGCAACCTTTTTGTTCAAAATGTTATTCTGAAAGTTGAGAAACCTAAATAAATATTTCTCACTAAGGTCAAAACCGATTTTAGTTGTGGAAACTTACTAATTATTGTGATAAAATTGTTAATGTAATATTTAACATCAGAAATCAACAACGGGATGTTTCTGCGATTTCGGGATCTAAACATCTTCTATTTTAGTTTATCCAGATAAGTGATATTTCAACCAAATTATTACTTTTGTCTATGAGAATTGTTATGGGTAACGCTATATACTCGATTAAAACGTAGTTGCATACTAATTAGCGCACAAGAGTTCCAGCTGCT
Organism: Limnephilus auricula; assembly: GCA_951813805.1. Taxonomy (NCBI): domain Eukaryota; kingdom Metazoa; phylum Arthropoda; class Insecta; order Trichoptera; family Limnephilidae; genus Limnephilus; species Limnephilus auricula. The sequence goes on from OX638390.1 coordinate 1,133,514, forward strand.
CTCGTCTAGATCCAGAGGAACTATGGTATCCCTGATTGGGGTATGTTGAAGATAGTGGTGAGGGGAAGGATGTGGGAAGGAGGAAGATGCGGAATTACCCGGCTATTCAGATCTGGTTACTAAACACGGCTAGATCCATTTCATATTTCATTTCTGAATGGTAATCTTATATCATGGCGGTACTGAAAATATATAAAGTAAATATTAGAACCTCAATATCAAACCAATATCAAATTTTAAACTACATTTTAAATCACCCTGTAAATTCTTGCCATAACCATTTCCCGCCATTATTTGTGTCCTCTTCGTCACCTAACATTTCCCTTTAGTCAGTTTAAGACTGAACGTCTTTACAGCTGTATTTGCCAATACAATTAAAAAAAAACCCATTGTGTAACAACGAACTCCTTTCATTCCAATAGATTTGATTACGATTTGTATTTATTTGTAAAACTGTAACGAGAGAATTAATAAATTTTAATTTTTGTGAATAAAACAAGGTTGTGATTAAAAATAATAATTCACCTATATATTGTTTTCTCTTCTATTATTACTTTTGTTCATAATTTCTCTTCTAATCATCAATTCACTATTATGTTAGTATAATTCAATATATTTACTATTATTTGTGTTATTTTTTGTCAGTTTCTATATCGATAACGATGTAACATTCGCTTGTTTATCAAGTGTATACAATATTCACGACGTTTTTTAGTAAGGCTAAATATCTGTGCCCGAAAAGCATTCAGATATACGAATGCAAATCCAAAATTTTGAAGAAATGAGATCGAAGGAAAAATACTGTCAAAAACCGTATTCATCAGTGTAAAAATACTGTCAACAACCATATTCATTAGTGGCAGAGAGAGACGCAAGTCGTATCTTAACAGGTTTACGAGATATCAATTTATAAAAGGATTCAATAACCAAACCACCTTAGAAGCTAAGGATCTATAAGGATTTCCACACTTCTACTTTTAACCCAACTGCGGCGCTGCGGTTCTTTGGACATAACGCCTTTAACTGAGAATTCTGGAAAACTGAAAGTTGGGATTTTGTTGTCAATTTTAACGTTGACAACTTCATTTTGCAACACACTCCTTGCTTTATAATCACTTTATTGATAATAATTGTTATTATAAATTTTGTTCAATGTGCATAATATATCTGCCGAAGCTAAGAAGTAGCTCAGATCTCGATTATAACCGGTTCTGTGCGACTGTAAACTATAAACTTCAAACCAACTGAGTAAACTCTATTGAATTAGAAAATACCATATTGATTTGAACGTGTTCCAAGTATCAAACAGTTAAAAGCTTATAACCCATAATAACTTCTCCCATAATGCTCCCACCTAATTTAATTCAAATTGTGTGCGATGTTTATAATAACTTATCTTCTAATAACTTAATGCAGGTGTGTCATTGACTTTTTTCACTTTGTTAATTTTAATTGCCTTTGCCCAATTAATTCCTCATCAGCTTATTATGGAGAGCGTTCAGATGTTATTTTAATAATGGTTTAATTTACAAATGTGAAAAATGCTCACTTCGTATTACGGCTTGTTTCGTTGACGTAATTAATATGTGGGCTCATACCAATAAATGTTATGCATAAGTTATAAGTAGTATTAAGTTTTCTTATAATAAAAATGAGATATATTAATATAGTTTTAAAAAATCAGCTTGCATTTGTTATGTAATCTCGTACATAAATTTTAATCGCCATAAAAATTGTACCGTAGTTATTATCAAAATGTTATTAATTATTTTTATCCAATCAGGCTTTAGCGGACCACTATAAATAATGCAACGTTTCTCATTCATTGTAAACCTTTTCTTAATTGATCGCCAACACAATTATATTATTATGTAGATTATTGGCTTCGAAATGTGAAGAGTTAAGTAGGTATTAAACACCAGAAAATATAATTTTACATTTTTACGAGCATCATATTTCATCCGTTCCGCTTACAAAATCTAAGTTTTTGGACCATTTTTATATGACGCCTTCCAGAGTGTACACAATATAGACCTTTATATACACAATACAGCGATTTATGCACCCTGGTGATGATTTTTCTTATAGACGGCATAGATGATCAAAATATTATTATTAGTACCCTTATTGAATGATGTAGTGAGGCCGGTTATCGAATAAGTTACAAGAAGAGATTTTGAAATTGAGAATGTCGGTAACTTGTAATCTTTCCTGAACATGACTGCAGGTCAACAATGAACAAACAACAGTTCACGTCAAATAAATTAAAAACGCATAGTCGTTGTGAACAAGGGTTCGTAAGCCATCTGCAGGGGTGCTCTGTTACGATGACAAGTTATCGATAATTTTTTTTCGATCAATCGTGCTGGAAACCCATGTAAAGACCCTTATTAATCACCTTAGCCTTACTAAGCTGTCATAATAATATTTAAAAAAAACTTAATAATTAAATTATTAAATTTAATAACAATTAAATTTAAAAAAAAAAAATTTTGCTTTGTCATATTTTCTAATTGAAATGTAGTATATAGCGCAGTCAAAAGGGCATTATGCCTTTTAACAGTTGAATGGATATTTCAGAGCTCGAAAATAGTTGCTATAACACATAAATGCATTAAAATTAAAAAAATGTTAAAATTTCATAAATTTTTGCTTCATTTACAGATACTTTCTAATTTTTAGATATAATTATATAATGAATATTGGGGATCACAGGTCACTGGTTTCGCGGTCCTTATTCTGACCGATCCGCCCGAGGCACTATTCCCCGACATGTTTCTTCATTTGCGAGCCGCACAGCCCCGCCGCTGCACCAATCAACTAAAGCAAACCTTTCCCGTAAAAAAGAACGCATCAATTAAACCAAATAAAAAAACCTCACCAAATTCTAAGGAATTATTTTACTTGAAGCCCCCGTTTTGCATGCCGTCCTTGCTGGGAGAAGATGACTATTTTCCAATTTAGTAATTATTAGAACAGTTTGGCACTTAGTGTATTGATTTGTCTTATAATTGTTTGATTGAATGTGCGGCAGAAAAAGTATCACTTATTCAGTTTTTCCGCCGTTTTAAATTAAATATTCCAAAGCTCTTTCCCACAAGCCAAAAATTTATGTATTCTTAGTGTGCCTCATACCTATCTCCACGAAGACTACTCGATCCAAAATCACCTACAAGAACTACTTGATCCAAAATTATTTTTAATTGCAACAACAATATCAGGGCTGAGTCATTAAGATACTCGCTTATACCTAGATTGCACGCAGTAGGCAATGCTTTCTCAGAAGTAGTAGATGTGTTCAACTGCACGGAATATAGTTATAAGCATGCTGTGAACATTTTTATGTGGAATATTAATGCCTACGCTCTCAACAGTGCTAATTCTATATTATTTCATTAAAATATTCTGTAAATGTTCCAAAACAATAAATAAATAAATAAGAAGACTATAATAACATACCTCGATCACAATAATCAATGTTAGTCATGACACCACTCTTCAGCATGGCTCCTATATTACATTTTACTACAGATTCTAAACTACTAACTTCAGATATCTTAACTATCAGACAGAAGAGTGTTAGGATAAATGTATTAACTTATTCAAAATTATTATTTTTAATCAAAAAATATTTTAAACATTCTAACTGACAACCCTGTACATTCACAGAGTTAACCTGCCCAGCCAATTCGACAAATATGATTTTAAAGGTAACAATAATCTCAATACTAAATTATTCTATATAAGTATAAGCCAATTCATAAAATTCCACGAATTGCTAATAGAAATGGGAATATATTAAGCGCTCGGACACATAAGCTTGTTTTCATGATAATTTAACGTAGGTAGACATAGGAATGACGTATGGCCCTTACCTGAGTTATTTTAATATACTTGATGTAGACAATCTTACTCGATTCTACTTGCAAACAAACAAATTTCAACAAACACAAAATATCACTAACAGACCAGTTAGACAAGCGTACAAAGAAAACATAAAAACTCCGATAGTAAATACAAGCTTTGGACAAAGACACTACCAATATCATGCTATAAAAGCATTCAACAATCTAAAACCTGAAAATAAAATTGAGGAAAACAAAAATAAATTCCGACAGAAAATTACAAAATGGATTAAAGAAAGATCAAAAGATCAAAAAAGACAATACTACCAAAATCTTATAGCATAAAATAATAAAACATACACATAACACATAAAACCTATATAAAACACACGTAATCCACAAACACAGAATATAAATATACCGTTTTTAACTTTATGTAATTTTTTTGTTATTTATTTTACTCATTTTTAAATCTTTATTTGTAGTTTAAATTTATCTTAATCTTGTGTTTATTTTTCTTTATTAGTTTTATACAGGGTGCGGCAGCATAACTTCCTTTTTTAAAATGCGCGCTATTCAGTCGGTTGATGTCGTAGCGGAGCGCTAGTGATCTCATTCAAGAGGCGGAACTAGAAAATTTTGTCCCGATACAATTTAATCGCCATAATGCGTTGGAACAGTGAGGAGCGTGCGTTTGCCATTGAGGCCTACTTTTTGAACGGATGTTCTGTGATCGCAACCCAGCGAGCCCTTCGGAATCGCTTTAATTTAGCCCCGTTGTCCCTTGACCCGGACCGGAAATCAATTGTTATGTGGGTCACTACGTTCGGACAAACTGCAGGTGCGACAAGAGGAAGAACTGAAGTCCCTCGTCCCATTAGATCACCTGAAAACATTGAGGCAGTGAGAGCTTCAGTGTTGCGATTACCACGGCGTTCACGGCGACACATCTGCCCTTGGACTTTCCGATCGTTCTTTGAGGAGAATTCTTCGTGATGATTTCCGTTTCCATCCATACAAGATGGCGATTGTGCAGGAACTTTCTGAACGTGAATTCCATTCTCGGAGGAATTCTAGTGGGCCGGTCCGCTCTCCCGATTTGTGATTTTTTTCTAAGGGGTTTTTTGAAAATCCGTGTTTATGTGAACCGTCCAAGGACCCTACAAGATTTGAAGACCAACATCAAGGAATAAATTGCCAGGACAACGCCTGATATGCTGGCAAGAGTCACGAAAAATGCCAGAAATCGGTTTACTCAGTGTATGGAGAATGGGGGACGTCACCTACCCGATTTGATCTTCAAAAATAAGCAAATCAAAACTTTAAGTATGTGACTACATTATAAAAAAAAAAATTCTGATTCATACAATGGGTTTTATTAAGTTATGAAAAAAGGAAGTTATTCTGCCGCAGCCTGAATTATATTTTTTTTTGCATTATAAAATGGAGGCCTCAGCGGGTAAGCCACCCAGTGAGGCCAACATTACAAGATTGTAATATAAAATATAAAAAATTATACCAAAAAAAAAAAAAAACAAGTAACCTTTATCTACATATTTTTATTTTGTTTAAATAATCGTTCTCTTTTAGTATAATATATTATATGATTCTATACCCTCCTGTGTACCACTGTATACTTAAAATCCCAGATATTTACTTTAATGTAAAAGTCTTTATATGGCGTATAAATAAATAATTTATGGGAAATAGGCATAAAAATCGCTTGGCAAACGGAGCCTAGAGGTCACGCGAAAGTGTTTTTATTTTTTTATTTTGTGCATAATTTATAAGAAAGAAAAAAAATTAATCAAACGAAACAATCATAGCTAATTTCATCAAATAGTGCTTTGGCATAAAGCTTCGCCTTAAATTTGCAGACGGTCAAAGTAGGAATTCGCACTTTATGTATTCCCTACATTTACTCTAGTGACGCCCTCGAATGCAAAGTTCTTCTATCTAGTTCGAATGGAAACCGAGCGAAACTGCATTAGATAGAGAGAGAAGTAGGTACCTTATGATGAATAATTGAGGTTATGGACATGGATATTATTTTGGAAAATACTCTCAGTATCGCCTTGGTGTAAGACCACCATTCAAAATTGAAACGTTGAACGTTTCTCTTCCTCTCCTCATTACCTTTAACCTTACAATATAGTAGCTCATTTTGGGATGCATATATGGGTACCGCCGTCCCGGGAACCATTTATTGGATAACCAACACCACTGTAATAGATCACCTCAAGTGGTTCGCTACGTTTGGTGACTTAGTAGGTAGGGGTGCCAGGGTTCATGGGGTGTGGTTTGTCCGGGTCTTGGGTACGGATGTGTCTGTCCACCAACTGCGTGGCAAGCCGGATCGTGAAACACTGGTTGAGGGAGACCTTTTGACCTCTTCCAGGTAGGACTCTCTCGGAACATCGCCTTACACCACAGTGGGAATTATGGATTCATACGTCCATCACTCCTACCATGACCCTCAGATTCTACCCACCCCTCGTACCCTTTTCCTTCCCAGAAATTCATTACTACCTTTCATAAAAATACCTTCCATGCAGCATCCTCAAAAGGGGTTTTTTTCCAGAGCTTCCTGTGCGGAGCTAAGGCAAAAAACCCCGGCGTAAAATAAGGTTGGCGATAAACGCTGTTTTCAGTAAACAAATTTTTTTTTTTTTTTTTGAAATAGGCTTTTCACTCTACGAAGAGTGGATAAATTCTAAAGAGATGAGTAGTTCGCAGTTTTATTCTTAAGTTTTTATTCGTACGAACATAAAATGCTTAATGCAAACACGAACATATTTAAGGGTTCATGATGTAGCACTAGGAGCATATAATAGCTCTGTAATTAAAATAAACGCATCATAAATTGACTTAACATGAAGATAGATTTTGCGTTTATCGACTGAATGCGCAGTGAATACTGTTGTAATAGACGACACTAATGTGATCACAAAGCTTCTGCAAGCGTATAAAAATATTTATATCTTTCTATATTTTTATGCCTTCGCAGCCCTCATCAGTGTTTGAGGCCAAAATAATTAACCGAACTAAAGGTATATATCTCATATCTAGTTACTTTATTTATTGTGTGTTCAATTATAAAATAAAGGCCATTAATGATTTCAATATTTTATGAGTTTAGAGGAATCTTGGGCAATTATTTGTGAGTAAATGATAAATATTAAAAATATATACCTACATAATAAAATATTTAAAAAAAAAAATGTTTTAAATTTTCCCGTAGTACGTGCGTTAGTTATACTAGTGTTTTATAAAATATTATTATATTTATTGTAAAATAGTTAATAATAATATTATAAATTAATATTAACTATCTGCGATTGCTTCTGAATATAAATCTAAAACTGCCGGTTCTACCGGAGCTGTTCAAACATAAGGGAAGAATTTCATTTTTAATTATTAATCGCTACGATTTCATTTATTTCAGCAGTTTGTTAGCAGGTCATTTTTTCAACTTTAATTTTAACACTAAAGGACACATATAATACCGAAAAATCGCAATATCGAAAATAGATATAGAAGAATAACAATTCAAGTTACTATAATTTAAAGGCATAAAATACATAGACAGTAGACAGATAGATATAACACTGGTAACATACTCGTAGGCAAACACACACTGAAAGGCACAAGGCATACTTAAACACGTTACGAACAAGTACATTTATGTTTAAGGTTACTTGCACACAATCAATTGATACTAACGTATAGGTGCATAGAAATATTATCAATATAAAAATCTTGATCTATTAACCATTTTTAGTTCAGTTAAAGTATTATATTATGTAAAATAAGTAAACAAACCTAAATCACGAAAACACCCTTTCCTAGTGACTCCTAACCTCATTTTTCATATATGTTAAAGTGAAGATCCTATAATACTTACTCTGATCATTGTTCCAATCAATCGATTCGATTACTTATAATTTATAATACAGCACTGGCGTTTTCCATTTTGATGCTTGGTGTTTTTTTGCGTTTATTTAAATTTATATCTCAAGTTTACCAATATAATGCTGGATGCCAAGGAGTAATTTATTCGTCTATTGAACCGATACGTCCGATCCGTAGGCGTAATTCGCAGGCCTTGAGACCTGGTGTGAATGTGCCCAAATATCAATTGAAACAGAGAAAAATACGTCAAAAATTGCGTTTTGTATACGCATTAATTGCAAATCAATGTTTATTTGTGTTAATTGTTTCAGATTGGCGGAACAATTTTGAGGGAGGTTCCAAATGCATCAAGTTACCTAGTGAACTGAATGTGTTTGTCAAATATAATTGTTTTAAGCACCATTCGCTGTTTGTCTGATTCAGATCTTCAATTCAGATCTCTGGCGTCATAAGCTGTTTCCACCATGTCATGTCAGATATTATTACTGTTTTCATTCGGTAAAGTAATTTATACGTAAGTATAAGTAAGACATACGAATTGGTTATATTAACCGACAGCCGCCGTGGTCAAGGGGTACGGCTGTCGACTCCTGAAGGTAGCGGGTTCAAACCCGGCGTACGCCAATAAATTTTATTTGATTTATTTTTTTCACAATTTATGAATTAAAAATAATATATAATATATTTGAGGCACGTTCCAGAGTGGAAGGTACTCTCAGTATTATTATCGACTATTATCGACCATCGACATGGTGTAAGACCACCAATCAGAATTGAAACATTGTTTGAAATGGCTTTAACCGCGTTTGGTTACCAGATCTGAATATCCTGGTACTTCCCCACCTTCCTCTTCCCCATCTCCTTTCCCCCCTCCCTATCTTCAGCTTCACAACATCTGTTGGGCATGCCATAGCCTCACTGGCTCCCGACGGGAGCAGTGGGGACTTTTGTGCGGTACTCATATAAAAAAATACACGTTTTAGAAGCCGTATCACCTTGCCAATCGTGCGTATGGCATAAAAATATTATTTTCATGAAAACATCGTTGTGATATATTTGTGTTCTTCAGTTTGTCTTCCACTCCGACATATTTGTCCGTCTGTCCAATTCCCGGAATGACATAACCCATTCCACGAATTCATTAACTCGAATTCGGCATTTTCCCACGAGCCGCCAGAGGAGGACGGATGGTGACGTAGTGAAAAAAAAGTATGCATCCACTTTGATGTAATATGTGCTCCACTGTGAGAACAGCCACAGGCGTGTGCTATCATTTTTTTATAGCCATATATAATATTTTTATAGCCTTTTATTGTATGGAATTATTCGCCTTATGGTGTGTGTTGGATTCTAAAGCTGTATAGGAAGCATCATTGTGATGAAATCGCCGAAAAATAATTCTGTTTTTTAAATTAATTAATTTAATTTCATGAGCAAACGCTCTGAATTATCTCACTTTCAGATATGATTTGAGACACATCACAGCTAAATAACTGTTTTTAGGGATATTGTGCCTTGTACACCAAAAATAAATCACGATGATCTCATTTTCATTTATATTATAAGACTAGTGACACACGTAACGTTAAAACCGCCAATCCCTCGTCATACAATTGCAATGGGAATGTATGGCGAGGGATATGCTGAAATAGGCCAAGCGAAATGTGAAGACAGAAAAATTACAAATCTGATATGTTACAAGTGTCGACGAATTAAAAAAAATTAAGAAGTAGATTATAATTAACTTACATTTTTATAATAATGACAGTAAAATATCTTCGTTTTTTTAATATTTTAATTTATTTATTAAAATCATAAAAGTACTTAAATTAACATGATAGCATATATTTCAAATTTCTCATCCTTTATTTAGTCATGTTTTATTTCCAATTATAGAGATTTATTATTTCTTCTTATTGATTTATTATTCTTGCAACTTGTATTTTCATGTTTATTTTTTTACTATTTTCCTGTTTTTATCTTTTTTAATGTTCTAATTATTACCTTTTTTCTGTTTATTTTCTGACTATTTTCCTGTACACATTTTATCTTTTTTAATGTTCTAATTATTACCCGTCTCAGAACAGACAATGTCTATTGAGGCGGGTAACTTACTTGTTATAAAATACTATATTACCTCAATAAACGCCCGGGTTGCCGGCAAATGAAATTGAATTGAAAAAATTGAAATTGAATTATAAACTAGACATGTTTACCTTTACGAGAGTTAAAAACTCCTGTGTAAAGGGGAAACAATAAAAATTATTTATAAATAATTAACTAAAAATTATAACTTAACATTCAGAGTGTGAAGAAAAAAAAATTTGTACATATATGTAAAAGTGAAAAGAATTTTTTGTAAAAAATAATATAAAGTTAAATATTCAAAACAAATTATTTAAAATAAAAAAATAAAAAAATACTAGATACACTAAAAAGTAATAGAATAAGAAAATAATAAGATGTCAATTGATTCTAATTTGATAAATTATTTATGATAGAATAAAAATCTTGGAAAAGTTGTGAGGTTGAATAGTCTGGTGATTTTTTAATTATAATTTTGATTATTAGCCTTTAATTAAAATTCCTACATTAAATTATTTAGGAGAAGGAGTGAACATGGGTCTTGTAGAGACCTAAGTTGTAGGAAGGAGGAAACACAGAGGCCTAAACACATTGATAGTTAACCGAAAATTAACTAGTCGCGCTAAAATTTCGTTCGTTCGATAGTCAATATCGTTTTGATTTAGGATTTTATCGATTGACCATACTACAGACTAGACCTCCTGAATTGTCAAGTTATTTTTGTTATCTAGTTCTTTCGTCACTTGTGTATGCGGTGAATAAATTAAAACGGCCACGCTTACAGTAGTTTCCTAACGATCGCCTCATGGGATATAATTATTATCTTCTATACTAGATATTATGATATTATTTAGAGTTATAATCACGAGACGCACAGAAACTACATACAGAGCAGAGGACTCAACCAGAAAGAGGTAAAAAAACATTAAGTCTAATTATATATTTTCTTAACTATTTATATCGCCCATAAAATCCATCATAATATTGTTTTAAAAAGCACCGTAGGTCAGTTACCCTCATTCTATTCCGGTTTGGAGATTTTCTATGCCAAAAGTTTTTGCTTGGTGATTTTATGTATTTATAGTTTTTTTTAAATTTAGAACTCTGACTAGACTCATTTGCTTTTTCGGGAAGGGGATCAATTTTTGGAACGTTCTTATTAATTTTATGTCGATCAAGCCAGGCAACGTGCTATAGTAATGTATTTATAGCGACCTAAAACTGCTGAACTAAGAATCTACTTTAAAAATCAGGTTTTGTTGAAGTATTGAAATCCAGTGAAAATATGCACGGCACTGTAAAAGGCAATGTAATTCTACCAAAAGACTAAAGATGGGTTGTTTCACAGAAAATCAAATGTAACATAGTCATCAAATTGCCATTAAGCACCTTTTTTGACATTTGAAAGGTCCCCGTTAAACTCCGATTCCAGGTGCGTTTCAGTTTTCTATCAAACTGTAATAATCTGATAAGCTTAGCAACATGATAGCTGTCCTCTTCTGCTTATCACATTTTGTTCAAAAGCTGAAATGGACTCCGAATCAGCATTTGGCGGGAACCATTCAACAGTAAAAAAAAAATGGCGCTGAATGGCCATGGGTAACTTGGCCACGAATTTCTGCGAAACAACTGGGCCTTAATAATATTTGAATTCTTAGTGTCAGTTGTTTCACAAAATTTGATCAAATCATCAAATTTCGAAGTTCTTTCTTAAGTTTTGTTAATTTTGTTCTGTTCGTTCTGTGTTTTTACTACACTAAAAATGAAATCAAACACCAACCAAAAACAACAACAAAAATTAAAAAAAAAAAAAAAACTTAACAAAAACAATGTAAAATTTACCTTTATGTTCTAATCTCTTTATTATTTTATATGTATTTACCTACCTATTTCTTTTAAATCAGTATGCTAAACAAGCACCAGTTAATTGATTTTATTTTATTTTTTCTCCTTTCTTTGGTTTTCATATTTATACAAATATGTAGGTTAGGTATGTAGGACTATAATGTGCAATGCAGACACCAATCATTTTTTTGTTTTAATCCTTTGTTTTTAAGCATATAAACCTTTCATTTTATTATTATTATTTAAATAACTGAGCCCTTGCCCCGAATAATGTTGTATCCAATATTCTTGTTCCGAGAAAAATGTATAAAACGAAACCGGTTATGTTTGATAACATTTTTTATTTCAAATACAATAAGCATACAATTCTTTTAAAGCAGTAATTAATTAATTAATTTTAATTCTTCTACGAGACTTTTAAAGCAGAAGTCGTGAAAAAAGGCTATTAAATTAGAATTTATTTCAAGAATTTGTGCTGAATTCGTGGAAAAAATTAGTATATGAAAATTTCACATCCAACATTTATTATATTTTTATATTCTCATCCTTTTTTATTACTTCTCTTCTTTTTTTTCCTCCATTTCTTTTTGTTTTGTACTAAACATGTTCTATATATTTCATTTATCATCATAATTTGATTGCCCCAAAACGGGATTCCTCCTAGTCAAAACACTTTATAAATAATGTAAAATACAATATACCAAATAAAAAACAAAATAAATAAATTTTTGTTAAAATATCATTATTGGTCAATTGCTTCACATAACTGAAATAATAACAGAACTTGAATAGAACGTCAAAACTAACTTTGTAATTTGTTGAATTGTTAAATTTATGTGAACAAAATCGTCCCTGGTTTCTTCTACCTATGCTTCTAATAATAATAATGAGGTAACATTTGTATAGCGCAGTTTTGTGTCATTTCACTTCAAGTGCGCTTAACTATAATAATCCTGTAGTGCTTCTTACGAGTCCATTACAAAATATTGATAACATAATAAGAAATAAAGAATATACAAAAAAAGCAGAGAACAAAATTTAACAATAACAATGCTATTATAGCACAGGACAATAATAAAAGAAAATTACAGTGCTATTGTAGGATATGACAAAACAAGAACTTTAAAATTAAAATATTATATAAAGCAGGAGATAGTTTACGTTCAGAAATAAGAAATATTCTGATATATATAAATCACGCATTACGCATAATAATATTTTTAATTTACTGCTAAATCTTCATTAAAATATCAACAAGTAGTTGTGTAAGATATTAATGAAAATGTTATCAATTACTATCTTATTTTGTCACATTCTCACCACGGTATTATGTATGCGGTACACTAAAAACTATCTGAAATATTATTATTTCTATTCTTTTGGAATGTGTGCATAATGACTTCATACTTTACATATCTATTTTAATATTTATTTACAATAGCTGACAGAGAATGCTCCTTTTTCGCTTTTAGAATTCAAATTAGCAAATATTGTAAATTATTTATGCTGGAACACAACTATTATATTTGCCATATGTTATATTAATAACAATTCGTTTTGACTTCTTTGAGCAGGACTGCATACCTGGAGAGTGCACACTGCCCGCTGTAATTGCAAACTAGGTACTTATAGAGAATATCTCAAACCTAGAATCGAGTTTACCCATAGCGATAACCTTCTTAGGTAATGTTTGCAGTTTCTAAGAAATTCTTTCATCAAAATTATTTGGAAGCAAAAGCTTTCAAATATAACTCCTTATTTATTATCAAAATAACTGGACAAGAAATGGCTGACCAAATAATGTAAATATTTCTTATAAAACGCACATAGACTTACAATTATATAGACAAATAATTACAAAGACATTGTCAAAACCAAAAGGCGACATAAATAATATTTATATTTCTAAGAAAATTGTTACTACACTCCATTGTTATAGATTTTATGTGACATTCATATTCCTCAAAATTTTACTAACTAGGCAAATTTTCCATTTGTTAAGCTACTCCTTCCGCAATTATTTATAATAGAATTACTATAAATATCCTTTACCAAACATTTCAATCATCTTTCACCTTTCTCGTATTTCCCCTCCCCCGTGCCCCCTCCCGTGAACCCCCTCCATGATTCATCGCCTTCTCCCGCCTTACCTCCGTGCTGCTAAACTACATGAAATATATTTTTCAAATGACTCGCGCTTCACCTATTGTAATTTTATTATATTACATTATACCGCCAGACCTCACCATTACATGTAGAAACCTTCGCAAACGTGCACACAATAAATCGGGATAGTTTCATCGCAATCGGATTAACGGTATAGGATAATTTCGTAATGTATTAAATACTCGTAATTTCATAATAACGGGTCGTTTCTACGACTCGTTCTTGAGTACAACGATTTGCCGGCCTTTAGTTTCCTCCCTCCTACAACATGTTCACTCCTTCCTCTCCTCGAAAAGACCCTCCACACAGAATCTTTATAGATGACATAGGCCCTGAGGGAAATTATTTTCCTCAGAGCCTCTTGTGTGGAGTTAATGTAAAAAAAAGCCAGAGCTCACCACTGTATATAGAAACCTTTGCAGGGCGTGCGCACAACACATCAACAAAGCTTCATCGCAATCGGATGAATGTTATAGGGTATAGGAAATAATTTCATAACGCCAGAGCTCAGCAATGTATATAGAAACCTCTGATGGAGTGCGCACAACACATCACCAACGCTTCATCGCAATCGGATGAATGTTATAGGGTATAGGAAATAATTTCATAACGCCAGAGCTCACCAATGTATATATAAACCTCTGATGGAGTGCGCACAACACATCACCAACGTTTCATCGCAATCGGATGAATGTTATAGGGTATAGGAAATAATTTCATAACGCCAGAGCTCACCAATGTATATAGAAACCTCTGATGGAGTGCGCACAACACATCACCAACGTTTCATCGCAATCGGATGAATGTTATAGGGTATAGGAAATAATTTCATAACGCCAGAGCTCACCAATGTATATAGAAACCTCTGATGGAGTGCGCACAACACATCACCAACGTTTCATCGCAATCGGATGAATGTTATAGGGTATAGGAAATAATTTCATAACGCCAGAGCTCACCAATGTATATATAAACCTCTGATGGAGTGCGCACAACACATCACCAACGTTTCATCGCAATCGGATGAATGTTATAGGGTATAGGAAATAATTTCATAACGCCAGAGCTCACCAATGTATATAGAAACCTCTGATGGAGTGCGCACAACACATCACCAACGTTTCATCGCAATCGGATGAATGTTATAGGGTATAGGAAATAATTTCATAACGCCAGAGCTCAGCAATGTATATAGAAACCTCTGATGGAGTGCGCACAACACATCACCAACGTTTCATCGCAATCGGATGAATGTTATAGGGTATAGGAAATAATTTCATAACGCCAGAGCTCACCAATGTATATAGAAACCTCTGATGGAGTGCGCACAACACATCACCAATGTTTCATCGCAATCGGATGAATGTTATAGGGTATAGGAAATAATTTCATAACGCCAGAGCTCACCAATGTATATAGAAACCTCTGATGGAGTGCGCACAACACATCACCAACGTTTCATCGCAATCGGATGAATGTTATAGGGTATAGGAAATAATTTCATAACGCCAGAGCTCAGCAATGTATATAGAAACCTCTGATGGAGTGCGCACAACACATCACCAACGTTTCATCGCAATCGGATGAATGTTATAGGGTATAGGAAATAATTTCATAACGCCAGAGCTCAGCAATGTATATAGAAACCTCTGATGGAGTGCGCACAACACATCACCAACGTTTCATCGCAATCGGATGAATGCTATAGGAACGCATACGGGACAAACAAAGAAACATTCATTTTACATATAAAGAACATTAGCAAAGATTCCGTTTGTTGCATTTTTTTATAATGAATATCATTAAATTATATGTGTTATTAATATTTTCTAATACTGTTCATTTAAAATGTTGCCTTTGCTAAGATTGCAATTTATCCTCTAATTTTTATAGCATTATTCTAAAATTCTGCATTTTAACTCTCCAGAGGTCATTTTACTCAAATGGCGCTATATCGATTATCTCATAATATATGCAAATAATGGTATAAATTGGTATAAATAATGTTTTTCAATTCGGGAGCTAAAATACTGGTTGTCTTTTGGGAATATTGAACCGTGAGGGGTCACCGCATTCCAGTTGAGGAAAAGTTTATAAATTATTTTGAAATCTTATTTCTAAAATATTAACTTATTTATTTACTATTCCTTATCGCTGTTGTAAAGAACAATGTTTTCATTGAAGAAGAAGATAATATTAATAAATATAAACGAAATATCAAAAAGAATAAGACATAGAAAAATAAAACAGATAACGGTGGCAATTGGGGCAGGAACCCACGATTCCCTGTATTACCGGAACAAACGGCATTTAACGGTATTTAATCAAAACTTCCATCGAGATCTTTTATTTTAATGTAATTTTTATGGATGTTATAGATATTAAATTCAGAAATAACAATACTATCTTCGACAAGTTTTTCACATATTTTAGATGCTACCTTTTTAAATGACCACAAAGTTCTAAAGAATTGATTTGTATCCTAGATAGAATCTCGGATAAACTTAATATCCGACTTTATTTGTATGGGACATTTTCTATGAGTCTAAATTAATAATCATTTAAACATTTTCTGTGTCTGTCTTTTCATATTTTCGTTTAGATTTATTAGTATTTTCTTTTCTTCAGTGATATTTTACATACATGAGTATAACCTTCTAAACTTATTATAACTAGAGTTATTCCAATAAAAAATCAACATTGTTTTCTGGTGAAATATAAAATGTTTCAATACCATCGCATTTATACAAAATAAACGTTTTTAATGTCAAGCCAATCGTGTTATTCTCAATGCAGTTATAATGAGCTACCAGGCCATTGATATTGGTATTTTAATGTCAGGCCAGTTGTGATATTCCCAATTAATGCAGTCTTAATGACTCACCAAACGATTAAAATTATTTTTAATGATAACTAACATGTATTTGATTATTCATTTTCTTGTATTTATTGAGAAATATTCATTTAAAAAGGAGAAGTCGGTAGGATTGTAGATATTATAGGCAAATGCCAGCGACTTGTCATTCTATACATTTATTTATTTATTGTTTGAAACCTTTACAGAGTGTTAACAACTATTGTTACACCAATGAAATTGCCATTGGGATATACATAGGTATTAACACTCCAATTAAAAATGTTAATAGCATGCCTAAATTAAGGTTTGGCTATTGGTTTTCTTGACAAATATTCATTTGGATTGGGTAAAGTCGGTAGGATTGTAGATATTTTAGGCAAATGCCAGCGATTTCTGTAATTCTGTAAATTTATTAATCTATTATTTAAAACATTTAGAGAATTATTATTAATACATTAACGAAATTGTCTTTGGGATGTGCATAGATATTAACACTCTGATTTAAAATGACCACAGCAAGCGTAAATGCCAAGGTTTAGTTGTTACTAGGGGGAGATGCTACTGGTGGTATAACAGAAATAATGACAAGCAAAATAAAATATAAAACATAGTAAGTACACAGTACAGAGAAAGAGAAGAGAGAAGAGAGAAATAAGAAAAAAAGACATAATAATAATGCAATTATATCAACAAAAAAATAATAATAATAATTTGTGACTCAAATATTTATTTTTGTTGACAAATATTCATTTGGAATGGGTAAAGTCGGTAGGATTGTAGATATTATCATACATGACATTATAGCCAAATGCCAGCGATTCTGTCGTATTGTAAACGGTTTCTAAACGGATGCAAGACATGGATGTAACCATAGAGATCACATGAATGAGATATTAAGGTGTTTCTTGATCTGAAAGTCTGATCATTCATTTCTTAAATTTCAAATGCCGAAATTCGTTTCCTTGTCATTTCATTTCGATCAAATGGGATGGTGATATGCAATTTTACGCAGTGTAAGAGAAACAGAGCACGTGCTAAATATTTATTTTCATTGGCTACAGTGGGTTGCTTTCAAAACGAAAAGGAAGGCACTCTATATCGTATTCTCGAATCAGTGGAAGTGACCTCAATAACTTTTGTAGGTTTATACCCTTTTATCTAAGAATAAGAAGATATTACTAATAAATTTAATCGAAACACGAAACAGAAAAATAATAAAAATATATTATAATAATTATATATAAATTTATTTTAGATTTATTTTTTAAAAAGTCGTTAAGTGTCTCACATAAATAAAATCGGATATGTTTATCGAAGATTACATATAAATTTACTCGAACTTTCATTTAAAATCATTTAAAAAGATAGCAGTCAAAAATATCAGAAAATTTAGTTGATGATAGTGTTGTTAATTCTGAATTTGAAATATTATTAGATCGACAAAATGACGCAAAATGAATAGGCCCCAATGGCCGAGTCGGTTAAGGCATTCAAGAGATCATGGGTTGTATTCCTAGTTGCAAACTTTACCTTGTTATTTTTCTGTGTTTTGTTCTGCTTCGTGTTTCGTGTTTCATTTTTCGCAACTGGAAATCGAACCCAGGATCTGTCTTCTTGGGAAAACACCTTTAACCACTTGGTAATATTGGTAATTCTAAGATTGAGGTATGAGATAGACAAAATGACGTAAAATATTCAGGTCTTAATAGCCTAGTGGTTAAAGACGTACGTTGTCCCGGTAAGACAGAGATCCTGGGTTCGACTCCGGTTTAGATATATCAGTATTATCTTCTTCTTCAATGAGCAAACAAATAATAATTATCAATAACTACTGAGACACGATTTTATATAATATTATAAAAAATTATAAATATTCTTATAAATAATCTAAAGTAATTTTAATAATCTTACACATTATTAAATCTGTAATCTATTCGACGAGTTTTTTTTTCATTTCTTGTCAATCTTAAATGCTTGTTTTTAAGCTTATGATCATGATTATTGTCGTTCTGAGATTTGTGGGCGGATCTAGACACCAGTGATTCTGCTGTGACATACATTACCATCTGCAATATCACGACTTGTAGGAATAGATAGCTTCACGATAAACCGAACACTGCACCAATCTCTCTAAACATGGACTCCACAAACTTTGTAATGCAACGACCTACTTTGAGAACAAAACCTATACCTTAAACACCCACCGAACTGATATGATTTTAGATTTTCACTGTCAAAAGTATTTTTGTTATTTATTTTTGGGGTGTTATGCCGTGTTACGCTACCTCCTTCTTTAGTCAACGTTTCGGACAACGTAACAGTGTCAATCATCATCAGGGCAGATTCAACACATCTGCCCTGATGATGGATAATAAAATAAAAAAAACTCACCAAACTATTTAAAAGCGCGTTAAAGTGGGAGTTGGTTGTCAGTAATGTATTTAACAATCTGGATATGTTAAAGTGGGGGTTGGTCGTCAGTAATGTATTTAACAATCTGGATATGTTAAAGTGGGGGTTGGTTGTCAGTAATGTATTTAACAATCTGGATATGTTAAAGTGGGGGTTGGTTGTCAGTAATGTATTTAACAATCTGGATATGTTAAAGTGGGGGTTGGTTGTCAGTAATGTATTTAACAATCTGAATATGTTAAAGTGGGGGTTGGTTGTCAGTAATGTATTTAACAATCTGGATATGTTAAAGTGGGGGTTGGTCGTCAGTAATGTATTTAACAATTTGGATATGTTAAAGTGGGGGTTGGTCGTCAGTAATGTATTTAACAATCTGGATATGTTAAAGTGGGGGTTGGTTGTCAGTAATGTATTTAACAATCTGGATATGTTAAAGTGGGGGTTGGTTGTCAGTAATGTATTTAACAATCTGGATATGTTAAAGTGGGGGTTGGTCGTCAGTAATGTATTTAACAATCTGGATATGTTAAAGTGGGGGTTGGTTGTCAGTAATGTATTTAACAATCTGGATATGTTAAAGTGGGGGTTGGTCGTCAGTAATGTATTTAACAATCTGGATATGTTAAAGTGGGGGTTGGTTGTCAGTAATGTATTTAACAATCTGGATATGTTAAAGTGGGGGTTGGTTGTCAGTAATGTATTTAACAATCTGGATATGTTAAAGTGGGGGTTGGTCGTCAGTAATGTATTTAACAATCTGGATATGTTAAAGTGGGGGTTGGTTGTCAGTAATGTATTTAACAATCTGGATATGTTAAAGTGGGGGTTGGTTGTCAGTAATGTATTTAACAATCTGGATATGTTAAAGTGGGGGTTGGTTGTCAGTAATGTATTTAACAATCTGGATATGTTAAAGTGGGGGTTGGTTGTCAGTAATGTATTGAACAATCTGGATATCATATAGGTACCTAGATACATATTATATTATTGTACTATATCTTATATTGTCCCTTTTCGTCCGTATGTTTATTAAGTACTGCCGAAAAACAAAAGAATAAAAAATATTTTCATTCAAATACATTAAGAATAAAAGTACTTGCGTATCTATAATACTGTATATACCAGTGTTAATCGATGCTTTTCTATGATGTCGGACAGACTGAATAATTTTGAGTTCAGGTTTTTTAACGACCCTAACCTAACCTAAGCTGATGCTTCTTATATACTCCAACACTTTAACCTTAAACAATCAGTGCCTACTTACTAAGTACTTATAATTTTACTTCTGGTGTGGTTTTATTTCCAACTAGCGCAGACCCATGAAAAATCACGGAATATTAAAATTGTAGGATTGATAATAAATTTCTGTTAGTTAAAATAACATAAAATTTGATTTTATTTTTCAAGATTACCTAGAAAATTTAATCAAAAGAAAAAAAAAACATTTCATATACATATGTATGGAATTGAAATAATTCTCCGGTAAAAATCATAATATTGCAGGTTGTCTGAATTGTATCACTTTATAGGTTGTCTGAATTTTTGACATATCAGACCCAATTTTGAAAATGATTTTCTATTAAAATATTGTACTATAGGGTAGATAGAGAAGAGTGGTAGTAGGTACTTAGGGATTTATGACTATGACCGGTCAGTCCCACCCAGACGTCGTGTGTTCAAATCCCCGACTGGCTAAGTTCTCCATCACGACACAAGAAACATTTTCTGGTCACTGCGGTGGTAGTAGGAGATTTTCAAATACTGTTAGGTTATTTGTACCCCGGTAATGTTTGTCTCTTTTTTATTACAAAAAAGGTTAATTCAAACAAACTTTAATTCATTAAACCACAGTTCCTATCACAGACAGACACACAACCGAAATTAGTAATTTTGATCATAGACATTCGTCCTGATTTGTTACTTGCTCCACATAGCAAAGAAATCATATTTTCTTATTTGATATTGCATTGATATATTGTATAGGATATGCAATTATAAACAGACATTTTTATATATGATTTAAGATTTTCACGGCCAAAAGTATTTTGGTTGTTTATTTTTGGGATGTTATGTCGTGTTACGCTAACTCCTTCTTTAGCCGAAATTCCTTCTTCAGGCTAAATAAGGAGTTAGCGTAACACGGCATAACATCCCAAAAATAACAACAACAATAAAATACCTTTTTATTTAAAAAAAATAGTATGAATCTCAGCTCTAAACCATATTGCTAATACCTTATTTTGCAACTTTACTTACGGATAAGCATAATTTCCCGGGACTTTAATACATTGGTAGTTAAGAGCCATTGACCAGCGGCTGAAAATAAAAGTTTAACTGCTTGCATCTGTACAGGAAGGTTCCGATGAGAAAGATCGATTATTCCCCTTATCAATTTAAAAAAAAAAAAAATTAATATGGATTTATTTTATTCAAAACATGCTTTAATATATGCCTACATTCAAGTAAGCAATACAAAAATACAAATGCTCAAAACGCATGATGATAAATTATTAAATATCGTGTACTTCTTGTAAGTATTTTTTGATCATAAGTATTTATGATTTTTTAATAATGTCTAAACAAAATAAGTGTGTAAAAAAGTCTGAAATATTTTAGTTTCTAAGACCTTAAATAGAAAAACTCACGTATTTTCGTCACAAAGCACGTTCTCGGATTTATTTTTTAATGATTTTAATTTAACTAAAATTAAAATTCTGAAAAGTTTCTTTCCTAGATTATGTATTGATTTATTTTGCTGGGTGATTATATGATTTGAAATTTGTGTTGTATAATAAAATATTTCGTTTTGAAAATTGAACAAATCTGCCAACGACCAATGGTATAACGTTAGTAAATTAAAAATAATCGTAGTTTTTCAAAATTTCAAAAGTGCTTTTACCAAATAAAATAACAATCTTTCAAAATCAATTTAAGTTTTTTTGTAAAAAAGAGTCAATACGTCTAGAATTTAATTTAAAAATGACTAATTTCCGGTATTCTCTGGTAATACCCTCTTAATATATGTATATCTGTAGGTATCATGCTTTCTTGTTAGAATCCAGTGCATTCGTTACTTGTTAGTCTACTTTCGAATGCGAACAAGCTTCTCGTGGATCTAGAAACTGGCTGTTTTTTATAAAGTACCGAGCGTTAGATCCGAGAAACGCCCCACAGACCTATTACTTAGTTGTGGTCTTAATTTCCACTTATCTGACAGACTTCCTTTTGATAAGCCTCGATTTCCCAAGGCGATATGCAAAAAAGCATTTAATTACATAATTATTGAAGTAGAAGATAACACTAATAATGTATACGAAATATGAAAAAAAATAAGACACAGAAAAATAATAGATTACGGTCGCAAATGGGACTCGAATGCAGAACCTCATATTTAAACGTCATAATTGTCAATCTCATATTTCAAATTTCAGAATTAACGATATTATCTTCGACTAATTTTTTTTTACCCACATTATCGGCAGTTATCCTTTTCATTGGAAACAAGTATTCTATGATTTGGTTTATAACCTAGATAATGTCTCGGATAAATATATATATAAATATAATATACTTTTTGTTCATATGAAGCAGATACTTCGGTTGTTCAATTACTTCCTGCACTGGCGGAGGCTATCCCATTTTTTCCATCCACTGTGAAAACAGAATATATTATAACACGTCATATTACTAAACTGTTAGACATTAGTAGAGATTATAGGTACTGCCCCAAAGGAGCTACAGTTGAAGCGAAACACCGTCGGCATAAAAAGTAAATAAATATAAGTGGTGTTTACTAACTTATTGTTTTATTTTAAATTAGATTATTAGTGTTATCTTATTCCTCAATGATATATTTAATTAATATCCATGTGCTCAGTGCTGGCTGGGCTGGTGATGGCGTTGCACGCGATGATAAAATATACATAATGCGATCTCTCGGGAATTGCTAGCACCCGTTGTGAAACGCATGTCGGCGCAGTTGGATTTTTGTAAGTGTATTTTATCGGCAGTTTTAAAATTACGGAGAGAAGATTTTGATTCGAAAGAAATGGTTCAAAACGCTTTAGCAGGAAACTGTCGTGCATCTTGGAGAACGGTTGCGCAACCCTTTTCATACATAATTAAATTTTTGATTTGAGGCCGATATACTAAACAAAATTGAAAAATTATTTTTTTAAACAAAGGATATAGCAAATATTTAGTACGGATATGTGCTACTTTATTTAATTGTGTTTTGAATTATAAAATATAGGTAATTGTTAATGATAAATATATTTAAATAAATAATTTTTCTTTATTTACTATAGAAATATGATACATGGGGGTAAATGCAAAATTACAGACGACCAATTTACGTTGTTAACACATCATTATTTTTCATTATATTAACTCAGTAGGTGGATAAGATCACTTTATTATAATTATAACTAATTCACAAAAAAACCCACCCCTTTCTCTAAATTCATGAAAAACTGATTTCTTTGATTACCTATATTTTATAATTAAAAACACAAATAAATAAAACCATATATTTGCAATACTTTTGACTACAAATATATATGTTTAGTTTTGTTGGGTATTTTGGTCTCAAAACCAAAATAAAGTTTTGTTTGAAAAAGGCCGCGCAGCCGTACCTCTTTTCTTTTTTTCTCTTTATTCATAAAATATTTTTGTGTACAGTTTTTTTTACATGCTTTTCGACTACCATACTAGACACATATTATGGTAGTCGAAATATTTGACATTATGCAGACACCGTGTGCTGTTTATAATCGTTATATTTTAACCTTTAGACCTCTCTAATAGGACTCTCCCAGAACTTCGCCTTGCACCCCAGTGGAGAGATGGATTTTTACGTTTGTCACTTACGACTGATTGATTGACGGACCCTGACTGATTCCTACCTACCCCTCATATCTCTTTCCTTCCCAGAACTTCCTCTCCTTCCTTTCTTAGAAAGATTCTCCGCACATCATCCAAAAAGACGACTTAAGTTCTGAAGGGAATTATTTTCCTCAGGGCCTGTGTGGAGCTAATAACTTATTGTTTTATTTTAAATAATGAAAAAGTCGTCTTGTAGCGTTGCTTGTCTTATATTTATTACCGATGGGATTTTTAGATTTTTGGAATATAATAATATAATAAATTTGGAATATAATAAAATCCAAACTATTTTATTTCGCGACATTTTCGAAATCTTCTGAATTTGTTGAAGAAGTTTGTCATTTATTATTTATTTATTTATTGTTTGAAACATTTACAGAGTGTTAACAAGTATTACATTAATATTATTGCGTTGGAATGTGCACAGATATTGACACTCCAATTAAAAATGTTCTCAGCATGCGTAATCAAGGTTTAGTTGTTACTAGGCGGTGATGCTAGTAGTGAAAATGACAGATAATAATAATAATAATAAAAATATATATATAACATGAGATACAAAATACAGAAAGTGTACAGAGAAAGAGAAGATATAAAAAGATAAAGGAAAGATATAACGATAAAACAATAGACGTATCATGGTAGAAAATTGTTAATTTGTTTTTTAAAATATGCGAGACTGTTTGCAAAGATATCTTATAAGGTCACTTTCAATTGTATTGTATAGACGACACATTCGAGACAGAGGATTGAAGTATGCGATATTGTTATTAAATCTTTCAATATGGAATATATTTTGACTCCTTAAATTACGTCTATTAGGGACTTTAATATGAATATTGCTCAGACAATGAGTGGTAAGAAGTTTATCACGAATAATTTTATATAAACATATCAAGTCAGTAAATTTCCTTTTTTTTTCCAATGTTATAAAATTAAAGTGATGTAGTCGTTCCTCATAAGATTGGAGTAAGGCATTAAATCCAAGTTTAAATGATAACAGTCTTAGGAATTTCTTTTGCACAGATTCAATACTTTTAGAATATTTTAAATAATATGGATTCCAGATAACACTCCCATATTCCAATTTGCTTCTGACCAACGAGTTGTACAAGGTTATAATAGATTGGGGGTATTTAAATGGTATGTCAATTAATAAATGACAAACTTGTCAAGTTAATAATAATTTGGTCAAGCTTCTTATATTTTAAACCTTGAAAAAAACCGGGAAATGTACATGAAAATGGAATCTTATTCACGTGTATAAATATTATGTTCTATTTTACTTTATTCATTCTGATAATATCAATAGGAAAGTCCGTGCGCAGACACGCAAGAGAAAATTATAAATCTGAAATAATTACAATGTCAAATCGTTTAAAACGATAAGCAAAGTAATTCAACCACGAACAATAAAGAACAATACTTTTTTTTTACACACGGTTATGATTGTTCAATTTTCTCTTGCCATGTAAACATCATGCGAAGCACTACGAAGTAATGCAAAATCGTGTGTTTTTGTTTTGAAAATTAGATCGCTTAGCAATATTTTAGTTGCTTTAATTAAATACTGCGAGTAGAACACTTCTTGGCATTTGAAATAGTCGAGCTTTTTTATTTAATAAGACTCTTTATAAGCCTAGAAAAAATAGAGTATCAGCCCTATACAAACTGCTTTAAAGTTGAAAATATTTTACTGACGAACGCCTTTTCGGTTACGGTTTTATTGTGTAATGTGGAAAATTAAATTCTTTAGAGAATGTGAGGGCTCTACAGAGAATGATCGCAGAAAATTAAAATATTTGTGCCTGAACTTTGCAAAATAAAACAAAACACACTTTTTGACTATTTTTTCTGTGCAATAAATCAAAACAGGCGGCTGGTGTTAAGGTAATGCGGAAAAATGCAAAATCGTATAAAATCTTGTGTATTAGTTTTGAAAATTTGATCGCTTAGAAATAATATAGATGCTTCAATTAAATACTGTGAGTAGAACACATCTTGGCCTTTGAAGTGATAGAGTATTTTTTTGATAAGCTTTTTAATAAGCTTAGAAAAAAAATATGCATCTGACCTATAAAAAATGGTTAAAAGTGAAAAATCTCCTACTTACAAATCCTGTTTCTGGTGTTGTTTTATTGAATAATGTAGCTAATTAAGTTTCTTATAGAGTGATCGAAAAACATTTTAATATTTGTATCTGAACTTCACAAAATAAAATAAAACGTGCATTTTGGCGACGTTTCTTTTCAGTGATTAAAAATAGGCGGTACCCAACGAATTTGTAAGTGCGAATTTCATCCTTATGCCATGTACAGAAGGATTTTAGCCCGTCGGTCAGTCTACGCCCAGAGCCCGGGGCCAACGGACATGCCTTAGTCTACGCGGCGCTTCGATCTTTAAAAATATACTTGCGGAATAACAAAACACTGTTGTATGCTAGAGATTAGGGTTTTTATTGGTAAACGCCCAAAAATCGTTCGCTCCGCCCGATTCCGAATGAGTCAAGGACTAGTGGATCATCTTAAACGGGAAATTAAACCTTACCGCCATCTATATACAGAGTGTTATTATTAGCTGCCTGATCCCGAATTGTACACGAAGTGTACATCACTTTAAGCGTTGTAATGTCTGTACACATTTATGAAATTTCATTTTGTGTTCGTTCATGTCTCAGTCAGCAATTTAGTTTATCATTTGCATTTGATTATGACTGATTTTTAAAAACACTTTTTCTTTGTTTCAGATTCGTGGATAATTTACCAAAGATTTCGGGAAAATACGTCCTTCACAAAGTTTCATATAACACTATTCATTTCATATAACCTTGAAAGTCACTAGTGAATAATAATTAATTTATCATATTAACAATAAATTAAACCTGTAGAAACATTTTATCAGTGGTACTTCAACCTGTTTGTTAACAGTGTAATAGTTCAAATAAAAATATAAAATACTGAATCAATTATATATATATATATATATAGATACCAAATAAGGTTTGGAGAACAGGATATAATAAATTCTTACAAGGTTACGTTGTTAACTTTAGAATACAATTTTTAAAAAGGACTTTCAAATAACTTTTCGGTATTTTATTATCTATTATAAAACAACTTGTGAAAATCTACCTGAATGGTGAAGTCCTAAAATGGCAGTCAGGACATGAGTCGGCGCAGGTAGTGTGCATAGGAGATAGGATGCAAGGTATAGTGATGAACAAACCTAAGGCAGCGGCGCTCGGAGGCAGCGCGGGGAGCGCGGGCGTCGCGACGGCGGTGGTGGGCAATCCCAGCGCCGCGGCAGCCCCCGACGCGCGCGCCAAACAGGTGCTCAAGGAGGCCGTGGACGCCGTAGTTAACAGCTTCGCCAAACATACACAGGGGTATGGAAGGGGTGAGTACCTACCTAATATACACATTACACAATACATTTTACATATATACTTTATTTTAATGACTACGTTAGTTGGCTTTACTTGTTTAGTGCCCGAATGGCAGCTAAGTGGATTGTAAAATACACTCCTAGCATTCGATTCGGAGAAGAACATTCGATTGCGATTTTTTCACAAAGGAAATGATAGATGATCTGGTCTTAGGTTTCTCAATTCACAGGTAACTTTCACAGTCAAACATGATTAACATATAAATTGATTGAACCCGATGATTAACATATAAATCATATAAAATATGGATGCGATTTTGCAAGATTTCAATATTGATGTATGTATGTGCGATCGCGACAAGATTTCAACTGGTCAAAAATGAGGGTATTTCTAAGCGATGTACAATAATAATTTTGAACAGCCAATGATGGGTAGATTTGACCATCTTCATCTTTTCACTCCTAAGTAAGGGCCTCCAAAGGAAGGAGGGGAATTAAAAGGAAAGACAATATTTTGAACAGGACCTTGGGAGTAAATGGATTGAAGTTCCAAAGCTAAAAATTATTGTATGGTTTTTTTTTCATTTGTGAAGGCTATAGTATATGTGGATGATAAATAAGGCATTGCTCCTGATATATGATCGTCCCCCATTCATCAATCTATAATAAAACCCCGAAAGCCTTATTATTTTGATATTTTATATGAAATGTTTTAGCCAATTTGAAACAAAAATTTGATAAATGTTCAGTGAATTGGTCACCAGTAAAAGAATTAACTCATTGATTACTCAGTTGGTTCATGAACTCGGCAATCAGCTAACGTCGCAATTAACCTCAAATAAAACAACATTATATCCACGTTAAAATAAACACTTCAAGTTCTTAAAATTATACTAAAAAAATATTTATAATGTACTGAATAGCATCCTAAATGGTTTGTGGTTTAAAGTTTAAGGATTTTGATGTCTCTATAACAATTATTTATTGATATCATATGTATTATAACGGATTATAAGCATATGTAATTATCGTGTCACTTTGTCATACTATTAATATCTTTTAAATTACACAAACACCATGTTTAACATTAAACACTGTTATTGATTCGACAATCGATAAAAATAATAACAATAAACAAGATTATTATCGTAACCAGTTTTGGAATGTCCCCGCTATGTTTACTTCTCTAACTGTATCGATTTAATTTCCCACGCTTTACCAAAATCCGAAAAAATGCTAATCTTGTGAATATTTTATACGGAAAATCACTAAAATGTATCGTATTTTAACCAAAATTAGAGTAATAAATGTTACGCTCCACGGGTGGCCACTTTCAGTAGATAGTATTTATGTGTTAGCTGTATTTATTACGTGAGACTTACAACACCATTAACAGTTTGATGATTTGATAACAATAAGAACAAAACTAAATCGTAATATAACTATTTTTTTATTATTGCGAGCAGGAGGTCTAGCATGGACGATCGATAAAATCCTATATCAATAGTTTACCGATATTCCAATAGTTGACCGACGATTGGTATATTTTAGCGCGGCCTTCATAGTATCAGATAAGCTTCGGTGAACTATCGATGTACACATATTTTTTTATAATATCGTTCGTTTGCAAAATTACTGGCTTATTTAATGCACGGATTGAACTAATGAAGTTCTTAGGAATGAAAGAAGTCGTATACGCGATCCATAAACTTAAATAATGCATCTAAGACGCAATTAATTTTTTCCATTCGATCTTTGAGAAACGAAAATGGATGAAATATGAATAAAAACCTCATTAACTAATTAACTCTCGTTTGTTGTTAAAAAGTAAATGCGGACTGCCAATGTGTATTTGGGTTAGTATTTCAATTTATTAATATTTTTACGTAATTAAGTGGCGTTTAACTTTTCGGGATATGAGTTCACCAGCACTGCCAGCGTATATCGATTTATTATTTATTCCTTGTCAATAGCGGTTCGGCTGACAACAGTGAAGCCATGTACGATATATCGATATAAAATCGTCGGAAGTTACGCCTATCTATCCGATATTCTAAAGTTATCGATTTCTCTGTGTTTGACCCCCAGGTAATCGAATATCTTTGGATGATTTGATATTGTCTCTTGAGCCAATGAACTACTAAACACATATATATTTTTATATATGTGTTTTTTTAAAAGAAAGACAAACGTTCCCGGGTTACGAATAACCCAACAACATTTGAAAATCTCCTACTACCACCACACTAAGCGGAAGATGTTGCTTGTGTTGTGATGGAGGACTTAGCCAGCCGAGGAATCGAACACAGAACGCCTGGGTGGGACCCAAACGCGATGCCCACTCAACCACTGATCTTTAATTAGTTACAGACCTTTAATTAGAACATTTAATTAGTTAGGTTTTTGGTTTTGTAAAATTGATTAATATCCTTTTTTAAATTTATATTGCGTTATATACAAAAAATAGACTAACGGTGGTAAAACGAGAAAGCTTCAAAAGTGGGCAAATATGGATTTATTAATAA
Organism: Limnephilus auricula; assembly: GCA_951813805.1. Lineage (NCBI taxonomy): Eukaryota > Metazoa > Arthropoda > Insecta > Trichoptera > Limnephilidae > Limnephilus > Limnephilus auricula. Next base: position 1,163,429 of record OX638390.1, read on the forward strand.
TTTTTATTTATTTATTATTTATTTACGCCCTAGTGGGCTTTTACATGAAAATTTTACAAATTGAATTACAGTAATTTACAATATATGATAAAATAGAATATACGACTGAAAGAGTAAGTAAAAGAAAGCATATATAACATAAAAAAAGTAAGTGGGTATGTATACTCGCAATATTAATTGTGTTTATTATAAACCATTAAAACATAATAAATTAGAGTGTAATTTGCTTGTAAGGTAGAACATTATAGCAGAGATTTAAACAAATATATAAATGTACAACAAATATATGTGTAAAAGTTGCACCTTTAAAAAAACTAATCCAATTTTTCAAATATATATATATATAAATAAACTCCAGCGCGGAACGCCGTATGAGGTTTAGTTACAATAATTTCACTAAGCGTGACCGTTCTCCTCGGCACTATTATTGATATACATGAATAATCGATCGACCATGCTAGAACCCTTGAAGGTTATTCCCATCAATGTAATATATCGTCGAAGAAGAAGATAACACTAATAATCTTAATTAAAATATGAAAATGAACAAGACACAGAAAATAAAAGATAGCGGTCGAAACTGGGACTCGAACCCAGAACCTCTCGTCTTACCAATAGTTTACAAATATTACGGTTTTATAATAGGTGGCAATGGCTGAATTAGAAAAAGCGCACGTCCCGGTAAGACGAGAGGTTCTGGGTTCGAGTCCCAGTTGCGACTGCTATCTTTTATTTTTTTGTGTCTTGTTCATTTTCATATTTTAATATAGATTATTAGTGTTATCTTCCTCTTCAAAGATAAATTTTAGTCTGTTAAAAAGACGCCGCGCCGTGCTTGTTGTCAAAGAGATTTATTATAGCCAAAATCATAACATGATAATTTAGTTAGAAAGGTGTGATTTTATTATAAACAAAACTTATTTAATCGATTAACATGATAATGAATACTAAAAATTAATTTACTTTAATATTATGTATTTGGATTTATTGCCTTTACGTTATGGAGCGTGGGTTATCACCCATCCATTCTGCTGACTACTGTAAACTGTGTGAACTGCTTTATATGCAACCTCCCCATTGCATTGTGAGCGCGAGGATCACTTCCCATGACGGCGTGTCTTCGAGCTGACAAGGAACCACCTCAGCCGTTCGGTTCTGTCTTCCGGACCATTTCAATCAAGGGATTAAAGAAACTAACACGATATTGTATTACCTGTATGAGAACCGATTTTTTGTCAATACTGCATTAAAATCATCTCAGAGAAAAAATTGAGTAGGTAGCGATTTAACGTATTATAGTGAAAGTGTTAAAATCAATTAGTAACTATTATTGCCATCTGTGGCATAAAATATATAATAGGCTGGTTCGGCTCTTAGCTGTACCCTGGTATTGGTTCTAGAAACTAATCATCAGATGGTAAAACAGAATCTAATCCAGCCGGTCAGATCCTTTTGTGTGATAGTTTTAATTTGTTTTTAATTGTGTCATTTTTTTACCACTTTTATTAAAACAATGTGGGTGTTCAACTCATTCTCTTTTTCCCGAACCAGCCAACAAACTAAGTAGTGTCTTAGATCCCTGGGACCATTATGGATCATATTAGTACAACGTTACGTTAAAAAATAGTGCAAGTCATATTAAAGGGATCTTTGTAAAAAAATTTTTTTTAATATTTTGAACCGAGGTGCTTTTCATTGCACGAAGCCTAATATATATTAAACCTAATAAATTAGAAAATGTAATGTTAATAGAAAGATACTTCAATTTGGGATGCGGGTATGAGTACCACCGCCCCGATAACCATTTATTGGTTTATCAACACCTCATGGGGTGAGGTGTGGATTAGAAGAGGTTGAGGGAGATCTTTCTACCTCTCCAGCAGGACTCTCTCGGAACATCGCCTTGCACTGCAGTGGGAGGGATAGATCCATACGTTATTTCTAGACAAACTGACCCCAAATACTTACCCACCCCTCATACCTTTTTATTTCCCAGAACTTCCCGGTGGGGGGAGGGGTGTGAGTCCCCTAAACCCCCGCTTATATACGCCCTTGCAAAGAGATATGGTATGTAGTATAAACTAATTCAATCATTGTTCTGCTAGTTCCAGATAGTTCTATAATCTGAGATTTCGAACATTCCAAGATTTCATGATTACCGGATTTTTAATTGTGCTTTGAATTTAAATTATGCATGCAAAAAGAGCAGCCACCCGCGCGTAACAAAGGGGAGAGTTTCGCGTGGTATAATTATTGTTATCACGGTGTTACACCTTCTCGTGGGAACTTTTTTGTCTTTTTTTTTGATATTAACATAACAATTTTTCGCCAACGAAAAATTTTAGCGGTGGCAACTCGGCCACTGACCGGTCTATAAATATAAATTAAGTTTTTTTGTATTTTTTTCCGTGATTTATTTATTTTTTACATTTTAATAATTTTAACTATCGCTATCGCTATCTATATCTATATATATCTAAAACTATCGCATTTAGTGTGGTTCTTACAAATCATTGTAATTATTTAATTGGAATGGTTTAATGTATTTTTTTACATGATCACCAAACACAAGGTTCTGAGGAGAATAATGTTTCTCGGGGCCTACGTCGTCTTTTTTAAAAATATTTATTTTATTAAAATAATATCATGAGTATACAATATAATATCATATGACTACGTAGTGGTATTGATTTCATTTTGAGTATATTTTCCCTTTTTACCTTTTATTTTCTTTCTTTTACACAGTAGTTAATGTTAATAACATATTTTAATGACAATAGCATTCAATTAGAATTTTAATAACGTAGGTTAATAACTACAAGTTAATAACAATAACGTTGTTGTAAGAATAATGTTACAATAATTGACGTCACTAGAGCTGTATCTAATAGAAAAAATATATATATGTAAGAACGGTTATATGGAAATAGCACAATATATTAAATTTTATGTTGTGCATAGCCTGCCTCACTAGGCGAACCTGTATTGAGGCTGATTTTTTACTAAATTGTTTCTCTCAATTGTCTATGGTACACTTATAAATGTATAATATAGGTTCCTATATACTTATATAGCAAAACATTATTTTAGTTTACATTATTCATATACACAATATAATATATAAATAAACATAATACAAAAACAACAATTCTTTGGGGATGCTGTATGGAAGGACTTTTTAATGAAGTCAGGAGAGATAATTCTGTGAAGGAAAAAGGTTGAGGGGAGGAAAGGAATCTGGGGATCATTGTATCCAGCAGTGACGGATGTACGAAACCATCTCGGTCGGGATAATCTTCCTGGGGAGGCCAAAGGGTCTTCCTCAACCACTTTTCCCCGATCTCACCAAGCTGTCGGTGGAAAGATACATCCGCCGCCAAGACCTAGAAAAACCTCACCCTATGACCCTGGGCACCTTTCTAAGTCACCAAACGTAGCAAACCACTTGGGATAACCTATGGCAGAGGTGTTGATTATCCAATAAACGGTTTTCGGGGCAGCGGTACCCAAACCCTACCCTGTCTTTGTCCATTTTTGATAGTCTAATTCTACTGTAGTTCAAAAAGGTTATTTTTTAAAAAAATTTGAAACTAGCGCCATGTATAGACGGGTATTTTATGAATAATTTTAAGTATACGCATAACAATCAAAACATAATTTTTTTATCATTGAAAAAGATAACACTAATAATCTAAACGAAAATATGAAAAAGAACAAGATACGGAAAAATAAAAGATAATTGTCGCAACTGGGACTAGAACCCTGAACCTCTCGTCTTACCCGGATAAACGCCACACCAATTAGGCTACTGCCACCTCTTATTTAAACGTCATATTTGTCAATCTCATATTTCAAATTTTCAGAATTAACAATATTATCTTCGACCAATTTTTATGGCGTTTGAGTCCCAGTTGCGACCGTTATCTTTTATTTTTCTGTGTCTTGTTCTTTTTCATATTTTCGTTTAGATCATTAGTGTTATCTTCTTCTTCAATGATATATTACATTGATGGGAATAACCTTCATAAGTTATAAAAAGAGATTTGTTCTAATAATTAATTTTTTATGAAAATGAAAATATGTACGAAAGTCGCACGCAATAAATAATTTCAGATCATAGACAAGCCGATGTCTAGCCAGCCTCTGTAAAGTCTTAATGGTTCGTAACGGATATGTTGTCTGCTTAATTGCCAATCTAAGCTGCACATTATACCAGATGTCTACAATTAATTTGACCACACTACTGACGCATAATTTTCTCGTTAACTTTAACGTAACTTTAAAGTTAAGAATTGAGTGCAACTCGGCGTCGGAAGGTTAATCACAGCTTCCATTCGTTAGGAATTGGTCGTTTCATGTTATCTTTGTTCATTTTCATTTTAGATGGTAGATCTTATAAAGAATAGAAGATATATTTCCCACAAAATTGAGTTGTGGTTCGGCATTCAGGAATTCAAAATTAACCTTCTTTTGACGTGATTCACCTCTTATTAATCTAAAATCATTATTTTAGATGCTCTAAATAATCTATGCTCTAAAACTGCCAGTAGAACACATCTTGGACTTAAAAATATTCGAGAGATTTTTTATAAGCCCAGAAAAAAATAAAGTATCAGACATATAAAAACTGCTGCAAAGTTTGAGGGGTTAGAAAAAAGCATACTTTCTCTATTTTTTAAATATAATAAATTAATTATTCTGTAAAAATTTTCATATAATTTTTTTTAAATTTCAGCTGGTGGGTTCTGGTTTCAGGAGACCCCTTAAAAGGGTCCTTGCGGTGGACAAGATAACTCATGATAGCTTCAGCTGGGGGGACCTTGTTTCAGAAGACCCATTAAAAATTTTCCTTGGGGTGGACATAACTCATGATAGCTTCACCTGAAATTGAAAAACTTTTATTTCTCTTAGTAGATCAGTCAGTATTATAGCTCGTGCTTCAACGAAGGATTAAAAAAATACTTTTTGGAAAAGTTTTATGCAAAAGAATACAATTTTTGGTACAATTTTCAGATTTTCAGTTTTTTTTTAAATTCTTATATCCTTATCATGAGTTACCATATCTATCGCAATGCCTTCCTCATATATCCCAAAATTTTCCTGTAGGAGTTAAGGAGTTGGATATATTCCGTTCGCTTTAGGGTGTCCAAATTCAACTGGTGTTGGTTCAACTGGCGCGTTTTAGTTAGTTTTTATACACAATTATACTAATAACTTATAACTTGTCGGATTATTTTCATGTATTAAAAAAAAATTATAATAGTTAACCGTATAATGAACGTGGTTGCAGTTTACCTTCCTAGATTTCAAATCGCCTTTACATATTTATTTAAGTAATTAACTCCTTCTTGCTTTTCATTAAATTTATTTATTCCAAGGACCTTTGCCTTGACCACTGCAGAGCTGGTGCCACTGCTTATAGTGCCTAGTGCCTACCCAATCGGCCGTCACCTGCTAAAAACAAGTATCTCCTTAGCGGTCCACCAGTCCCACTGTCCCCTGGTTGCATATTCCACTACCTCCTGCATCCTGCTGCTCGTTTATCTCCCTCACAGACTCACATCCTCTGCATTCTTTCTGTCGCGACGATTTACCTCTCTAAACCATTTACTTACATATCTAATGGATTTCTTGGTAATGCTCTTGCCTTTATCAGATATTTAACTATTTTTCTTCCGTTGTACAGATTTAGATTGTATGGCTAAAATCATTAGGAGTCAATGGTGGATAATTATTTTATAATGCCTATTTACCATTCATATACATAAAATATTATAAACTCTTTTGTCTGACGTCTGTTTGACTCCAACTGAAGGTCCTTTCCCGTGATACAAAAACTAAGCTGCAATGCGACCAAGAAGCAATAAACATTGCCACAGAGTATTTGTACATCTTTCGATCTTAGTTGTTTTTTGTTGTTGTTTATGTAGCGCCCAAGAGTCCCAACCGTCTGGAGCCAGTGAGACTATGGCATCCCCCATTGAGTTTTGTAGTGAGGGGCTACCGGACAAGTCAGAATTTATATAACTCCAACACCGCCTATGAAAAGTCATTAAAAGTAATGTAAAAAAAATAGACATATTATATTAAAAAAAAATGATTAAATTAAATTTTTTCATAGCTTTTTGGGACTTTTCAAAGGGGTGTTGAAATTGCATGATTCGGATTTATCATGGAACCGTTGTGAGGCTTAAGGTAAGTGGGAAGAGGAAGGTGGGGTAGTACCTGGCTATTCAAATCTAGTCACCAAACACGGCAAAAGCCATTTCAAGCAACGTTTCAATTCTGAATGGTGGTATTACATCAGAGAGATACTGAAAGTATCTTTCACTCTGAAACGTGCCGAAAATATTCCTTAAATCACTTTAAATGATTCATTTGTGAAAACGCAAATCAATAAAATAAATTAGACTTGCGCACTCACGGATTTACCTCCGGATCACAAGTCGAGAGCCTTGCCTCTAGACCACGGAGTTGACCAAATCAGTTGTTTTTTAGTAGATAACTCAAAAAAATAATTTTAACGAACCTAATAAAAGAACAACTAAATCAAACTTTAATAAGATTATCTTCTCTTTGTAATAATAGCTAGGTATGTAATTCTTGCAACTTTTTAAATTCGTTATTGTGCGCATAAGATAATATTACTTGCCATTAGTAGCTTCTGTTCAATTATTGAATCAAACTGCTTGTTGAGCCGCTGAACCTCCTGTTTTTTTGTCATTTGCGAACCTTTTCCCTTAGTCAGGTTGTAATTGCGACTTATGTATGCGCACTACACATTAGGCGGTATATACGCATTACGCACTACATTGTGCGCGGTAAGTACCCAGTAAGTATGTACGCAGTAAGTACCCAGCTCACAGCAAACAACATTACGCTAATTAATTGCTTTCAGACTCAGACACATAATAGTGCACTGCAAATATCTACATACTAATATATTAAAACTGTTGCATCCGAAACAGCTTCAGATGCACATGGAAATGAACCGTAAATACTAAAAAAAACGGTGTTAGCTGGAATTAAGCGATGATATGTGTAGGAAAAACAATGGATGCAAGCAAGAAGGATAACCAATCACTTACCACTGTACCTCTGCGAAGGAGCACCCAGCACAATCAAGGTAGTCCTAATTCTTCTTCTGTTTCTGGATTTGCTATTTTTCTCTTGTCAGTGTTACAAATTTAAAATGCTTTTTCCAGCAGGGCAATGTGATTAGGAAGAGGTAGGAACTGGATAAATGATATCTCGGTAGAAACTATGCATATTCTCATTTCAAAACCAAACAAAAATAATTTCTGGAGGCGTAAGGCTCTCGACTCCCAATCCGAAGGTCAGGGGTTTGAACCCTCCGTGCGCAAATAAATTTTATTTGATTAGTTTGTGTTATTTTACAATTAATTAATTAAAAATAATATATAGGATATTTGACACGAAATGAATATATATTTTTTTAATTGCCTTCTAGAAGGTAAAAGCTATCTCAGTATGTTTTTAAATTTTCGATGCGTTTCTCCGTAAAGTAAAAATTCACTGTCAAACATGTATAATTTATCGGAAAATATGACCTAAGAAAAAAGTGCTGCTAACTTTATTTTCATAAAGAATTACAAAACTATAAAAACATACATAATAATATATTTTTCGAGGATATATTTTTGTTTTTAAATTACAATTTCGTGAAAGTTTGGGTGTAGAAAAATGTTTTCTCCCGAAACCCTTTTTCGAGCTTCCGTAGGTAAATATGAGCGTTTTTCTCATTCGCACATTTCGCATTCGCATGTATCGTAAGTGTGTGTGAACTTATTGTGATCGGGACAAAATGATACACGCAAGTTAGGAAATAATATACATTTCACTACTAATATACTTGTATATTTCACAAATGTATTGTTCATGTAAAACATATTGTAACAAATACCTTCTACCTAATTAAAGAAGAAAACAAAGTAACTTCTCGAACGCTTACTTAATCCAAATGAATCCATTATTTTCATCCGACCGTCTCAAACAATGATGGTAGACACATCTCGTACCTAAACAGCACTCGTTCGATGATGTCACTTTCGCTTGAGATAAGCGTGTTAAACAATACGGATTTTAAATGTAACTTGAGGTCTCCCACCTCCCACTGAAGAAGTAAGCCAAGTCGCCCACAACACTGCAGAAGAAGAAGAAGCCGTTTGTCGCTTTTCATTACACTGTGTTTTGTCCAGTTTATTGAAATTCAAACAACTCAGGTCACTTCACTTAATAATCAAATATGGTCGCAAGGACAACCACAAAACATTACAAGAATGCATTTATCAAGGTTAATGCTTTATTCAAAGAGTCGCGTCAAGCCGAATAACTTGATAACATATTGTTAAACACTCACTTTGCTATGAATATTCTTGTATTTATTATCGGACTTCGCCAGAGTATTATTATTATTATTATCCGAATTTCATCGAAAACTTTTTCATTTACAATGTTGATAAATATGGAACAAATAATGCAACTGGCAACTTATTTTTACAGTTTGCATCTTTACAACGTTAGATTAATAATACCTAAAAATACTACTACTAACCTAAAATTGATACTTACTAGGTATTATTACCTACCACCTTATACTACTTACTTTACCTTAGAAACGAACATAAATATACAAATATTTACTTATGATGAAAATAAACACTACAATCAACCCACCCGTAAAACATTGCAAAACTTCAAAAATTTACAATAAAACTGATATTTTTTATATGATAAAAAAATTAAAATTGTGCTCCACAACACAGGTGAGTTCCCAGTGTGGAGGACAATATACAATATTTTGTAATGTGTATTATTTATTTATGGACGCCCTATTGGGCTTTTACATATATCGAATACAAATTTCATTTATAAATAAATTGACTGTTGAATGTTGAATTACAATACTAACCTAAATATGTCTTTGTAGTCCACATTAACTTTTTGGCACTAAACGAGAGTTAATTAGTTAATGAGGTCTTTATTCATATTTCAACCATTTTTGTTTCTCTAAGAGACTACTCTTCTTCTGGCGCTGTTAAAAAATATGCTAAACTAATTATATTGTATCATTTGTCTCTCTTTGCATGCCACTCGTGTTTTATATGTCTCTAGCCTCTCATTGTAATATCTGTTAGTTGCTTGTATATAATTTTGTATATTTTTTATTGGTGATGTTTCTGTTTTTCTAATTGTTTGTATCTCTATTTAATTGTATGTAATTGTAGATTTTTTGTAATTGTATGTCCCTATTTGTACAATAACTGAGTTTTTATAACTGGATTGTTCTCATGTAAATGCGAACTGTAAAAACCCAGTATAAATAAATAAATAAATAAAGATCGAACAGAATAAATTGAGAGCGTCTTCGATGCATTATTTAAGACTTCTTTCATTTCTAAGTGCTTCGTTAGTTCACTACATTCGAATTTTTTCGTTTTTAATATTAGCGCGCTCGCTCCCACATTCGTTTTGTCGTGTCTGTTCTTCATATTCTTTTTGGGCGGGCACTTAAATAAGCTAGTAATTATGCACAACGAACGACATATTTATATATTGAGGATCGACGTATCCGTTAACAATCGTAGACCGTACTCGCAAATATTGATAACTGGCCATAGATGACGGATTTGATCAATATCGTATTGATATAGGGTTTTATCGATCGCCTATGGTAGATCATTATTTACACAATTCATTCTACACAACATTGCCTCCACAACACAATTTATACTACATTAGATGATATCGCATGTGTGTTCTACGCATGAGCCTTGCTATTGTATCCTGGGTGAATATTTTCCCGCTTGAAACACTAGTTTGAGCATTCTCCAAAATGATGTTTATGATGAAATAAACCGGGACATTACTTTGATTTTTAATGTTGTTTGCCGTCTGCTTCAGGATGTTTAATTATATATTGCCAGTAATGTGATCGCGTGTTCCTTTTCCCCTTCTCCCCAATTCCCCCAGTTCTTCTCAGTTCTGAAGAGATGCCATCTCGTCTCAGTTTACGCACAATATTTTACGACTTTATGTTGTGAAGCCCGCATTATAAAAACGGACACCGAGATATAAAAATGCAGTATTGTTGTGGCGGTATGACGCGAAATGACAAAAGAAATGCAATAAACAACGTCGGTGACATTTGGTGCCTTTTGTTTGAACGTTATTTAATAACCAGACACGAAAATAAATTACATTTCGTATGGGGTGGCATGAGAGTCCATTTGTATTACCTACCATTGAAACCACAGAGTCGGGGTTACAAATTTAAACCTAATAATTTTTACACAATAGAACGAGGCACCAGTAAAAATTGGAATAATCGTTTCTTTTGAAATTTAAGAAAATGGAAAAGAAGTCTGAAACAGTCTGTGAACTGAATTTTATTATCAGTTAATAATGTTTCGACAACTTAATGCGATTTAACCACGCATGTAGATAACTAACTAACCATCACGCAGTTTCCCGCGGGGATAGACAAAGGGGAAGGACCGCCAAACATCTCAGTCTTGGCACATACTACTTGCCTCATTCACATTCATACATCGCCTTACACATATTCTTCTATTATTCTGACTCTTGACCTTGACATGGCCCAACTTATGTTTCTGATTCATCCACATTTGCGTCATATATTCTCCTTACACTCCTTTCGTCGTTCGTTCGCTCTATATGCCCAAACCATCTGAGCGCCCTTTCTCTTACACATTGCGCTTACATTATTTGCGGATCTCCACATTTCTCACACGAGCATACATAGTTTTAACACACGTACGTCCCAGGGATCTCATTTTTACAGCAATCAGTCTACTTTCATCCTTCCTTGGTAAGTTCCATGCCTCCCTGCCATACGTCATGGTAGGCACCAGTACTCCATTGTGTGCTTCGCTTCTTTGGACAGTTTTTTTGTTAGCGCCATCTGCGTCCAGTCCTCCATTAGGGAGTTACCTGCATTTAGCCTTCTTTCAATTTTTCTATCAGCCTTAGGTAGATATACATTTGCATATATTTCAAATTGACCACCACAACACGGGCATGCGCCTAACGTGGTAATCGTAAAATTCTCAAAAAATATGTAACTAGCAGTTTAATGAATACGGAAAAAAAAAAATGAATTAGAAATTAATTAAACAATGTATCTAGTAGTTATACACTAGTTTCCACTATCCATTTTTTTTTCATTGTAAATATAGTTTTAGTTAAAAGCATAATTTAGCATTAAAGTACAGTTAATAGTTTATTTTAACATTAAATCCGTAATTTATTAATGCAAAATATGATTTATAATATATTTTTAAAGGGTATCCTAGAATGCTTGTGAACTAGTAGATATTAATGCCTATATAAGTACGACGACCTCCGTGGTCTAAGGGCAAGGCTCTCGACTCGCAATCGGGTGAGAAACTACCTTTGCATCAACCACTTAAAATATGAATATCGGGATTCCCATCTGTTCCTATTATATTATCATTCCTTTGTTAAGATAATCATTGAAGATAAAGGCTTTTTCTTCTTCGTACTGAAAAGAACTAAAACGTGCATTGAATAAATTTCTTCAAACACCTGTCGCATTTACCTTATTCTACTGGGAGCCGTTACGACCAAGATGACACAGGTATCTTTATCCGCCTCCCAGACTCCTTCAAAAACCTCAAAAAAATACGCAGTTAAGCGCTATTTTCGCTCAGCGGTACGCAGAAGTTACATGTATATTTGAATGGATTAACCCCCGACGAGTTTTGCACAATCAAAATGTCGTCCACGTAGTGTTTTGCGTTGCAACGGAGCGAAAAATTGAAACTCTATGTTGTATTGTATAGATGGTTCGTGAAATAACTGATTTTGCACTGATTTTGAGAGATCGCCCATTTAAAACACTTTATCATCTTTCGGCTAGCACTAAATGTTTACTGTATAGACCGGGCGCTATACTGGATGGAGTTGAGTGTGCAAAATCCGAGTGCCGCATTCTGAACATAGTTTTGAACTCAGAAAAGCTTGCAGATTATGATTTTAAATGTTGCCAGTAGGTTTATTGGTCCACTTTTTTTACACCCCATCCCTTAGCTGTCAAGTAAATGGGATGTAAAAAAAAAGGAAAACTATGTTCAGAACGCGGCACTCGGATTTTGCACACTCAGCACCTGGACTAGTACAATTCACAAGTCTTGGAACTTTCGTAGGATATGTGCCATATGCGTAAAAAATGAGTTGTATACATATACATTATACATGGATTATACTTGACTTTAGCCATTGATTTCTGACATTATTTAAAGAAAAAAATGATAATGAAATTTAGGTCCCCAGTGACATTTTTGACGCCATTTTTTAACTTAAAACATTTTTAAATCAGTAGGTATTGGATAGTTAGGGTCGTAAAGGATTTTTTTTATTGTTTGATATTATGGAAAAAAAGACACCAAAAAGGTCACCGTAGATCAAAATTTCATGTACCTACATTTTTTACTCCAAATAATGTCAGGATTCACTGGTTAAAGCAAATCAAGTACGCCTTAACACTATGTATATTTTACTTGCTTTCTTGTTTTTTTATTATAATTTTTTTATAAGTTACAGTTGTTTGTCATTTTTTCAACTACTAGGCTAATAATGCCCGTGTTTTAATAGTGTATTTTAACTGTGTATTTATTTGCACATTATGCACTTTCCTAGAATATGTATGAAAGAAAAAGTTGCATACATCTAAATACAGGTTCAAAAACAAACCAGAAATATTGGAGTACCATGACTTTCCCGAAAGGTTTTAAGGCCAAATTAAACCCTATATCAGTTGTATTTTTGTTATTTAAAGATTATAAACGCCGCCGACTGTCCTTGTAAAACAAAACATACATATAAATAATATTTAAAAAAAATAGGAGTAGGTAATGTCACAAAGAAGTCCATTTGTTACCGAGGCTAGCGGAGAAACAAAACAGAGTGTAAAGAAAATAATTTGCATTTGCTTCGTTTTTTATTTATATATTTTATTGATGAGAGCGGCCGTCTGGTAACATTAGGTAAATGTGTGATTAGAGAAGCTAAGATCAGTCAATCAGACTCATGACATTATGATTTATAGTGTGCCTAATATATTAGATTAATTTGTATATAATAATATATAGTATAGAGTGATACTGAGAGTATCTTCCACTCTGGAAGATATCGCTCTGGTGCAAGATCACAAATCATAATAGGAACATTTCTTAAAATGGCTTTGACCGTGTTTGGTGACCAGATCTAAATAGTCAGGTACTTTCCGACCTTCCTCTTGCCCATCTTCTTCCTCTCCCTACTACCTTCATTCAGCCTCACAACATAACCCAATTATGGAATAATATAATAATGATAATATTTCTGTACAGTTTAATGGTCTTCCTTCCTAGCCAATGAGCCAATGGAGCATGGAGCAGTAGAAGAAGAGTACAGGAGGGCAGGAGTGCAGGAGTGAAGGAGATCTGGTGGGATTGGCTGTAGAGTGGTCGCAGGAGTCAGTGGCATGTCTGCGGCCAATATTTCATGCAGGAACTGGTTATAAAAAGATGTAATCATGACTTGATATTTTGAATAAAACGCCGGATTTGCGCGACGGAGATTGGTAAACGTTTTACGCAATCAAGCCACGCCAACGAAATTTCGCCAAATTTGCATGTAAATGTTTTTACAGTTATTTAATATATAATCGATATAAATTTGCCTTCGAAGCTAAGGACTCTTCATAATTCACTAATACCTTGAAGTTGAAGAACGGTTTGCATAAATTTCACCGCGAACAAGCGCTGCCTGTTGCATCAAAATCATATTATTTCCAGCAGAAAGTACAGCGCACTCGCAGGGCCGACAAATATCGATACGATAAAACATACACATTTATAAAATACTTTTAAACTGAATTATTTTAAGGGTTTTCGTTTGTCTAAAGAGATAGATTTATTGTTTTATAGAGATATTTTATAAAAATCACATTTTTTATGCTTTGTAGATGTAGTTATGGCGAAATACCCCTTTTGTAGAGCACCATTTCTGTAAAAAAAAACACTTCTAGGGAGCTGCACAACTTATTATTAGTTATTAGGGTCTTTCTTATTTTTTCAATCTTCGCAAATTCACTTTCTGGCGTCATTTTTAATTAAATGAAAACAAATAAATGTGTGTACATCTTATTCTTATTTTACTATTTACAAACAGAAATGTACAGAAAACATACTTACTTGGCAGGTCACTTCCGATAAACACATTTTTATTAAAAGTTTATGTTTGGGGAAAATACGACTTTCCACGCCAGAATACACTATTATATTTAAAACACCGGACATTGCATGATTTTACATTTGCTACCCTCTATTACTAATGATATCACATTTATGAGAGGATTAGTTGCAAAAGTGAGTTGATATTTAATTAGAAAGAATGGAGAATTTAGGACTCGTTAGGACTGGAGAATTTTTACGAAATGACATTACAAAGCAAATCCCTTATTTGATTACTTTTAGACGTTTATTTTTTTACAATGACGCGGGCTGTGAAGGTGAAGGTTTTTTTACCTATGCCTGTAATATGTATTGGAATATTTAATTTAATTGCGTTTTGTTATAATGAAACTTCTTTATTTTTACGTGTTACTCAAAAGGAGAGTTATTGAGAAAAACACTTTTAATTTCATTATGAGAAAAGTGATAATCTAAAAACATCTAATGTACGGTGTTCAGGAAGCTATATTGATTCGTTCAATCAATTGATTATTTTAAGGTGGATATCTCGATTAACCACTCCCATCACGAGGGCAATGTATTAATTTCCTAACATGTTTATACTTGTCAAAAGTCGACAAAACTATAGCCAAACCTAAAATATACTACTTTTTTATATGTACACGAATATACACGAATTTTAGAAATTTATTGAATTGTGGATATTTACGTGGGTATCTTTGTTAAATTTATCGGGTTGTTACGTTATCTTCAAAAGTTTTATATGTTGGTATCAATTTCTCTCTGCCAAGGAATGCTTCACTTTAAATGTTCATTTCATCGGTTCAAGTTGCGCTAAATCAAACCATGTCCAATGTTTAACGATGGCACTTAAGTGAATTCATTACTCTAAGGATTACTTTCCGATCTCAATTTAATTGCTCCACAATGACTTCTCACGACTCTAGAAATGGATTGAAAAGGAAACTTGCTGTTTCATATAATTGGTGAAATAAACATTTAATGATGACTTGTACGTAAAGATTGGACATAATTATGCGTGGTCCTTTACCTGAAGACCTCCTTGTCCGAACAGTGACTTCCTTAGCCCTGCAGTCAATCTTTCTAAACCGCATTATTGACATATTTTTTGTAAACGTACAAATCGATGGCTTCACTTCATATAAATCCCCAAGGGTAACGTTTGGGAACAATTTTATGTTTGATATTTGTGAATGATGTCCTTACTATTTTCAACGATGTCCAAGTTTTAATGTTTGCGGATAACATTAATGTCTGTCAGACATTGTCAAATAACTTTTTTAAACTGTTTGTTTGGTGCCAAGGTATACAACTAAATTTAAGCAAAAATTTAATTATGAGATTCCATAGAATGTAAAATCCGTTTATTTATGAATACTCCATAAATGATGTAGTGCTAACAACTGTAATCGTGTTGAATGATTTAGGTGTAAGCTTTGATCAAAAACTGAATTTTATAAACTATATTGAAATTACATCGAATAAAGCTTTGAAAATGTTGGTTTTTAGAATAAGAATATGCAGCCAATTTAAAAATATTCAAACCTATAAAAATTGTATATGTCATTAGTTAGAAGTCAAATCGAGTACAACTCGACAGTGTGATCACAGAAAGAATCCAAAATAAATTCCTAAGATTTATTAATTTCAGAATGGGCATAACAAAAGAATGTATCAACGATTATCTAATAATAATAATAATATTTGGATAATTTGTAGAGCGCCGTTTTTGTGAGAAATCACCTCAAGGGCGTTGTGTCAACTTATTTTTTTTTAAATTGTCCGAACGTAGAATAGTTAATGACTTGACATGTTTGCATAAAATCGTAAACTCAAAAATTGACAGCCCTGAATTATTATACTTGATTTCTTTCCGTATACCTCGCGAACCAACATCGAGGCAATATCTTCCGTTTTATTGTGAAAACTCTAACACGGAATAACAATTGTGTACTCCAATTCACCGAGTTCAGAATTTGGGAAATTAATATAAAGACGTGGTTGATATGTTTGACATGTGATTTATTAAGTATAAACCTCATAGTAAGATGTATATCGGAAAAAAGATCAATAATATTTAATTGAATATACCTCATAGTTCTCCTTCGCTCAATATATCTACGAATTGTACTTATCCCTGTTTATCCCACTCTGTTTCTCTATCTTGCATGTTGGAGTATCCTGCCTTTATCTAACTCGTATTTGATTTTGTTTTAGATTATGTTGTTGATTTTGTTTTTGATTTTGACTTTGATTTTGTTTATGATTTTGTTTTGAATTGTTTATATTTTGTTTTAGATTGTTTTTTAATTTTATTTTTTGCTTTTGTTTGAATTGTTTGTAATGCTTATTTAGATATACTTTATTAATAAAAAAATTAACATGTAAAAGCCCAGCTGGGCGTGAAATACAAAATAAATACATAAATATTAGTGATATGTACGTTTACATTTGTTGTAACAAATCTCCGTAAAAGAAAAGTATTTTTCTCCAAAATATTCCAAATGAGTAAGTGAAATATATGCGATGTCAACTGTTGTTTGTACGTTAGCGATCCGCAGTTGTCCTAGGGAACGATGAGAAGTTACCGAAAGTTATCGATACAGTCCTTAACGATCGACTGTGCTCTATAATAGGAGGCTAGATCTAGATTGTTACTAAAATAGAACTTATAAAACATGAATACAAATACAGCAATGTCATGCGATTTGGTGTCAATGAACGTCATTGGATCCGTTATGACATGGTTACCGAATTGCCCCCGGTGCCATTTTCGATAGTTGTCTCGACTCTCCAAACTAGATTGGGGCAAGAGGGGCAAATTAATCATCACGATTGCCGGCTCCACGCGGTGCCACGTCACGCCGCATGTCACCACGCGTTACTCCGTGACACACGTCACAAAACCGTACACTTATACTTACCGATATATACTTGCAATAGCGCTAAAAATGCAGTTCTATTAGAACCATTTAAATTTTATTAGATTTTTTACATTAGTCCCACATAGGAGGCCATGAGGAAAATAATTCCCTGTTAATGAAAATGTTCTGGGAAGTAAAAAGCTATGAGGGGTGGGTAGAAATCTAGGGGTAAATCCAAGCCGATGTGTCGAGAGAGTCCTGCTGGAAACGACAAAATGTCTCCCTCAACCAGTCTCTGCCGATCCGGCTCGCAGCTGGCGGGCAGACGTATCCGCCGCCAAGACCTATACAAACCTCACCCCATGACCCCGGCACCCCTGCTAAGTCACCAAATGTAGCGTATCACTTGGGGTGATTTAAGGTGACCTATCATTTTTTCTTTATCGCTTCCATGGCTATCCATCACCGTTCAAGGGTGTCCCAATCATCCCACTCATCCTCACGATACATGAAGCACTCTAATAAAAAGTACCGCACAGTCCCAACTACTCCCAGGCGTCTGCAGCCAGTGATACTATGACATCCCTAGTTTGGCATACATTTTGCATATTGTTCAATCACATTCATCTAAAGCCAACGTTTCGACAACCTTACATTATTTAATAAACGTATTTCAATGTGACATTCCTGCGTTAGTTTTGCGCGTGGCGAATTTACGTAGGTTGATTGGACTTTAGTCGGTTTATACACAGCGCAAAATGCACTTGACAGACCTTGAAGTTAAATTTATTCTCTCACGAATTAATATATTCCTAAGATTTGCATGCGTCCTAAGAACATTAATTAATAGCAATACTCCAAAAAACAACTTTCTGAGGGTGTAATGAAGAAATGAATAAAAAATCACAAGTTTTCCAATTATGTCCTCTGCGTGCAAACTGTATCTAAATTTCTCTAAATAAACAGTGGTAAACAAGTGACCTCCCAGGTAAATATGGCCTTGAATATTTTCTAATACAAAACAAAAATAATACAGTATATGTACATTTTACGCAGCATCGCGTTTGTTAGTCAAATGTATTGTAAATGTTGTTTCGTAGTGATCGACGAACTAGTGGATGCAATCTATTGGCCATAAGTAGTTATAATGTTCTGTCCAGTTGTAGTTAGAAGTAATCCTGAATTAATTCAAAACTATGGACTTGAAACCATATTATTTGTCAACAAGTCTTAGAAAGGAGTAATATTTTGTTTATATGAATACCGCTCAAGAGTCCTAGAGCGAGATATATTGAATTTGTTAGCCTTTCTTGAAAGATTTGGGTTTTTAATTGACAAAACTATTTGATTGCTGGTGTACTTTTGCGAACAATAATTTTTTTCTTAATATTTCAAAAAGCGTTTATAAATTTAAAAAAAAACTATAAGCGCGCCATCTATTGTGAAATACCTCACAAGAGTCCCAACTGCTCCCGTCTGGAGCCAGTGAAACCATGGCATCCCTAATTGGGGTATATTGTGAGGCTGAGGTTAGTAGGGAGGGAAGGGGGATGAGGAAGAGGAAGGTGGGTAAGTACCTGGCTATTCAGATCTCGTCACCAAACGCGGCTAAAACCATTTCAAGCAACGTTTCAATTTTGAATCGTGGTATTACACCAGGGCGATACTGAGAGTATCTTCCAATCTGAAACGCATCGAAAATATATTATATATTAATATGCTATAATAATATATGCTATATATATAATTTTTAATTAATTAAATGAGAAATAACACAAATTAATCTAATTAAATTTATTTGCGCACGCCAGATTCGAGTTTTGCGACCTTCGGATTGGGAGTCGAGCCTTATCCCTCGACCACGCAAGCCGTCGCATGAAAATTTATTAAAAAAAAATTAAAACTTATTCAAATATTAATTTGGGAATTAATATTAAAGATTCGAATTTAACTGAAGTTCAATGTCAATGATATAGCACCAAGTCTTGGATCAGTGGCTCGTTTGTCCAATATTCAGTGACCAGACAAGCGTGTTATCAACAAGCTATCAGCCCAGTCCAGCTTGCGTACACGCACTGCGCCCAAACCATCTCTGACAGTCAAACCATCACTAGTTCATAGTTTTTAGGTCCATCTCAACACCTTACAACTCTCCCATGGCAGCTGAATGAACGCTGAACCGTTATTCAACTTCTGCCCACAGAGGTCTACAAAAAAACCATGTCTAGACATAACCGCAATTTTTTACCAATACAGGTTAACTTACACCATCTATTTGTGTGTTGAATCGACGGTCAGGGTTTTTTTTTGCTCGCAGACGCATGATTCGGGAGCTGCGCCCAATTGCTGTGAAGATTTTGTTGTTACGCTCGTAGTATCTGTGGCAATTTGCCTCTTGTTCCCGCCGTAATTCTTGGACCTTCGGTTAATTGAGGCCCTCGGGCTCGCTCTCTCCGGACTCCTGACTCTACCGAAGTTCACTCACTAAACTCTCACAACATCTCAGAAAGATAAAAATTATCCCCTTTTCTTGGCGTCTGTTTTGCTTATCACTTTTAGGGTGTTTGGTTATAGGCGCACAAATTTAACACTGAAATATGTTTTCTTTTTATAAATACGAATGTTGCATCCGAACTGCTTCCGAATTACTTACTGACTAATAATGAAATACTAAAAATGAAACGAAAGTAAATGGTGTTTGCTGGAATGGGATGATAATATGTGTAGGAAAAATTAAGGATTCAAGGACAAAGGATAACCAATTACTTACCACTGTACCTTTGTGATGGAGCACACAACACAATAACAATTTTGTTGTAGTGTTCCACAGCGATATCTCTAGGTAATTATCGCCACAACAAAACGAATAAGTACAAAACGATATCGTTTACTTTCGAGATGGTCAAATCCCTTCTTTTTACTTCAAAAACGAGATTATGTACACGGAAAACACTAACAACTTGCTTCCAAGGTATTCCCAAATCTTCTTCTGTTTTTCAAAAGAAAAGAAGCATTCGAATTTTCTAGTTTTCTTGACATCGTTCCAAATTTCAAATAATACTTTTCCAGCAAGGTTATGGAGAAATGGAAATTATTTCAAAATCAAACAAGGATTAATAAAATTATTAGTGTTTGTTCAAATAAACAGTTCAATAATTATTAAAGAAGGTGTAATATGTCAAACAAAACAAATCGCGCTATTTTAAGAAAATCGTTGAACATTTTTTTAATATTTCAGTAGAGAAGGGATCTATCTAAGTACCATCTAAACAATTGTAAAAGAATAAAAAAAATAACGTAACTGATGTGATTATAAGTAACTCAGGGCACAACAAGCAATAAAGGTCACGGGTTAAATAGTGTTTACCTTTCTACAAACAACTTTACATTACTTTCCTTTCTTGTCTAACTGTCCGTACTTGAATTTATCACCGCGCAACATGACGCATTCAAATATTTACTTCAGCATCGCAGCGCCGAGTAGCAAGGCACCAATCCAAAGCAATAAACATTTCGCGGAGGTTACGATTACTGTGACGCTTGTTGCGCATGTTCTCGGATTGTTAGGAAGTTTTGAACGGTCGCTACGGGAGCTGGAAGCTTTTGTTACGTGGCTGAGATGTTTATGTAACATTGTGGTATAGATTTATTAGTCGTTCGGGGTTCGGGGATCGAGCCGCTGGGCGCTGCGCGTGGGCGACTAACCACTCCGCCATAAAGCATGCGTCGGACAGGGCCGCCCCACAGAAGATATTGCTTCCCCCAACCTCCCCCACCTCCCCCCAGCAGGCCAACACCGCCCGCCATCATCAACTTTTTAATTATAAACATGCTTTCTATACGAATTCCACTTATAGATATTGAAAACCTGTCGATGCACACCGAATATCAAGTCCGAAGCCGAATCCCCTTTTCAAATAAGCTTTTGGGAATGACATCTACACATCTACAGCGGGTGTGTGCTAAATATTTATAACGATGTTCATTATCCCTTTTTCGTAATTTTCTAGAGTATATTTATACATTTTTTGGGTATTGAAACTTGTCCATAATGTGGCAATAATTCTGACAGCCTTGCAGTATCCATTATCAGAGCAGACGTGTAGAATATTGTCATTAAGTACGCGTTCACTGATGACGTCAAATTAATTATTTTAGGAAAAAACTCTTTAAGAAGGTATGCTTTTAAATACAATTTATTTGTTTTGTTACGGAAAGGATGTTAAGTTGAAAGCGAACGGCCTTTTTTCCATACAAATATATTCCCCAATTTCCTCTGACTTTTGACACTAGTGCAAATATTTTTTTAATATGATATAGATATTTACACTAGCGTGTCAGTACGTTTTGCTTTTTTTATAATTTCCTTCTTACAAAGTCATTTCAAGCAACATTTCAATTCTGAATGGTGGACATACACCAAGGCGAAATTGAGAGTATCTTCCACTCTGGAACGTGCCGCAAATACACTATTTATTATTTTTATTTATTTAATTAAATAAATTTATTTGCACACGCCGGGTTCGAACCCTCGACCTTCGGATTGGGAATCGAGAGCCGTGCCCCTCGACTACGGAGGCCGTCAAGGCAGTCAACCTGTTATTCTAATTTTTAGACGACCGGGTTTCCCCTTAATTATGGGTTGAAATGAATATTTATTTAAAAAATATATTAAATTAGTTTGACTCTGTCTAAGGTGGCGGTGTAGATGCTGTTGCAGACCTCCATAGCTGTGCAGAAGTGTTTAATAAAAAGCCATCAGCGAAACTTTGACCCCCTGTAGCACCTCACCGAGTACAGAGTACAGGTAGAGGTAAAGGTAGAGGCAGAGGTACAGTGTGTCTCGCACGTGACTTACACTCTGGCCGGGTAACGAGATATGGCAGATCCTAGATTGTGACGTGATACTTTATATGACGGGACTTTACTCTATCTCACCAGCACAGTAAGAAGTTCTTCTTCCTATTCCATCCTAGAATTCCATTCTCACACTTTTCATTCTAATGATTTCACTCAAATTGTTGACAAAACACCAATATACCATGTAAAATTCTAACACTACACGACAAAATACACTATTCTACTGCAGCTTTCTTAGGCGTAACTACAATGCCCACTCTCCGATACAACGATTTCACACTATGGGAAATCAATACTTAGGTGATGTTGAAATATTTAATATCAACTTGGCGAGTTTTTTGGATCATGTTAAATATTTATTACAACCTAAGAGTATGGAGTATTAGTAATATCTATACTCTTAGATTCCAACACTATTCCTAAATAGTCAAAATACAATCTTGTATTTTGTAAACATACCTAATTGCTGTATTTTTCAGTTTTTGTTATTGTATTTTTATGACTTGTGTGTATTTTTTACTATCAACAAAATGTACCAAATGTACAATTTTTTTTACTACCAACAAAATGTAACATGTGTACTGTACCAACATGTAAAAGCCTTCTGGGCGTTAAATAAATAAATAAAAATAATAAAACTATAATACTTCAATTTGGGGAACTGTATAATTCTAATACTTCAATTCGGGAGACAGACAACCCTGTCGTAGATTAACCCAACTGGTTCGCTAAGTTTGGTGACTTAAACAGGGGTTGCGAATGCGTTTGCATACCTATTGCGTGGAGGGAAGATTCAGGAAAGGCTGGTTTAGGGAAATCTAATCTGGACCTTTCCAGCCAGAATCTCTTGGCCCATCACTTTGCACGGCAGTGGGAGGAATGGATTCAACGTCCATATACGGAGAAAAATGTTATTCGAAAAAAACGATCATTTTAATAGTAAAAACGGTTAAAAACGGGACTGAAGTTCTTACGAACAAATTAACAGTGTTTCAATGTTTGTTGCCGGGAAAATTTAAGAATAATTTGTTGGTGTACGTACGAAATTACAAGAACCTCCACACAGCATCTTCAAAGATGACATAGGCCCTGTTATAAATCAAATAAAATAAATTACTAATTAACCATCATGCCATTTGGTAGCCAGATGGGTTTAACCGCAACACTGTCTTAGCACACGTTCCTTGCTTCATTCGCATCCATGCATCGTCTTCTTGGTAGTATTTTTATTATTTATTTTACATGAATGACAATTTTCAATTTAAAATTTAGTTTATTATTATTCTTTCCTTATGCAAGCTTGTCCTTAAGCAAATTTTGATGACTCGACTAATAAAGCAAACACAAAATCATAAATCAACATATTTTGAACTGAGAAAGCAATTTATGATTTTTTATTAGGCCCTGTTTATAACTGGAGTAAACAAGCAAGCACTTTCATTTATTTGGCTGAGACGACCACTCGAGTAGGCAATGTAGAAAAAAAAGTTACGCATGGTGGGATGATGAGATCAAAGCACTGGTCTTAGAGATGAAGAAAGCGTTGTTGTCTAATAGTGACTGGCAGTGCATCAAGCCAAGAGAGAGATCGAGCGAAAGATGTGTACCAGGGATGCAAGAACAGAGTACGTGTTGGATTGAAAGATGAAAGAAAAGCTTGGAAAAGGAAGAGGGAATCAAAATGACGAACCATTTCTAACAAAACATAAAACTGTTTCGGAAGGAGGTCAATAGGTCCCGGAGTAGTCCAGACAACAGAAGCATGAAAGTGATAGAATCAAAAGATGTTGAAATATTGACGAATGATGAAGAAATAAAAGCAACCCTGGTGACAGTGACTCCAATTGAATTCTTACTGCAGAATATTTTAAATAAGATACCGTATAATTCTCACATTGTTAATTATGCAAACTTTTTATCCAATGTTTAAAGGAGGGTTCCATACCATTAGATTGGAGAAGGGCTGTGATCATGCCGTTATACAAAGGTAAAGGGTCACGTATGGAATGCAAGTGAAATAGACACTTGTCGGGCCAAGTCAAGAGTCAAGGGTACGTATGAGACGTTGTATGAACGTGAATGAGGCAAGGGTGTGTGCCAAGGTCGAGAAAACGCCTTCCTTAAATTCGTGCCTATCTACGTATTCCAAATGAAATTGTATTACCACGTTTGTGAAAGGAGCATCTTGTCTCAATCAAGAAGAGATCAACAACTGTGCGAGTAGGTACCTGCAATGTACAGTTTTCATTAGATCTCTTTCTTGATGAGTATGAAGTGGATTGCCCACATCCTGCCAATAACTGGAAAAGTCCCTTCTGGCGCTTCGAACATCCTCTTTAACTCTGTGACTGTTTTATAATACACACAAACATGAAGTTGTTTATCATCGTATCATCTCTTAGATTTCCGCAAATTACTACAACTTATAAGTGCGTACTTACTTATTGGTTAAAAATTGTTAGAATTATCGAAAAACATATTGTTTACAGTTTTTTCATTCAAATGCTCTAATCCATGTCAATACATTATTGCGTTCTCTGCAGAAACAAGACTGCAATAACCCAACTCAAATTCACTGTCATAGTGAATATATATTTTCAATATTAGCAACATAAGCTGTATCTGAGCCAAATTGTTGCTTGAAATGACTTTCGTTATGATAAGTTCTTATGCAACGTATTTCTACTTTTTCTCCACTTCGGATATTCAGATAAACAAATAAAAAATTTTACAACTCTGTGAGAAACACTGTGATGGCTTCAACACCACGTTCGAAAGGAAAAAAAAAGCATCTTCTTTATCGGAAGAGCTCATACAAATTTTTCCCACCTAAACGAAATTTCAAATCGACTACACTAGCGACCGCTATTGAAAAGGACAGAAAAATCACAATCTGAGAAGGGCTGAGGTAAATAAAGGTGATGACATAATGAAGGGCTCGAAGTTTTCAAATCGATACCACGTTTAAAATTTATCAATATTGAATGTAAGCCGACACTTCAGACCGTCCATAAATTTAAAATCCTAGAGCGTGTCGAAGAGAGTTTGTTTAGTAACAAAAAAAACTTACATGGTTTTGAGGAATAAATGGGGTAATTAAGCCCAAATTACCACTACAGAATACAGACGGAGTATTGATAAAACCAAT
Source organism: Limnephilus auricula (assembly GCA_951813805.1). Taxonomy (NCBI): domain Eukaryota; kingdom Metazoa; phylum Arthropoda; class Insecta; order Trichoptera; family Limnephilidae; genus Limnephilus; species Limnephilus auricula. The sequence continues at coordinate 1,188,562 of OX638390.1, forward strand.
TAAAATTAACGACGTATACAATCTATGAATTAGTGCTATAGATCGAGATTTTTCGAAAGGTAAACAAAACACTCAGATTAAAAGTAAATAAGATTTTTACTTTTGGATACACAAAAAAAAATGAAGCCAAACAGGTACGTACTAGACCATAGAGCTATTTGGAACGCATTAAGAAAATGAATTCTGAATTAATAAGGTGATATTAGTTATTACCAGACAAAGTTTTACGAATATTATATCTGATCATGAAAAGGGACGAAGGATAAAAAATAGTTGTAAACATCTGCAAGGAATGTGGTGAATCAAGTAAATGACAGAAGCAATTTCATGCTACCATGAGAATTAAGCCGGAATACTACTGAATTCAATTTTACCCGCCGCAAATTTTAAACAAAAATAAATGGGAGAGTGCGAGAGTGATAATTATTTCAGATGTAAAGTCACAATTAGCCGAGGAAATTTACCGATTATTAAGGAAAGACCGATTGCAGAATTCTAGAAAAAGTTTAAAGCAAAATTGCATCAAAAGGGTGAGTTACACTTATCGGCGGCCAGATAATGAAATAATTAAAATGGACATATTTAATTTTGGAGAGAGAGAGTCATGAAAAATAACATATCAATGAAAGTTGAAATAGTCTGAACTCTCAATTATAAAACGCCCTAACGAAAGACGAGATGTACGTCCTGAGTCCACGCCTGGCACCTTTTTTTGGACAAGATATTCGAAGGGCTGGATACCATGTGGCGGTAGGCAGGAAGAGTCGAGTAAGAGTCGAGTCGTAAGGAGGCTATAGAGTGCTAGCAGTGATAAGATCGTTCGTATTTAACAAAACAATTGATCAAATATTATAAAAACGAGTGATAAGACATAATCCACCGAAGAATTAAAAAAGTCGTGATAAACAGTGACAAGTGTTTGTTAATGTTGGGAGAAAATATCCATCGTAATATTAAAGAATTTTTAAGGTTGTGACTTCGTGAGAAGCAATAGTTCGTGTACATAAATTAATTATTCGGCTTGTTAAAATACTCTATTGAAAATTAGCTGCAGTGAATGACAGTGCGCCGCGGGTGAATTAATTAAGTAATAAAATTAATTTGAATTATCAAAACCAAAATAATAATCAAAGTGAATGAAATACTTAACTTCAGTGAGTTAATAATAACATAACTTTGTGTTTTAAAAATAGAAGGGGTGTGCATCGCGCGAATTTTGATTTGAAATATAAAATTAGCGGAGCCAATAAAATTACGTACTAATGTCATCTTCAATCTTGTACACACAAAATAATAATATCAAAACAACATCAAAATAAATAACCTACATACAAATGTCACCTTCGATCTTCCGCGAGCATAATAATAATATAAAATAAACTATTGCTTGTTTTGAATCCCCCAATTTGAAATTGTTCAACGATAATAAACAATACCTACGCGCTTGTAGTTTCTTCAATATATCATATAATCAAGATAATACAAATATTCAAAATAATATCAACAAATACCTACGTATAAATGTCATCTTCGATAATATTGTTAACAAATAATAATTAATAACCTACGTATTTTCTTAAACTCAAATAAAAGTGTGACATAGAGTCATGGGTGTTACTACTTCTGGGGACTAAATTACCGAATCATAGTGACAGGAAGGTTTTTTACTTTTAATATTTTCCCCACATGTACGTAATCAGGCTTCGTTCAGGTGAGTGAAAGAAACATTTTAATTAAATTACAGGTCGTACATGGTCCCGATACCTGAGAGGATCTGCCAATCTACAAAACCAATGATAAAAGAAGTTATGTTCCAGGATATAATTGTGTTTTAAATATTATTCTCAATGTGTAATCACGAGATTTGTCCCAAATTAAATCTATTATCAATGTTGGTTCAACGAACTTATATTTTTTGCGTGCTAGAAAGGACGAGACGAATGCGTATAAAAAAGGGGCCCGGCCATAAATCGTAGCCGTACAGTCATCCAAATTAGAAGGGTTTTTTCTGAGGTATGCCGAGCCAAAGTGGAGTGACGGGAGCATCCGTACCATACTGGATATTGGTTCAAAAATGAAATTTGGAGAATTGAATTTAAACATTATAATTGTTTACTAACAACAATATTATCATGTCAAATTTCTTTCAGGCTTCCTTACAAAAAATGAAATCAACATTATTTCGGTAATGTTCTCTCAATCAAACCCTTCCAAAATCCCGCTTGACCTACGAAACATAGACTTCACGATTGGAGAATTTTTCACCACAACTGTTGCCGTGACCTCGGGAGAAAGTTTTACAAGTGGAAGATTTTCGAAACTAATAATAAATTGGAAATAATAAGCTTTTCGAAATTAAAAATAAATTGAAAAAACAAATAATATTTTAAACTAAAATTGAATAACCGAACCTTAAATGATATAATATAATATTTCGGTCGTGGAGATAAATAAACATCGAATACGGGTCGACTCAATGCACAAAAAATGAGCTAACGATAAGATTTATGACTCTTGCGTTTAGGGTAGGTCGGAAGCAAAAAAATATTGATCTTTGCCTTTAAAATTATTTGAACAGATGTTTAGAAAGAAAATAAATTATCAAATAGTCACTCAGAATAATAATAATGATAAAATTAATACATAAAAAATAAAAATAAAATAAAAACATAACTAATTAACCATCGCGCGTTTCCTCGCAGGGGTGGGCAGAGACGACAGATCTTGGCACACACTCTTTGCCTCATTCACATTCACACATATTCTAATACACACATATTATTCCGACAAAATAAAAATAGATAAACAAAAAAAAATCAAAACCATAATAATAAATAAGCTAAACTGATTTGGGCGATTTGTATAGCGTCGGGTTTTGCAAAAAAAAATCAATACGGTACGAATTAAAAAAAAAAAAAAAAACATATCTGAAATCTGACTTTTAACTACAGTCTAGACATAACATTATAAACGAGTTAGTCAAAAAAAAAATAAATGAGTAGAGACATTGTGCTATCCAACTTCCGATAAGATTGAAGAATAAAAATAAAAATGAAGGAGAACATTTTAGAGATCATCGTACGCGATAAATCTTATACATTTAATCATTACTAAATGTTAAAAAACGTAAATAATAAAAATATAAAACTAGGAAAAAATTAATTGGTAATTAAAGACAATTAAATCTAAAATCATACATGAAGAAATTACGCGTAAAATGTATTGCGTTCTCAAGTACACACCTAAAAATTAAAAATAGAGCATTCGGGGTAACCATCCATCATTGACGTTCAGTCTTGTTTAGAAACAGGTACCTAGTCAAGTAGATGAATGAATCCAACAAAAAATGTAGGAGGACAGGGGCGAATTGGATATAAATAAAAAAAAAAAAAACAAAAAAATAAATAAATAAAAAAAACCGACATACAAGAGAAGAGGGAGTAAAATCTTAGGGGGGGGAATATAATCTTAGGGGGGGGGGAATACAATCTTAGGGGGGGGGAGTAGGACAGCAAGGGAGAGAGAAAGATTTGTACAAGTAGGAACGTACGAATAGTTCGCCGACGGAAAATGGAACTAGTTTCAACAAATAACACATGAAGTAAATGGGACGGAACCCTGCAAGATTTAATAGCAAGGATCAGGGGTACAGAACATTAGTAGAAAATAGAAGGAATTAAATGACCTATGGTGAGTTCTAATCCCATCGACTAACACTAGGAGGCGTGTTTACCGCTGGATTTAAAACTCTAGGGGGGCTGTGATGGCTTCAACACCACGTTCGAAAGGAAAAAAAAAGCATCTTCTTTATCGGAAGAGCTCATACAAATTTTTCCCACCTAAACGAAATTTCAAATCGACTACACTAGCGACCGCTATTGAAAAGGACAGAAAAATCACAATCTGAGAAGGGCTGAGGTAAATAAAGGTGATGACATAATGAAGGGCTCGAAGTTTTCAAATCGATACCACGTTTAAAATTTATCAATATTGAATGTAAGCCGACACTTCAGACCGTCCATAAATTTAAAATCCTAGAGCGTGTCGAAGAGAGTTTGTTTAGTAACAAAAAAAACTTACATGGTTTTGAGGAATAAATGGGGTAATTAAGCCCAAATTACCACTACAGAATACAGACGGAGTATTGATAAAACCAATTAAAATTAACGACGTATACAATCTATGAATTAGTGCTATAGATCGAGATTTTTCGAAAGGTAAACAAAACACTCAGATTAAAAGTAAATAAGATTTTTACTTTTGGATACACAAAAAAAAATGAAGCCAAACAGGTACGTACTAGACCATAGAGCTATTTGGAACGCATTAAGAAAATGAATTCTGAATTAATAAGGTGATATTAGTTATTACCAGACAAAGTTTTACGAATATTATATCTGATCATGAAAAGGGACGAAGGATAAAAAATAGTTGTAAACATCTGCAAGGAATGTGGTGAATCAAGTAAATGACAGAAGCAATTTCATGCTACCATGAGAATTAAGCCGGAATACTACTGAATTCAATTTTACCCGCCGCAAATTTTAAACAAAAATAAATGGGAGAGTGCGAGAGTGATAATTATTTCAGATGTAAAGTCACAATTAGCCGAGGAAATTTACCGATTATTAAGGAAAGACCGATTGCAGAATTCTAGAAAAAGTTTAAAGCAAAATTGCATCAAAAGGGTGAGTTACACTTATCGGCGGCCAGATAATGAAATAATTAAAATGGACATATTTAATTTTGGAGAGAGAGAGTCATGAAAAATAACATATCAATGAAAGTTGAAATAGTCTGAACTCTCAATTATAAAACGCCCTAACGAAAGACGAGATGTACGTCCTGAGTCCACGCCTGGCACCTTTTTTTGGACAAGATATTCGAAGGGCTGGATACCATGTGGCGGTAGGCAGGAAGAGTCGAGTAAGAGTCGAGTCGTAAGGAGGCTATAGAGTGCTAGCAGTGATAAGATCGTTCGTATTTAACAAAACAATTGATCAAATATTATAAAAACGAGTGATAAGACATAATCCACCGAAGAATTAAAAAAGTCGTGATAAACAGTGACAAGTGTTTGTTAATGTTGGGAGAAAATATCCATCGTAATATTAAAGAATTTTTAAGGTTGTGACTTCGTGAGAAGCAATAGTTCGTGTACATAAATTAATTATTCGGCTTGTTAAAATACTCTATTGAAAATTAGCTGCAGTGAATGACAGTGCGCCGCGGGTGAATTAATTAAGTAATAAAATTAATTTGAATTATCAAAACCAAAATAATAATCAAAGTGAATGAAATACTTAACTTCAGTGAGTTAATAATAACATAACTTTGTGTTTTAAAAATAGAAGGGGTGTGCATCGCGCGAATTTTGATTTGAAATATAAAATTAGCGGAGCCAATAAAATTACGTACTAATGTCATCTTCAATCTTGTACACACAAAATAATAATATCAAAACAACATCAAAATAAATAACCTACATACAAATGTCACCTTCGATCTTCCGCGAGCATAATAATAATATAAAATAAACTATTGCTTGTTTTGAATCCCCCAATTTGAAATTGTTCAACGATAATAAACAATACCTACGCGCTTGTAGTTTCTTCAATATATCATATAATCAAGATAATACAAATATTCAAAATAATATCAACAAATACCTACGTATAAATGTCATCTTCGATAATATTGTTAACAAATAATAATTAATAACCTACGTATTTTCTTAAACTCAAATAAAAGTGTGACATAGAGTCATGGGTGTTACTACTTCTGGGGACTAAATTACCGAATCATAGTGACAGGAAGGTTTTTTACTTTTAATATTTTCCCCACATGTACGTAATCAGGCTTCGTTCAGGTGAGTGAAAGAAACATTTTAATTAAATTACAGGTCGTACATGGTCCCGATACCTGAGAGGATCTGCCAATCTACAAAACCAATGATAAAAGAAGTTATGTTCCAGGATATAATTGTGTTTTAAATATTATTCTCAATGTGTAATCACGAGATTTGTCCCAAATTAAATCTATTATCAATGTTGGTTCAACGAACTTATATTTTTTGCGTGCTAGAAAGGACGAGACGAATGCGTATAAAAAAGGGGCCCGGCCATAAATCGTAGCCGTACAGTCATCCAAATTAGAAGGGTTTTTTCTGAGGTATGCCGAGCCAAAGTGGAGTGACGGGAGCATCCGTACCATACTGGATATTGGTTCAAAAATGAAATTTGGAGAATTGAATTTAAACATTATAATTGTTTACTAACAACAATATTATCATGTCAAATTTCTTTCAGGCTTCCTTACAAAAAATGAAATCAACATTATTTCGGTAATGTTCTCTCAATCAAACCCTTCCAAAATCCCGCTTGACCTACGAAACATAGACTTCACGACTGGGGAATGCAATAGCGTCACTGCAATTATATCCCCACAAGATATGAGACAAAGAGGGCTTTTTTCTTGCGCTATCATGCGATAGGGGATGTCAACGTAACTGAGCATTCACGCGGGGTACTGGAAGCTAATCCCTTTCGCGGGGTCATGCAGAGTGAAAAGGCATGAAAGACAGAATAAAAAGAAAATGCCACTTGGAATGGTAGGGTATGATTCGCTGACGGAGGCGTTTCGACCGAAGGTATCCCAAGTTTTGCGAAGTTATGTGGAGGGGACGTCGGCGTGGTATTCCGTGAGAATAAGTCTGTAGCACTATTGCATACTACCAGTAGTGTCGACCTGAAAGCAAACATAGTTTTTACAAGGTAGAAGTTATGTCAGCTCTTGGAGGCGAGGAACGCAAGCCAATGATTATCCTCGTAGGAGACGAAAGGATCATCTCAAACGGCTCCGTACGCACTCAACGCGAGTAGAGTCATGATAAGGGAAGAAATGGACATACCCCTTCTAGAATCAGTCGAGTTAAAATCAAATCTGGAGGATAGGAAGTCGGGATAATACTGGAAGTGACATGAGGACTCTGCGCGCTTTCATCTGGCGTGAAGGGACCCTTTCGTAGCAATGAAGTTCATGCAAGAGAACAAAATCAGGACTTAAGGACCATCCTAGCAAACGTAATGATTGAGTCTTTGTCCGGAATGTTGGTCACCAGTATCTATTTGGTTAGAGGAGGAGCCGACTTATTCAGGAAACAACATTCCCCAGATCCTCCTATCACCCCTCCTCACCTTCCCCTTCCCCAGTACATGTAGTGTATACTAATAACAATAATAACTTGACCATCTAGGTGCAGTACGACGACATTGAGAGCTTCGCAAGGATCCCGACATGTATTTCATAATACACACTGTTCACGTAATGTAAATATAACCCAATGTAAACCTATAGACAGGAAAAAATCGGGTAAGAAAACTACGACTTTGAATTTTATAAACCGGCTGACAATTTACTGTAGGATTAGCGTCAATGACACTCCGTTCAAGTTGAGAAAAGGCGGGTAATACGAGTATAGGTTTGAAAATAAAATAAAACAATCTAAAAAACGGGGTCAGTTTATCAAACGAGATTCTTTCACACTTTACTCCAAAAGAATCTGAGGTTACCACACACTACATTATTTCCTCTACATGTGTATGTGTATTAATTTACACATTCAAATGTAATTACCGAATCAAAAAATCACACAACGTGGTGAATAGGAATAATGTGCAATAAAATCTTAAATCTTATTTACTGTGAGAAAATCGCAGGGGTTTAAGGAAAAGTTAGGTGTAGCTAGATACAAGGGTATATTGATCGAAGGCCAAAAGATAAGGGTAGCGTAGCCAGTAGATACCGACAGCTAGTGTTAAAGGGAAAGAATAGAAAACCAAGGGTAGACGACTACGGATCATTACAACGGGTGCCGGGTAGCCCCACAGGTACATTACAGGAGGTCCCGAGACCCATAGAAGTTAGTAAGGCTAGGGGTAGGTTCACTACAACTGGTGCCGGGTAGCCCAGGAGGGTGGATCGTCACAAATTAGTATCCGCGGCGGGTAGGGTGTCGAGACGGATCACTACAACACTTGATAGGACTTCCTACCCACCCCTTTCATACATATTTCCTGTGTGGATTCGTCTTTCAATACAAAGGAGGCTTCACTTCTCATTACAAATACCTGTTCGATAGAAGTACCACTACCAGCACCAAATCAAGAGGATAAAGTATAATAATATCTATTACCAAATCTATAACTTAATCCAGACTAAAATGCAAACACAAAAACATTTAAAAAAATTATAATTTACTCAAGACGAACTTAGGGAAAATTATTCTTGGATGTGTTTATATTCCATCCGGATCAGTTACAAAAATGTACGAAAACCACATCGAAGGGTCGAGGCCCTCAAACTCAAATATCCAGAATCTAAAATACTGTAAATCGGTGACTAAAATATTCCAAATATGTACTAGATTACCCTAAGTAATAATCGTTCAATCCATTTTAATATCTCTGCTAATGATCGTGAAATTATAATTATGTCAAAGTTCCTCGGTCTTGGACAAATTAATATAGTATTTATTTATCATCACCACGACCTCGCATTTCTCATCAACCTTTCGACTATCATTATAAAATTAACAATATTTCCCTTACCACTATCAATGAAAATAATGATTTTTTAATAATTTTCGTCTCAAAATTTCATTTTCTTTTTATATCAATATCTAATAATGTCCTTTATTCCAGGATGTGGGGAGGTGTGTGCAATCCCACACATCCCGCAGAGAGTATAAGAACATATTATATTGACAACATGTGTATTTTATACATAATAGTAAATATGAAACTAAAAATAAAATAAAAATAAAATCAAAGCAAAGAAACAGAGGAATTCTTCCTATCTTAGATTGTGGGAGCCAGTGTCTTTCTCCAATGGTCTTGTATGCTTCATTTAGCAATAAATATTTAATATCGTGCAGTAGCAAACTTTGTCTATTAACTATAACAAATTTGCAAATATCCACACAAGGTTGAAGCTATTTGTATGATTCATACAATATCGCTTAAGTAAAAGTATTCCGTAATAACTATGTTTAGAGAGTAAATTGCGAGTAGGCTGCGAGCTGTGAGCTGTGGGCATCGCGTGGCCGTTGGGAGATATGGCCTTGCACCGACACGCTAATACGACTCTAAATAATATGAACTAAGCAATGAAAAATAAAACACCAAGCCTACTTGAATGGAGCTGAAACTATTATAATATTAGACTTTATTTTACAAGGGAAAACTTTTATTCATTGAAAGTTGATAAATAACCATCTCAGCTTTTTAATAAAACTTTTTTTATGTAAATTACGCATTCTCGTATCGTAAATGAATTCGTTTGATATCATAACAACTTATTAAAAGTATTTTTGAGGTCGATTTTAAGCTTGAAATGAAATAATTCATAAAAAATTTAAATTATTATAATTTTGCTCTATAAAACCATGTTAATTTACAGGTGAAAGCTTTGAAAAAAAAAAAATCTTATAGTTTTTTTAGTGTTTATTTTTATTTTGTAAACCACAAACATAATTAAACGTTTTTTTTTTTTTTTACCATGCACCATGCACCATGCACCATGCACCATGCACCATGCACCATGCACCATGCACCATGCACCTTGGCCGCGGCTCAGTGAACTGTCTGGCGGTGGTTGGTTCCGTCAATATCCGATGGATCGATTCAACTAAAAATTAGCATACATTATACCCTCGCAGTCAGACTGTATGTTAAATTAACTTTCATTGCGCTTAATCGACATTTACGCAAAAATCTCCAGTGAAAAAATTATAAAATCACTTCGTCAGCGGGCATTAGTTTGTTAACCTTTCTAGCGCGTTCCACCCAATATTTCATCGGTTTAGTGCGACGTGACGCCAAAGTTTAATATTACTCCCGATGTTTGGTTTATACCTTTCAACGCCAGTAAGATCGTTTTTTTCTATGTGTGTCTTTGACGAGACCCTCACAATGTTTACGTTATAGTCTACGCTTTTAACTTCGAGGCGAAGGGTTCATGATTAGATTCCCATAGCAGTGCAAAATTAAACACATACTTGTTTTAAACGAACAAAATAAATCGAAGTTTTCAACAAACCGTTATGATGCACAGTTCATGAATTCACATTTAAAAGTAACAAAACTTTTTTTAAATTTTTATTTCCATATCAGGTTAAAGTAAGTCATTCGCGTCCTTTAACACACTGTATATGATACTTTAAAAAAAATAAGAATTGTTGTTACCACTGCCAAAAAGAAGCTTTTTTTTTAAATCATAGCGTTCTTTTTAACGTGATTTGAAATGTTTAACAAGCTTTCTCTTTCTCTTTTGTTTATCTCATAATGTACAGTAATTTAGTTTATACGTTTGATATTTTTCTTTTGTTAATTTTCCTCTGTGCTGTAATTTAGTTTATACGTTTATTGTCCTGATGAAGGTCGAGATAAATCGAAACCGGTCGACGTGTATAAATAAAATGAAGTGGTTTTACATAAAGAACTTGTTTCATTTTGTATAATGTCAAGCCACAAAGTATTTGCTAGTTTGCTTTCTTCGGTAATTTGATATATTTTTGTATCCTAAAATGCATAATAACGACCGAATCTCTTGTTCTCGCAAGTCCCCAAAGAGTTGAGCAATTTTCCCCGGACGGCTATCGTAAAATTTGCATAGCAGATTATCGTCATTACATCCGCAAGCGTTATAAAGTCCTTTATCGTCCCATCCAACAGGCAGCGGGTACCGGCAACATAGGCGAGCCATACATCGGTGTGCAGCGCCGATTGAAATGTAGCCAATATCGATTAAAATATCGGTCTTGCAAATAACAACACTATGCACTGCTATGCAGGCGGCAAGATAAAGATACGTGGGTGTCTGAATAACAGATTGAAAAAAGATATTGATGAGCAGGATTTACGTTTTATCGGGAGTTGCCATCATACAACGGACCGCTACTTTTAATTTAATTATCTATTATGAACAAAATGTCACCACAAAAAATATTCGGCATACTTCAAGGCCCGGACTAGTCCCAGTTTTATTATTTGTTTTACTTTTTAACCTTTCAATACTACCCAGCTTTTCTTATGTGACAGGTGAAGAGGTTTTGCATCTTTTAAAAAGTCCTGATTTCTAACCTCATTGTTTATCGTCGCACACATAACAGTGTTGTATACTATTTGTATCTTTGTATCTAAAGCTCAACTGGTTTACGGACATTTTCACAAAAGTTTATATATTGGGTTTAAGTGATTCGTGGAACAGGTAGAGGAAGGATGAAAGTAGACTGAATGCTGTAGAGATTAGATCCCTAAGGCATATGTGTGTTAAAACCATGTATGGTCGTGTGAAAAATATATCCCAAAGAATGCAAGGCTGGTGTAAGCGCAATGAGTAAGATTAAGAAAGGGACCCTGAGATGGTTTGGACATGTAGAGCGAATGAACGAAGGAAGGCATGTTAAGAAAATATATAAGTTTACATATTGGAATTATACATATTCTATTATTATTATTCTATTCATATCCTATTTTGTGGATTTCCGCAATTAATGCAAGGCTGATGTAAGCGTAATGCGTAAGATTAAGATGGGACCCTCAGATGGTTTGGCCAATGAGCGAATGAATGCAGAAAGGAGAAATGATAGAAGAATTTGTGGACGCCCGAGGAAGATATGCACGACCAAGTAAACCGGATACTTGGGTATGGCCGACCAAGAGTCGGAATAATAGAAGAGTATGTATGAATGTGATTGAGACCAAAAGTGTGTGCCAAGATCGAGTTATTTTGCCGGTCCTTCTTCTCTGCCTACCCCTGCAGAGAAACATCGTATTATAAAAACATATTTTTTACTTCATTTTTATTTATCTGCAAGTCACCATTATTGACATTGACAATGTTTCCTTGTTTTGTTGACTACTCCCACCATTCCTCCCTCCCCTCTATGTACACAGCACGGCTGTCCGTTTTTAACAATAATGCGATATTTATCTCCAGAGACAATTATCTTCCTGCTGTGGCACCGAAGTCGTCGTTGTCAAGTTTGACAGACCTCAGAATGATGGTTTACTGCTGTCGTGAGGAGCATTTAGAAATGAATATCTAGTTCTTCTGTGCGGCTTTCTCCTTGGTTCCCAGGTCATGTCTAGTACCTGGTACTTGCCTACCTGAAGTGGTCGTCCGTGTTCTTATGAGAACTTCCAAGCTTTATAAATAGCCGACATCTGAGATGGCTTATCCGCTATCCACCGCTATCTTCAGTCATATTGATGCAATATTTACCATCGGAGGTGTAGCAGTCATCTTAAGTGTCACTGTCTTAACCCTGCAACTTCTGGTATCTCTCTTCAAAAGCCATAACAATGAGATTAATATTTTGTTTTGCAGGCATCAAGTCACCAGGTTTACCACTAAATGCTTCATCATGAAGATTCCGTCCTTTTCCTTTTTTTGACACCTTCATCGTGGTCGTTTCTACAACTCGTCTTTGTGTTTAACAACTAGGCTATGGATCGATTTGATTATCAGTTTCCGATCTCTTCAAGACTTCATACTTTCATCTCTTCAAAAAATTCTCCACATAGCATCCCCAAAATGACATAAGGATTTTGTATTTATACATTAATTATGTGAAAGTTTCTAGACATTTTGTTTTGAAGAGTTTTATTTCAGACATCAATTTTTTACTTAATTTATATTTATCTGCTAGTAAGTCACCATTATTGACAATGTTTCCTTGTCATGTTGACTACTTCCGTTCCTCCCTCCCCCTCCCCCTTAAATCACCACTCCCACTACCCTCACCTAATAAAATCTAATCATTTCTGTACTTAGTTTTAAGATTGCTTGTGAATGACACGGATGATAAATAAAAAATAAGTAAGAAATGTGCTTGTGAAATAAAACTCTTCAAAACAAAATGACGTAAGAATACGATTTTCATCGGGAGAATTTTTTTCCCATTTTCCTGTGTGGAGATATTGTAAATTTAAAAAAAATGATTATATCAGTTTCCCTAGCTATATTGCCTATCGGAAGGGATTACTTAACCGCTTGGACACATAAGCTTGTTTTCACGATAATTTGACGTAGGTAGACAAAGGAATGACGTATGGCCCGTACCTGAGTTATTTATGGTTTGTGAGGAGGTCAAGATTAAATGAGAGAAATAAAATTAAAAATTAAGGGTACAATGAAAACCAATGATGTCAATTAATGAATTAATGAATTTCAATATAACATACACGTTATAGTAGCTGTAGGATATCAGGTATTAATTGACCTCCAATAGCGGATTACCGCATCAACCAAATAAGAAAAATATGCAAATTAAATGATCGTTGATCAAATGTATTGATCAGGTCCTTAGAGGGTTAGGAATACATATTAGATTTCAAGTCCTCGGTGATGCTTTGCGCTTGATTTGAGTCACGCAAACACCAAATGTAAAAGCCGTCAGGTTGACGACTGCGGTATCGCTGCTGATGGTGAACTGCTTTCATTTTGTTTTGTTTACCCAACAGAAGACATGAGATATACGTACGTGATATACTATGAGTGGCTATATTTTGTGATTTACTTAGCGAACGGGTATAGCTACATATAATTAAATAATAAACTAAAAACCCTTTTAGACAGTAACGCAAGCATCTTGAAAGCTAGTTCTTGGAGGTGTGACCGCGAACATTAATTTCTAAATTTCCTAACGTCATTTAAAAATTTGACGGCCCAATCCGAAGGTCGCAGGTTTGAACCGGAGTGCGCAAATAAATTTTATTTAATTAATTTGTGTTATTCAGCAATTAATTAATAAAAAAATAATATATAGTATATTTGCGGCACGTTCCAGGGTGGAAGATACTCTCAGTATCGCCCTGATGTAATACCACCATTCAGAATAGAATAGGTATAAGAAAAATTTACTGTACGCAATGTTTAAAATTTATATTGACCATACCACAACACGGGCATGTGCCTAGCGTGGTGGTCGTAAAATTCTCAAAACATGTAACTAGCATTTTCGTTGTTTTTTTTTTTCATTAAACTGCTAGTTACATGATATGTTTTTAGATTTTCACGGCCAAAATAATTTTCGTTGTTTGTTTTGGGGTGTTATACCGTGTTGCGCTAAAGAAAGAGGTAGCGCAACACGGCATAACACCCCAAAACAAACAACGAAAATTATTTTGGCCGTGAAAATCTAAAAACATATCATTTAACTAGCAGTTTAATGAAAAAAGAAAAATTTAAAAAATATTTACTCGAAATATTATTTTTATAAAAAATGAAAATCGATTTAGTAATAGCATAAATAATATTTTTAAGGTTCCGCTGTGCAAAACAAGGCATGCGTGAAGACATGCTTATTTTATTACAACAAAATACTCACACTCTATAAGACTAAAGAAATCGAATGTGAAAATATATCATCCTACAGCAAACATAAAAATGTAATAAAGTCTTGGATAAATACCATTGATATTAATATTACATATTCGTAATAAGCATTAACTTTGTTTCTCGCCATAATTTACAACAAAATACATAAATTTGTTTTAGACCACTTTAAATTTTAATTAAACTCTACCAGTTTCTGAAAAACCCTTCCTTCGTCAGGAGAATATTAAAACTAACCTATGATACAAAATATTGACAGTTTACACAAAGATTTAAGTGAGAGGTTAATAAAGTAAGAGATTAAAATAATAAAAGCAAAAAAAAATTGAAAGCTCCAAAGGTTGTAAAGCTTAGAGAGGAGAGATTGTTCCCAGAATCAAATTCAATTCCCTATTAGAATTCTCCCCATACATTCATTTTCCAACCTTTTCAGCATTATTCAGTGATTGAAAATAAACACAGTTATTTTACCTTGAAGAAGTTGATTGAACACTTTCACGAGTATTTTTTGCATGAAATGCACTTACTGCACCAATAAACATCCCAATTCACCAGTGCATTATTTAGTTCGTGCAAAAGGTGCTATTCTTATATAACTATACTGTGTGTTAACCCACATATTATTATTTACGAAGTGAGCACGATTGGTCTCGCAACTGCTGGCTCAGAATTATGTACTAGGGTCAGTCAAAAAGTAATGCCTACTATTTTTTTCTCCTTTTCATTGTCAAGAAATTAAAATGCGATTACACAGGTTGAAATCCTTACGAATGACGATTAATTTTCCACTTTTCAATATAATCTCCGTCCATTTCCACAGTTTTCGTCCATCTTTTAACAAGAGCATGTATTGCAGTGTGGTATAAAGCACAGTCCTGCTTCCTATATAAGCCATTGATGCATGTACGTTTTCACGGCCTTCATATCACACTGCCTTTACTGCGCGAGATAATGCATCACAATTCATCTGTAGCTATCCGGCGGTTACCACGAATTATGTCATCGACTCGCTGAATGTTGAATTGGTTGAAGTGATCACTAAAGTCAACACCGATCCGCTTTATGTCAGCCAATGGCGTTACAGCGACAAATCCATCATCTAACAGTGCTCACATCCATTGTTGCATCACCATACACATTTTTCAGTCTTTCGTGGTTGAAAATAGGCGTTTCACCTTCTGCATTCAAAAATTCAATCACAGAACTATCTAATACGAACACCGAAGTCGGCCAATTTGTAAACTACTGTAGCGCTGCCACCTGTTGACGAATAATGTTACTACTGCCGTAGATTGTAGAAGTTTAAAGGAATAGCGCCAAATTCAATTTTTTCACTTTCAACTAATTTTATTTAAGCAGAAAAAAATAGTAGGCATTAGTTTTTGACTGACCCTCGTACATTGATATGATGTACCTGCGTGACTCAGGCTGAGAAAGCTGGCAAACGGAAATGCTATAGATTCTGACTGCAGTTCGCGTTGACTGAAAAATATTAATAATAATTGTGTTCATATTTAAAAGCTTGTCAGGAAGAGAAATTTAAAACACTTCATTGCAAATTGAACTGCCCGAAGTGAGTCACGGCCGTCGATACTCGAGAACTTATTTATAAACATTACAATTATTTTACTCCTACAAAACAAACATTTTGTAAGGGTTTTTTATGTATTTTTTTTATTTTTCTTTTTCGTTAAGACAATTCCCGTTGTACAGAACCTCTAGGACTACACCACACATAAATATTAGTACATATACATAAGGAGAGGAGAGGAAGGAGATGTAGTATTGTAGACTTTGGAGAATTTGTTCGTTAAACAGTGAATCATGAAATTATTCGGAGTAAAAAATGTGAAGGAAATTTCAGCCTCACAACATACCCCAATTGAGGATGCCATAGTATCACTGGCTCCAGACGGGAGCAGTTGGGACTCTTGTGAGGTATTCGCATAAAAAAGTAAGCTACGTCTCCTGACACCTTATAAATATAAATAACAACGTTTTAACGTCGAAATTAAAATATTTAATTGAAGTGCACATAGTTGACATTTTTTACATTAACTCGACATTTTACTCGCTGCAATCGATAGGCTACTAGTTAGTGTTGTTAAACTGTCGCTATATAATAAAGCAAATCGTAGACAGTTTGAAAATGCCGTTGTAAGCCGAATGTAAGAAATGTAAGCTGTCACAATAATAAAAAAAACTATAGTGGCCTGGGACGAAGGAAACTTTTAGAAGTTCGGTTGCATCAGCCCGCCCTTTAACCCCTCAGGCCCCATATTTTTTTTCAGAAGGTCAAAATTTTTCCGCTTTGCAATAAAATATAAATAAATGGAATATTTTTGGACACATCTGAAACCTAAAAGTTGTTTTTGAAAGGTGATTTCAAATTTTATTATTTAATAATAAAAAAATATTTTTAAAACGGCTCAACTTACGTTTTTCTAACTAAAATAACTGATAACGAAATAAAATGAAAAACATACATATATTAGACAAACATATTGTAAGTTTTACCTATACTTTGCTTTATTTATTTATTTACACGGATACGACACAACATGTGAATTAACATAATTGATATAACATATAAATAGTACAACAACATGAAGAAAAACAGCATAAATGTAAGTTAATAAGAAAAAAAGGCAAAAAGTAAGTAGTAAGTAAGGTAATAAGTAGTAGATGAAGGTAAAATATGAATATAAAATGAAAAATATGGTACAAAGTATATGCATAAAGTGTAAAAAGTATAAACTGTAAGTTTTTGGTCGTTTCATGTAAAAATAATTCATTTAAAATTTCACAAGTTTCACTTCTTTTTCTGTCCGAAACTTTGGGTTTATAAAGGTGAACATTTTAATTATTTTGTGGTTAACTTTTAGATGTGAATATAAAGCGTTGTATTTTCTCTTTCTAATGCCGTTTAGATCATATTTTTCACTATGATGGTAGAGGATACACAGCGATTTCTATGAGACCTAAATAAGTTGTTCCCAAAAGCGGACATATTAACCTTGGAGGGTTAAAGAAAAATAGCAAAATAAAATATTACACAGTAAAGTTCATTTTAGCGTTGTGGCCTTCGTATTTTCATTTGATTTGGGATCCATATCACTCATAATATTGAAATGCAATAAGGAATACTTTAAAATGATTAACACACTGTTTGCCATCTTGTCCCTACTCAAAATGCAAAATGCATTTTTGTAATCAATCACCGCCAAATTTGCTAAATTCTGATTCATCTGATAGAGACCGAATTAAAAAAAAATAGAAAAACAATTTTTTACTAAAAACTAGAGAACTGGCTGCTATTTTCATAGCTTTTTCTTTCCGGCATTTTGATTTCAATCCAACTACATACTTACTGTAGGTTCTTTGATTTCCATTATGATACAGAGCATATAAATATCCACAAAGTCATATAAATAAAACCATCCATATTATGGCGTTTGCGATACTAAAAGTTCAGTTAACATTTTCAGTTTGAAAATGCGTTTGGATGGTGACAAAGCTGTATCATGTAGAAATAAAGCTTTCCATGCCTAGCAATTTTAAATATTTTGCGCTTGATTTAAATAATAATATATATTATTAAAAAACAAAACGATATGCATTGACCATTAAAAACAGTGGTAGCCATTAATCAGTCTGTGTGGAGTAGGGCTGGCGGATTCAGTCGCTTCCGCAGTATTCCCGCCCTACCGGGGTAAGCGGTGAGGTCGGGCCATGGCGTGCCAACTGCTAATATCACTGCTTTATCGTCACCCAAAATGTAATGCGGAATTCAGGACAGGGCGAGACCAAAACGCGACTGCAGACATCAGACGTGGACTTATTTCACAAAAATCTTCTTCATTGGCATATTTATATACAGGGCCTGCCGATATGTTAGTAGCACACAACTGTTAATACTATACAGATCTTTGGTAGTTTAGGATTTGGCAGCAAGTCCCAAAATACATGAAAAACCCTTGAATCTGTGCAGAAACGGGCGGTCTGTTTGATAGATTCTCCTATCTCAACAAACGGATTGCAATATTTAAAGCACAGGCGTCGCGTCGCGTCGGGTGGAAATGCTATCCTTGTTCTACCGGTATTTCAATGGAACCGGTGCGCAGTCGGGAAACACGACAATCGCGCGCCCAACATTTGTTCGCAGTTGACATTTGTCACACGAGAAAGGGACGTTTCTACAACTTCTACTTCTTGAGTTCGGCTGTGGAACGATTTGCCGGCTTTTGTGTTTCCTCCTACAAAACTTTCCTTCTACAACATGGGTCTATTCAAGACCCGGGTTCACTCCCTCCTTTCCACAAAAGACTCTCCATACAACATCCCCAAAAATGACAAAGGTCGTGAAGAAAATTATTTTCCTCATGGCCTGAGAAAAATAAATCCAAAAAAATCCGATATCATTGTTTTATTCAAACCCGGAAAATAATTAGCAAAAAAATCAACAAATCAACTATTTCTTGATCGTTATCAGCCTACTTATGCCCCGAATACATTTATCTACGACTTTTGACATTTTTTTTTCAAAATGGGGTTGATCAGGTATAGAGGTGTCTTTTGACCCCTCTACCCCCTAGAGGGGTCAAAAGAAGTCATATTAATGAAAAATCCTTTTAATATATATATATATATTTAATAGAGAATACCTCACAAGAGTCCCAACTGCTCCCGTCTGGAGCCAGTGAGACTATGGCATCCCCAATTGGGGTATGTTGTGAGGCTGAAGGTAAGTTGGGAAGGGAAGGAGATGGGGAAGAGGAAGGTGCGGAAGTACCTGGCTATTCAGATCTAGTCACTAAACACGGCTAAAGCCATTATTAAGCAACGTTTCAATTCTGAATGGTGGTATTACACCAGGGCGATACTGTGAGTATCTTCCACTCTGGAACGTGCCGCAAATATTATTAATTAATTGTGAAATAACACAAATTAATCAAAAAAAAAATTTTTTGCGCACGCCGGGTTCGAACCCGCGACCTTCCGATTGGGAGTCAAGTGTCTTACCACTCGATTACGGACGGTCGTCAATAGTATAGAATGGATTTCATGTCATGATCAAGTGTCACATATATTCTTCTCAAGTCGGTTCATTATTGCTGAGGATCGTGACTCCTACTCCAATATTCATTGTGGACAAGGCTCCTCCACTTCTCGCGGTCCTGCGCCAAGTGGAGATCTGCGTACACCAACGTACCGGTCACCAGTGATACTTGGTCGTTCCAGCGCATTGGTGTCCTTCATCTGCTTCTTCTGCCAAACACTTTGCCAGATACTCGTACTATGTTTCACTATTAATGTAAAACTATGATAAACGTTAAAATATGTAGTGAGGGGTCCGTCAGATTTTTTTCACCTTATGTTTTGGCTTTTACGGGGGTCGCGAACCTAAAATGTTTGAGAAACGATGATCTACATTCTAGATCTAGGACATATTTATTTCTTGAGAGAATTTACACGAATGCAAAATTTTTTATTGACTTGATAGTCTGCTTTACATTTGCAATAAAATATGAAATGCATTTTTTATTTCATAAATTAGACAGTTCTTCATAGCAGTCATTAGAATTAGTAGATCTGTCACTCTTCACCGTGTGAACAAGTAATTGAGGTTGTCTTCTTAGCTAGCGCAACAACAATTTATTTAATATATTTGTTGCAGTTCTAAAATAAGTTTATAGTTTCGATTTTTTTAACAAGTATGGCGGGCATCTTGGCTGCCAGTTTCTATGCATTTATTTAATACAATCTTGACAACACAATTATTTGGCCGACATGCGTATGTTTAATATAACTGGCACGCTTGCAATATTCTAAGGCATTTTTTTCATATTACGAATGCACGTTATTAAATCCCGAATGTTTTTTTTTCCTAAAGTCTGTAGAAGTCGGTGTAAAATGAGTGTTTGAATAGTTTGTTCCCTAATTATTTGGCAGAAGTGACGACCGCCTTGTAAGAAGTATGTATAAATTGAGAGCTTGAATAGTTTGTTCCCTAAAGTTATTTGGCAGAAGTTTGTTCCCTAATTATTTGGCAGAAGTTGACGTGACGCCCGCCCCTGGAAGTCAGTATAAATTGAGAGTTTGAATAGTTTTTTTCCCTATTATTTGGCAAAAATTGACATGACGACCGCCTTGTAAGAAGTCTGTATAAATTGAGAGTTTAAATAGTTTGCTCCCTAAAATTATTTGGCAGAAGTTGACGTGACGCCCGTCCCTGGATGAAGTCGGTGTAAATTTGAAGTTTGAATAATCAAAGTGCGCCCAACAAAAGTCGTTATATTCCGGGTAATAATGAATGGCCGGCTGTGTAAAGCTCTCGCAGCGATCATTTCGCCAGATTCCTGAGAGTTATAACGCCGTGCCCAGACAAGACAGGTTTTATCCGGCTCTTTCTGCGGCTCTTTGGTTTGTGTGTATTTTATTTATAGCGAATTTTTAAAGTCATCCACCTAGTAGAGAGTAGAGACCAACTAACGGACCTCTTCCGTTTCGCAGACTGAATCTAAGGAAACTGGCTGCAGAAGCTGGGATCTCGGGCTCCGCGGTGGCCACTGAAACTACACATTGCTAATGGCAGACTATTATACTCTGTGCTTTACACGCAGACAGTCCACATACACGCAGAGTTATAAAGCTCCGATTATCCTATTTAATCCTTGTTCACATTGGAAACACGTCATATATCTAATATGCAAGTCTCATGATCATAATTTTACTAATAACATTCTTCGCGATCATAAATCATCCTATTAGGTTCCGAGCACAGCACGAAATGCTATTAATAATCGGCTATTTTGCAACTAACCGTTATGGCTTTAGCACATCATAAATTATGTGACACAAGAATATTATATAATGAAATGGGAGGATTGAAATAAAATAAAATTCTAATAATTTTTCATTTTTTTATCGTGGGTAGTAAGAATTAGGAACTTTATCTTTAAGATTGTTAATTTCTGGATGTCTTTAGGACAAGTTCTATTATTGTGTTGGATGAGTCACAAATGATAATTTGATAATGTGTGTGGGTACATAAATATGTGTTGAATAACCACGGGAAGGTGTGGCATAGATTTTGAAACGGTTCCGTTCAGATTTCTCACACCTAATATCTACGTCAATCTATTCCATAAATATGTCGTAAAACTACGTGTTTAATTTATTTATTTCTTAGGGTTTCCGAAGTGCTTAGAAATAGATGTGTTAAACAGCCCAGGATGTTGTTTTTCATTTTTTGATAGTAACAAAGCACTAATATATTTTACGATTATGAGATTATGATTTGACGACGTGGTCTTCTGGAGACCGTGGGCTCAGATCCCAGCGTGCGCAAGTAAATCTTGTTATGATTTGTGTTTTTCACAATTTATTAAATTAAAAATAATACGTGGTGTATTTACGGCACGTTCCAGAATGATAGATATTTTCAGTATCGCCCTGGTGAATTATAATTTAAATTATAAATAAAAATCGAAACTTTGCAGGAAAAATAGCTTTAGCAGCTTTTTGTGACTAGAACTGATTAGTCAGATACTTCGCCACCTTCCTTTTCCCCCATCTCTTTCCCGTACCACCACATTCATTCTCATAACGCGCCCCAATTAGTGATTCCATAGTTTCACTGGCTCCAGATGGTTGAGAGCAGTTTGGAATCTTGTGCGGTAATTATTAAAAAAATTCTAACATACCCTTAGAATTTACTAAAAGCTTCGTCATGTAAAAAATATCGTTTGTTAGTGGACTCACACGTGACTCACGAAAATCTTTTTTGAAATTTTAAAGTCATTTAACAATGGCCTGGTATGAGTACAAATGAAAAATGTTGTAAATTGGAAGGAACCGGAAAATGATCGGTAATGTAGTTATTTTTGAAGATTTAAAAAAATAAATTTAAAAAATATGTTTTTATTTTTGTTTTACATATTTTAAAGAACAGCCTCAAATAATCGCCGATTTCTTCAAATTAAAAAAATGGTTTATTATTGGTCGAGTGCAGACAAGGTCTTAATAATTTATTATAAAAAAATATGCGTCGCGTCGCGTCGCGGGAAAGAATGAGTGAGTAGAGAGTAGAGTATGATCCCAGCAAAGTAAACCAGTTTATTTTAAATATCGGTTAACCATAACCCGCCACCATAAACATTAACTTACTTCTTCAGTCAAAACACGCTGCACGTATCTACGTACGAGAACAGTGAGCTGCTTTACCGGCTGACCGTCAACACCGTCAACTACCAATTGTGGGGTATAAAAGCAAGAACGACACTCTCCAAAAATGACTAAACTGAGTTAAAAATGCCAATCTATGCGCTAGCTACAAGATGGTTTTTGAGATCCTTAGAAAAATCCACACCAAATCATGGAAATATCGCAATGAAAATAGGGTTTAGATGCAAAATCACAACTCTCCACAACGATTAACAATCAAAATCACCACTCTTCACAACGATTAACAATCTTTTTTTTTTTTTTTTTTTTTTTTTTATTTAAAGAAATATTTAAAACAAAGAATAATACATACATATCAAATAAAAACATAATACAAAAACAGAGAAAAAGTCCCAATAAACTACTTTTAAGTAGTTTGTCAATGGGTTCTTTTAACTTAATGGATTATTACAAAAATTAAATTAATTATTAAGAAAATAATTGTTTACATTCATAAAAAAAATATATTGTATACACTCATACCATAAGAAATATAGCCTAAAAAGGTGTAACATGATATAAAAATAATTTAAAAAATTTAAAAAATTAAAAAAATGATATAAAAATAAAAAAGAGGTGTAACTTGATATAAAAATAAATTTAAAAAAAATATATAAAGTGTATGAAGTTATAAATTGTTTGTCTTAGAATCTAATACAAACTATGTCTTTCAGCGAGCCAATTTTTTAACATGATATTTATTTTTGCGTTTGTACATTTTTTGATTGCTGCAATCAAAATCACAACTCTCCACAACGATTAACAATCAAAATCACCACTCTTCACAACGATTAACAATCAAAATCACAACTCTCCACAACGATTAACAATCAAAATCACAACTCTCCACAACGATTAACAATCAAAATCACAACTCTCCACAATGATTAACAATCAAAATCACAACTCTCCACAACGATTAACAATCAAAATCACCACTCTTCACAACGATTAACAATCAAAATCACAACTCTCCACAACGATTAACAATCAAAATCACAACTCTCCACAACGATTAACAATCAAAATCACCACTCTTCACAAAAGCTCTCCACATTTAACAACATATATATAATACAACATTTAACAGGTCAGAGGCTCAATATATTTCTGCTTTGCAATAACATCTAAATAAATGGATTATTTCTGAACGTATTCGAAAATTATAAACTGTTTTTGAAAGGTGATAAAATACGCTTTCAATTTTTAATTTAAAAATTCTAAATAACCATATAATTTCTGAAATAAAAATGTTTTGAATTTAAGCATACATTTTTTTTTTTGAAATTAAATTTTAAATAATCGTTTTTCAAACTCAATTTAATGATAACAAAAAAAAACACACACACATGTTTTATTAGACAAATGTATTAAAAGCTTTATCATCACCTCGCGTTTTTGTCGTTTCATGTAAAAATATTATAATTAATTAAAAATTTCTTAAAGTGTCATAAATTGGCGGTTGAGAGCTTTGGTTTTATGTCATTCTTGAATTGAATACGGAATTATAGGATGGGGATCTGCTACAAACAAGTACATATACAACCTGAATACAATTCAAAAAGTAATTATAAATACCATACTAAAAGTACCCATTAGAACGCCTTCGATTGAAATTTTCAACACCTTTGACGTACCAAATTTACAACGAATATATGCCAAAAATATATTATTGAAGCAATTCAAAAATACTGAATCTTCTACTAGACAGTGCATCCATCACTAGATCAAAAATAAAAAGGTCAATGAAAAAATCCTAATGAAAACACTACAAACTACGTAAAAGAAAACACTACAAACTGCTTAGAAAACAAATAAATTATAATTAAATAACTTTAGTCCGCCTTGACACAGGACTCCCTAGTGAGGAGGACTAGGACATACATATTATATACTTAAATTTTCCTTTATATTTTGTAAGTATAATTATTTTATATAGTCGCAAATAAATAAATTAAAAAAGTTCTCTTTTAAAACGTAATAAACCTAATTTTGACAGTAATATTTTGGGGTGACATCGAGTATGGGAATAAGTGGTGTCTTAGATTGAATTTTCAGGAGAGAAAGGGACTTTTCAGAATCGTGAAACTTTTTCTTTTCATCAATTTCTTTAAAATGTCATGTTATTAACAATTTTACAGAATGTTAGTGGTCACCTGCGAGTGAAGGTTACTGTGTACAAGCAAGAAGTCAACAAACACATAAAAAATAATTGTTTATAAGTTTACACGATCGACATTCAACCAAGATTTGGATATCTTTGCGTTGTATAGCTCAAAATAATAAAACATTTGAGAATTTAAATAACACATGAATATTATAATAAAAGCCTAATGGTAGATTACTATTCCAGTGTACATACCTACCTACCTACATACGCGCACAGGTATAATTATTGTATAAACTATAACGTATAATATTCTCTGATCTGTCTGTAAATGGTTCATAATATTTAGAACATTTGGGAACATTGTGATTTTTTTTTACAATTAACGACTTATTAACTGTCATTCAGTTTAAGGTTAAGGATAATTCTGCTGTCATACGAGATAACTGGAATCGCAGTTAACTTGAAAGCCTCTAATAACTTTATGGTTAAAGGCAATTCCTTATTCTTAAGTAGAACCAAAATCTTAACCCAAATTGCATACTAAAACATTTACCTACTATAAATAATATTTACTACTATTATATGACATATTAGTAACCCAAATAACAACAGCTGATGTTGACAGCCCAGTATTTAAATACAGCATGGTGACAATAAAACTAACCAGCTACTTGATATAAAATTTGGTGTGCCTCAGGGTAGTGTTTTGGGTCCGAACATGTTTTTAATTTACATTAAATACTTGTGCAATATAGATTCGATTGTGTAATTATAAGTTTTGGCGATGACATCGTCATCATTACAATGGAAAAACATTTAACAAATTAAACAAGCTGTTTACAAACAATCTCAAGGAAATGCCAATAGTTGACACTCTTACCCCAAATGGATAAAAAAACTTAACATATTGCCAAAATTAAATCATTGAATATTGAAGAAGTAAATATATTGCTTTCAACATTAGCTATATGGAAGATGAATTATTGAACTGTAACATAGTAATGCATGATTACCAAGATATAAAATGACCATGCGACTATCCGTCATTAGATAAGGTCAACCATATAAAGTGTCTAGGCATATTAACATTGTAAAATATTAAGTATAAGGAAATACATAAAATTGTAGCACACACCCTAACTTGCGTAATGGGTATTCGATTATATCATGATAAATAAACGAAATAAAATAAAATTCGGATAGTGAAAAATGAATACCACGAAAAATCCTGGCATTACCCATTTTTAACCATTGACGTAAATAATAGCAACAACTCTCAATTAAAATATGAAGCAGACAGACTCATAAAATAATATTCTTACTATCGCAAACGGGACTCGAACCCAGCTCATCTAAACTTATCGGGACTGTCATTCTAACAATTGAGATATTGCCACTTCATTACATTCGGTCATTTTTACCAATTTTTAGTTACCAAATTCATCTTCAATTATGTCCTATATTCTTTGGATGGTGTACCAGGTAATAAGACACTCAAAATATTTCAAAAAAAATATATTTAACTTTTTATTTATAAATGGAAGTGACATTAACCCGTTGTTTTCGGGTACCTAGTTAAAATATTTGAAATCATCTTCAAAGTTGAATTCGTTAAAAGAAATTACCAACTTCAGTTCTTAATTTAAATTGATTCGTCTTGCCGCCACGTGGTTTCTATATCGTGAACTTAATGCCAATACTGCTCCCGTCGCTTCAGCCCACAACTGGCGGCCTTTCTTTCTCCCGGGAGTAATTTGTGTTCGCCTCATTAGGGAGGTAGGAGTGGAAGGTACTGGGTACTGGGTACTGGGTACAGGGTACAGGGCTTCACTCTGCGCCGGTCCGGAAGCTGTGATCGTGAGTGCCACAAGAGATAAATGGGATTTAACCTTTCTTCTCTCCCGACTGCGAGAAATCATTCGCTCTCTCGATGAAATGAGGCTGAGCCCAATTTATTTAGAAAGGAGTCTACTCCAAGATAATACAAATTTATATAATGTATTTTTACTTATTTAGACATTTTTGTGTAATAATTTTCCAAATAGGACGTTTTCCGTGCTTTTTCTGACTATACTTTTATTTTATTATTGTAGTGCTTTCATTTGATGGTTTACTATTTTTTTATTTCTGACATAAACAATTCATAAGAATACGAACAATAATTATTCCTCGCCTACATAGTTCAGCACACAAATACACTAATGAAAACGTCATGTCTCCAAAACTAATTAGATGTTTTAAACACTCCTAAACAAAATTATCATTACAAAACATTATTTCTGATGGTTTTGGGATTTAAAAAAATTTAATTGTTAAAACCTGTTATTATCATTCTTAACCATTGCTTATCACTAAAATTTGTATGCAAATTGTAACTTTTTGAAGTACCCAATGTAAAAGCCCCATGGCGAATAAAATAATAAAATAAATAAAACTCAATCAATGCTAGAATTTAGTTGCATTATTTTCATATCCGATAATAGAAAACGATGAACAAATATAAAACTAAATATAACGTTTTTTATATTTTAAAATGCGTTTTCCAGGATTTTTTTTAACTACATCCCTCTATTAAATGATATGAATGTGCTTAAAATGTCGGACAAAAGGATTCTATATAAAATTCTAAATGATTCATTTGATGTTCAGAATTGCTTGCATTAATAAGTTTTCAGATTCAACTACATAATACTAAAAGTCTGGATTTATTTCGGTGCAGAAATTCTGGGACTAACCACCATATGTATTCCCTATTGCCCAGAATACTAAAAGAAGATAATTATGCCGAGTCAGTGAACATCTTCGCTTTATCACTAAACGAATAAAAAAGATTACTATTGTGGATAGTTTTTTTTACTATTTTTTCTATCCTGACGAAGAAACCTTTGGTTTTGAAACATGTAAATAATTTTGATTATATAAGTTATTTGTTTTCATTTAATTGAAAATGACGCCACAAATAAAATTTGCGAAGATTGAAGATGTAAATATTAAATAATTTGAACAAAATAAGTTTAAACAGTATTACTAAAGTGTTCAAATCAAATTTATTAGAGTTCAACTCTGTTGAATACAATGTACATAATACGTTATACGCCTATGGATAAAACGTATAATTTTCTCGATAATACAATTTTATCATTTTCAATGAATCATATTTTTCCCAGTCGATATGTGCCCCTATCAAATATCGATTGAACCTATCTACGCTGGGCTGAGCCATCCCTATCGTGATAAGTGGCGAGTGGGGCGGGGCTGGTGACCGGGGCGGCGCCTCTGATCCGGCCACGTGCCTTGATGGGCGGAAAGGAAACACTCCACTTAAATCCTTCCACATTGTAAAAAGGGATCAACTTACAGTACGGATGCTGTTGTAAGAAATGGGGCTATTAGAACTTTTTTACTCAAGAGTTGGGTCAGATTTGTAGGTGGGGTGCGTACCCTCGGAATGGGCAGTAATGAGGATGCTTTATTCTCTGGATGAAGTCGTCTAAAAAAACAAGCATCATTTCACCAAGTTATGTAAAAAGTTAATAATAATATATTATGTTGGTTCCTTTTACCGATTATTCCATTTCGTTTCGTTAGTATGAAATTATTTTCCGACATGTTTGTTTTCTGGGCAAATTTTTTGTATCACCCGTACGAGTGAATTCTGACTTATTTTATGACACTTTTACAACATTCTACTTTGAGTGGTGTTATTCTCAATAAGGTTTTTGACTTGCGTTAACGAATTATTATTGACGCTGGTCCGTGAAAAATCATGGATAGTCTTATTTATCTATCATTATTCTCCAAATCAGTTCCAGTTTTAAAAATTAATATAATAAAAAATTCTGTTAAAATATTGTATTACAGCACTAAAAATGACAATTAAATTCGAAGCAAATCTGAGTACTAGAGTTCACTTTTAATCAGAGTTGCAGAATTTTTTATTTTTAAAGAGAATACCTCACAAGAGTCCCAACCGCTCCCATCTGGAGCCAGTGAAACTATGGCATCCCCAATTGGGGTACGTTGTGAGGCTGAAGTAAAGTGGGGAAGGGAAGGAGATGGGGAAGAGGTAGGAAAGTACCTGGCTAATGCCATTATTAAGCAACGTTTCAACTCTGAATGGTGGTCTTACACCAGGGTGATACTGACAATATCTTCCACTCTGGAACGTGCCGCAAATATAGTATATATTATTTTTATTAATTAATTGTGAAATAACACAAATTAATCAAATAAAATTTATTTGCTAACTAATAATCGATATTAGTATATTTCTATTTTTGAAACTGATAATTCGTGGAATTCCATTATAATAGTATAATAAAACATATTTAAAACTTTTTCCACTTTAATTTATTGACCGTAACCGGTTTCAGCTTGTCAAAGCCATCTTCATACTGGTACAAATTATTCTTAACCTACCGATTTTATGGTTTTATTACATTTGTTCAAACAAATCCCTATAGACCACCCCCCTCCCTAATATGTTTTGTATAAAATCGGTAGGTTAAGAATAATTTGTACCAGTCCGAAGATGGCTTTGACAAGCTGAAACCAACTATGGTCAATAAATTAAAGTAGAGAAAGTTTTAAATTCGTTTTTTTTATATATACTACGATATTAGTATGTTTGGTTGCTAGGCTAGCATTTTTTTAATTTCTTTATTCATTGCACCATAACGAAACACACACAATTGTCGGGTAGTGCAATACTAGACATATTAAAAACTTATTGTAAGTTATTTTTCACCACTTGTCATGATCAGTCCTACTAAAATAAAGACTACATCCAGAGAACCCAGCCTCCGCACAGTAATGACCGAGCCCGGTCACGCTCGACTACCGCCGGGCAATTGGCGATAATTTTTTTAACAGCCAATTGGGCATTTTGCAGAATTATGCCGGCAGAGGTCAGGGGTCGGTCTGGTCGCGCTGAGCGGACGAGGCCGTAATGAATGGCTATATTACCGAATAAATTATGGGTTCCAGCCAGAATTCAATTTCGCAGACGGTAAGTGAAAAAACATGAAGGTGTTCCGACAGCCCGAGCCAACAAACAGCCTACTGTTCCTTTACGACTTTTTTTAACGTGTGATTTACTAAGGCAGTGATTTCTTTTTTTACCAACATTTTGCACGTCATTCTTGTCCTGAAGCACATATTTTTTTATTGTTTAAGATGAATGAACATTTTTGATAACCTAATATTATTTTGTTTTTTTTTTAAACTTTTTTGTGTCTATTTATCTCCAATTTGACCCATATTGACAATCACGATTTAACCTTAAAATCATTTATCCTAAACATTTAACATAATCTAACCTAACCTAACCTAACATTTTTTATCAAATCTTCTATCTAGTGTTAAACTGTCCTAGACAAATATTCAATAACTTTAAAAAAAAGTATCTATAATCGAGAAAGAACCGAAGAAAGTTTTGAAAGAAATTTATAGGTACCAAATTGGATATATCCTCGCACTCAAAAAAGAAGGTAGAAATATAATATTTATATTAATGCAAAACCGTGCTACGTGTTTAGTTTAGCACAATTTTACGCTGACAATATTACTAGGTTTGCCGTTTAAGACTTATTTACGTTGTAAATTTAACCCGAAAATATATATATTTTTTTAAATATTTCGATTAGGTATATGGAATGACTGATACGATCCTACCGAACCCGAATGTTAATAAGGAAATGAAAATATCGCTTAGGACAGTTTTATACTAGATATCGAAATATCTTTATTGCAATATTTTTTCAACACTTCTATAGATTGGTGGATGTAAAAAATAAAATGGATATTCTTCACATTTCAATCACATTTGAACTTCGTGTTCTTATCTTTCTTTCTGCTCAGACCAATCAATCCATCGACCTCCACAGTATCTTATCTCAGAGAATTGAAGACTCAATAGAAGTGACATCTAAAGTACAATATTATCCCAAAGCGGATTCAGACTTTTAGAGCACTTCCCCTCGACAGGAATCTTATCAGAAACGTCAGTTTGATGAATATGCTATGCCAACTGCAACACTATCTTCTAAGCATATTTTATTTTATACCCCCCTTAACTATATAGCTCTGCGCGACTTCTGAATACCAGATGACTAATATCTCCGTACGTTATCCGCATAGAAGAATTATGGTGTTAAACTACGCTAACTCACTTTGTAGCAAAAATGAGTTAATGCACCTTGTTGTTACGTTGCTATTGCAATGGCGTGAAGTTAATAAAACCCGACACTTGTGCCTACCTTAAGCAAAATGAACCATAAAAAGATCATAGAAATACATGTTATTAAAATTAAAACCACTCAAGCGATATTTGGCATTTAATGTTAATTTTGTGAAACTACTTGAGCGATCGCTTGCCATGATATGCCAAATATATCTACCGTTCCTAAAACATTTTTTATTGCAAACCTTCCCACGATCTGTTAAAAATTAAAATAAATATTCTTCTTAGAATTGCAGAAAAGTCAATAGATGTCGCATACTAAATAAAAATTGATAAAATTATCCTGACACTATCTAGATAGCATTTAGTTCGAGTTATATCTTGCAATCGTACATAAAGATAGAAGCCAATAAAAATATGCGTAAAGAAAATTATAATTAATTAATTAATTATAATTAATTAGTTCTCAGTTGAAGCATGATACAGCTAAATATGAATGAATCGGATAACAACACATTAGCTCAGTTGGTAGAACCGCCGAGTTTCACTAATTTCTTCATTAATTAAAAAAAATATATTTAACTGGGGACTTTAACTATTGAAACTAAAAATCACAAGCTCTAATTAAAATCTCAACCAAAATACATTGCTGATCATCTTGTATTACCATAGTGCATGAATAATTTTATTGTGTATTTTAATTTCAAGAATAACGCTGTAACTATGAGCAGTTAAAAGTAATGTCTTTCTGTCGTGAGTTTATCCGATACTTTTTTTCATCAAAACTGCACCAAAAAAGTCGGGCGTTGAGTTCACATTTTTTGTGAATCCGAATTTGAATAAATTAAGTGAACAAAAATTTGTAAAGTTTGAATATATTATTATGACCGAACATCGACATTGCGTATCGACATAAACTGCTAATTAGTTAATAAATAGAGAGGCGATGAATGCATTGATAATAATATTATATATACCTACTTGTCTACTTAAGTAGTTAGCGCAGAATCTTGTCGGCGTCAATGAACTCAACCAACTTGTTCAAACAATATTCTAGAACTTATTTGAAAAATATTAAGGAAATCCTTAAGTTTTTACTATCACAATAGTTCTAACCGTGTATATAAAGTTTTCATTTATTTCGCCGAACATCGTAATAAATTCTTAGAATTATGCATTATGACCAATCTTCATTTTACTTTTTTAAATTTCAACACTTATTTAATGATTATTTTTTTAAAAGTGAAGTAATTTTAAATATGTTTTTTTTATTTTTTTTATTATTTAAAATACATACATATGACAGACTTAGAGAAGAAAAACATATGGTTCTTAATAACCAATTACAATAAAGTAGTTTCTTGTTAACGAAACTACCCAATTCAATAGAGAACCCGCCCCGGGAACCGGTTATTGGATAACCAACATCTCTACCATAGGTCACCTAAAAGCGGTTCGCTACGTTTGGTGACCTTTTTCCTTCCCAGAACTCCTTCTCATTTTTTTTATTTTTATTATGTTATAAGTATACAAGTTATAATAATGTTGATAAAAATAAATTACAAAATTAGTTTTCACAGATTTTTTTATTATTTATGATGTTTCTCTTCTATAGAAGCGGACGCTTGTGTTTAGAAGAGGAGCGAGTGTCAGAATGAAAAATATTTTGTACCTATAATAAATATGATTTAAGGAATTAAAAAATTTTGAACTTTAAAATAAATAGATAAATACACAGTTAGATATGTTAATGAATGAAGATAAATTCATGATTTATTTGTTTTTACATCGAATTGTTCTTTAATCGATTTTATTAGACATTTATCGTCTTCAATTTTTCTTATCTTTTCCGGTAAATAAAATAAAATAAAATAAAAATAAAATAAACTGTTGAAGTATTTTTTCCTCAAAAGACTCTCCACCCAGCAACCACAAAAAAGACATCAACCCCAAGGGGAATAATTTTCCTAAGTAGGGCAGCGTTGTGAGGCGGGTTAAGGTAGGGGTTGTACGAAGGGATTTATTGAGGAGGGTCTTGAAGAAGTTCGGATTATATGAGGGAAGAAAAAATTATGGCATTTTTTCTTATTTTTGATGCTAAAAAACGATAACTCAAAGATGCATTCCTCATATCGTTGATTTTAAATTGCAATAAATAATTCATAACATGGAAATTCAGATCGATTAAAGATTTATGGATTGCATATCTCCAGAACTCAACTTTTTTCTGCTTCAGCATACAGATTTAACAAAAAATAACTGAATATTATCTTTAGTATAATATTTTAATTAATGAAGATAATATTAGCGAGTCAATCGAAAATCCGAAACAGAAAAATGAGAAAAAGATACGGATCTTCATTAATTAAAATATTATAATTTGAGGTTTAACTCATTAAGTTAAAAAGTTTTAAAAAAAAAGTTTAAAAAATAAAAATTGTGTGTAACTAAAAATCTAATAATACCTACTATCTGTATGATCTTCTCTACGAATTTACAAATTGTTAGTAGTTATTTTTATTATAAATATATGAAAAGAAAATACTTTGTTTTAAGTCACTTTATTTTTATTTTTCGTCTACCGGTTTCGGTACCTCCGTACCATCATCAGGACTATTACACAAATAATGTCTAAAAATACATAAGTACACATATATATACATAATGTTGTGAACGAACGGGACAGTATACTAGAGTGGGACAGAGCATCAGTTGTTGGAGGGAGGAGGGTCACAAAATGTCAAGTCACAATGTGTTTGCTTCTTTTGAAAAATATTTTTATTATGTTACTATGTTTTTGTTTAACAGGAGGTAGTTCCCCTTTATTTTCAAAATAAAGGTAAACGTATAAATAAAAATATTTGATTATTTATTAGAATAACTCTATATAATTATAACTTTTGAAGGTTATTACCATCAAGAAGAAGATAACATTAACAAATCTAAACGAAAATTGAAAAAGAACAAGACACAGAAAAATAAAAATAAATATTCAATGATACAAATATTTTTAGTTTAAATAAACTAAAAATATTTGTATATATATATTATATATTGTATATATATTGAGGTCATCGAATAAAATTATTCGATGACCTCCATGGTCGAAAGGCTCTTGACTCCCAATACGAAGGTCGTGGATTCATTGATTTAATTTGTGTTATTTCACAATGAATTCATTAAAAAAATATATAAAATGTGTTTGCGGTAGGTTCCAGGACCAGATCTGAATAGCCAGGTACTTCCCCAACTTCCTCCTCCCCATTTCCTTCCCCTCCTCACTACACTCAGCCTCACGACCCCGTTTGGGGACGCCATAGTCTCACTGGTTCCAGACGGGAGCAATTGGGACTCTCATATAAAAAAATATATTAAAAAAGTAGATTTCGTAGTTATTATTTTTAAGTGGTGTTAGCAAACATTAAGAAGATTTATTTTACAAGAAACGAAACAAATGAGTCAATCACAACCCGCTCCCACGATTTTCAATAATTAAATAATTTAATTATTATAGCGCCATCTATAGCGCGTCACAGCGCTACCAATAAAATGTGTCTGTATGTGTTTTGTTTATTACCTTGCATTTTCTGTGAATAGTTTATTCGGGCAACGACCCGCGACATCCGCGAACAAATCCATTTTAAACAAACTGTCGAAATTGATTGAAATATTAATCCATTAATATTTTTTCAAATTCTGTAATTGCCTCTTTAATGTTTTTCAGTAGCTCGTTACATTTATATATAATATTTTATTCATCGTTTTCTGGAAACATAATCTATGTTAATATTTGTTTAACGTTTTGCTTTTATCGTTTTTTGGACTCAATATTGGCTCAATGTTTGGCGTTGTAAAATATCATATTTATTGTATCGAAAATGCAGCGCACGGAAGATGTTTAGTTTTTTCGGATGCATTGATATTCATATTATTTATACAACCGGATTATCTTTTGTTAATTTTAAAAAAATCTTTTAATACAGAATGTAATTTTTACATATTCTAAAATAATTTTTATATTTCATTTTATATAATTTTTTCATGATATTTTTAAGTAATTAATCACTACTCTCTACAATATTTTTGTATAAAGTTCTTATTTGTCCATACTTGTTTTTTCTTTTGTTATTTTTATTCATATTCTTATTACTCTGACGAAGAAACCGTTGATTTCAAAACATGTCGATAATATTGTGATTATATAAGTGGTGTACACAAAGTTATTTGTTTTCATTTAATTAAAAATGACGCCATAAAGTGTATTTGCGAAGATTGAAGAAGTAAATTTTTATATAAGAGAGTTGTACAAGGTGTTGCATTATTTAGGAAGCCTGTATAATAAGAGGAGACGAATATATCACAGATGTATGCATTACTCATACTGTCTCACTCATACGCGCATGTCTCTTTCATACCGACTTACGCTCACCATAAGATATTATCACGAAGCATAGGTAAGATCGATTGTGGAAAGAACTCGGTTTATATTTGGATACTTTACTCTTGAAATGGTATAGTTATGTGTTCTTATGTAAATATCCATGCAGAGTGTAGTGTGGTAGAGCAGTGGCGCGTCTCCCCCCTGCCTGCCCCCGTTGGCCGGTTCGGATGGTCCCGGGCGAGTGGAACGCCTCCCAGTTTCAGTGAGGGAATCGATTTTTTACGACGCTCTGCATTCGTTTATTATCGGCCCGCGATCGCTCACTTGTTTTTATTACCGAAAAGAATTTCTCATTTATATATGACGGAGTGTTTCGTTACTCCCTCTCGCCGTATTTCCAGAGCGCTGAATGCGATTTTTTCGCATGCGTTAGCATTTAATTAGCGCATCGGCTGATCGACGATACGCCCGCCATCGGGATTTATCAATAGACCAACAGGATTCGTGCAATTATACGCCACTGCCGGCCGCATGTATTGGAAACGTCCATTTATTATTTATATCCTTATTCAAATTATTTATTATTTGTAAATTGCAGGCCGAACTTGACCACTGCCAAATCCGCCGGGATTTCAGAACAACAAAAAATGCTATTTATGACTTAGAGATCTATGGAAACAAGAAACAAAACTCGTAAATTTATTCCTCGACTTCCGTGGTTTAGCGCGATGTCTGAACCTAGAACTAACGGTTTTATAATTCTACAAAGTG
Source organism: Limnephilus auricula (assembly GCA_951813805.1). Classification (NCBI taxonomy): domain Eukaryota; kingdom Metazoa; phylum Arthropoda; class Insecta; order Trichoptera; family Limnephilidae; genus Limnephilus; species Limnephilus auricula. Next base: position 1,224,631 of record OX638390.1, read on the forward strand.
CATATTATAAATTTGGCATTGACATTAAACTAAATTTTGTTAGATAAATACGTCTTATGTTTTTTGGTAGCAGATTAATAGTTACCTAAAATTATCGTCTGTTATTACTTATTACATTTTGGCAGATGAATATTTTACAATTGATCTGGTGCCCCTATTATGAAATCTACCGAATCTTAGATGAAACTGATCAAAGAGTGTTCACCAACACAATTCTTTTGTATTCTTTAATATTCTTTAAATTTCTTTAATATTATAAATTTTTTATATATTCTCTCACATTCTTTATATTGCATATTCATAAAATAACATAATATGTTAATGTACTTTATAGAAAATTGACCACCGTAACACGGGCATGTGCCTAGCATGGTGGTCGAAAAATCCTCAATCAATGTAACAAACAATTCAATGAATAAAGAAAACCTAAAAAAAAAAAGTATTGTAAAACGGAATGAAGCAATACTCTAAATAGGGGAGGGGCAAGACGGGTGGGGGGCAAGATGGAGTTTTTACTATAGTGCTTGGTCAGAACCTGCTACGATATTAATAATTCGTCCTAAAGATGTCGAAAAACCTGAACAAATTTTGTTTTTCTACATGTTTGATGTTATATTATGAGTCAACATAAAGCGTGACATATTGAAGATTGTTTAATTAATTAGACTGGTTGACTACTTATTGACTCTATAATTGGGTGAAGTCATAAAGTTACATAAATATTACAATTTTTAAAAAAGAACACGCCTAGGGGTACGATGAGGTAATGGTACCTCATCATTAAAAGCTTAATTGAAAAATAGGGCACGAGGTAAGACAGCCATTCTTACTTCATCTCACATCTCATCACTTGTTAATTAATACCAATACGAAACGGAAAACTGCAAAATCAAAGAAAAACTGAGATAAGTCAAGCAGTCGAAAAAAACGTCTTCTAAAGTTGGCTATTTTATAATGGGGGATTATTGGAGTCAGCAGGAGGATGGATAAACACTCATATGTGTCAAGAGTTGTCACTGTTCCTGTGCATGTGCCGACGACGTAGACCAAGAGTCAATATTTCTTTACCCCGAGTGTTAACCTTAATCCCATCTTGCCTTGCGGTCCATCCCGTCTTACCCCGCTGGTGGGGTAAGACGGGGCAAATGGTAGTTTTGTTTAATTAGACTTTTTATAGTATTTTTAAACATCTTTTACCATGTTGCTTAATGGAATGTTACAGCTAAATGACCACAGCTAAATGACCCCCACCCCTCCTTTCCCCCACCATACCTACAATGAGAGATTTAAAAAAATCATTAGAAGGCAAAATAACAGTTTCGCACTATTTCGGCGTTAGGTGGCGGCATCAGAAAGACAGACGGTCCAATTAGATACGAATAACTGGCAAATCACATAAGTTTTCTAAGCTACTTGAGACAATAAGTTAATGTCATTATATCTTAATAAAAATATGTTAATTAAGTTAATGTATACATAACTAGTTGTTGTGTTCCAATGTGTAATAAAAGCGGTGTACATGTTCAAAATATGAAGATTTGAAGGCTATATAATAGATTAATTCAATACAAACTTAGATGAATTAACCCCTTAGGCCTCGGTCACATTTCGTCAGAGGGTTGAAATATTTCCGCTTTAAAATAAAATAGAATATTTCTAAACGTATCTGAAAATTAAACACTTTTTTTGAAAGGTGATAAAATCCTTTCAAATTTTTTAATTCAAAATAAACGTGGGTATATTTTTTGAAATATAAAAATTACATGCAAACATAAAAAAAGTTTATTGTTATTATTAATTGATTAATGTTAAGACAAGATTTTTTATGCATAGCACAAAGGGTTACAATTATTATAAGCAATAATTATCAGCCTGAAACATCGTATTATATTATAACTATCGTGTCCCTCTGATTCAGATCCCTCTGATTCAGGTTCGAGTCCCGTCGGCGGCATGTATCTTTTCTCGGGAGTTTTTTTAAAATATGGATGAGTGTTTCAGGCTGATAATTATTACTTATAATAATAAAAAAGTTTTAACAATGACTCACCTTAACTTTTTCGAACTAAAATTACTGAAATTATAAAAAGAAGAACCATTCGTTCTTTGTGGTCTGTAATTCGCATTTTTAGTCATTTTTTCTCATAATTGAATCACCAATAAAAGGACTAAGTACATAATATTATTCTCCAGAAGTAAGTAAATATTGAAAAATAATTTTACGTAGATGCACAGTATAAACTTCATTGGGAATGCATCTGCCAATATTCTGTTTCGTCGTTAAAAATATTTGTCAGAAATAAATATTTCAAATATGCTGCATTATTTTTATTCTTGTTCATTTTTATTTTGAAGCAGAAAATAACAATTAATTGAAAAATGTGCGGCGATGCGAAACAAATGAAACGAAATGACAGTCCGTATTACATAGATTACCTTAGATATCAACCCAGATTCATGACAGGAGGACCGCCTGAAAACGGACCATCGATTAAGTTGAAAGGTATCTACCAATCTACAGCTTTCTGTGGGTAATAAGGTAACCTGTGTGAAACCGTCCCGATCGAAAACCAATAAGAACAAAGAAACTGTAATACCATCTCGAATTAGGATAAAAAAGTCTAATATAAATTATTATTTGAAAAGTGTTTTGTGTAATAATTCTATGTAAACAGAATAAAGTGTTTGGTCGGTTTTATCTATTTACAAAACATTTCCGAGAAGTTCGTTTTCCTCAATCTATAAATCACTAAACCGCACAGTTAGTTGGTTTTCTTGGAATCTAATTGGACCGCATTATTTTATCGATCCCTTTGCAACCATTAGAGAAATCAACTTCAGCAAATCATTATTTTAAGATTTTACTACTACATCTATTATAATATTTGAATACACGTGGAAAATTAAAAATATGCTTATATTTTTCTGAAAATCTGTTGGTAGGGATTATCCAATATAATCCCGTAGAAAAGTGTAGTAAGCCAATTTTTTTTATTTTATGTTTTATCTCTGAAAAGTGATTGTGATTATTTATGCCTCACGAAAACCGTTTTTTAAGTTAGATCGTTTATTTATTTGTTTTCGCTCCTCTGTAAAATTTATTTTTTTGACTTACGACACTTTTCAAGGGGATGTGAAAATATTTATGCACGGTTTTCAGATTAGAGAGCATCGGGAAGAGCACAATTTCAAATTAAACTATCTGACTTATCGTAATAACGTCCCGATCCACGGATTGTTCTTAGAAACAGGTTATATTATCCATTCTTTAAAATAGAAAAAATACTGTTAAACAAATAAATAATTATATCAAATACATTATGTTTTGATCTAACATAGTTGAACAATGCAGAAGGAATATTATTATTTATGATTGTTCCTCAAACAACTAAGTAGGTAGGAACTTATCTGTGATAAATCAAACATTGCCTTTTACTTTCCCAGAGATGACCGGCAGTTTTTGGCGGACTTGAAACTAGGACATGCAACGGTCTAGACATGTACTTACTAGATCTGAATATGAATTATTATTTAAAACTTTGCGAAATTGAATGTAATAAAAGTTTGATTCAGTATATTTTGTTTTCTTTATTTTTTACTATCGAAGAAAGCAAACACATTGTGGCTTGACATTATACCAAATGAAACAAATACTTAGTTTTAAACAGTTTATTTTTATTTATATTTGTCGACCGGTTTCGATTACACTCAATCTTCATCAGGACAATATATATTTTATACATTTATATTTTATATAATACAGTTTATAATTTATATAATACAGTTTATAATTTATTGTACTGATGAAGATTGAGTGCAATCGAAACCGGTCGACAAATATAAATACAAATAAACTGGTTTAAAACTAAGTATTCGTTTCATTTGGTCTTTATTTTTTGTTTAGTTTTGAAACCTAAACACTAAACCAAGCATCATCATTAGAGTGGAGGCTCTCAGATTATGTAGCTCCGTGCGTATCTTAAATATAATATATCAAAGTTTTTTAGATATTCTTCATCCAAAGGTAGATAACAATTTACGAAAATGTACCGACATGCAAAGAAGAAAACTGATATCTTGTAATAATGGGCACCAAATGTAAGGTCATCCAGTACTTAATTCTCAGGTCTGCCTATGTGCCTGAGCTATGGAAGATATGCGGTATGGAAGAACTAAGTGTCCACAAGCTTTTAACTATCTGCTTGTATTTCGATGTATTTTTGTATATGTATTTCGAGATACTTTGAACACGTTGCTGGACAGGGCTCCAACTTGGAGAAACTCGTAGTCACTGGCAAAGTGGAAATCAGAAGAAGCAGAGAAAGGTCACCAATATACTGGAGTGACCAAGTATCACTGGCGTCCTGTATTTCGGTGTCTTTGGCTCTCCACGCAGCGCAGGACTGCGAGGAGTGGAGAAGTCTTGTCCACCATGGAAATTGGAGTAGGGATCAGCATCATCCTCAGCAATGAGGAACCGACTTAAAAATGATGTATGAATGCGGACGCTCGGTACTTATCCGAAGTTCATGCACCATTGAGGTATCAAATAGATTTAGCCTAGAATCCAGACGTTCTGCAAATCTTGCCATACATAGTTTTAATATAATTATTACTCTATTGATATCGACATTGTAATGCTATGCATATACATGTCTGAAAACTTCAGCCGTAGTTGCCGCCACAACTTGTTTAAGACACCACACGGCACAGTATGTGACAAAAGAAATGGTGCTATTGAATCAAATTTCTTTTCCAGAATTCCACTTCGACCTATCAACAACATTCCAAAATCACCTTTTTTACAAGTTTTGATAAATGAAGATCTCTTGAATATTTTTCTAAATCTACCAGGAAAACAGAAACATCCACCGATCCCGGAACGTAACGCATGTGAGCATATTGCTTTCTGGTCATTGAAATATTCCAGCACTTGTTCCTGACATCGAGCTTTGTTTGAGAAATCGACCACAGGCGCTTTAAGCGTGGCCCCTCTTCCCTCACGGCTTAAAGCAATAACAGATCTTAATGAACAATCGCATACCACCACTTACAAATGTATCTGCAATAACTAACTCCACCGCGCACCGCGCACTGCGCAATGCGTCGCCGTCTCCTCTGATGATTCATTAGCGGTCACGAAAGCTTCGCAATTTTCCTTAAGTTCAATTAAAGAAAATTAGCAGAATACCACAGAGGCTTTTAGGCAAAGTGTTTTTGATTTGAAAATTTGATCACTTAAAATTATTTTAGGTGCTTTACCTAATTTAATACTGCTTGTAAAAGACATTTCGGTCTTAGGAATGATCAAGCATAATTTTTCTGTCAAAGTCTTTTTATAAGCCCAGATAAAAATTATGGAGATATATAGCCTATAAAAACTGTCGAAAGTTCAAAATATCCTACCGTTTTAGTACATGGTTCTATTGATAATGTAGCAAATTAAGTTCTTTATAAAATTATCTTACAACATTTAAATATTTGTGGCAAAACTTCGCAAATCAAAATTTAGCCGATGCTTTTTTCTCGCATAAACCAAACGCCGGTGTCAAGGAATTAAACCTTATCGCGATCTACATAAGGAGTATTATTGTTAGCGGACCGATTCCACATATTGCGTGATGTGGTGCATCGCCTTAAGAAACACGTTTAAACTTCCACGTCACAGATTAGGATTAGACTTTCAAATAACAATATATTTTTATAACAAAAAAAAAACATTTTAATTAAATGTAACAAAAATAACTTTATGTACAAACCTTTGGTTTTGAAACATGTCCGTAATTGTCGTTATATAAGTGATGTATACAAAGTTATTAGTTTTATTCTATTCAAAATGACGCCACAAAGTGATTTTGCGAAGATTGAAGAAACAATCATTTTGTTTATACCACTGTGTTTGTTATCAGTTATCACAAAGTTTTTTTCTTATTATGTATTTTAGTACCGGAGGTAAATCACGGGATATTATGTTATTAAATCTATTTTGTAAATAATGCTTTTTTGAAAATAGAAAAAGTGGAGGCTCTTGAGATGAGCATTTCTTACGAAACATGTTCGTTTTTTAAACAATAAACATAGTTAAAACTAAGTATTATATTAATTTTAAATTATATATACAACTAGGTAAGTTGGTAGGTATTGTGTCCTGCCTTCTGCCTAGTACCAACAAGTTGCACTGTGTCCGATGTCCGCGATGCGAGATGCAAATTGTCCTCCCTTTAAAATGTTACAAATCGTGAGGTGGGCGGTTTGTTCCGCGAGCACCTACAGATTATTTAGCTGTACTACACGAAAAACATCACGTAATTTTGTAGGTTTTGTTTTGGGTGCGGGACACAAGCTTTCCGGTACAACAGATTGCTTGTATGTAACTTGTATGGCTTTACAATCAGCAAAAAAACACAACAAGGTTTAGTAAAAAGGGGAATTTGTTGATTTAATAAAATAATATACTAAGTTCATATCATCTGAATCAAAGATAAATTGGGAACACGATATTCCCTGCAATATGGTTACTATATTATTGTGTCAAACTTACCACAACGACGTTTGGTGAATTGGTGTTCAGTAAAGCAAGCTTTAGAAAAATATATCAACGCGTGGTTCTGAAATAATTCGCAACCTTTTTTTTAAATTTTGAAAACTGTCGATTTAAATATGCAAATGCCGTTTATATTGGTATTTTTCTAATGCTGGGGTCGCATCTACGCTTATCGTCACGAAGTTTCGCGTAAACGTATACTTTTAATTTGAAAAAGAGAATACGTTTACGCGAAGCTTCGTGACGATAGGCGCAGATGCGGCCCCAGCATTGAGCTGATAAAATATGATACATAGTAATTTTAATTTATAAAAATAAAAGATATCTTTAGCGTTATTAAAATATATCAACGCATGGTTCTTAAAATAATCGCAACCCGTTTTTGTAAATGAACACATAAACAGCCTTTTCTAATAATATTGTGTAAAATATAACATAACGATACAGTATTATTTGGGGGACATTAAAAAAAACTTATTTAATAATTTGGAATAACCTCTAACAACAATAATATTTTTTCCAGAAAGTAGGGATGCAGGGATAAGAGAAATGCGATACATTCCATCTTTTAGAGCTATAAAATAAACCGCCTCCGTGGTAGAGGAATAAGGTTCTCGATCTCGGGTTCAAATGCCGACGTGCACAAGTAAATTTTATTTGATTGATTTGTGTTTTCACAAAATACATGTGTTTTCACGATTTAATCATCTAAAATAATATAAGTTATATTTGCGTTACGTTCCAGAGTGGAAGTACTTTCAGTATAGCCCCAGTATTCAGAATTGAAACGTTGCTTCAAATGGCTTCAGCCGCGTTTGGCGACTAGAACTGAATAGCCAGGTACACTTTAGCACATCTTCTCATTTTCATCGTCTCCTCACTACCTTCAGCCTCACAAAATACCCCAATTGGGGATGCCATAATTTCTCTGACTCCAGGCGATTGGGAGTAGTTGGGACTTCACATAAAATAAAATTACAATAAATAAATAAAAATAGAAAAGGAGTGGAAAATTTTAAAATATAAGTAGATATTTAAAATAGTTGTTTATGTAAGGTATTTGACTGTTTAAGGCAATTAAAAAGGACTCTATTCAGGCAAGTATGGCAGTGATGATCTGTAAAATAGTTTTTTTATAGAGGGCATTTGACTGTTTTCCATCTCCAGAGGGCCATCAAAAAGGACTCCATTCAGTGATGATCTGTAAAATAATAACAACGCGAATTTTAACAAAATATTAAGACCAAAAAGCTTCAACTTCATTTCATGCAACACAAAAATCAAATGAGATGTTTACTTTTAAATCCAGTACGTAAAACCTTTGAAGTCCTCAATAATTCAGTGTAATCTAGTGCTGCCTTCAGCTGGCGGCAGGTACCTACCTGCAAAATGAATAAAACATGAAGTAGGTACCGACCGAGTGAGATGTGGTTCTAAGCAAATCCCGGCGAGTCGTGTGAGCGCTGCATAATGGCCCCCTTTGTGCCTTTTTTTGCACACTTTCACAATTATCTTTAAAGAGGTCGATAAATGTGACTGTATTATTATTAAAAGAATTACGATCACTATTTGAGAGATCTGTAATTAGACTCAATAAAAAACGGTGATAAAGAATTTTTTTGTCATTATTTTATTTTAAATAATAAAAAGCTTGATAATTATGGTCAAATCTAGTAGTGTCTCTCAATGAGCCGTTTTTAGGGTTACTTTAGTAATAAGATTCCCGATTACGTCAACTGTGGGCAATCTGTATCTAAATTTACCTAAATAAACAGTTTTAATCTCGAGTAGCCTCCAAGTTAAGTATGGTCCTGTTTATTTTCTGCCTTTGATAGTTAAAAAAAATATATGATTAAACAAATAAAAAAAAAAAAATTAAATTAAATAAAACATGTATATTTTTACGCAGCACCGTGTTCATTGATCAAATGCACTGTACATATAGTTTGTATCACTAATCGGAGTACCGGTGGATGCAATCTTTTTTTTGCCATTAAGATGTTATAATGTTTTGTCTGGTCTGTAGTTAGATTGTAGAAATATATTAAAAAGTTGTACGGTGCCCCTGAGATGATTTTTCACAAAAACGGCGCTATACAAATCATCCAAATATTATTACATTAAATTATCGAAGAAAGCAAACACTTTGTGGCTTGAAATTATACCAAATGAAACAAATACTGATTATATTTTATGAACAGTTTATATTTTATTGTCCTGATGAAGATTGAGTGCAATCGAAACCGGTCGACAAATATAAATACAAATAAAGTGGTTTAAAACAAAGTATTTGTTTCATTTGGTATTATTACATTAGTTTAACTACTGCCAAGTCGATTTGTGTTATATCTGTCTTCTACTCTTATTATGGAAATTTTAAATGCTGTAGTTGTTGTTGTAGTTGTAGTTAATAGTCCAGAATTGCTTTCACTGATAAGTTTTTGGATTCCACTGCGTAATACGAGAAGTCCGGATTTATTTCAATGCCACAATTCTGGGACGAACTACCATATGCATTTCTCCTTGCCCAGAATACTGTTTGAGGGAAATATTTATACCAAGTCAGTGGACATCTTCAATTTATCACTAAATAAATACAAAATGTTTTTAATGGGCTATTTAGTTATGTACAATCAATACTCTAGAATTTTTACTATTCATATGTGAAAACCCCTAAAGGGCGTTTAAAAATAAATACAAAGAAACATTATTTTAGCATACATTAGAAAATAGGTCGTAGAGACCGTAGAGGGCCATGCTAGGAGCAACTACCCAACATGGAAATGAACTCACCGGGAAACATATATGTAGAACTACTAACAGGACATTGCCGCCTCCGGAGACACGTGAGAAATACATGCAGCTGGTAGGAGATGCGAAGAGGACGAAGAAACACCGATTCAATTATACGGCCAATGTCCCGCCTTGATGTACTGTACCTGAGAGGTCAAACCAGAAGATATCTCAGACTTCCAATGGTCACCCCAAAGCAGAGAAAGCACAATGGTCTTATGGCCAGAGGCCAGAGGCCAGAGCTATGAAAACGATCCTTACTTAAATAATTAAATAAACTGTTAATTAAATTCACACCAACAAAGCTCTAAAGTTCTATAAACAAAAGAGTACCTAGTTGGCAGACAGTTAGAAGGAATGCAGAATGCACTCTCCATTCCTAACCTTTTGCGACATACCTTGATATAAATAAAATAAGCCGCCTGACATGGCTAAAATACAGGATTGAAAATCAGTGCCTTTTTTCACAGGTTCTCATGAGAAACGTAAAGAAACACCAAAGAGTTGTACGCGGCCGATGCACGCGCAGAGTCAAATCTCCCTCGCGGAATTAAACAAAGTCATTCCTTCTATCGAGTATCCCTAAAGACAAGTTTAGTTTGGATAGCGGCCCAGACTAACGACCTTTAGAGTCCAGACGGTCCGATTATTGGCTCACCTTCTAGGCCAGGGTTTGGCAGTGAAGTAGTCTCCTGAAACGGTTGTGGGGAAATAATTGCAGTGGTATTGCTGCGGTTTAGTTACCCCGAGAATAACTCTTCTTAAGCTCTATATGTCACCTAACTGTTACTCACACCACCTTCCAGAAGTTTAATTTAATATGTTAATGTGTAAGATTTTATTGCATCTTTATCATCCATCGATCTATATAATTTTGTATGAATACGTAATAAGATTCAAACTGGTTTCAAGCAGCCAGAGCGCTGTACGAAATCTAGTTGACCGGAAAGAGCGATACATTTATCTATGCATGTAGGAAGGAGCCTCTTATTCTTATGATTTCTGTGTGTGAATGAAAGGAGTATAGTAGATCCGCCGCGCGGGTCATCGAAGTTTGGCCTATATTAGATTCATATTAATTCTCGCGTTCGGGCGCACTCGTCTCGACCTCCGACTGCTTTCGCGAATCCTCCGTTCGGTGCGCCCCTGGCCTCCGGAAGGCTGGGGGGAGGGGGAGCGTGTCGGGGGGGAGGAGGCCGTGTGGTGGGGGAAGGGGCCGCGGAGCCTCGCGCTGCCGGAGCGGCTGTTTGTTTTGTGCGAACTCGCGCCGCGCGCCCACCACGGCGGCTCCCGTAACGGCAACTTAACTTCATCATCACGTAAGAGACAAAACAATCTATCATTGCGCATTAATGTCCGCGTATTGTCCTCGCTGTTGCTAGTTGCCAGTTCCGCTATTCCCCGCTCGTCGGTGGTTGCTAGTTGCTTGTTTCTCGTTGCTTGTAGCCCCGCGGTACAGCAGTCCCGCAGCGCCCGCGCCCCCTCGCCGCCAGCGCCCGGGTGCGACAAAGTGCAGCATTGCATGCTTAAACACGTAAGAAACCAAAACAAAATATCATTGCACATTTCTCTTGTTGTTTAAAATGGCCGATTTACATTCAATCATCATCCTTATTTCACAAAATCTCCCTCCATTGCACGGAGATCTAACGCCTTTGTATGGAAATCTAAATATTTTATACTTACGTACCTACTTACTTGCAGTTATGGCATGTAAGTACCTATAATACTGTTTACCTTATGTGTTTGAAAGCGAGAACCTTCTGTGATGTTTGCATTTCATTAATAGTTTATTTAATCTGACTTACGCCTCAAGTTCGCACGCAGAAGTTTAAAGCAAAGCTTTTGACCGGTTGCCTCATCCGATTGCAAACATATCTTGTATTATCTTATGACGATATGTCATCCGTACTGCATTGAGTTTATTTACATACCACTTAATTGATTAACCGAAAAGAGCTAGTACGTACTAGTAATACGTCTAGACGACTAATTACGAATGTTTTGCATCGGTTACGGATCCGCTGAAGTTCTCTTCTAGGCCCGGGTTCGAATCGCCGCATAAAATTAACGAGTCGCTTTGGCGCAGAGTTTACGACACGAATGCATTGGCCTTTTTAACAGCTGACTTTGGCTGAGTTTATTCGTTCATTGCCTTTGTGCCGTGTGATCATTTTGGATTCGGAAAATTGTCGATTTGAAAGGAGAAAAAAGAGCGCGGAACTTTGCATACTGGTTTGCTGTTTGCTGTTAGCTTTTAGCTGGCAGACCAACTCGCTCTCCAGGCAATACATCACCTCAGCTTTATTTATATTCCCTGCTCCTCTTACCTCCATCAGGGTGGCACTAAATAATCTAATAATATTACATACAATTATTCAACCAAAATAACTGAATAATAGATCGAAGCAATAAACACTTCAAATATCAAAACCATTATAATTATTATTAGCATTGATTAATTCCGTAAATCTTCCATTACTGATTATTTTGACTTGAGTTTATTATTTTAATTTCCAACTTAATGACAATATTATTTTATTATTGAAGAAGAAGATAACACTAATAATCTAAACGAAAATATGAAAAAGAACAAGACATAGAAAAATAAAAGATAACGGTCGCAACTGGGACTCGAACCCAGAACCTCTCGTCTTACCGGGATAAACCTCATTCCAATTAGGTCACTGCTACCAATTTTTTAAATGTCATATTTCTCATTCTCATATTTCAAATTTCAGATATAACAATATTATCTTCTACTATTTTTTTCCATATTATCGGCAGCTACATTATTCATTAGAAACAAGTGTTCTATGAATGCGTTTTACATTCATAAGATAGTGTCTCGGATAAATTAAAATATCCGATTTATAAATAAATAAATTATCTATAAATTAGCCGAAGATAATATCGTTAATTCAGAAATTTGAAATATGAAATTGACAAATATGATGTTTAAATAAATGGTGGCAATAGCCGAATTAGTAGAGGCGCCCGTCCCGGTAAAATGATAGGTTCTGAATTCGAGTCCCAGTTGCGACCATTAAATATCTTTTATTTTTCTGTGTCTTCTTTTTCATTTTTTTCGTTTAGATTATTAGTGTTATCTTTTTCTTCAATGATATATTACATTGACGAGAATAACCTTCAAAAGTTATAAAAGGGGAGTTGTTCTAATAAAACTACAATATTATGTATTCTGTGGAGAATCATAATTTGATCATGTTGTATGATGAACACTTAAAATCACTTTAGCGCTCTAAAGGCATTACCAATCTTAATTGAATTCTTATTGTCAAAGCGCGTATCATTTATAATACATCATACATATTCATAAGCGAAGCAGACATAGCTTTTTTACTATTGATATAATTAGCGTCCAACCGTTTCCCGTTACTTAGGATTATTTATATAGGCTTTGGATAGTTTGTTATATTTAAGTCAGCTTTTTGATCGTTTTTAATTGGTTTTTCATAGAAACAACAACACTTTATTATCTTTATTCACGATTTTTAGTATCTTGAAGATTCCCACGGTTTCGAGAATTATTATTTTTTTTTGTGTGAGAGTCAATTATTCTCCCTTCTTCCATAATCATAAGCGGAAAATGTTACTTTTGCAATGATGGACGACTTAGCTAACATAAAACTGTGTGGGAACTCTGCCCACTCAACCAAAAATCTGTCTAATTATTTAAGAATATTTATGCCATAATTACTTTGATGATGCATTCTGTGGACTGCACGACAGTCCTTACGGCCTCCGTCGATGAGGGGTAAGGCTCTCGACTAACGATCTGGAGGTCGCGGGTTCAAATCCTGGCGTAAGCTAGTAAATTATATTTAATTGGTTTGTTTTATTTTTATTTTTATGTATCCGTATCTTTTTCTGATTTTTCTGTTTCGGATTTTCGATTGATTTTCGCTAATATTATCTTCATTAATTTAAATTTTTTAATTGATTTGTTTTATTTTATAATTTAACATGTGTTCTATTTGGGGCATGTTCCAGAGTGGGAAATACTCCTAGCATCGCCCTAATGTAAGACCACCATTCAGAATTAAAACGTGACTAGATCTGAATAGCATTGCACTTCCCCACCTTCCTCTTCCTCATTTCGTTTTCCTCCTCAATGCCTTCAAAATCACAACATACCCCAATTGGGGATGCAGTTGGGTTGGGAGCAGTTGCAAATCTTGTTCGGTATTCACATAAAAAGGTCCGGAACGTAGACTCAAGATGGGGAAAAAGCGCAGTACCTCAAAACTATAAAAAAAAATACAAATATCTTGAATATAAACAATTACATACCTTCATTGCAATGCAATTTAACAACATTATATATCTAACAGTTTACCTAGTTCCTATCTATACAATAAAGTTTTTAAAAAATAATAATTATTGATGAGCATGTAGAGCGGATTAACAAAGAAAGGAGTGTAAGGAGAATATATGACGCAAATGTAAATGATATAAAAAGTCGTGGACGCCCGATGAAGACATGACACGATCAAATGAATCAGATACTTGAGTCATGTCAAGAGTCAGAATAATAGAAGAATACGTATGAATGTGATTGAGGCCAAGAGTGTGTGCCAATACCAAGTTGTATGGCGGTCCGTCCTCTCTGTCTACCTGTGATGGTTAGTTAGTTAATTATTTAGAGTTATTGATGTTTTTATTTGTTATTTTTGCATGATGTGAACATTAGTCATTGGGTTATGACCTAACTATTATAATTTGTTGTTTTTCTTAACGTATGCAATGTTATTAACCTGTAAAATAAAATAAAAACATTTAAATGTTTGAAGAAATCAAATCGACTCAACCAAACTTCTATCCTTAATTATTTTCAATATACCTTTAAGGCGTTTAGGCTACACAGCACTACTACACACTCTTAATTAGAAAACGGCTACAGTAACTAATTCGCCAATTAACCGTACTCTTCATACATAAGGGCAAAACTTTATAATAACCTTCAAATGTGGTAAAGAAAGCCTCAAGCCTTAGAACTTTTCGTAGGACATGTGCTTCATATGTGAAAAATAATTTTTGATTTTATTTTATTTTATTTTTTAAATGTTTTTTCTTAAATGTAATTTTTAAAACCTATCGTAAATGTAACTATATATTTCCTTTCTAGATGTACGAAAAAAATTGCGTACATCTAAATAAAAAATTAAAAACAAACAAACAAATTCAATAAATGAAGTTTGCCTAAACTTGACATTACTCGGTTTCACTGCACAAATTTAAAAGGAGCATCATGTCAATCGTATGTAAACTGTTTCATGCGCATACATATCCCTTCACAGATCACCACTTCTCACACTTACAAACATGCTCACTTATATTTACACACTACGCACATCACCCGGTAGTTATTGATTATACTTCTTCAATCTTCGCAAAGTCACTTTGTGCATCATCTTTAATTAAATAAAAATAATAATTCGGTTTATGTAATATAGATGTGTAAACAAAGTTCTTTGTATAATTTAATTATTAATTATACACTACACAAATAAGGCATTACAAAGAAACATAATCATAGGTAACCACCATGAAATATTATTTAATATCTAACTGTCTCATTACACTGTAACCAATGTACTGTTTATTTCTATAATATAAAATAAATTTATATTTACAGTAGGTTTAAGCGATTTTTATATAAATAATATCAACCGGGATATGAAAAGTCTACCGTCTAGTGTGTTTAGTAGATGTACAGATCGTATTATGGGATATAATATGTGTAGGTATTGTATAGAGTGCGGTGTACAGTTCTCTGAACATCATTAACAAACCGGTAGATTCTCCTCAACTCGCTCCCAGATAAATGATCGTTACTATTCGGTTTGATCATTCTATTAATCTTTATGTTTTATTTAGATATCGATGCTAATTAGCCCGCGAATAGAGAAAGATATTTCCTTGCCGAGACGTCACTTTTATGGCAGCTAAGCTTTCATATAATTCCGTGTTTTTAAGCGGAATGCCTCCATTATTTCAATAAATAAACTCTAACAGAATTATACATCTAGACTATTTCAGAGAGTTACATGTGAAGATGTTTAAAATATGTTTATTCAAAACTTGCTTTGATCAGTGGTGAATATATTCCCAAGTTTGTAAATGCAATTTTTAAAAACAATTAAATATATATCGACAGTCCCGAAGAACAATGTCTGATGTGCGATTTTGTAGTTTTTCGGTAGAGCTGTTTAAAGTTTCTTTTTTGCATTTTTTACTGTTTTTGAGATCAAAAATATAATGTCTTTTTTAAATTTTGCATTTCATTAAAAATTTCGAAAATATAGAATTTAAATCAACAAAATAAGCCAATGAATTAACCAACAAAGCGATTTTCAATATTTAGCAATCCGAAACTTTATAAATTATAAATCTAAACGAAAATATGAATAAGGAGATCTAACAGAAAAATTAAGAAGGTAACGGTTGCAACTGGGACTCGATCTAAGAATCTCTTGTCCCACCGAATCGACCGTGGTTACCTTTTTTTATGTAACTTGTTCCTTTTCATATTTTCGCTTAGATTTATTAGTATTATCTTCTTCTTCAGTGATATATTACATTGATGGTACAGGTTATAATACCTAATTAACTAAACCATCACTAATGGAACATCAAAAGATCGCGGGAATGTAGGGAATAAAGCACTTTGATGTAGGCTAGTTATTTTATTTAAAGATCACAAATTATTTCTATCACGACAATAATCAGAAGGTTCGAGAATTAGATATATATATATGTCTCGAAATAATATTATTTAGGTATGTTGTTTTGTTTCGGCTGCGGCAAAATACTCCGCAGCTCTGTAGCCACACAATTAAATTTAGAAGTGTTCTTGTAAGGGAAACAATAATTGTTATAGTGTGTGTATCGGCGACCCTTTGTGTCGATTGTTTGCAAAAAGCCTTGACTCGTCTGCAGTCGGTCTGCCTCCTCCCCTCCTCCCTCGGCCCGCCCCTCCCTCGGCCCTTAGAAGCCGGTATCTAACTATGCTCACCTTATTTTATTCGTGCAAATATATTTCTTCACATGGTTGAGTTTTCCAAACCGCAACCGACGAAGCCTTTTTTTTACCTTGAACCATTTTCACTTGCGACTGGTTTTATGTTATCACTGTCCCTTTTTAAAACCGAGAGCCAACTTTATTTTTTATTTAATTGAATATATTACGTACTCTTTTGTGTATTTTTACATCTGCCGCGTTGACGTAGGTATCTACCAAGTATTTATTAATTATCAATGTTTTTGTTACTTATACGTACAATGTACCAAGTGATAAAATGACAAGATTAATTTATTTTGTCATGTATTTAATTATTTATATTATTATTTTATGAAAATCAACAGTTTATTTATACATGTGTAATTCACTTCTGAGAAAACAATTGTAGATTTGCTCATTATACTATGTAATGATTCTAAAAATTGAACATTATACTTACAACAACTAAAAATTATTACGTTATTATAACAAGAGAGAGATTATTATAACAGGAGGTACTACATAATATATGTCATTACATAATGTATCATAACTTTTTTTGCAGTGGTACATTATTGAGACATTTTTAATAGGGTTTTTATGTTAATTTATTTTCGTTAAAATTGAAGATATCTACATCAGAGAGAATGTAGATTTAATTATCATTATAAAATGTATTTATTTATTGTTTGAAACATTTCCAGAGTGTTAACGATTATTACTTAAACAAATTATGAGGCTCATACACCAATAAATAGACTTCATCATTTCGGCAATAAATTTGGGAATATTGTAGACATGTTTAAAGATTCCATATTAGTTACAAAACGAAGTTTTTATAATTACTTTAGTAAAATGTATGATTTCACGACTCCGTAGCGAATGCATTTTGTATTTTTATTTTTTATATTTCTTCATATATTTTTCCCTTTCCAATTTAATTTGCTTTAATTTAATAATAAATCATTATATATTGTATACTATGTATTTGCTAACACAACTGTATTACTTAAGGTAGGTTCAGACTGGACGACGTACGTACGCATCGCTACTCAAACAATGCTTAGCAACCCATACATTTTCTATGAAAATGGCCACAGACATCGCACGTCGCGATGCGTGTGGCCAATGTGATTCTAAAACATAAATTTTCATTGAAAATCTATGGTTGCTAAGCATTCCAGATATTGTTAGGCGTAGCGATGGGCACGTACGTCGGCCCAGTCTGAATATACCATTATACATCCATCTTTAAATAAACAAATGAAATTGCTATTGGGATGTGCGTTGATATTAACACTCCAATTTAAAATGTTCGCCGCATGCGTAAATAAAGTGAAGATGTTACTAGTGAACTGACAGAAATAATGGTGAAATCGCAAAATAAAATATAAAACATAGTAAGTTTACAGTGCAGAGAAAGAGAAGAAATAAAAAAAGAAATTAATCATAATAAGCAATTACACGATATTTAGTTAAGATACTTCTATTTGTCACGACATCATATTAACTTTAGCTTATAAAATAATAAGCCTGTGATTTGCAATGTTTGTAACAAAAGAACGTCATCACACTATTCCTACGTAATTAAAAAATATATGATTACAAAACAAATCACTTTGTAAAACTCCGCTTGTTTAATCAAAATTACCACACGTGTCAAAATCAATGGTTTATTTGTCAAGAAAAACATTTTACCCTGAAAAAGAAACCATTGGTTTGGAAACATGTTGATAACTTTGATTAACGGCCAACAAGATAACTTTGAGCTAAATTGACATCAACGCCATCCAACGGGCAGAATGTTTTTTAGTACAATTTTTGATTCTACATTGTAAAAGTGTTAATATAATCCGATAGATGTCGTTAAAACAATACAATTTTTTAAAAAACATAGGTTTATATATTTCAACGACGCCATTATTTTCGTTAGCTGGTTTAATAATAATATGTTAACATTTTTATAATATCAAAGGAAATAAAATTAGAAGAAAATATAAACAAATTTAAACCTAAAATATGTGATGGATTTGTTTTAGAAAATGATTTGTTTTCATTTAATTAAAATGACGACACAAAGTGAATTTGCGAATATTAAAGAAGTACGTATGATTAGTTTCAAAAATATTAGTTTGTTTAAATATACATAATTGAGCTTCGTCCTGTTTATTTTTTCTTAGCCCGAATACGAGAATATAATTAATCATTTTTGATTTAACTCCTGTTCAGTTTTGTCTACCAACCGGTAAACATGCAATAATTTAACTGAAGCCCGCCGTAATCTTCCTTTGCGATTAAAAAAGCATTAAAAATACACCTTATCAACTTACTGCATTTATTATTTGCAGTAAGATATTTCACTGAACAAAATGGCCAAGAGAGCGACCGCTTGGGACAACGAGGATCCATCTGAAATTTTAGTCAAAATTGTTTTTTTTGGAAAACTTTCTTATTTTCAATGCAACAAGCTTCCTTTTTTAAAATTCTTAGTTGTTTAGCTAAATGCCACGTTCACACATTCTTTACTTCAATTTTTCCATAAATTTCATAGTATCGAGGCCTGTAATAATATTAGGCCTCCGTGGTCAAGGAGCAAGGTTCTCGATTATCAATCCGGAGATCACGGGTCGAAAACACGGCGTGCGAAGATAAATTTTATTTGATTGATTTGTGTTCTCGCAATTTAACCATTTTAAATAATAAGGTGTATTTACGACACCTTCCAAAGTGGAAGATTCTCTCAGAAATGCCCTGGTGTAAGACCACCATTCAGAATTGAAACATTGCTTGAAATAACTTTAGCCGTGTTTCGTGACTATATCTGAATAGCCGCCTTCCTCTTCCACATCTCCTTCCCGCCCCCACTACCTTCAGCCTCACAATATACCCCAATTAAAGTAGCCATAGCCTCATGACTACAGACGTGAGCAGTTGGAACTCTTGATTGAAAAATAAAAAAGATTTAAAAAACACTGTAAAGTATTTGCTAAAGAAGGGGGTAACGTAATACGGCATAGTATTCCCAAATATAATTCAAAATAATACTTTTGGCCGTGAAAATCTAAAATCAAATCCTTGATACCTCAGTTTCATATAAATGGCAGATAGAACGTTATTGTTCCAAGGTTGAGAGAGCCGGACATAAGAAACCTTAGTAGGTAGGTACTACGTTTCGGTAACATTTATTTAATATCTACTTACAAATTTAATGATGATGGTCCTCATCTGTTAAAATACTTAACTTTCTTGTAAAATTAACTTTTGATGTTTCCTGTATTTTTGAGTTCAATGATTACAGTTATCAAACTCGTATATAAAATTCCACCATATGAAATGATTGCTTTTTGTGCCAAAATTCACGACAGATTATGTTGTTAGAGAAATATTTTGATAAATGTGATGTCCTTTTCATTTTTGTGTAATTTATTTCCAAAATAATTAATGCAAACCAGTGTCAAGGATGATAGTAAGTTAACGATATTTTAATGAGTTTTACTTGACTTTTCTTCATTTATTCTAAATTCTGGACATGATGTTGGAACTTCAGATTACTTACCTTTTAGTTTTTTCTTGAAATGGCTTAAGCCGTATTTGGTAATCAGATCTGAATAGCCAGGATCTTCCCCACCTCCCTCTTCCCCATCTCATTCCCCTCCTCACCACCTTCAGCCTCACCACCTTCAGCCTCACAACATACCCCAATTGGGAATGCCATAGTCTCATTGGCTCCAGACGGGAGCAGTTGACACTCTTGTGCAGTATTCATATTAAAAAAAATAAAAAGTATTCTCAAGTACTGCATGATGCTTATTGAATACGATCGTTCACGTTGAAAGGTTCTATAGATTTTAGATCACAGTGACTGTTTATTGATGTATCGTAAGTTATAATTATAGTTTGGACGACTAACATCCTTTCTAACTGGAAGATAGGTTTTGTTTGCCGAGCTCAAGGATTATAATGACTCTGCACACATATCTTCGGTTACCGTCGGCACATCTCGAAAACGAGACCACGTGAACCGAAGACCACGTGAACAGACAACTAAAGCATAAAAGAAAACTAATCATCATAGACTAATTATGACGTACTACAACGATATTTGTACAGATAGATGATTTTTTTTTACGCACCAGATTTTAATAGTTAAAATAATTATAATAATAATTAATAATAATTTTAATAGTTTATGGTCGATTGTGCCCATTTTAATTAAAATTCAACAGTCGTTAATCGTGAATCATAAATTTTGCTTTATATTTCTTTCTTATAAAAACACCATCTTGGAAAAGTCGAGATAATTCGAAATAATCTTTTATTTATCATCAAAAATACTAATTTCGGTTGTGCGACTGTCTTGCGTAACTCTGGTTCAATACACTCGCTCGTTCAAACTTCGCAAAATTATTTTAATTTGAAAATCTTTCGAAATACCTTCCGAAAAATTGAATCGCTTTTTTTCTGTTTCTTTTTAAATCGAAATCCTGGAATAGCTTTTGTTTTGGTGGAAGTCGAACAACATGTTTGAACCTGGTTATTGGATGGGTGTGGGTATCTAACATAGAGAGTGAGGGCAGGTGAGGGGAGGTGATACGGTTGGTCCTGCGAGGTCCGACACATCGCAGGTCGCAGGGAGGGCAGGGGAGGCAGGTAGAAACAGGGCACGCGGCGCCGACAGCCCACTGCCCTCAGCCACTGTCCTGCTGGAAGGACACGAAGGACAAACCAAAGGACACCCAGTGCCAGTATCCCTCCTCTCACAAGACCACCTACTTGAGACTTTTCATATCAAAATACCACGCAATTCTCCTTCTTACCCGAGAACTGCCTCTGGTTGCTAAGTTCTTTTTTTATTTCTTCTGGTTACTAAGTTCAGTTCGTTTAAGATTAATATTTTTTTAAACCAATGTAGACCCGTGAAAAATCACGTGATATTATATCTGTGGGATTAATGAAGCTGATAGTATTTATTAAAAAAATATTTTCCTCAATATCGTTGCCATTCACGAGCGGATCAGAAACAATCTACCTTTCGAATGAACACCGTTAGTAAACTTGAAAAATTACATCTTTCATACATTTCAAATATATCATCATTATTATTAATACATAATCATTATGTTATCATCATTAGAATGGAAGATACTCTCAGTATCGTCCTGATACCCTGACCACCGTTTAGTATTGAAACTTAGCCTGAAATGGCTTTAGCCGTGTTTCGTGACTATTTGGTGACCAGCTCTGAATGGCCAAGTACTTCCCCTTCTTCCTTTTCCCCGCACTTTCACAAAGTTTTTTATAATGCAAGGATAAATTATTATGATAAGAATCAGTGTTTGAAAACGCAGCAAGTTGATGCTTGGTCTTACTTAGTTCGTCTCAATATATTAAATATTCATTTTTATTTTAACTCAATGAGTAAAACCTCAAATTGTAATATTTAATCACTGAATAAAATGTTAGCAAGTCGCTCATATTGTTATATAAATATTCATTCTAGATTTGGAGAAAAGTCAATAGATGTCGCATATTAAATAAAAATATCCTAGACACTATCTAGGTAGCATTTAGTTAATGTAATCATGCAATCATACATGAAGATAGCAGCCAATAAAAATAAGATAGTGTTAATAGTTCTTAGTCGAAGTATGATATAGTCAAATATGACCAAATGGGATAGGGTCCCACTAGATCAGTGGTAGAGCATCGCCCGGTAAGACTAAAGTCCTGGATTTCTAGATGTGACCGTCCCTTTTTTCTGATTTTTCTGCTTCAAATTTTCGATTGAGAAGCGCTAATATGTATCATATTAATTTATTAAAATTAAGCTTTTCCTCTTTTGCATTCACATACAGAATTGAGTTATTTTATTACTAGTAGTAAAAGCCCTCGTAACTTTACGAATAACTGGCCTAATAGCTTGTTTAATGTTTATGTGTTTATTCTGTGCATCTAAAATCTAAACATTCATCGATGGCTTTGTTTTAAAGTGAATGCGCAGGCCTCACAGCAGAGATAGCAGAAGGCAGAGCGGCCACAACTGGTTAAATATTTTTTTGACACTTCCAATTATTCTAATGTACTAATAAATAAGCTGGTGGCAGTGGCGATCCCATCTACATGAGTGTGTGTATGGCGAGCCGCAATAAGTGCACTAGAGTGGCCCTCCTGAGTGTGTGTGATCTCTGTGACAGTATATACCGTAATTTACGGCGCAGTATGATATATTTATCCACAAGTAATAAAGCTCTCAAATTGTGTGCTCCCAAACAAGCATTTTTTGTGCTGGACCGATTGGAGGCTGAAATGATTTATTCAAATGTGCAACTGCTATAATATCCGATATTTAATGTTGTGCTAAATTGTACTTTGCATCCAGTGTAATAAAAATATTTCACAAACGGAATGGTTCTTGTTTATAGCGGAGTCGCGAAACTACATGGTCTTTAAAACTAGGCAAAATTGACCGTGAATACAAGCCGCGAGGCATCGAACTTTTAACCAGAGTTTTAACCGAACTTTTAACCGAACTTGGTACAAAACGTATTGCTGATGAGATATCGAAGTCAATTCGTTTGGTAGATTCAATTTTTGTTGTCAAGTTTAATTTGTAGAACTTCATTTTCATTTTTATTTTCTTTCGTTTATTCAATAATATTGTTATTTAGTTTATAAAAAACAGTTTAAGCCTAGTTCAAATATTAGAGACCATGAAAATACTTAATTTTGCTGGAAAAAGAAATCCCTGAGTCATCATTTGGGGATAACTCACTTAACACCTCTAGTCAATTCTAAGCAATGCAGTAATTTGGAAAACTGTAAAGTATAACTAAATAAATGAAAAGAAAATACTTTGTTTATAATATAACTATAAATATATGTTATGATTAAGGTTTTCACGGATGTAACCTGTAGAATAATTTTCTCGGTTTAAGGTAGCGACAGACTCGCAGCTCACATCAAAAAGTTATTTATAACACAATAGCGCTCGCCATACAATCCCATGAGACCCGCCAGACGTAAAAAGATGATGCGCTGTGATCGCGGTTTGAATCTTCGCTAATCGGAATTATTTTTCGTATTCGCTACAGTGGCGATATCAGAAAAGTTATGCGACCCCCTCTCTACTGTAAACAGGAGAGGGGGTCATTTTTAATACACGGAGCATGCACGGACCTGTCAAGTTAACATATCCAGTACAAAGAAATGATATTCTCTCGACCGCTTCCGATTTCAACTAACCCCTTCTCCTGCCGTAGGAAGGAATATTTTATAACGTAGTGTGTCGGTAGAAAAGATACTTATAACGCAGAATCTTTTTGATGTGAACTTCGCGTTTGTCGCCCGCTTACCCTTAGAATGACTTTTTAACTCCTGACGTTTCGGGCACAGTGAGATCTCTGACCAGGGTTGCCGATGCTTATGTTCTAAAATACCCGCAAAAAATGTTCAAATTCCCCAAATTAAGGAGAACAAAATATCAAATTCCCCACAAATTCTTCACAAGGTCCTTCATAAATCTATCTCCCAAATTAAACAAAATTCTATCGAAATCAGAATTTTTTATTGATTTATTATATTATTTTATTTAAACTTTTTTTTTTTTTTTTTTCATTGTTTTTATTTCTTGCTAGAGCAATCCCGATGAGTTACAAAACTCATTTTAGGACAGGAGGAACTTACAATTCATAGGTAGGAGGTAGTAGTTACAATTTTACAAAGGTATTTGGATATCATAATAATAGTTTTACATTCAGTACAGCATAAAAATAAAAATAAAAATAAAGACAGGTTAAGTAGAACAAACAACAAGAGAAAACAAGTAAAGAGACGGAAAAAAACTGATACGAGTATATAAGATAGAACAAAAAAAGACAAGACGATTACATATTATCATTTTTAAATGTAATTAAAAAATATTCTTTTAAAGCATTGCTTTGCAATTTTTTATTATGCTGGATGTTTTTGTACATATCTGGAAGCGAATTATATAGTGTATAGGCAATATAGTTCAGAGATTTTATCCCATATTTTGTAGTGTGTGTTTGAGGAATGCGGATTTTATTGTTATTTCGAGTATTGTGGTTGTGGATGTCTTGATTGTAAATTGGCTTGGTGTTAGTATGAGTTGATTGTTGGATAATTTGTAGGATGGTGCTTGTGATTTCATGTTTAGGAAGGATTGTAAATGGAAGGATACCGGAAACTGAATAGATGTCCCTGACATGAGTGTCCCATGGAAGTCCATGAACATTTCTGAGAGCTCGGTTTTGAACTACCTGCAGGTCGGCTATCAATGTCTTTGAGGCAAAGCCCCAGATACAGCAGAGATAGGACAGGTGAGAGTGTACCATGGCATTGTAGACTGAAGTTAATAAAGGGATGGGTAGTAATCCTTGAAGCCTATATAGTACACCAGTTATGGGTGTAATTTTCTCCTTTACATGATTTACGTGGAGATCCCACGAGAGTTGGGAATCTATGATCAGACCCAGATATTTTGTGCTCATTTTCTTTTCGAGGGAGTTGTCTCCAATTTTGATATCGAGGCTGAAATTTTTTTTGTTACCGAAAAGTATATAGTGGGTTTTTCTTACGTTAAGGGTTAGTTTGTTTATTCTCAACCAACTTGTGAGATGGGAAATATCAGCATTCATTTCCGTTTCAAGCTCCGCTAGGTTCGGTTTAGTATAAAAAATTACCGTATCATCCGCATAAAGTTGTATAGTTCCTTTAATACCCCACTTTGTTATGTCATTTAATGGTTAAAACTATATTATTACGTACGTAATATAGATTTAAAAATAGTTTACAACCCAAAAACCAATTTTCGCGAGATGAAAAATAATGACATTTAAAAAAAATATTTAATACGGTGTGCCAATAAATTGTATAGCTAGTAGACAAAATAGAAAACAAACAAAAAATAAAGTAATATAATCACACTTACAGTATGCCAGGTATGGCTAGGGGGAAAAACTACTGCAAAAGACAAGTAATTTAAACGAGAAAAAAGAGTTAGTTGAAGAAAAAAAGATTAAATAGTATTTGACTTAGTAGAAATCTTCCACCAAATATATGTGTTTTTCAATATGGTCGGATAATCAAGAAATGCCCAGAATCCCCGCATTTTCCCCGCAAAAAGGTTCTCCCCGCAAAATACTTAATTCTTGAAAAATCTCAAAAATTATTAACACGTTCAATCAATGATTACGAATAGTATGATGTCACAATATTATGAAATTAAAAAACCTAGTTATTTTACAAAATTGCAATAATTTCTGTTAACACCAATTTGTCAAAGTCTATTGGGTGTCAAAATGTGACGTTCAGTAATAAATAATATAAAATCAATGAAGAAGAAATTTAAAAATCTCAATGAAATATGAAACAGAAAACGATACAGGATTTATAAAGATAATGGTCGCAAATAGGAATTAAACCGAGATCCTCTGCCAATTGAGCTACTGACACTTGGATATGATTTTAGATTTTCACGGCCAAAAGTATTTTTGTTATTTATTTTTGGGGTGTTATGCTGTGTTACGCTATCTCCTTCTTCAGCCAACGTTTCGGACAACGTTACAGTGTCCATCATCTGCACTGATGATGGACACACGCATCTGCCCTGATGATGGACACACACATCTGCCCTGATGATGGACACTGTAACGTTGTCCGAAACGTTGGCTAAAGAATGAGATAGTAGATAAAATAAATAACAAAACTACTGACACTTAGTTAAATTCTGACAGCCTCATATTTGAATTAAAGAATTCCGATATTATAATAAATTATAAGCTAATAATGTTGTTATTGTCTGCCTTATCTACGATCAGACATTAGTAATTGTGCTCTTCAAGAATAAACAGGTCCTTGTGCAATCTGTTTTCTTATTTTTCTTGACGTCTTTACAATACATATATATATATATATATATATACTTCTGGGTCACACGACCGACTCTACTGTCTAGGAATTGAATCTGAGCTTGATCGCGATCGTCGACCGGGCTGTACTGCTCGGATGTATCTACTGGACATCTGTCGGAACTTGACATAAGTTCTAAGCTTAACGGTATCTATCAAAAGCGACTGAAACTATGTATAATTCAAGGACACTAAAAGTGTAGATGTAAATACTCCACGAGACTGGACTAGATAAGTGTCAGCAGACCCCGGAGATATTCCCGCGCTGCCTCTCAATAATGTGGATTACTCTGTGCCTCAGGACGTATGTGCTTGCTCTATTCGGGTCCGTACTATGACATCAAATTTATAGTATATCATACTCTTAAATAAATTAATTCGAAAGCGGATTTTAAAACTTTAATTAAATTGGATATTTAATATTCATTGATTCATGAAACAGAATAATCACAGATTTTTTAAAAATACATAATTGAATTTGCTCACCAAAGTATGTACAATTTTTCTATTTTCTATTCTAAATTATATTGAGGTGATTGTCAAAAAAAAATCTATTCTTTCGTAGATAGTGCACGAATAGTATTTTTTACTTATAAACGCTTTTCACAAAAATTTTTGTGTATTTGCGCGAACAATTTTTTTTTCTTGTTATTTCAAATCATAGCTTGTAAAAACCGTTTATTTATTTATTTATTTATTGACGCCCTATTGGGCTTTTACACATAGATACAAATTTATTTTATAACAACAATATAACCTAAATAAAAAAGATTACAAAATATATAAAAAAAGCATAAACACAATATAATAAATAAGAATATATCTAATGCTAAATCCACATGCAAAACTTTAGAGAACTCGTAGGTACAATTCATATACCTACGAGCAACAAAAAAAAGAAGAAAAAACAGTCACATAAAAAGTTGTACAGTTTACAGTTGTAGAATATAAACAATTAAAAATAACAAAAGAAAATCGAAATAAAATAAAATGATTTCTCATTCATTATTAACATTTAAAAAGTGGTGAACTAATTTAGCTTTAAATGTGTCGAAGTTTAAATTAAATATGTCAGCGACATCTGTTAGTTCATTGCCCAACCTATGTATTCTTTCCATCACAGAATTTATAGCGAAGTTATTGTTGTAGAATAAAATATTCCGTCTGGTATATTTTGGAGGTATATGTATAGATAGCAAATTTATAGCGACAGGGCAGTCCAACCTTGAATGAACAATTTTATATAATAAAAGGAGATCACATATTTTTCGCCTTTCAGATAATTTCGATAAGTTAAGTTTACTGCGTAAATTGACATAATTGATTTCAATAATAGGATTACCAATTTTGAAATTTATAAAACGTAAAAATTTATTTTGAATTTTTTCAATCTGTAAACAATGAGAGTTGAAATGAGGACACCAAATGCTTGAATTGTATTCAACCTGACTTCTAACCAGAGACGTGTAAAGTAATTTTATGGTTATGTTATTAAAGTCTTTGGCAATTCTGAGAATAAATCCAAGCATTTGTAATCCCTTACTGGTGATGCTAACAATGTGATTCAAGAAGCGTAATTTGGAGTCAAAGATAACTCCAAGGTCATTAAATTCAAAGACTCTTTTTAAAGTGGCATTATTAATTGAGTAGTCGAATAATAAAGGGGTTTTAGATCTATGGAAACTGATTGTTTGGCATTTGTTAATATTAAGATGTAATTTGTTTACAATGCACCATTCACAAAGTTTATTTAAGTTCCTTTGTAGAGTTAAACAATCAGAAGAATTTTCGATCAATTTAAACATCTTTAGATCGTCGGCGAATAGAAGAAAGTGAATATTATCGAAAATTTGTGAAATATCATTAATAAATAATAGGAAAAGAATTGGTCCTAGGTGGGAACCTTGGGGGACCCCACTTAAGGCAAAAAAAGTGTAAGAAGTTGTGGAGGTAATTTTTACAGATAGTTTTCTATTTGACAAGTAACTTCTAAGCCATTCGAGAAAGTTGCCGCTTATACCCAAGTGTTCTAATTTATCCATTAAAATGCGATGAGAAACAGTATCAAAGGCTTTGCTAAAGTCAGTATAAATTGTATCAACTTGCAGACCCTTGGATAGTGCATTTGAAATAAAATGTTCGTAGAGCAATAAGTTAGTTGACGTAGATCTGTCTGCCATAAAACCATGTTGAAATGTTGTTATAATTGGTTTAATTTGATGCATGATTTTACTTAATATAACCTTTTCAAAAAGTTTAGGCAGTGAAGACATAATACATATGGGTCTATAATTTTCAATTTGACATTTATCTCCTTTTTTAAAAATGGGTGTTATAAAGCTACTTTTCCAAATTTCAGGAAAACAACCTGTAGATAAAGATAAATTGAAAATTATAGTAATAGGAAGAGCTAGAACATGAATACAGTTTTTAAGTAATATTGAGGGAATCATATCTGGCCCCGAATTCGACCTGATATCTAGCTGTTTGATAAAAGACACAACATCATTAACTTCCAAGTGGATATTATGCAAGTTGAGTGAGCTTTCGGTAAATTGGGGTTTATCAGATAGAATGTTGTCATTGTCTTCAACGTATACACTCTTGAAGAAATCTGCAAATAGATTTACAATATCGTTTTTGTTATTACCCACCTTTTTCCCGTAAAACATTGTACCGGGAAAGTTAGAGGAATTTTTTCGAAAGGAGTTAGCGTAATTCCAAAATTTATTAATATTTGTTAAAATAGAATTTTCAACACTATTGGTGTATTTCTTGAAACATACTTTCGATTTCCTGGTACAATCTTTACGCAGAAAGGAGAATGCGATTTATAAGTTAAAAAAAATAATATACGTGCGCCATCTACAAAATCGTGGAATATGATTTCTTTTGACATTCACCATAAAGGCCAATTACTTCGCAGAACTTTCAAATTTAAGTTTGGTTAAAGTTCTGTTATTTTTATTTTTATTTTTTACGATTGGCCAGTTGTTTTGTTTGTCTGTTTTGCAGAATTGTAATAATAACAGAACTTGAATAGAACTTTCACATAACTTGTATATTTACTTTGAAAATTAATGAATTATTCAAGATTTATAAAACAACTACCACTAATTGGTAGTTGTTATTATTATATTGGTATACAGATGAAATTAGAACCAAGAACTTAATTGATCCAAGAACTGTGACCTAAATCGGAAAAATCTTCCTAAGGGGCATACATTAATTACGAGAGCAAAAAATAGGGGGAGGGGGTCCAGTAAAATCTCATTAAACCGAGGGGGAGGCGTCAATAAAATTCTCACGTCAACTTTAAAAGAGTATATATTATTATAGAGATAATAAAAAATACATTTATTTCGAGAGTAAGAAAAAAATCTCACGTGAGGGGTGGGGGGGGGGTCCCCACTAAATATCACTTAATCTCACCAAAGGGGCTCCCGGGTCTAAATGTTTTTTAAGCTGCTCACGTAATTACTGTATAAGTGCAGCCAAAAAATTATAAAATATTCCTCCTTTCTGTGTGTAGGTACTAGAATATATTTTCTTTCTTTTAAAATTATTATGTAGGTATAAATCATTAAACTAGTGAAATCGGCTTTACGGAAAACTTGTAACAATGTTTTTGCAAGTTTTTGTAGTGCGGTAGTTCATCATCACACTTTATTATTAACGCAAGGCTAGTCATTATTGTTCGTACCGTTTAAAATAGTTACACTGTACGAGTAGGCCAGTTGTATCCGAGCACACCTATACTTAAACATATGAGTACTTGGAAAGCGATTGCTGGAGATAATCTCACGTCCCTGCCCAGAGCATAAAGTATTGGAGGTTATCCACCACCTACCCGCCCTGGTATAAGTAACAGTTGGTTACTCCTTTGAGGCTCTCGCAAGGACTCGAATCAAGACTTCCAGTGTCCCTGCATTTGGTGTTAGGAAGCAGTATGCGAGTGCTTACATAATATATAAAATGCGAATTTCATGCTCATCACAGAGCTGCCCGCTCAGATGTTCTGCTGCCGGCTGCTGATTGCCGGGATGCTGTGTAGATGTGGCTGGTCCAGCGCTTGGTTAAGCCGACGAATATTGAACTGAGAATATTCGGAACGAGGTCGTAAATCTGTATTTCGGTTATAAGCCTTCAGCCGTTTAGCCAGTCGTAATTTATCGGCTCTCCCACCACTGGCTCCTGCCGGTTCTCTGTCTGCTCGGCTCTCACTCTCCGCTCTCAGCTGGGACTGCGGGATTGAGGATTGCGGGACTGCGGAATTGAGAGCTGCGGGATTGAGTACAGCGGGATTAAGGACTGAGGGATTGATGACTGAAGGATTGTGGGATTGGGGACTGAGGAATTGCAGAATTGGTGACGTAGAGATTTCGGGACTATGGGATAGAGGACTGCGGGATTGAGGACTGCAGGATTGCGAGATTGAGGATTTAGGGATTGCAGGACTACGGAATAGAGGACTGCGAGATTGAGAACTTATGGACTGCGGGATTGCGGGACTGCGGGGCTGTATAGACTGCGGAGAACTGGCGAACGCGCCGAGGGCGGGTATCGTGATTCCGACCTTCAGAGGTCGATATTCAAAAATCTCAAAGGCCACGACAAGTTCCGCGGACACAAATATAAAAAAAACGCTACCTAAAAGGTGATGACTACAGGGGCGATTTGTTGCCGCGGTTATACATATTGATTTATCGTTTATGTTTGTGTAGGGAAATAATCAGAGACAAGACAACACAATACTTATCGACGATAGAATTCAGAGCTGGCCCAAAAGTTTTTAAATATCATAAGCATCGTAATGAAGCGTTTTTTTCTCATTTCACTTGAGGAATTTATTTATTTATTTATTCACGCCCTTAGAGCTTTTACAACAATCATAATACAAAAATAATACAAAAATAAACAATAATATACAAATTATGTTACATCATTGTTTAGTAAACGGGAAACAGAATTTATGAAATTTCAGAAATAAATTTTGATAAGGAATAAACGAAAATATCAACTGAACTAAATTTATTTCCAAGCCTGTGTTGTCTTTGGATTGGGGAGTTAATGAAATAATTAGTTTTCGAAGAATAAACAAAGAACAGCTCTGGAAGCCTCATATAAGATAATATAAGATTTATCAATTTCAAGATCGTCCAAAGAAACAATATTAATAAAGCTTGTTGTTAAAATTAATTAAACGGAAAATAATTTTAGACAGTGGTGCAGATGAAAGAAAAGTTATAATAATAAAACACTTGCATAATTTTCATTTCAAATACTTCTATTTGCCGTGAACTCATATAAGCTTTTTTTAAATGTAAAAGGCGGTTTATAAAGATGTCTATACCGTTAGCGTGTTACCATGCTATGAATATTTGTGAGCTGTGACATTTGCAAACCGTACAAATGGATTTTGAAAAATGCATTTAGAAACGTCTTCTCCGTAAATAGCTTGAGACATAAGGAATGTCTGAGGCACGAGTGAGGTACAGAGCATGATGGTTGCATGCATGGCGCATGAAGCATGATCGGTGCTGTCGTGACTGTTGCGGCAGAGTTAAGACTCAGGAGGTAACGAATTCGATCACCATTACACATTATTTAAACGCAAGCCGAGCTTTGGGAAACGGAAAGCGATATGTTAACCTACTTACGGCTCCTGCTTCGGTAGTCTTAAATGTTTGGGAAGGGGAAGGGGGGGGGGCGTCACCAAACTGCCCCAACATCTTTAATCAACCGCAATCGACTGAACCTTCACCGTTGCCATGTGCATTTAAGGTACGATTTTAATATCGATTTTTTAACACCAAAAATACTTTATCACTTTCGAATTCAGAGTAAATTATAATTGATTAATTTCGTGTTATTATACAATTTATTCATTTGAAATTGTTCGATGACAACTCTCCTTTAAAACGTCATAAAATTGGTGGAAAAAAACAGTCCAGTACCTAACCTGACAGTAATGAAAAATCATGTGTAAACCTTGAAAATTTATATTATGTAGTATTTTGGATTGAAAAAATATATTACGTAGTTTATTTGTGACACGTTCCAGAGTGAAAGATACTTTCGTCGCTTTAAATGACTTTTTAATGGGACCAGATCTGAATAGCCAGGTATATTCCAAACCCTTTTTTATACTTAAATGCCGACCGGTTTTACCTATAAGCTTGTTCAAGTAGAGTATTAAACTGCCTTGATGAAGCTACGGTTGTATTAAAACCCGGTCGGCGTTAAGAATAAAAAAATAAAAGTCGTATTTACAAAGATATTGCTTTATCTTTAAAAAAATTAGATTGATTGTATTTATAATAATTAAATTAAACTAACTTCGACATCGGTGTCTTTGTGATACACGAGTATTACCTTTATAATTCTATAAAACTTTAGCAAACAATAAAGAAGTCATGTTTATGAAAATTAAACTGGACCTTCCATGCTCTCATCTCTCAGACTTGTTCATTGAATTGCATAGACGCCATAGTCCAAGAAGCAGCTGGGTCATTAAAAGAAGTAATTAGACTAAAATACTTCCACGCAGTAAGTCCTCTGATAGATAATGATTTCCTGCCATGGCAGCAATTAACGTAAAGCCAAGAAGTACGAGTGTGCATTTAAGAGCAGAGAAGTTTGTTTGTGTCAGGTTTTTGCTAGGTAATCTCTCCAACAAACCGCCATAAATAACTGAGCTTGCGTATGTCGGCTGGATTGCCCAACCGCAATCATTTGCCAGCTAACTGTCACCCAAACTCATAAGTGAACAAATATTCTTTTATGTCAAAATTCACTGAATTTCAGCTGCCTGCGGGCTTGCCTATCGTTAAATAGATAAACTATTGCTATGTCTTTAAGTTTGTTTAGTTAGACACGGGTTCTGATTGACAAGGTTCTTCCCAGACTTCTTCTCCCCGTCTCCTTTACTAATAAGCCTTACAATATACTTTGTAAAATCTAGTAGTACTTTAGTAGCCTGGTGGTTCCGGCAGTTGGAACTTTTAAAGGTATCTTGTAAAACAACCTGGATAATATTTTTTTTACATTAGCTCCACGCAGGAGGCACTGAGGAAAATAATTTCCTTCGGTGCCTATGTCATCTTCCGGAATGCTGTGTGGAGGGTTTTTTAAATTAAAGGAGGAAAATATCGAAAGGAAAAGGGTATGAGGGTTGAGTAGGAATCTGGGGGTCTAGTTTTTCTGGAGTTTTCTAATTTTTTTTATCTTCCCATCTGATTTGCTAAGGTTTGAGGTACTTATTAATGGAATATCTCTAGTATTAAATTCAACTGATAATTCAAAACATTTATCGATTATTTAAATAACACTGAAGAGCGTCGATTGTGCCGGTTACTAATTGTATCCACAAATTCATTCGACTCTTTTTAGAGAGAGTTGCCTATTAAAAATCATTTAAAAAACTTGGAATAAAATGGCATCACTTATTTTGAAAGATCCATAACATATTTTTCGTTCACATTACCATTACGGTTTTAATAAAATCTTTATATTATTATATAAAAATAGTCTATCGTGGCTTTACCTTACTTCTAGGATCTCTTTAAATTTATTCATTAATCATTATGGTGGCGTCTACCAACTCCTTTCTTGCTCTCTCTTTGTTGGGCACTTCATGGAACAGTCTTTCCATTGTGTACTCTACATTCTATTCACCCATCAAACACTCGTCCTTTTTTTACTGAATGACGTGCGATTTCATTCTCACCATTCGGTCTCCTGAGAACGTAGGCTAATGCGCGTAAATAAAAAGGATATTTTTCTCATTTCCGCTGCATAGAGAGGTGTGCACGCTTAATTACCTAAGAAAGGTTCCCTAATCGAAAGCAAATTGGAATCATTCGAACTTTTGTAAACATTCCCCCATCTTTAAGGAAACGTTTAAAAAGAACTGTTTGGCCATTAAAAAACCTCGCTGTACTCGAAGTATTGTGTCAAACTCATACTTATTGTAGGCAACTAGTTGTAATTCCCAAATTCACCCTGGATTCGAATTTTAAATGTTCTCTGATTCTAATTAAATGTTCTGTTAAATGAAGACGCCTTAAAATTTTTCTTTAATGTATGGACGTAAACAATTAATTTATTTATATTCGCGGCATTCCGCAATTCTACCGGTTTATAACATATTTCTCTGGGATACTTTCAGTTTTTAATTCTTTAAAAAAATAAATGTAATTTTTGAAGATAATATCTGTGCAATATCGAGCCGAAACAATTATACGAAAATCACTCGATAGAAAAATCGCTAAGTTTGCTCTGAGAATGAAACACATTTTAAAATTAACTCTGGTTAAAAACACATTTTCTTCTGTTATTTAACATGTTATAGCAATGAATTTAATTGCAACTTAAGCATTTTCGCTTAATTATAATCGTTTTTAATAATAACCCTTTCCCTCTAACATTCGTATTTACAAATCTCGCACTTGTTAAACACTCAGTACTGGAACCTCTACCCATAACTTGCAAAAAGTATTTTTTTACAAAATAATTATATTATCGCCATTATGGCTTCTGTATGGATTATGATATCTTTAAAGCATACCCTAAACTTTCTATTACATGTACCAGCAAATGTAACCATGAAATTATTACTATTTGGCTTTTTACTAGTAAAGTAGTAGATAATTATTGTCCTCTTGCCTTGAATAAAAGCAATCTGTATTTGCATTAGTTCTGCTAGATTTATTTCTAATTTATTTGTATCTAATTAAATTTGTATCCCATTTTAAGCGTCTGTAAATCATTTACTAGCGGGTACCCACTTGGGACCCTTCATTTTAATTGAATTATCATGACTGGTGGTTGCGTGCCCATAAATATCTAATGCATTTCACTTCTCAGTGCAGCGTTTTGTATGTATATTTATTGCATTAGCCGGTCGATTAGGGGCTTAATAAAATCACCTCGCCCCGCAGTATCAACACAACCAGCAGTCCGACATTTAAAATGCAGTTTCATGCCACGATTTCCTTCGCTTTCGTAGCCATATTATTATAGACTTAGGCAGATAAAATATCAACGTCACTTTCGCAACTGTCTCGAGTTAATGGCGTGAGCTGGTATCGTACCGAGTACCGACTTACCGAGTACCAAACACCTACCAACTTGCGAGACAGGTAGGTACCGAGTCACTAGGTACCAGATATATTTACCAGTCACTAGTACCTATTTATTATCTATTTAATCGGCGGGTGCATCAAAAACTGCTAACGAATTACAGCTTCAGATGCACTTGTAATTAAATATAAATGCATTTTGGGTGATAATATGTGTAGGAAAAACAAGATATGCAAGGAAATGGAATAACCAATCATTTGCTACTCTATCTCTGCGAAGGAGCCCAGGACACAACAACAATATAGTTATATAGTTACACCGCGATAACTCGAGGTAATTATCACCACAACAAAACGACATTATAGTAAGAGAAGGACAAATTCCTTCTTTTTAGTTTAAAACAAGATTGTGTACATGAAAAATATCAACAACTTGTTTCCAAAGTGGTCCAAATTTCGTTGCCATTATTCTAAATTTCAAATATTTTTCCAGCCATGGGATGTTTTAGGAGAGGTAGGATGACTGACATCCCGGTAGGAACTAAGCATATTCTCATTTCAGAACCAAACACCTGCACTGGGCTTTGATCAACCAACTTTAACATCGCGTAGACAGAAAGCGAAGTTCTTCTTATCGTGACAATTTTACGAAATCTCTTATCCTCGTAATAAAAAAATTATTTTCGACTTTTGGATTAATATACTAGGCTGTTGTTATATATGTTGCGCTTTCCTAATTCAAGAGTGAAAGGAAGCGGAATTATAACCACAAAAGTTACAATGTTTTATGCCAAATCATAAATAAATCTAGCTTCAAGAGTTGTTCTTTAATCAGTGCTTACGTAAATTCTGTGGATTTTATGAGTAAAACAGGATAAGTGAATTTTTCATAGAAGTGTGAAAACTGCATATTCGGCAAAAAAGTTAAATAGTGATTAACTGAAGAAGCGTTTCCTTATTTCAATAAACCAACCGATTAAAAACTGAAACTTGTTTAATTTTTAGAGTTAATGGATATTTTTTTTATTTTAATAGTGAATACCTCACATGAGTCCCAACTGCTCCCGTCTGGAGCCAGTGAGACTATGGCATCCCCAATTGGGGTATGTTATGAGGCTGAAGGTAAGTGGGGAAGGGAAGGAGACGAGGAAGAGGAAAGTGGGGAAGTGGGGAAGTACCTGGCTATTCAGATCTAGTCTTCAAACAGAGCTAAAGCCAATTAAAGCAACGTTTCAATTCTGAATGGCGGCCTTACACCAGGGCGATACTAAGAGTATCTTCCACTCTGGAACATGCCGCAAATATACTATATATTATTTTAAATAATTAATTGTGAAATAACACAAATCAATTAAAGAAAATTTATTTGCGCACGCCGGGTTCGAACCCGCGGCCTTCGGATTGGGAGTCTAACGCCCTACCGCTGGACTATGCCGGCCGTCAAAGAGAATAGACACGTGACGTTATGGATAATGCACTATTTTTCAAATGTTTCACAGGATAATATTATCTCGATATTATTTTACTTTGTGATTTTATATCACAAGTGCTATAAAATAATTGCAATATTATTCGAAGCGAATGTTTCTTGTTTAAAATCGTGTTCACTTTGATTAATCTCTGTTATGCGAACAGCCATATTTTTCTTTCAAGAAAGTTATCAAATTATTCGTGTGTTCGTGACGCATATATTATGTTACTTTTTACTTATTTCTTTTGCTTCAACAAAAATTAAAAACACGTTTCTAAATATTAATACAAAAACGTACACATTTACATAGATCCGTACTGAAAAACATTCCTCTTTTATTTTCCTCCCTTATTTTCTTGTAAGTCTCGTTTTTAAACATTTCCAATCTGAGTTATTTACACTGGCTCCGGTCATCGATACTCGTGAGCACTATTCACTTAAATTAACAATAATACATATAAGCAGATACAGTAGAAGCTTCTCAGATGACATGTTCGTGTCTACCGTAAGTTGTCTGCCAGTAATGTCAGTGTGTGGGCAATTTGTTTCCCGAAAGTAACAAACACTTCAACTGTGACTTGTGACATCCCAGAGGCAGAGGGAGCTATCAGGGACAGGCTGTCAGACGCATCTCGCATCGGAAGCTTTTGTCTAGGCGTAACAAGATGCACGACAAATAGTTTGTATGTAGCCAAGCACTAGAAACCAGGCACATTCACCGCTACACTCGGAGAACAGATCGTCCCCGGAACGGTGCGAAGCCTGCATACAAATAAGCTCGCAGCTTACAAAGGATCGCGAGGAAATTGACAAGCCACGACTCGGGAGAACAGCAGACTTGTTCTGTCAAGTGGCGAGACATGTTCCGACTTCGGACGTAAACGAGAAATTATTTCTAGTATGCATCCGAACAACCAAGCATAACTTCCGATTCTTTCTCGTGTTGCACTTATGAAAAAAAAAAACATATCTATTGCCCATAATTTATAAAAATAAAAACACAATATATTTTTTGAAGAAGAAGAATATAACACTAATACACTAAATAAAAACTTGAAAAAGAATAACTCTCCCTAAAAAAAATAGTCAAAGATAATATTAAATTAAACAAATAACTTTGTATTAAACCACTGTTATATAATCACAATTACCTTTTTTGGTAATTGTGATTATATAACAGTGGTTTAATACAAATTACCTTTTTTGGTAATTGTTATTATATAATAGTGGTTTAATACAAAGTTATTTGTTTAATTTAATTCAAAATGACGCCACAAAGTGATTTTGTGAAGTTTGAAGAAAAGATAATATTTGCGACGGATCTGCCGGATCTGCCCTGATGATGGACACTGCAACGCTGTCCGAAACGTCGGCTAAAGGAGGTAGCACAACACGGCATAACACCCCAAAAACAAACAACAAAAAAAGATAATATTGTTCATTCTGAAATTTGAAATATGAGATCGACAAATATGACGTTTAAATAAGAGGTGGCAGTAGCCTAATTGGTGAGGTGTTTGTCCCGGTAAACGAGAGGTTCTGGGTTCGAGTCCCAGTTGCGACCGTTTTCAGTTATTTTTGTGTCTTATTCTTTTTCAAAATTTCGTTTAGATTATTAGTGTTATCTTTTCTTCAGCGATATATCAGATGGGAATAACCTTCAAAAATTATAAAAAGATAATTGTTCTAATAAAAATTTAATATATTTATTTTTGTTGGGTTACGGTGAATCGATCTAATAGTCAATAGGTTATATGTCTGTGGCAAAATTTGCTTGAATGCATTTCTAAATGGAAGACATTTCTATTTGAAAGTGTTCGATTATCTGTTCTGTGATTTCAACAAACGTCACAGCAACAGATCATTAAAATTTTTGAATCCTCATTGTTGCCATTTTTCTTTTTATATCTTTACCTTGATCGCTCAGCACAAGAATTCATTTGATGCACATAAAAAAAATACGGCTCAAAGTAGTGATGGGGACAGAATACATAAAGTATGTGTAGGAACTATTCGTAATTTGATTTTAAATACTGTCAATTTTCATTTAGCGTAATGCATGTGCGGTAAACCCCTTGTAAGAACTTTCAATAATGAAATCTTGCACATATTGCGCATCCTTGTCTTTCTTGATTTATCATATTTTCGACAACCTTTTAATGCTTGTCATGGGGATATACAGGATGTTAAGGTACGTACCAGTGATTCCTGACATTATTTGGAGTAAACATGTAAATGAAATTTTGGTCTCCGGTGACATTTTTGGTGTTTTTTTTTTTGGTGAAATATTTTAAGGATATGTTGATTGGGTCATCCTTAATAAGGCGTAATGCAAAATCATGTGTTTTTGGTTTGAAAATTTCTTACAAATGTTTTTTTTTATTAAATAATGCGAGTATAATACATCTCAATCATTGCTACTCATATTATCAAGAATTTTTTTAAACGCCTAGAAAGAAATCTCCTACCTACGAACCCCCTTTCGGTTGTTGTTTAATGTGCACACTAAGTTCTTCAGATTATTTGTTTAATAATTTAAATTTAAAAATAATAATTTAATTTAAATATTTGGTAAATATCATTAATATATCTACATATATATATATATATATATATATATATATATATATATATAAATGACCAGGCGCTCCATGATAATAAGGTATATTTTGAGCTTAAAAAGCTTGAGTTTTCAAAGGGAAATAAAATAAATAAATAAATTGTCTTTAGAAATTCGGAATGCGTGATATTAAACATCCGACATAAATTTTTAATAATTGAAGTTAGTCGCTTTACCCGGTTCATCCTCTTCGGCCGGGCTTACCCCATCCCTATGCTTCTACGATCACGAGATTGTATATTAATGCATCGGTAATTAAATTTGTCGGGCCTTGTCGTCGCTCTTGCTGAATAATCGCCTTAGCTACGTTCCTACAAAGAACGTCGTTATTGAGTCAAGTGATTTATTCCAATTGCGTACAAAGTAGATACCATTGGAGTTGTGCAATGAAAGTGTTAATAACTCAATAACGGTTCGATTACATGATGTGTAAAGTGACTGCAATATTTCAATCAAGTGAAAAGTGTTAAATATAAATTGCGCTATGTTGTAATTATACAAAGTTTAATTAACAGTGCTATAAAACGGGCAAAATCATAAAAGCGCGCATTTTAAGGATGCTGAAAAGAAATAGAAATAAACTGGTGTGGTTTTACGTTCTGTGAAAAGTGTTCTTTTTGTCTAAAACTACGGTTATAAAAAGACTTAATTACTGGAAATAAAGAGTACAGGATAACGCAATGACTCGAACATGCGATTTTATCTCCAAACCGAATACCTGCTTCATTGAAACAGATAAAAAAGCCCTTATAAATGTCAATCATGACCAATAAAATGAAAACGGAGAATTCGCTAAAGCAGTAAGGACTCATTTAGTTGGGTTTTTTTATTCGAGTAATATATTTGTCTCGATAAACTGTGGTCATTGAAAATTTGATTATTTTAACAGACAACGAGTAGATGAATCTTTCTCACAACTGTGAAAATAAAAACATAATAACAAAATATCATCTACAAAAATTCACAGGACTTGTTGTAAAATGATGTAAAAATAATATGTCATAGTGACAATAATTGGTAAATAAACAGATGATAGTAATCAATAATCAACAATATAAAATTTCATAAAAATAAACATCTCAATGACACAAATTTTATGAAAGAAAAAGAGCTGGAATCTGAAAAAGGGTAACCTCTAAAGGCATTTAAGAAGAAGCGATTAGTGCATTCTGCAACAGAGTACTACCCATAACGCTAGTAGTATGATGGTGTACCCTGATCCCCGGTGGGAGTGCCCTCCCACCCCTTCTGCCGCCCCTCACCTTGCCCTCTATGACGACATTGGATACAGAGGTAAATATACCACATATTTCCTCTTTCAACCAATTACGTAACCCAATTTATAGGCACTTGTTAATCATCTTGACTCACCAACTTAAAACTATTATCTCGATCAATCTAATCAGTCATATTCACTTAAACTAACCTTACTTAATACCTGACCTTTATTTTTGTTTCAAATTCAGTAAATTTTTAGCAAAAATTTACTTCTTAATCGATTTGCGCACTAACTTTACATCGTAGGACCCCTTTTTTACTCTAAAAGGTCCATGACCTATCTGTGCTTGTTATTATGCCAAACTTAATGATGAATAAAAATCGCCGAGTCTTTATTATTACCAAGTATCATGTAACCCTTGAAAGATTATCTTTAGTGCTACGTACTTAAATTGAATTTGACTTACTAACTGCACGTTATATGCTCAATCCGCTTTGCCATAAAGATTGCAAAAGTTGCAGTGAATAAACATACGAGTTAAGATATGATTTGAGACCTTCACTGCCAAAAGTATTATTGTGATTTATTTTTGGGTTATTTTAACGTGTTAATCGCAAAAAAATATCTTTGGCTTTTTATTGCGCTATAAATGTTTGCTCTTAATTCTCTGGAAGTTCTTTTTATGATCTCATAATATTATCATACCGATTATTTGTGCGTTTTCTTTATAAAACGTGGAACATTTTTTTGAGTTTGGCAATCAGGAAATGTTTTCTGCAATAATTTTTTCAATTTTTACTGCTGTAGTTTGGGGTTTTCAAAGTAAGATTTTCATAAAATGGGTATTTTTAACCACTTCTAGCAATTATTTAACTCCTGCTTTGAAGAAACTTGAAAAATATATTATGAATCGACAAACCTTTTTCGATGCGTCAAGTTTTTTATCCGTGATGCATTTATACTTCGAACAATCTTGTCAACATCACATTGTAATCTGTATTTTTCATGCTTTCGCATTTTAAAACTAAAATATCACTCAAAGTTTTCTCTGTTATACAATTTATCCATTTTTTTATGCCCGTTATAAAGACTATTATATATAAAT
This sequence comes from Limnephilus auricula, assembly GCA_951813805.1. Taxonomy (NCBI): domain Eukaryota; kingdom Metazoa; phylum Arthropoda; class Insecta; order Trichoptera; family Limnephilidae; genus Limnephilus; species Limnephilus auricula. The sequence goes on from OX638390.1 coordinate 1,266,419, forward strand.
TTAAACATTTTTTGCAATGTACTCATAAACAGTGCAGTATATTAGTAGATAAGCCTGATAAAAACATTTAAAATATTGTACGAAATAATTAAAGGTGCATAGTAGAAACTAACATAAAAGTATCAATAAAAACTTGACGCCTTCTTTCAACGAAACAATGCTCTCTTGCACAACCAGAGTTGAACGGTTTCACCAACTGAAGCTCTACAGATGAAAAAAACGTACTATACTATTTCTTTCAAGTCTTAGAACGTCGTTAGTTCACCTCCATTAATTATATAGTCAGTTATTTTGCATAACGAACGACATCATTCAAACATCTATATTGACAGCTTATCATCTATATAGACCTCCTGAGATGCATGTTAAGTTTCTCGTCATCATCTTCTACCTTGTTCATTACTTGTTGATAAACTAAATACATCGACAATATTGGAGTATATTACGTTTCCAAAACTTTGAACTCGAATTTATATCTATTATTTATTACGAAGGATGTAGCTTATTACTAGTGTTATTATATAAGTATTATGATCTTCTTAAATATTTGAACATGAAAAAGCTCTTTGGGGCTTTAATTTATTAATAAATGTTAAGTCGAACCTTTAACGTCAGCAATTATCACAGTAATATAATCATTCCACATTCAGCAGAATGGGCAGTGGGCACTTTCAGTTTGCAACCTCATTAGACCAACCACTTGAAGCTCTGCGCTACATCGGCAGATGCGTCTTTTTTTAATGAGACTTCACGAATACAATAAACTACTGTATGCTGCCTCTGCGAGTATTGTGGGCTGCAGACTGCAGATTGCAGACCTGAAGGATGATATAAATATTAATCCTCTAAGGCTGCAGACAGATTCGCAAGAATGCATTATATGACCTCAATCCAAAGAAACTTAATCCATTAGGAATGCGAATTTTCTCTTCACTTTGCATCTTATCTCATAATAAATTGTAAAGGGTTTACGATAATTGATCGAAACAGCGCGATGATTTGTTAAAATGTTGTCTAATGCATACAAACTCAGTGCTTGTTTGATTAGATTTTGTAATAATAAAAAGTATATGGCGCAAGATTTGAATGTCAGATTTTTATGAAAATACTAGTAGGTAATATGTAATTACCACCGAGCTTCATCTGAGTATCAGAACATTTATTCATTCGACAAAGAAATCAATCTTTCTGGAATATAAGATCTGTTAAGTTTTTTTAACATAATAATAGATACTTGCGTCTTTAGTTTAGTTTATTTTACTTTAAATTAAAACAAATAACTTTGTATTAAACCACTATTATATTAATACAAAGTTATTTGTTTTTATTTAATTCAAAATGACGCCACACAGTGATTTTGCGAAGTTTGGAGAAATATTTTACTTTAAGTCGGTACTTATTGGACGGATTGAACAAAATTTAATTAATATTTGGTATTTATAATTTTCTCCTAAATATCTTCAAGCTTTAATTTACCAACTGAAGTATTTTTTAAGTTATTATGAATAAAAAAAGTATTCTCAATGCTCAGGAGTTGTAAAAATTAATGATCAAAGTCAGAAAAAAAACCCTCTTATTACAACTTCTCCTTACTTTTCATATTTTTTCTATATTTTGCGTGCAAGAAGTCAGAAAGGCGACGCTCTTTTTGCAACGTTATCTTTTTATTCACATGTTTTCTTTGTTTTGCATGCAGTCAGAAAGAAAACCCTACTGATTGCAACAATGCCTAACTTTTCATATGTTTTCTGCGTTTTGCGTGCAAGAAATCAGAAAGAAAAACCCTAATTATAACATTACCTAACTTTTCATATTATTATATTTCATTACCTATAAAAACCCTGTTATTATAATGTTACCTTACTTTTTATATGTTTTCTATACTTTGCGTAAAAGATTCGAATTCGGCAAGAAAATTGCATTCTGTATGATCATGTCGTTATGTAAAGTAAAATTTTTCAAAACACGGCGGTAGATGACCCCGTAAGTAGTATTTCACAAATTAACGCGCTAATCGCTGGACCTTTTTTCTAAACCCTACGGTGTTTTGCGTAAAGATATAATGGTCTTTTGTCTGGCGAGCAAGTTTGTCTGTTTCTAACACACGGTTTAAGTAATAATAATCTGAAAGGTGCGTTAGAAAGACGGCCTGAGGGGCTCATTAGTCGGTGTTATTAACCTTATTCAAAATAAAGACTCTCATTTGCAGGCATTCTCATTTATATTAGTTTTTGTTTTTGTTATACAATTTTGAGATCAATTATTTTGGTAGCCATGCTTGTTCCCCAGGAATATTCACCTTCCTGGTAATTATTTGGTGGATTTAGGAGTATAGCACCAACTCTACATAGGAATGTTGGTGTCTTGGTGTATTGAAAAAATAAAATAAATAGCAATGAATATACCCATCAAATATTACACTTTTACTTGTTTTGGATAATTATTCCACAGTATTAAAATTTTTACCATCAACTATTTATCTTTCTTAACTGCGTCTCTTTGTACTCAGAACTTTCTTTGTAAATAAATTTGAAAGGATTCAGAAACACAAACGATAAACGATTGTTAATTATGCTTCGACAAGCTTGTCCCTAGAAGCATAATTTTCTAACAATTAACTATAGGTAATTCTTTCAACCATTTTGAGTAAACACCAGTTAAAGTAAAATGTTAACCTTTTACCCATTACTAAAAATATTGAATTGATTATAAGATTTTTTATTTGATGGCCTCGGGAAGGTCTCGGGATCGGATCCCGGCATGGGTAAATAAATTTTATTTGATTGATTTGTGTTATTTAATAATTAATTAATATACAGCTTATTTACAGCACGTTTCAGGGTGGAAGATACTCTCAGTATCGCCCTGGTGTAAGACCACCATTCAGAATTGAAACGTTGCTTGAAATGGCTTTAGCCAAATCTGTATAGCCAGGTACCTACACTTCCTCGCTTTCCCCTTCCTCATCTCCTACCCCTCCCCACTACCTTCAGCCTGACAACATCCCCCAATCGGGGATGACATAGTCTCACTATCTCCAGACGGGAGCAGTTGGGACTCTTGCGCGGTATTCACAAATAAAAAATAACATTAACGATATATTCAGACCTAATATTATTTTTATAAATTACATTTCTAAAATATTTTTTTCGGTACATTATATTGTAATTTTTAAATAATTAAATGAATAAATATTTAAATTGTAGTAGAGCGGTCCCCAGTTGCACCTCCCCTGGCCTGAACGGTAAGGTTCTCCAGGGTGGTTGTACGGCAGCGTGAACACCCCGGGCCAGAGGAGCTAATTGCAAGCGGTTACCAACCGCACGACCGCGGCCCTCAAGGTTACCCCTTACCTGGTACGTACCTGGTACCAGCGACCATGAATCGCACAACACAAACACACGCACACCCTTTTAGATCATTTTTTATCCCTGGCTAGCATTGTGGGATGTAGTCAGGGTCGGACTCTCTCAAATGGATACTTTCGGCCCTTCATATTGATCTATTAACATGTTGTATTCTACTCTTCAAAAAGAATTTAAAACTTTCATATGGTTAAATTACTTTAATTGATTAACATTTATTTTCGTAATCTGTTGTAAGAGAGTGCCTAAAAAAACATTTTGTTATTTTTATTGTATTTGTGAACTTCTGCTAATCGGACCACTAATTGAATTATCGCGCCACTTTTATATAGTCGCCACTGATCACACTCCTACAAGTTGCGACAGAAGCACCTTATAAGGATGTTGTTTCGGGTGTTACCAAGCTTCTGGAACGAGACGGAGTGCTTGTGCTTATCACGTAACTAGCTTGGCTATATCCGACCACACTGTTCCGACATGTGATGGAAATATATATTTTTTTGTTTTTAATTTTTTTAAATCTTTGGATAAATTGAAGCTTTTCCTACCGTTTCCAGTGAGTAGAATTAAAATAAAATTATAAATTACTGCACAAAAAATATGAGCATAAACTCCTTAAAAATGTATTTTTCATTAGAAATGTATTAAAGCGCGAGAGAAACAACTTTTTAAAAAATACAGTTTTATGGCTAAAATTATCAGTGACAGTTTCCTGTTTCAGTGATCTCTAGACTCCCGTTTTCCAAGCGATTTTTATGCCCATTACCTATATTCGTAGCGATATCACTCTAAGAATACATACTCTTTTGGCTTGTGGCTTCCTCTTAATTATTTTGTTTGTTTTAAAGAAAGACAAACATTTATGGGTCACGAATAACCTAACGATATTTTAAAATAACCTACTACCACCTAAGTAAGCGGAAAAGTGCTGTTACTTTTATCGTGATGGAGGGCTTAGCCAGCCGGGGGATTGAACTCACGACGCCTGAGTAGGACCCAAACGCGATGCCACTGAGATGCAACAACAGCCACTGACTGGTCGGAATTATTAGTATCATATCGTGAATTTTTTGGAAAAAAGGTTTTTTTTTAGGACTTATTCCAAAATCCAATGCACCCCTGTACGGTTTAAAACGCGCGCAAATTACAAGCTAAGCTTTGTAGTCTGACAGCACTAGAGACTGGAGCTAGTGAGTAGTGAGTAGTGACTGTAATGGGGAAATCTCCGGTACTTCACTGACAGCAGCGGGAGTTATGCTTTTCAAAATAGAACAGCAGATAACATACTCGTTATGTTATTTTCAGCTACGTGTTTCCGAAAGGGGTGATTAAACGTTATGAAAAAAACTATTACTTGTGAGTAAAATTAAGAAAGGGACGCTAAGATGGTTTTGGCATGTAGAGCGAATGAACGAAGAAATGAATGAAAGGAGAATTTACGACGCGAACGTGAATGGTAGAAGAAATCCGGGACGCACGAACCTTTTTTTTTAAAACATCGTCATAGAAGTTTAATTTATTTTTAATATTTCTGAAAAAAAATCCTCTTAAAATGCACATCGCGAAGGACACACTAATTTTCCTAGAAATATTTCGACGACGCAAAAAAAACGGAGAAAAATTACATATTTAACTCCGTGTTGGATTTCTTATCCTTATCAGCATTTCAAATTTCGTGTTTCGATATAATACGTACCTAACGTAGACATACTTAGAAGTGAGCTTCTATGATACGCGCTTTGGTATAGTGACGGATATGGCTTATTTCCTGCTAAAATCAATTTGATATATTTGGTAAATTTTCTCAGAAATTTGGTTCAAAAAACGGCTTTAAAATTATTCATGCCTTTCGTAGTTATTACACTTGTCACGTCCATTCTATTGAAACTTATTGGCGTTTGATCCACGTACCAAGATAACAATCCGTGTTGCTATGTGTCACTTTCACACGGTCAGTTGTGCCGGTAATACAGAAGTAACGTCATATACACATCTGACGTTATTTGAATCTAATTGTTATTTCAGAACATCACCCTATACCTTCTGATATATAGTGTAATGTCTAGTTTTAGTATATCATTTGTGTGATCTTCTGTCGAATTAATGCCACTCGAACTATGGTAACCCGAATCATGGATCTAAAATTTATAAAGAAATTATATATATACATTTTTTTACAAATGCTAAATATAAATGGTAGATAAGCAGCTCCAATCTTTTAACATATTTTTTTTTAATCGAGTTCTAAATTCTCACAAAGGTCACCCTAAGTGAGTCGCTACATTTGGCTCCTTTGTTGAGCTACTTTAAAATAAAATTTAAAAAATACGCGTATCGCACAAGAGTTTAAACTGTTCGCAACCATCTAGAGGCAGTGATACTATGTCATATTTTATTTGAGTACGCTATGAGGAAAAAGTTATTGATATAATCGAATGCAAATAAAGACACAACATGCTGACACATTCACTGCTGGTTACCACCGTTACAGACATTCATTTTATCACATTCTAGGTGCGAAACACACAATTTTATGATCATTAAATTAATTCATTTTTTCATAAGAAAAACTCCCTTTTTAACTTTTGAAGGTTATTCCCATCAATGTAATATATCATTGAAGAAGAAGATAACAATAATAATCTAATTTTTTTAAATATGAAAATGAACAAGACACAGAAAAATAATAAAATATAATGGCTGCAACTGGGACTCGAACCCAGAACCTCACGTCCAACCGGGACATACGAATTAACCAATTTTGCTATTGCACCCTATTATGAGACTGTCGTATTTGTCAACTTCATATTTCAAATTTCAGAATTAACAATATTATCTTCGACTAATGTTTTTTTCCAAATTATTGGCAGCTACCTTTTTCATTGGAAACAAATATTCAAAGAATGTATTTGTTACCTAGATAGTGTCTCGGATAAACATATAAATATATAATATAATCTAGACCTTACCTGTATTCTGCAGTACTAATTATCCTTGTAAACTATAGGATGATTGATTTAAAGACTTAGTTCTTAATAACACAGTGACTGTTATGTAATTATAATGAGGTTTCTGAGGACAAACGTCCTTTCAGATTGAAGGCTAGATTTAATCTCAAAAGCTCCTCAAAGACTTCGTTAATCTACCTTCGGTAAACTTCGGCGCAATTCGGCAACGATACCATGGCGGCGTAGACGGCCTACGGGCAAGGCTTTGGACTCCCAATCCGAAGATCGCGGGTTCGAACCCGGCGTGTGCAAATAAATTTTATTTGATTAATTTGTGTTATTTCACAATTAATTAATAAAAAATAATATATACTATATTTGCAGTACGTTCCAGAGTCGAAGATACTCTCAGTATGGCCCTGGTGTAAGACCACCATATTTATTTATTTTATTTATTTATTTACATTTGATACATTTAAAGCCAAAATAACAAATAATATTACATAATGAGAGAATATATTTAAAATGAATACAAGTGTTATTACGTTGTTTTAGGTCGATATTAGTTCCTAGCTAGGCAGATTGCCTGTTCTAAGGAACCAAAGTGTGTAAAGTGCCAAATGCAATTTAAATTATTATTATTTTAAACCTATGTACTAAGTTTTTACTAAATGTGCCATTCATAGGTAACCATGTATATAGAATTGTAACGTGTTTAGTGACTAGATCTGAATAGCCAGGTACTTCCTCACTTTCCTCTTCCCATCTCCTACCCTTCCCCACTAACTTTCAGCCTCACAACATACCCCAATTGGGAATTCACTGTCTCCAGACGGGAGCAGTTGGGACTCTTTCAGGTATTCTCATAGACTACTATGGTAAAATATATAGCATATCTTAGACTATTATGATACACTAAATTTAGGTATCTAATGTTTCAATTCGAGCCGCTTAACCAGAGAGTTTTGATATGTGATTAGGCACATACTTTTTAGAAATCTACGGTTTATAGTACATCTTATGGCTTGTCTTATAGTTGTAAGCGGGTATTTTTAAGTACCTACCAAAAAGACTTCTGCAAAACGATGTTGAGAAGGCGCCGCCATCTTGGTACAGCTTCTCATGTTCTCCAGCCATATTAATCGCTAATTGCTGTCATCCGATCCCAAGCTTCCGCTCACAACAAGTTGAGGGAAATGATAAAGGTACATATATCTGATGACGCTGAATGCCATATGCTTATTGGTCGTTAATCATTTGTCCCATCCAGAATACATTTAAGTTCTCCTCAAAGGGCTTACAATCTAGACATTGCGATATAATTTTATTTCACATTCGTTTGAACATTTCTCGGCTAATTTATAGAATTTTGCTTCATTCTTATACCACTTCGTTTTAACCATAATTAGTAAAAAAAAAAACAAGTATTTACGTCAAAAGAAAAGGAAAAATATGCACAAATAGTTTTATTTGGTTCTAAGTTTGGGTTTTTTTGTTTAAATAAGTTGTACGTACTTAGATTGAAACCGAAACTTCTGACATTAGAGTATTTTTGTCTTACACACTCTACTTAGTGAATGCATAATTTATGGTGATCCGACGATTGATCCCTCAAAATTTCGCACAGAAATTATAATTATTATAAAATTATAATTTTTGTGCATTATTTACCGACTTCAAACCTAACATGTACTTCGAAAGTATCTTTAATAATTAGTCGGTAGGCTAGTGTCGATGTTTTGTATTTATACGTTGGTACATAAATTATTTATTTATTTATTTATTGGTAAGAGACAAACAGCTTACACATAAAATATAAAGATAAATATATACATTGTTAAATGAAGTCAAGCCAAAAAAGTCTCCTATGTTAAAGTTGAATTGAGATGGAGTTTTATTACATACAATTAGTTTTGGGTGAGAAGGAGAGGAAGGGGAATATAGGATGAGGATAGGGATGCTCCGTATACTTTCCACACTCTTGTATTAATTTTCGATCGTACGTGCTACTTCTAATCGATATTTGTGAAGTGTATTGTTAAATATGTCAATATTTTTAAATGTTGTGTTATATATATTGTGCACATATACGTGGAATTGGTGAATTTTTTTAAAGTTAGTTCTATGTGTAGGCAAATGAAACCAACGGGATTGCCGTGTTGATCTTGTCGGAATATGAATATTTATTAAGTTGGTTAGTTCTGGCGAGTCCAGGCCATTATTAAGAATTTTAAATAATATGATTTGGTCAAAAATTAAACGTCGTGTATGAAGGGAGTCGAAGTTATGGTAATTAATAGATTCGGTGTAATTTGAGAAGTTTATTTTTTTTTTATAATTTATGTGATTAAATTTTTTTTTTTAATTCTTTCGATTCTTTCAATGTGAGCTTGGTAAAAAGGAGTTATATAGACAATATCCTGATGCATTCGAATGAAAAGATGTTTTATACTTTTGTTATTTGGTGGTATATCCTCTCTACACACCCGTTCGGGGGACACTTTGTTATGTTTTGTGTAAGTAGGAATACCTATTTTTCCTAAACTGACTGTATAATTTACACAAAGAAATATAGTTTTGTACTAATTAATACTGACGTAGGATCAACTGCCGGGTACATAAGTATGCCGGGGGCCAACTGTCATGGAATCAAATTTATTATATATTTTTCTTTTTTAAACGAATCAAAGAACCAATGGTATTGAGAAAGTACAATAATTTATTTCATCCTACTGTCCGAACACTCCACGTAAGGGAATGGACAAGAAAATAGTGTTGGTACATTTTCATAACAACGGTCATCTTGGGAGATGTTAATATAACATTGGAAGCTGCGGACTTATCTATAGGTCTATAAAGAAGTCTGCAGAATATCCTCGTTTCTCTGAACATCTCTCTTCCTTAAAGATCTGTTATCTTATTGATCTCTGCCGTTTACCATCAAACTTCTGTCAGACTACTTTTTTCATCGTCTTGGACTCGATACAGATCACTCTCGCAAAACGGAATAGTCCAGTCTAAGTGTTGAAAAGAATGTCTTTTTCTACGTACTCACTATCGCAGTGAGAATCTTATTTATGTTGAATTTAATGGAAAAATCACATAAGGAATTGATGCCTTCTAGAATTTAACAGCATCACTGATTTTGCTACTAAATAACAACTGTAACATTCCTTCGAAAGCGAAGTTCGCCATTGATTGGAATCTAGAATCAACTTTTTTTTGATTAATCAATTTTATTTGATTAATTTGTGTTATTTCACAATTAATTAATAAAAATAATATATACTACATTTGCGGCACGTTCCAGAGTGGAAGCTACTGTCAGTATCGCCCTGGTGTAAGACCACCATTCAGAATTGAGACGATGCTTAATAATGGCTTAACCGTGTTTAGTGACTAGATCTGAATAGCCAGGTACTTTCCTACCCTCCTCTTCCCCATCTCCTTCCCTTCCCCACTTTCCTTCAGCCTCACAACATACCCCAGTTGGGGATGCCATAGTCTCACTGGCTCCAGACGGGAGCAGTTGGGACTCTTGTGAGGTATTCTCTATAAAAAATAAAAAAAAATTAAAAATTAAAAAAATAAAAATAAAAAAAATAAATAAAAAAAAAATAAAAATAAAAAAAAAAACTTTCAAGGATTTTCATATGAAAGGATTTCCAACAATGAAAAAGTATTCATTGTTTTGTATATTGCTTCCGTTCTCATTTGATATATATATATATTTTTTTAAAGAAAGACAAACATTCCCGGGTTACGAATAACCCAACAACATTTGAAAAATCTCTTACTACCACCACACTAAGCGGAAGATATTGCTTGTGACGCTTGTGTTGTGATGGAGGACTTAGCCAGCCGAGAGATCGAACACGGAACGCCTGGGTGGGAGCCAAACGCGATACCCACCCCATTGATGGAAATATACAAAAACAGGGATAAGCTAAATACGCACTTTAAAAAAACACTTTGTAGTGAAATGCCGGCCTCCGTGGTCGAGTAGTAATGCTCTCGACTAGTAATCTGAAGGTCGAGGGTTCGATCCCTTATATTTGATTGATTTGTGTTATTTCACAACTAATTAATTAAAAATAATTTATAGTATATTTGCGGAACGTTCCAGAGTGGATGTTACTCTCAGTATTGCCCTGGCGTAAGACCACCATTCAGAATTGAAACATTGCTTGAAATGTTTGCTTAACCCATGTTTAGTGACCAGATATGAATAGCCAGGTATTTCGCCACCTTCTTTAAGTAAGTTTTAGTTCTTCTCGTATTTAATACAAAATTTTAACCTAAGAACCTAATATAGATTGTTGGGTTCTTGTTTAGGTTTAATTTAAAAGTATATTATTTAAATTATTAGCCTACAAATACTATTTTAATTTAATTAGTCAAAACATAGCGTGACTAAAAAAGTATAATTTTCCATTTTTTAACGAAACAGCTATTAAAATGCGTTATTATCATATTCGGTTACTAAAATAGTTGTTTCTTATTGACTAAACTTATTGTTAAACTAAATGTGCTTTTTAACCGTAATTCAGTGTTCTGTATATTTATCAGATATTCAGCAATTTTAATGATGAATTGTTGTAAGAAAGTAACTTGTCTAAATTAACAGTATATTTTTCCTAATGTGTCTTAGTATCCCCTTATTTCTGAATGCAAGAATAAACCATTCTCGTTAAGTTATCCTGTCACTCCTTAGAACCTGAAGGTGGTTTTGTTTATAAAGATCTTATCTACGCTAGAAATCAATGATTTACTTATAAAACTACATGTCTAATTGGCACCTCTTTGGGATACATATGACGTTAGGTTTTTCTTCGAGACAACTTTCCTTACGGAATCCCTAGCGATGCATCTCTCTTTGAAAAAGATGGTTGCACAGAAGACGATTAAAAATGTTGTCTTTATTCATGGTTTCTCACTGGCAATCGTATAAATGTAAATTTTACTGCAAAAAACGTATTTCTTGATACTTTTTATATATTTTTACATTGGAGACCAACTGTACACACTTCAGGTATCCGATAATGAGACATTACTCTATGAAAGTATATAAAAATGAACTATTTTATCAAATAATATATTTTTTACGATTTGAAGGGCAGAGCGGAAAATAATTAATTATTAATTTAGCGCCATTTTCAAAGAACTGTTTGATTGAACAAATTCAGAATGAACACATTTTTTTATGTAAATGCCAGTGATACTGTGGCATCCTCAATTGGGGTATTTTGTAAGGCTGAAGGTATTGGGGAGTGTCTGACTATTGAGATCTGGTCACCAAAAGCAACTAAACCCATTTTAAACAACTTTTTAATTCAGAATGGTTTTCTTACACCAGGTCGATATTTAGAGTATCTTCCATCCTGAAAACAGTATTTTAAGATAAAGGTATTTTAATTTTTCTTTCCAAAATTTGAATTTAATATCCCGTGATTTTTCACGGGTCTGCACTAGTTCTAAATATTTATTGAAGTTTTATATTTGCACTCTTCTTAATTGCATATTTCAAAAAAAAAAGTTTAAGTTCCGGATAATATTTTATTTTTATTAAGTTAAAAGAAATTTACATTCCACTTTCTTAACTTAAGTACAGTGTATTAAAATTAATTTATTTTTTAACAATTTAAGATTAATTAGTTTTTTTTAAATTTATTAATACTTTTGTTTTTTTTTATTAAAACCTTTTTATTTCTTTATTTATTGAGAAAAACAGTATATCCAGTTACATTTCACAAATTACAGTTAACATGCATACATTTAATTACATAGGTAAGTACCTACATCGATAATATCAGATAATGTAATGAAAAATATCTAGTTGTAAATACATATTTAAACAATGAGTTTCTGTCAACATAAATTTTTATGGAAACCTACTATCGGTGAAAACCATCATTCACAATTAAAATTTTGCTTGAAATGGTTTTACCTAGGTCAATGTAATAAATTTAATAACCACATATTTCACACCAATCCATTCCTGACCACCATTAACTTCCACCTGTCAGTATACACGGTAATGTCCAGTCATTAAATAATACTAATCTACGCTTTATATATTCTCATAATATGTAAATAATAATATACAGATATGCTTATGGCTTAATTCCCTGGTTGTAATAATTTCTCCAGGCAACCCATATTTACAGTACGAATAAATTTGCTTTAAGTTTTTTTAACATACCTGGAGTCATGGCACTGGCAGAAAAGTGGGACTACATTGTGTCAGTTTGATAACAAAAACCAAAACTATTTCAGCAATCGGAAATGGAAAATAACGCATTTTGTTTCTCATTACGTGGAAAATAAAAATAGATTCACTTGGCGGCCATTGTTATAGACGTCAAAGTTTTAATATTAGTTTTTATCTTCTCTTATTTAATTAACCCAAACTATGAACAAATTTTAAGTTCTTATTTTGGGTTGATTTTAAAAATAAATATTTTTTTAAAAATAGCCTAAAAACCTATTTTAGTATTAACCGTGTCTCGCTTTTCTGTATTTTTACCAAAATATTAATTGCTTATTTTAATGTGTGGAAGATTTATAGTTTATCATTCTGATTTTGAATATCGTACTAAAAATGTGTAACTTTTAATATACTCGTATTTTCACTTATAATTATTGTTTTAAAAACGATCTAAAACTGCATATTACCAAATGCTTAAAACTTGCTACAACGTCATTATGACGTAGAAAACACTACTGGCTGGTAAGACGGTTTTCATCGACGTCGGGCGGCGTGATGTCAACAACTCCATTTTCACGAAAAAAAACGAGAAAATTTCATTTTAGAGGCAAATCAAAAATATCACATTTTAAATCGTTACAGATAATTAATTAATTTTAATCGTTATTTGCAATATAATAATAAAAATGAAAATCTTCATTATTGCAACAGCAAAAATCCCCGATTGTCTTGCTGCATGGAAATAACATACTGAGCTAAAATCAGTGGCGGCTCGTGACTTTTGGTGAGTTAGAGTGCTAATATTAACAAAAATGGCATTATTAATGTCGTTGTAGCCGAAAAATTTTTTTTTTTTTAATGAAGATTTTCAGGAAAACTGTGCGGCGCACAGCAAAACTGAAATTTCCTGAAAATCTTCATACAAAAAAATACATTTTCCAAAAAAGAAAATATATATTTCGGCTACAACGACATCAATAATGCCATTTTTGTAAATTTTTTTTTGCACTCTAGCTCACCAAAAGTCACGAGCCTGACTGTCTAAAATTATTGTGATTTATTTTTGGGCCCTGTTTTGATCTACCTTTTTCTTTAGCTAACGTTTCGAACAGCGTTACAGTGTCCATCATCAGGGCAGATTTGTGACGATAATACTTTTGGCCGTGAAAATCTAATATCATATCATTGAGCTAAAAGCTTAAAATCAGATAGTGAGTGCTTCTTGTATTTTGAGGGCATCTCGTCGCGTTATGAATGGTTTTATAAAAACGGGGTCGTAAAAAAGACCACAAGTACTAAGTATTATCAGTTTTATTTTCAGTGGTGGGTCGGAATATCAAGGATTCACTCATCCCTTGGCGAGAGACCCAATTGCAGATGAACTATTTTATTTATTTATTGGCGGACTTACATTACAGTCCAATTTTCAATAAAATAACATGAAATGTGGATAAATGTACATTATAAGAATAAATGTATATAAAAGCAAAGATAAAACAGAGATAAACATAAGAAAATAAGTGACAAGTCAAGTCAAGACTTAGTTAGAATTCAACATAGTTATAAAATATCTTCAACTGTTTATTTATTTATTTATTTATACTTGGTTTTTACTTACTTTTTTTTAGATGTTCGCACTTACGTGAGAACATCCAATTATAAAAACTCAGTTATTGTACAAATAGAGACATACAAAAAATCTACAGTTACATACAATTAAATACAGATACATACAATTAAATACAGATACATACAATTAAATACAGATACATACAATTAGAAAAACAAAAAAACACAAATAAAAACAATAAAAATAAGTAATAAAAAATACAAAATTAGTGACTGATAAAATTCTTTTAGGCTTATTTATACCCAAAAAAATCAAGGTCTAGACTTGAATTCACCATTCTACACATTCTGGACAGTGGTGAATCATATCCATAATTAGTCCAGTGTTGATTGAGGATGAGCAGTTTATTATTTCTGAATCATCATATAGGATGAATTGTAGTAATGTGGGTGAATCACTGATTCATATGTTGTTGTCAGCTGAACTGTTATTTATATGTTGTTGTTAGGTGAATCAGTTATTTATATTTTGTTGTTAGATGAACCTGTTGTTTATATGTTTTTGTTTGTTTGTTGCAGTAAACGTGGTGGAAGCCCTGCAAGAGTTCTGGCAGATGAAGCAGGCCCGAGGAGCCGAACTGCGCAACGGAGCTGTGGTCATATACGAGTCTGTGCCTGCCACTGCGCAGCCCTACATCTGCTACGTCACGTTGCCGGGGGGTTCCTGCTTTGGTAGCTTTCAGGTAGATTCATTTTCTATATCTATACTTACTAATTCACTAATATAATATCTTATTCGATTATTTTTACTCATCAATAATCAACAATTTCACGCGTTCAGCAAAAGTCTAGATCCGCAGAACTATCACTATTTTTTTTATATATAAGCTTTACACAAGAGGGGAATTGTTGCCCTTCAGGCCTATATCATCTTTGAGGATGCTGTGTACAGGATTTTTTTAGGGAAAGAAAAGAAAGGATATTCTGGGAAGGTAAAAGGAATGAGGGGTGGGTAGGAATATAGGGGTCAGAATGTCCAGGAGTGAAGAACGCATGAATACGTCCCTTTCACTGCTGTGCAATGCGATGGATCGAGAATATCCGGTTGGGCAAGTCTACGTTAGATCTCCCTCAATCAGTCTCTCCCGATCCGGCCCGCCACATAGTAATTAATCTTTGGCAGGAAAGTTTTCCCAGCATACTATGCGATTTTTTTCCTTCGAGGGAATTTCATGTAATTACCATTTCGGCAAATCTATAGACATTATCTTAAAAAATAACTCATATTTTTTAAGAGCTTTAAAAACTTTGTGTTCAAGAGAAATATATTATAAATCGGTAATCGGAAAGCGTGGGCCTTTTTCAACGCTGCTTAATGAAATTTCTCAGTCTCTCCAGCTTTGCCAAAAATCCAAATCTATCCATCTGATCACCAAAAGCTTTACGTGCGACATTTCTTCTGACGAACGTACCTATACCGTGGGAAGTCATGTAAAATGCTTAACTTCATAAAATTGCATTTAAATTCTGGTGCATAATTACTAACTGCATTGTTACAGGGTAACTTAGTAAAATGCAAAATTTTAAAGGTAAACACAATCCTGACGGCCAGCGTAGTCCAGCGGTAAGGCTTTGGACTCCCATTCCAAAGGTTGCGGGTTCGAACCCGGCGTGCACAAATAAATTTTCTTTGATTAATTTGTGTTATTTCAAAATTAATCAATTAAAAAATAATATATGCTATATTTGAGGCACGTTCCAGAGAGGAAGATACTCCCAGTATTGCCCTGGTGTAAGACCACCATTCAGAATTGAAACGTTGCTTGAAATGGCTTTAGCCGTGTTTAGTGACTAGATCTGAATAGCCAGGTATTTCTCAGAATCCTCTTCCCCATCTCCTTCCCTTCCCCACTTCCCTTCAGCTTCACAACATACCCCATTGGGGATGCCATAGTCACACTGGCTCTAGGCGGGAGCAGTTGGGACCCTTGTGAGGTATTCACTATAAAGGTCTTTATTTTGGGTACAATCAGTTTTCAAGTATGACACCGCTCAATAATAGCAAGGCAGTGTAATAAATTTTAACAATAATATTATGGGTTCACTCCCAAAGGAAACTCAATTGTTCCACCGTTCGTTGAACCTTTAACCAAAAGGGTTTTAACGAGTCTGTTACTCTAGGTTGGCTGAAATAATAAGCCGACGGTTTATAACGCGTCTCTTTGATTCAGTCTTGCCAGAGGTAACTTTCTAGAGTTGACACATGACGTTGTATCGGTCATAAATCATCAATCATTTTAAAATCATTTTTGATAACCCACGTACAATAGTAATGCTATACTTTGCATTAGTCAGAAATACACTGGAATACGCGTCGCCAATATGGAATCCGCAGTTCAAAGTATACATTGATAGTATCGAACACATTAAAAACAGATTTATAAAATATCTCACCTTCAAATTCAACAATAACTTAGAATTTACATTTCAAACTTCGCAACAAAGGCGGGCACTGGCTGATTTAACATTTATACACAGAATTTTAAATTAATAATATCTACTGTACCGAACTACTATCCTTAATTAATTTCAATATACCTTTAAGACGTACACGACATACTGCACGGTTCCACACGCTTAATTACATTCAATAATATTTGCCTAAATTCTAACATCTCTCCGATTTTCTGCCCAAATATTTTTTATTTTTTTTAAATTTTTCTCTATTTATTAAATTGCTAGTTACATGTTTTGAGAATTTTACGACCACCACGCTAGGCACATGGTGGTCATTTGATTGAAATTGAAAAAGAGCATCATGTGTATGACATAAACATGTCAATAATATAAACTATTCAATGTGCATACACTTCTCACACCTAAAAACATACTCACACATAGGTAAACTCACGCACATATACACATCACCCGCTAATTACAAATAACACATTCAAAGAAACATATCATAGGTACCCACCATGAAATATCATTTTATATCTGTAAACCGTAATATAAAATAAATAAAACAAAAAATAAATATCAACTGTGACATCCCTTCCAGGGATCACATCTGGGCAGAAGCGGGGTAAAAATTAACCAATAACATCCCTAGCCCATAATTAAAAAGAAACGAAGCGATGCGGAAATGAGAAAGTATTCGAGGTCGAAGAACTTATCAATATACGCTCGGAAATATGAATAACAATTAGATGGTTTGTTACAGCATAGGTACTTTATTTATCAAGCCGTTAAACAAATATTTTAATTTATGAGCTCGCTTTCAAGTTTCAAGTGCATCTAATGAAACAATGGAAGTTGCACAATCGTATTTCTTAAAATTACCTATATTAAGTGCGACAATAAAATACGCCAGGTTGACTTTATATTTCCAATGCTTGTAATGCGAGTTTTGTCACGTTCTGTATTGAAGTATCGAAGGTAAGTTTTACTCGGTATTAAAACTGAGAATGAAGTCTGAAATGGTTGGCTGTCTTTATGGGCGATTAAAGGCTCTTTTTCCTGCATTTCAAGTGTCTGGAACTATGTGAATGTGAATGGGATATATTCTGAACAAGGCGTTCAGGGTGGCATTTCTGTCCAAGAATTTCACTGGACATATAAACAATCGCGTTTTTGTGTCATTTGAGTCGTAAAGGGCAAAGCTTTTTTGTTAATTAATGGTACATAAATGTGTTATTCGTTCAATACGATTGGCAGTTAAAACAATAGACGGGACAAGAATGGATACATTAATCAATGTTAATGTGACATGAAATATAGTAGGTATTCTTTCTTTTCTGTATCGACACTAAATACGTCTTTTAGTTATGTTCGCGCGTAGTTCACTTTCAATTTGGGAGGCAGTTGTTGGTACCGCCGCCTCGGGAATCATTTATTGGGTGCATTGGATTGGATTACACCTCTGCCAAAGGTGACCCTAACGTTTAGTGACTTAGCAGGGGTGCCCGGTTCACAGGGTGAGGTTTATGTAGGTATTGGCGGCCGGATCGGGACAGACTGGTTGATGGATACCCTTTGATCTCTCCAGCTTAACTGTTTCGACCCATCGCCCTGCACCGCAGTAGAAGGGTTGAATTCATACGTTCGTCACTTCTGAGCTCGTTGACCGCCAGTTTTCTCTCCGCCCCTCATACCTTTTCCTTTCCAGAACCTCCTCTTCGTCCTTTCCCTAAAAGGACCTTCCAAGCAGTATCCCCAAAGATGACATAGGTCCTGAAGATTTGTATTTTCTTAGGGCATCCTGTGTGAAGAGAAAGTAAAAAAGAAGATAAAAGTTTGAAAGTATTTGTTTGCATTACCTACTGATAAAAGAAAAAATAATAATAAAAGAAATATTAATATTAAATATAAGTTTTTTGTATTTCTTGGGCATTAACTATGTAACAATATCTAGACATTTTGTCTTGAAGAGTTTTAATTTTCAATGTTTATAATTTTAATTTTTCTGCACATTTTTAATATATTTTTTTCAATGCACAATTTCAATTTTTGTGGTTTCGACACATCCGTGACATTCACTAGCAAACTTAAAATTTAAACAAGTACAGAATTGAATTATTTAAAATTTTAATTAATTAAAAAAAAGGGAAGGGGAGAACAGTGGGAGGGGTCAATATTACATGGGAACATAGTCAAAAGGGAGATTTGCATGGTGCTATTATTTTGTTAAAAAAATATATATATTGAGAAATAGAGTCAAACTCAATTTTAACTTTGCTAGTGAATGGCACGGATGTGTCGAAACCGGTAGCAGAAAAATTAAAATTTAAGTAACAAAAGTAAGTACATTGAAAATTAAAACTCTTCAAAACAAAATGTCAAGTAAATATAAGTATTTATACGGAAGGTGGTCTTAGAAACTAACCTCGATGATTCTTACGGTGGATGTGTGACGATGAATGACGACAGGTGCACAGTCTGGAGACATTCCAAACTCGTGCCCAGTATCCGGTTGACAGCTGTCATTTAAAAAATCTTTCATATTGCTATCAGCAGTTCAAAATCTGTTTATTTTTTTCTTTCAATTAAACACATATTTAATATCACATCTACACCTACCTCATGTGTGATACACATTTTTGTATTTTTTTCTGTTAGCTGAATATTTTCTTGATCTGTTTACAGTTTACACCAAATCATAAAAACTGTATAAATATGTAAAAGCCGATTAGGGCGTTGATGATTAATAAAATAAAATAAAAATTATTGCCAGCTAGCCTTCCTCCGACTGGTGTTGGGTAGGACACGATTTCAGGGTGAGTTTATATGAGGTACTCAAATACTGAAATGAGTTGTTGAAGTGTCCCGCCTCAAATGAGGTGAGCTGTGGCAATATTTTCACATCCGTCCGGGGGGGGGGGGGGCGGAAAATCGTAAAAAATTAACACTTTTGAAAAGGTGAATAACTAGAAGCTTATTTCCAAATTAACGCTTCATTCGATACGCAAATTCGATAAGCAGTTCGTTGAAATCATTAAAAACTCTAATCCAATCGCTGTAGGTATCATCTAATTAGACAAATAAAAGTACTGTTTTATAAGTCCCTAACTGGCTGCAGACGGTTAAGAGCTGTTGGGACTCTTCTCTTATGCGACATAAAAAAAAATTAGGGTATGTTGTGAGGAGGAAAATAGACGTGGAAGAGGGTGGTGAAGAAGTACCTGGCAATTCAGATCTGTACGCCAAACGCGGTTAAAGCCATTTCAAGCAACGCTTCATTTATGTTCAACTCTTGTCTTCAGAGATTGCATCGTGGGGGGAATGAAACCTTCTCTGTAGACATATGTTTTTAAAAAAACCTCGCTTCATTTAAAAAGTGTATCTGTAAGCAAATAATATGCTACGATCCTTAAATGCTGTTATTAGGTATTTTATTGTAATTTCAGGTCTTATTATTTAACTCTCTATATATACATATATTTTTAGCTAAATTGTATTATTATTATCATTATTTTTTTAAATTTTTATTTTTATTTTTTATGTGTAGATACATTTTTATTATTATTCTTTTATTTTCTAAATCTCTTTCTACTAATTATTTCACGCTTATCTTATATAGAATCAACTTTCTAGTATTTAGCTAATTTGCACTAAATTTTGTTACATACATATGTGTTGCTTTTTTACAATTATTAAAACTGCATGTCTATACTTAATTACTGCAACCAATGTATAAAATGTTCATGTAAAGGCCCATTAGGGCGTGAATAAATAAATAAATAAATGAATAAATTTTTGAATTGTAATCTTTCACCAGGACGATACTAAGAGTTGATATATACTGCTCTAACTTGCAACCATACACTATATCTAATGATATTATTTTAAGTGAATTAAATAAATGTAAAATTGCACAACTTAATTAAATACAAAAACAATAGATTTATTTTAATCTTTTGTTTTTGCACATTTAAAAATGCTAATATTATTTTAATATTAAAGAGCATAATAGTGATAAAGCATTTACAAAAGAAACGTACATTATATAAAACCAATAATGCGAAATATGGCGCAGGTGTCGCAAATCATATACGCCTGTTTATGGAAGCACTAACAATTTTTACATCGTGTTGTTTTATGGAATAAACCATTAACTTATCATGCATGCACCTGCTCCAAATTATATGCTAATACGGAATAAGGTTTTGCGTAGGTATTTATAGGTTACACTTGCAACGTTTTAAATGCAAAAGTAAGTACATACATAACTAGTGACTAGTCACCAAAAATATTAAGGTGACAAATAAAAATTGACTACTATTATTTATTATTGAATAACCAAATTAATTTATCGTTTAGTCCCATTCTAGATATGTTTCCAATAAACCGCTCTGTTATTGCTGGAATTCCCGCAATTACCCCCCCTCCCCCTTTGACCTCCCACTCCAGCACCTAAATGTTTGGTATATATCTATCAATATTTTGTATCATAGGTTAGTTTTAATATTCTCCTGACGAAGGAAGGGTTCTTCCGAAACCGGTAGAGTGTAATTAAAATTAAAGTGGTCTAAAACAAATTTATATATTTTATTGTAAATTATGGCGAGCCACAAAGTTAATGCTTATTACGAACATGTGAAAAATTGACTAAATCCAAAAATGAGTAAAATATTTCATTTTGCTCCGTTTTTTTTTCTCTATCGATTTGCATCTTCGCAATATTTCTAGGAAAATAAGCCTGTCTTCAAAGACGTACATTTTATGTGTTAATTATATTAATAGATCTATATAATGTTGTTGTATAACAAAAAAAATCACATGTACGCGTCTACAAAAACAGGAGACAACATTTTTTGAAAAAATAGAAAACTTTCTTTACGATCTCCTGAACAATTAACAGTATATCCTTCATAGTATTTCAAAATTCGATATGTGTTTGGAAGCATGGCTATTGAACATTGTTTAGATACAAAAACACATAATTTAATTGAGTTCGTTGAGTTTAGCGGCTATAAACCTAAAGGAGGTTGAAAATATTATTCAGTTTTACCGTTTCGTCACAAAGTCACGTGCCGGTTGCAAACGCGTGCACATCGTATGTATACAGTAAAATTGAGATTCGTGATATTCCGGGAAACTTTAAAACTTCAGTATGGAGATAAAAATAAATTGTTTTATTATTAACGCCCTAGAGGACTGCTATTAACATGGAAATTTTACACTTGATTATAATATTTAAGTAAAATATGCTAAATATAATTGTGGTATTCGTAGAAAAGGAACAAATTTGTATTTTATAAAATTTAGTGCAAATTAGCAATTAATACGATGATGTAAGCCTGAAATAGATTTTTTTACAATAGCTCACACAGGAGGCCCCAAAGCAAATAATTCCCCTCGGGGCCTATGTCATCTTAAAAAACAAATATAACATAGAAAAACAAGTGTATCCGTATAAACATACAATATTATTTATGTCTGTTATAAACCAATAAAAGAGAATAAATACGAATGTAATTAGCGTATAAATTATTATAACAGAAATTTTAAAAAAATAACAGTTTGTACCAATAAAAACAAACAATTTAGTAAAAAAAATTAATATATATATATAACCTACATAATCTTTCAAAATTATCACTGATCCGTCAAGAATTCAGACAAGCTTAAATTATGTAGGACATGTAGGTTATATAATGTGGTGATATGTCACGGGTGTGCGCTAGTTATAATAATATTTTTGTATGCTAAATTCCTAAATTGCGCGTGTTTCCATTTTAGAACTGTCCAACGAAGGCCGAGGCGCGCAGAAGCGCGGCGAAGATCGCCCTCATGAACAGCGTGTTCAACGAGCACCCCAGCCGCCGGATCAGCGATGACTTCATTGAGAAGGCGGTCGCTGAAGCCCGCGCTAGCTTCAAGGGTGGACCCGAGGAGGCCGACAGCCCCAACACGGGAATTGGAGCCTTCAGGTAATCACCATCTTTCAGCTTTGAACACAAGCCACCCTCAAATGTTTCCCAGTTGCAACTCTCACCACCTCGAAGGTTTTTATTAATTTATTTTCGTGTTCAATTCGTGGAGCTCCATTAAATTTTTTTAAATTTCACTTCAATTAAATTTCTTCTTCTTCTTTTTCGATGGCGCTACAGCCCATTTCTAGACATGGAATTCAACATGAGTCTCCACCGCCCTCTGTCCTGGCCGTCGTCTTCTAATCTGCAACATGGAGTAGACCTCTTGCATCCTTCCTGACATCATCTTCCCATCTCAGCCTAGGTCTGCCCGCCTTTCGTTTACCTCCCGGGTGTCCTGAAAGAAGCTTCTTCGGTACTCGTGTGCTTGAGTTTAGCCTTTGTAGCCTTAAATGGGTAGAGTGTCTGGGAGCTTGGTAGATATCAATTCAATTTAATGATGTGATTATTAAGTTCTGCGAGTTTTCAAAATTTACTTGAACAATTAAAAATTAATAAACGAACTAATGACCCTCAAATAGCACTAATTAATAACGTAAGAGAATAATTTATTCCCCCTTCTTAGTATGTTTACAAAACTTTACAAAAAAACACATCCTAATAATTCACAGCAGTACCGTCATTATTAAACAATTAAAAACACATTAACATTTAATGAGGGGAAAACAGAATTCAAAGTACCCTAAATAATAGAGAATCTATTGTTACAATTATTTTCTCAGCAAATTGGATTAACTGGTAGTAAACTAATTTATATTTGATATTTAGAATCGTGTAATTGAGTCGTTGAAATTGATATTTAGAATTGATATTTTGATATCGAAATTGATATTTAGAATCGTATAAATAAGTCGTCAAAGTAGTTTAACGACAGTTTGAAAATAACATTTTAAGCCGAAACAGTTTTCACAATTATAAAAAACTAAAATACGTGCGGAACTTATAACATTATTAAATTTAATTTAAATCGTATTTTTAAAAAAAACCACCAAAACGCAGCCTGTGCATGAGTAATACAATTATATAAATTTATGAGTTATATAATGCAATAAAGTGCGTGGGTAATATAATTACATAAAAAAAAAATTCTGTACCTAAAAAAACAAACAGTGAGCATATAAGGCAAAAACAGTAAGTTTATAATTAAAATTTGTCTCAACAGTTGTACAAAAAGTGGACACAATACTCAGTTTGTGAAAAACATAAAGTGATATAAATTAAATAAATAATATTTCAACATCTGTATGGTTAAGCCATAATTTTAACTCTTTTAAGAATTGAGGTAATTTAGTTGTCGCTTGAAATTTTTTCGGTAAAAGATTGAAAGCACGAGGTCCAATAAAACAGCTGTGTGTTTGCATTTGTTTCGGGTATATAAAATATAGTATTATTTCTAATTTTGATTTTTTTTTTTTCGGATTTGTTATTTATTTTAAAGATATATTTCATAGTTTGCAGTATAAATAGTTGAGATGAATAGATTAGATAGTTTAGATTCTTCGAGTGATAACATGATGTTGAGTTATTTGTCCTGATGTTTGTTGACCTGATACATTGTCCATCATCACACCCCTGATAACCGTCGTAAGAGGTCAATCAAATCGTCAATTTTCGGCAGCTTGCCTACTCCATATTACCGCGTGGTAATTTTCGCATGGGATTGTCGGGAGCCCACAAGCTGTCGCGTTGCCGCATGCAGCGCACGCACCCGCAAGGTCAATCGTGAACCCCTCTCATCCTTCTGCTGATGTACAGGAATGTATATGCATTATTTATACACATACACTCGTATAATAATACCTCCTGAATGTAAACTATTCAAAACTGTGCTTTAGAATTAGTTATAGCTGATAAAGGGCAAAGGCAGGTGATTGTTGATCTATGAGAAAAAAATTTATACCCGCGAGAAGAATATAAAATAATGGTACGTACATATATTGGTGAATTTAAGTATAGATATTGTATTTCTTAGCTCCTCACTAGGGGGTCCCGTGCCGAGGAGAACTTAATTTATTTATCTTCTATGTCGTTTTTAGTGTCTTTATTAGGGTTTTTCATCGACCTCTTTTAGCCATATTTTTATTCTTGATTTGTTCTCATTAAATTTTTTTATCAATATTGTCTTGGGGAAGGATGTTGTCGAGCTTTGTTGCAAAGTTAGTGTAGTTTTTTTGTCCAAATGTGGTTTTATAACTTGAAATGTTTTCTATGTCAATTTTATTCGATCTAGTATGGATGGATGCACGGTCTAGTAGAGGATTCAGTATTTTTGAATAGCTTCAATTATATATTTTTGGCATATATTCGGTTTTAAAATTTATTGAAAATGTCAATCTAAGGCGTTCCAAAGGGTACTTTCAGTGTGGTGATTCCTTTTTGAATTGTATTCAGGTTGTTTTAACGATTTTCTCGGATATACCTTTACATAATTTTATGAAACTTTTTTTTGGTTTTTTTTCAACAGCGTTGAGTAACATAACCACTTAATAACAAAAATTTCTGAAGAGTTGCGAGACAAAAGTGAAAATATATTTTATAAAATATAGTTATCTTTGTGAATCGAAGACAACGCCGGGGAACTTTTGAAATAATTCCAACAAATGATTTCCAATATATCTTCAAATTTACCACATTTTGGCCAGCGAACGCTGAAAAATGCTACCCGCCTAAACATATAATTTTGAGTCCCAAGGATAAGGATTCAATTCCCAAGCATCGCAATAATTTAATTTTTTTGGCGCTGTTTATTTCGATGAACCTCACAAAAATGATCTTAAGGCTATAGTAAGATATATCGTTCCAAAGTTAAAGACACATTTTAGAATCACTCTTGATCGCTCCACCCTCCCATCATTTGAAATCCAAACATTTGGTTTGAAGAAACTACGTTATTTTGCTAATCACCAAAGCAGTCTTCAGAATAGGTTGCCGAAGCATTGAGTATCTGGGGGACCAGCTTCGGTCGCGGCGATGTCCAACATATCCTTTGTATTTCTTCCTTTGGCACGCCGATATAATATTAAAAGCTCCAGATCGACTGCGAATGCCTTTGGGAGTACGTGGTCTCGGTGGCTCTTGCGGCGTCTGGCCGTACCGCGCCGCCCCGCGCCCGCCCCGCGCCCGACCCGTGAGATAGAGACGCGCGGACACGCTCAAACAATACTCACTAACGCGCTGATTGAATCGGTAATGTACCACCGGCATTTCAACCATCAAACAACCAATGCTGTGAATGTTATTTCTGAAATGAATAATTAATAATCTTGTCTTAACCTTAACCTGGCAACACGCAAATTAATTTTCATTAAAATACAACCGTCTAATCTGTTTATATTTTTAAGTAAAACAAAACAAAGTATAATGCATGGTACAACCGAAGAACTGGTGAATTTAAATCAATATTTGAGCTTTCGTTTTTGAGTAAAGCTTGTCCAAAGGTGGAATTTTTTAGATCAATTTTGGAAAAAACCGACATTAGGGGTCAATTTCTACTGTTTAATGAATTGTAAAACATGTCAAATCATAGACCCGACTACAAAAGTTTTAATCCCTGCCGAAAAAAAACGATAAATTTTTCTTTTAAAGTCGAAATTTACAAATTTCTCGCTTGTATCTACCTAATACGAGTTTTCAGACACCGTGGAAAATATACGTTTTTTTGTAAATTAAGACCAAGATTTAAAAAAAGTCACTTTAATATTTCAATCATAGATTCCGTTACTTTGTATTAAAAACTATTATGGAAATTTTAAATATAAAACCATGTACAAACTTTGGCTAAATATGTATAGTGTTCTGACAAACCCCAATGACAGTGCTTTCTTTTCATATAAATTAAAATGTTTCTTTTGTTGCTTCCAGGTTCATGCTGGAAGCCAACAAGGGTCGCACCATGCTGGAGTTCCAGGAACTGATGACAGTCTTCCAGCTGCTCCACTGGAACGGCTCCCTGAAAGCCATGCGAGAGAGACAGTGCTCCAGGCAAGAGGTGGTCGCTCACTACTCCAATCGCGCCCTGGACGATGACATGCGCGCGCAGATGGCCCTGGACTGGACTGCACGTGAGCGTGAGGCTGCAGGTGCACTTGCACGTGAGCTTGCACGTGCAGAGAGGGAGTTGCGCACGGCGCGCCTAGCAGGGAGGGAACTGCGCTTCCCCAAAGAGAAGAAGGACATCCTTATGCTCGCGCACGCGCAACTTAGCGCTGCGGGAAATAGTTAAATTCATAACAATTCGAATGAACAGTAGTAGCCATCTTGAAGAATAAAAACTGTTTTTTAATTTTGCAAATAGAGCTGTCAGTTCCAAGATCAGATCAAATCATTGGGGACGGATTGTTTCACAGAAATTGAAGTGTAATTGGCCAAAGGTCCCTTTAAATGCCGATTCTAACCCGTTTCAGCTTTTGAACAAATTGTGATCAGCAGAAGGGGACAAGTAACATGTTGTTAAACTTGTCAGCTTATTACATTTTGATAGAAAGCTGAAACGCGCCTAGAATCGGCGTTTAACGGGGAGATTTCAAAAATGGCGCTGAATGGCCATTTGATGACAATGTTACATTTGAAATTCTGTGAAACCACTGCCCAATTGAAGTGGCAATCTCATACAAATAAATGCCTCTTTTCACGCTATCCTCGTTATTTTAAGTTGCATATTTTCCAAATGACATATTTTCAGAAATACTAATTTCTGTTGTGTGTCTCTCCTGCCTAACTTTAGTTTAATGAACTCCAGAACTCCGATTTACTTTGAATTTAAGGGTTTTTGAAGATTTCAGACCAGCGATTAAAAGTGCCTACCTTTATATAATATTTTTAACAGTAAACTATTTTAATTGGCATTTTCAAAATTGGAACTGATTTTGATATGCGAAGCTATAATAAC
Source organism: Limnephilus auricula (assembly GCA_951813805.1). Taxonomy (NCBI): domain Eukaryota; kingdom Metazoa; phylum Arthropoda; class Insecta; order Trichoptera; family Limnephilidae; genus Limnephilus; species Limnephilus auricula. The sequence goes on from OX638390.1 coordinate 1,293,832, forward strand.
AATTCCTGTGTACAACGCGGATGTCTTAGATGGCTCTATATTTTTTGTGCTCAAGTAGAATCAAAATTGCCTTCACCTGAAAACCATGTAAATAAATTGATATTGGCACACACTAAACTTCTCAAACCCCTCAACAGTACTAATAATTAGTTTACAGAAAGTAAAGTTCATTCGAATGAAGATATTTCTACTGAAACTAACTGATAGATAGATTTAAAGGAGGTAGAAAACTCTACGTTAAAAACATCTCGCCAAAAAAGTTCTAAATCTCCTCTCACTGCGTTTTTAAAATGCATCATTCGACCAACACAAGGTTACGTAATAATTATTTAACGAATTTTATTACGTTTTGTAAATATGTAATGTTAATTTAAAATTAATAAAGTGATAATAATTTGTATGTTTTAACGAATATTATTTAGTGTGAGATAAAACTTGTTTAATAATAGATTAGTTTAGATTTAAACGTGAGTTTAGTAACCCCTCAGGCCTCGGGCATATTCTGTCAGAATGTCACAGTATTTCTGCTTTGCAATAAAATACAAATAAATGGAATGCTTCTGAATGTATCCGAAAACAAATAACTGTTTTTGAAAGATGATGAAAAAAATATATCATTTTTCAAATATAAAAACTGAATGCAAACATAAAAAGTGGTAAAAATGACCAAGTTTTTTTTTTCTAACTAAAATTACTGATAAAGAAAACCAACAAAAACACACCCCTATTTTATTAGACAAACGTATTAAAATCGTTATTATCACCTCACTTTCTGTCGTACCTTGTAAAAATGATAATTTTTTTTATTTAAAAAGGAGTGTACATTTTAAATTTTATGTGGTTAAGTTTTTGATTTGAAAATAATGCGCGGTGATTTCTCTTTTTAAAGCCGTTTATCACTATGATAGTAAGGGAGACACAACGATTTCTATGAGACTTATACAGAGTGTAACAGGACGTACCCGAGAGATTTTACCCAGCGATTCCTGAGCATATTTGGAGTAATAAATGTATTTGTCATTTTGCTGTCCGATGATATTTTTTTCTATTAAAAGCAAAAATATTTTTTTTCAATCACACGTCGCTACTGATCCCATAGCTATCGGAAATACCGCGTCGCGATTGGTTTGAGCGAAACATGCGCGGTTTCGTGCATGCGGCATGCGCTAGAATGAGACACAACGCTTAAAATATGTACGCGCTTCTCTAGAAATAAACTCAGTTGCGACGCGTGGTGGAAAAATATTTTTAATGTTTTTATTAGAAAAAAAATGTCATCGAACAGCAAAATGATAAATACATTTATTACTCAAAAAATGCTCAGGAATCGCTTGGTAAAATCTCTCGGGTACGTCCTGTTACACCCTGTATATAAATAAGCTGTTCTCAAAAGCGAACAAATTAGCCTGAGGGGTTAACGGTTCTACTCTTTGATGAAATAATAATTACACGTCATTACATCAATTTTACTCCAAGCATGTATTGGAAATAACAATAGACAATTCAGTGTTGTTGTATTTATAAAATAATGTATGGTGTCAAACCTGTTCCTTTTATTTCCTATGGAAATTGGGGAAAAACTTTCAGAGCTCTCGTAATAAATGTTATTTTCTTTATTTGTTGTGTATTTAGACAATCTCAAAACATTCTAAAATTACATTTAAAATGCACACTCTATTCAGCAGTGAAAAAATAATATTTTTTTAGAAAATGTTAAATTTAATATATATATACTGTCTTGCCAAAAGACAAATACTGCGCAACCTTAATATATAATTATTTTAACCTGCTTTTCATCAAGGTGATGCATTACAAAACAATGCAAAAACACGTGATGTAGGTTTGAAAGTTCAATCCTGTAGAAATAGTTTAGATGCTCTAATTAAATACTGCGAGTAGACCACGTGTTTGCCGTTGTAATAATCGAGAATTTTGTTTGATTAATCTTTTTATAAACCCAAATAAAATTATTTCAGGCCTGTTAATACTGCTTTAAAGTTATGGTTTTATTGCAAAGTGAAAAATGAAATTATTTACAAAATGATAGGTAATACCTATTTAATAAATGAAAACAGACGGCTGGTGATAAACGGGAATTTGAACGTTATCGTTACCTATATAAGGAGTGTTATTGTTATCGACCTGATTCCGATTTTTACATGAGTGGTGCATCACCTTAAAATCCAATAATATCTATTACCAGATATAACAACGGCTTAAACAATGTTACTTTGTACAGATCAATTATAGTGCCTTATTTTCTCAATAATATATATAAATAATTCTCATTAAAAATAATAATAATTTAACACAAGTCGACATATTCTAGTTTAAGAAAGAAAACATAGCATTACCTATATAAATAACATTATTTTTAGAATTGTTTTAAGTTCATATTATATGTTTGTTTATTGTCATGATCTCACTTACTTGTCACAAAATTATTTTGTTTTATGAATGGTTAATTTATTTTATCCGTTGCATTTCGAAAATTCAAAAAAATTATAATTCGTTGGTTGTTATATTATTTTGAGTGTTGAATTCCCGTCTATGACGGAGAAATAATTATTTTACTGATCTTGCAAAGCTGGTCATTCTCAAAAAAAATTATTTCGATTTTTTTTTAAACCTTTTTAAATTTGTCTTTGAATACCATCTCCTTTCATATTATATAATTTTGTATTTCAATCCATTTTTCAATTTCCAGTCACATTTCTTCAATTATTGTGTCTTTATAAATAATATTGATTTACTCGTGTGGCTCAATTTTCATAAATCCATATTTAATAATATTGTCTAACAATATCTTGTTTGTATTTATTAGACCAAATTAATTTCCTAAATACATTTATGATTTTGTTACATTTTTGTTTGTAAGAACATGTTATGTATACATGTAACTTAACGTTTATATTAACGATTATAATACTTATTAAAAAACCTGTACCACATTTACATCTTTAAAAAATGTGCTTAAACAATGTTTTTATATTTATTTGCTTCTATAAACTTCTGTGAAAGTGCTTATAAAATTATCTGCCTTTGATTAATTAACCAATTTTTAAGAATGTATTTTGATTACTACTGTTTAACTTTTTACATGTATATCTAAATCTTTAGTTGCAGTTATAAAGTCTTTTATATGTCAAACATTGTGAAATTAATCCAATAATGTGATAATTACAAATCTTTTATCTTCGAATTTAAAATCTTTATGTGTCATTTTGTTTTTTGGTTAAAGTTATGTTTTTCATGAAAGCAATAAATCAAGTCAAGTATAAATAAAATATGTTTTTTTTTTCAACTCTTCCACGTCACAAATTTCATAAAATTGTTGGAGACCGTAATATAAACACAATTATATTTTTTCAAACACTATCTAAGGTAAGGTTATGTTAGGTTAGGAGGAGATGGAGGTTTAGATAAATTTCTAAATTGTCATTGAACATAAGATATTCATAAAAAAAAGATTACTCGTAGATAAAAATACAAACTCTGTCGTTGGATGGAAGAAAAGAAATTAACGAAAACATGCAAATAAAAAAGTTTACTACTAGATAAAAATGTAGATATTAATATAAACATGCCAATAGAAATGATGAACTCTAAAAAAGCTGATTATTACATGATTATTAATTCATATAAATTGGTTGACACCGAAATAAGATATCCTTAAACGCAGTGTAGGTATGTACCTGCATCTGTCCTTAGTTTACAGACTAAAAATAATAAAAAATCAATCCTTGGTCATAACAATTAACATAGCCTTAATAGGGTACCAGAGAATACCGGAAATTAGTCATTTTTACAACAAATTCCAAACGTATTGACTCTTTTTTACAAAAAAAACATAAATTGATTTTGCAAGATTGTTATTTTATCTGGTAAAGGCATTTTTTAAACTTTGAAAACCTAAGTGTATTTTTAATATACTAAGGTTATACCGTTGGTCGTTGGCAGACTTCTTCAATTTTCAAACGATAGATTCTATTAAACAACACAAATTTCAAATCATATAATCGTACAATAAAATAAATCAATATATAATCTAGTCAACACAGTTTTCAAAATTAAAATTTTAGTTAAATTAAAATCATTAAAAAATAAATCCGAGAACATGTTTAATGACAAAAATACCTCAGTTTTTCTATTTATTTAAAGTTTAACAAACTAAAATATTTAAAAAAAAATTTACACACTTATTTTGTTTACACATTATTAAAAAAATCATAAATACTTATGATCAAAAAATAATTACACTATGTTTAATAATTTATCATCGTTTGTTTTGAGCATTTTTATGGCTTACTTGAATGTACGTATATATTAAAGCGAGTTTTGAATGAAATAAATCTATATTAAATTTTTAATTTTAAAATTATTTTTTTTTAAATTTTTTAAATTAAATTAATTTTTTTATTTTAATTCTAAAAATCTGATACGGGGAATAATCAATCTTTCTCATTGGAACCTCACTGTACAGTTGCAAGCATTTTAAACTTTTATTCTCAGCCGTTGGTCAATCGAGCAAGTTTTGAATTAAATAAATCGATATTAAATTTTCAATTTAAATAAATTGATACGGGGAATAATAGATCTTTCTCATGGGAACCTCCCTGTACAGTTGCAAGCATTTTTAAACTTTTATTCTCAGCCGCTGGTCAATGGCTCTTAATAAGTTATTTTTTTATAAACACTAGGACTGGAAATCAACTCAACACACATTTTAACCAGCAATATCGAAATATTTGTATAAAATGCCTACCTCAAATTGAAATATGTTTTAGGAAACCGTATATTATACCAACAAAAATGCACCAAGATAAATTGCCAAACAGATCCGAAAGAAAAATTTAAAATAAGTCTAAACAATATAATGAAAACATGTCGTTAATGGCGACTCATTATGAACGAACAACGAAGTGGGTATATTGTTTTTGACGAGGCGGCCGCCGCGCCGCAGTCCGGGATATCGTCTTGCGATGATTGACTGTGAATGCACAGTGAAGTGCCCACAGAATTAGGCAGCGCCAATTAGGAAATATGCTGCGCGCAAGAAAAGGTATTTGCGAAGAGGCTGCGTACTGCGAAAGACAAAGGCTCGCAGGATCCGTCTCGAGGCACAAATACGTACAATGCAGGGGACAAAGAATGGGAAAGGTGGTATTGCGGTGCTCTACCTCAGTGCACTTTCAAGTTGAGCACATCTAATTATCTTTCATTCTCTCTCACATTGATGTTTTTTTACCTGGACTGAATTTACTAATTGTGGAATCCATTATAAAACTGTATTTTACTTTTATCTAATCGCATGATAGTTTAAAAAAAATAAATGTAGGATCCTATTTCGGCCCTCAACAAATACCAGGAGCAAAGGAATCGATGTGGTATAGGAGTAGATAAATTTGTTAAATAGAAACGAAAAAATTCCTTTGGGGGAAAAACAATTTCGTCCTCTTTCTAATCGTTAATCGTGACATAAGAGCATGGGCAAATAATTCGCAAAACAAAAATATACAAAATTAAATTAGTTCGGTGGGTGGGTTTTCTAATATTTCTCGGATACCCGGAGCACAGAAAAAGGAATCGGTAAGGGGGGGCATAGTAAGGTGATCCTCGTGTACTTGGTTTATAATGACTCGTGTACTTGGTTTCACTCGTTCGTCCATGTCTTCGTCTAAGAGCACAAAATAAAGAGATGGTTAATAGGGGCGAAAAACTAATAATGAGAAATGTAATTTGGTGCTGATAAGAGAGTTTTTGATGATCTTTTTAACCGTCCATAAGATACCAGAAGCACGGAAGAAAGAATAGTTGCAAATAAATACGCTAAAATAAACAATGAATGCTTATGTACTAGAATGCTAAATAAAATAAAAAAATACGGTGGTTCTGATGACGTTCTGATGACGAGTTTTGCAATAATAACGCCCCCTTTCTAATATAAGCCCACAAATACACGTACATGTCCGATTTTACTTTCCGATGGTCTGATCAGACTATCGGATCGGACTAACCAAATACACGTTCGATTTTTGTGGTCTCAGCCGTTTCCGATCTATCTAACGAAACACTACTACACTACTACAATCATATATAATCTATGGCGCAATTTATTTATTTATAGACTTTCTCCCGGGACAAGTGCTTTTTTCCCCTCGTACTATTTATGGTAATGCCTTCAAAGGACTAAATAGCTGTCACGCGTAATAATAATTACACAGCAGAACTTGTTAATAAACAAACAGTTTTTTCTATAAATTGAATAATAATATTACAATACTCGTATAGGCTTATTCATACTTTTATACTGCAGTCATAAATAGGTCGGTGTCAATACTCATTTGCAAACTGGCGAATCAGGAGAAAAAGTAGGAAGTGTATTTTTTTCTATGTAAAAGTAGGCAGTGTGCACCTTCAGACAATAGGATCGGTAATAATTGGACGTCCGATACGATAGTTGGATCAGAATTGATCGGATGTGTATGAACTGCTTCAACTGATGTAGTGTGGCGCAAACGCTTCATGGAAATCGGACTATCGGATGGAAAAATCGGATCAAATCGGATCGTATTCCCGGCCCACGTCGAACCTCAGTAGATACCAGGAGCACAGGAAAACGAGACGGTTTGGCAAGGGCAAAAATAATCAGCTGAAACAAACAAAAACGCTAAAATATAATGCCGAATGGAGGTAGATAGCCGCAAGTTTCGGGTGACGGGTTTTCGACACTTAAAAAATAACGTCCTTTTTATAAAGTTAATCGGGCCTCAGCGGATACCAGGAGTACAGCGGACTGATTCGGTGCGGGGAACTGAAATAATTTCAGTGAGAGCTTGCGGCGGGGGGTGGATGGAGTGAGTGGGGGGAAGGAGGGGGGGGGGGGGGCTTGGGAACCAGACTCGTACAATTGAATACCCGATTCTGGGAAACGGCCAATCAATTAAATTCAAAAGAGTCGCGCGGCAGACGTCACTGGCTTAGGTCATAGAACTTAGGGGTTATGTTTTATTCAACAATTAAAAATGAACTTTTTTGACATGTTTTTCCAAAATATTAAACATTGTGCAACTCTATTTGGGTGTAGGTACAACCAAATCATTTTAAATAGACCCTTGCTCATGAAGTGGTGTACTGGATAGATCAAATCAATATTTTTATTTAATAATAACTTTATTGTAGAATTTCGGTAAATATTAAATAAATCACACACCTTGTGGTGTGACATATTTAAAAAATTAAACACTGATTTTGCGTAAAACCACCACTTTCAATTAATTTGTTAGTCAATACTGTACTAATTAATGTGTACCCTGATGATGCTTGAGCAAAGCGAAACCGGTCGGTAAATAATTGAAATTCGTGGTTTTACGCAAAACGGGGGTTTTATTTTTGTTTAATAATAACTTCGATTGTTAAGAAGCAGAAAAAATAAACAAAAAAGATGACTATAACATTGTCGAATTAAATCGTGGATCTTGATTTAAACTGAATTAATAAACGTAATTTTTTGGCAATTGCGGAGCATTGGGACAAGTTAAAGGTTCATTGTAATTGTTCCTCAATTTGGGAGGCGGGTATGGGTACCGCCGCCCCGGAAATCATTTATTGGATAAGCAACACTCTGCCGTAGGTCACCCCAAGTGGTTTTATGACTTGAAGGGTTGCCCGGATTCATCAGGTGAGGTTGGTCTATGTCTTGGCGGCTAATTCGTTTTCCCACATACTGCGTAGCGGGCCGGAGGGAGACCTAACCTAGACCTCTCCAGCCGGACTTTCTCGACCCATCGCCTTGCACCGCAGTGAGAGGGATGGATTCATACGTCCGTCACTCCTAGATACATTAACCCCCAGATTCCAACGAAACCCTCATACCTTTTTCCTTCCCAGAACTTCCTTTCGTTCGATTTCATAAAAAGATTCTCCACACATCATTTCCCAAAGATGACATTAGCCCTGAGGAAAAAAAATCCCTGTGTTAATGTACAAAAATCCTAAATGCTGTTCCCAAGGTTCTGTAATGCCTCTGCAATATTTCGATACCGAAAAGAGGGTACACTCGTTTCCCGCCTTACATCGCCACCGACTAGCAAGGCAGCTTCCTTGAGGGATCGCAATGAATTTGCTAGTTATTTCCATCACCGTGCTGCATCCTGCTACTAAATACAGTTGTTTAATCTTTTCTCAAGTGGCTGGTCAGACTGGTGACTCCGTCAGCCATCTTGGATTAGGGAGTCACAGTGACAGCTCCAGAGGATCCAGTGGACAAGTGACAACGTGGCAGTGTGACAGTGTGACAGCCATCAATAAAGTCACCATTCCTGATCGATTCCCATAAAACCGGCTTTTTGCCACTTACCGGTTACTTATCTCCCAATCAATAATCGTATTGTTTTATTGGAAGTATCCACACTATTATGTCCTTTTGGTTGAGCTGAGAATACGTTATATTGTTTCCATAAAACCAAAAAACATACGTTTTCAAACACGAGTTTCTTTACAAATTATTAAAGAAAAAATTGTAGACATAGGTGGTTAGTTATTAGGCTTTAGACTTAGACAAAATTTCCTTTATGGATGTTAAAAATAGAACTCAATGCTGTTTTGTACATTTATTTATATTTAAACGCCCAAAGGGCTTTTACATACATAAAGCAATACATGTTTCGATTAATTACAGTGAAGAGTTAGAAGTGAATAAAATAAAGGTAAGTAACAGAAAATATAAAGACACATAATATAGGTTAGATAAAATATGAGTTGACAAAATGTAGGTAATACAGAATATAAATAAAGTAAAAATAGATAGGCTGCCAATATCCTCCAAATCAATATTAATAGGAATTAATAAAAATGTATAAAATTGGTATTTACAATAGTTTATGAATTAAGTAAAAATAGTTCGCACATACGGCGTTTAAAGTTTGCCAAATTCAAATTATTGTCAAATACATCAATATTGTTTAAATATTGATTACCAAGACTATGTAATAAACATTCTTCAACTATTAAAGATAAAGGTGCAAAAATATCAATTTAAGTTACAATAATATTCAATTTGGGATGCGGTTATGGGTACCGCCGCACCGGGGATGATTCATTGGCTAACCAAGACCCTGCCATAGGTCGCCCCAGTGGTTCACCACAAATGGTGATTTAGCAGGGGGGGCCGGATTCAAGGAGTGAGGTTTGTCTACGTCTTGGTGGAAACTGCGTCTGCCCGTGAGATGTTCCAATAAAGTCCTGCTGTGGCGGTAAAAGGGTCTCCCTCAACCAGTCTCACCCGATCCGGCCTGCCAACCAGTTAATGGGCAGAATCATCCGTCGCCAAGATCCTAACAAACCTCACCCCTCTGTACCCGGGCACTCCTTGCTTTGTCACCAAACATAGCGAAACACTTTGGCTGACCATTGGTGCAGAGCTTTTTGTTATCCAATAAATGGATCCCGAGGCGGCGGTACCCATACTCGTCTCCCAAATTAGATAACAAAATAATGAAGACCTAGAGTATTGAGAGAAAACGACAAAAAATTGCATAATAATGCTAAACAAATAGGTGATATGAGTACTCGTACTATGGACTTGCTTTGAAATTAAATTATCAGCGTCTGATTTCTGTTTATGGACATGACTTTCTAGCAGACTGGTGAATATCGTACTTAGCCCTCAGGAAATATCAATAAATTTAATCATTTTCACAATAGTAAAGTTTGCACTGAGTTGATGTCAATATCCCCGGGCAGTAAGATGTAAGGTCGATGGTTAAATATTGTTCTGTAATTTCAATTGTTCAATGGCGCATCCGACCTTAGCTTTGTATTTTCACGTAGTAACTAACTTACTAGGATAATAAAGATATATTTAAGACTCTGCAGTACAGTATATACAGGATTCACGCTTACAATAATAATGCTTAGATGATTTGTTTACAAATTTATAATTTAAAATTTTCCTGCTAACTACAGACTAGACCAATCATTATAACAACTTATGGCTAAAAAAATGCATCCTCCGATTCATCGATCGCTGATAGAAAACTATATGTACAATGCATTTGACCAATGAACGCGATGCTGCGTAAAAAGAACCTATATTAGGGACAAAAAAAAAATACCTGCAAAGCGGAAGGAAACTGGGAATAGACAGAATGGTAATTGTCAAAATAGTCGTTTTTAAATTTCAATTTAGGTCTATGAAAATTTCCAACCTCCTTTATTGTATGGCAACAACGACCATATCTACTATCAGAGAGTAATTTAATTCTTCAATTCCGTTTTGCCAAATAATGAAGGTGGACCGAACAGACACGCGAAAGCGATCAGTTTGAGACAAAACTCAAGACATAAGGCCTCTGAAGATGGACAGTGAGATCCGTCTGAAACGTCAGTAGTTAAAAGTCCTTCTAAGGACTAAGTTACGCGGGTAAACCGAGAAAATTATTTTACACCTCACACCCGTGAAAACCTTAACCAGAACATATATATATATATATATATACATGCACAACCATACATACATATATATAATCTTAATGTTTGGCTAGTAGTTCGTGTAGGTACATGTAGATTTATTAAATGCAGGAGTTCACAACAATCGAATTTAGAGTAATAATTTAATTAATGGTAATAGTTTATTTTTAATCTTTTATATTTATTATGTGATAAATTGAAGATGCCCACTGACTTAACATGATTACTATCCTCCATTAGTATTCTGGGCAATGAAGAGTACTTATAGTAAGGTAGTTAGTCCCATAAATTCCGAACTGAAAAAAAAACGACTTTTATTAATCTGGTATTGGTGGAAACTATATAAGTGGATCATAAAAGTAATGGAAATAGAATGCATAAAACATGTACAATCTTTGGCAAAAGTGTCCATTTATATCTTGTACCAATGAGGTATCATATTATTATTTGTATCTTGTACCAATGCATTATGTATAAGACGCATAAAGAAAACAATTAGATATTTATCTATGTCCATAAACAGAATCTTGTGCGCAATAATCATCACATTAACCTGTATTCTGAATAATTGCGCGTCTGTGGCTCTCCATACGCGGTTGTTAGTACTGGACATCAATGGTACTGGATCGTTCTCCGTGAATATGTCCCGGCACATCAGTTGATTTTAAGCTCGGCTTGGTTGGAAAGTCGAGCTTAGAACATCTTGGAACATTATATATATTATTCGCATCCTCATATACATATATATATATACGAGATATTCGCATCCTCATCCGCAAATGCGGATTATTCGCATTAATTATTAATTATAGGAAAAAATTGGAATAAAAGCAAATGTGTAAATTTATTGAAAGATTATATAAGAAATAGAAAAATATATGCCAAAATAAATAATACTTTTAGTAAATCAAAAAAAGGATCTGCAGGAGTTTCACAAGGTTCCATATTGGGACCTACACTGTATATAATTTATGTAACTATACTGAAAAAACTTTTCTCTTTTGTTAAGCATTTTGTATTCGCAGATGATACGGCATTGGTCATATCACATAAATATCTAAAAATTGCAATTGAACTCAAGCAAATTGACTTTAATCAACTTTGTAAATGGTCACATGATGCAGGTCTAATAATAAATGCTAAAAAAAAACAAAGTTATGTATGTAAGATCGCCAAATGCCAAATTTCAATTTAATCCTAATATTATTTCTCATAATTTTAATTGCATCCATAAAAATATTCCAACTAATTGTAAATGTGAAAGCTTAGAATTAGTTACGGAATATGTGTATCTTTGTGTTACAGTAGATGGCAATAAGGTAAAATATATGGTGAAAAATTGGCTATCGGAAAAAAATATATTTATTATTATATGTACGAAAAATTGTTAAATCTGTAGATATAAAATGTAAATTATAACTTTTAAAATGTATAATAATAATATATATTAACTAAACTATAAGCACCTGTTGACAAGCCAATTCAATTGGCTTAGCAGGACTTTTCAGTTGATATGCATTAACTATTATTTTAATAAAATATAAAAAAATTAAAAAATTCAGACATCTTCATCCGCATCCGCATCAATTAATGTGGAGCTTTTACATGTGAAGAAAGTATGCGGGGCCAGAGTGGCGCGTGCTTCGCGCGTGTTTGCTAATTGCTATCTTCGTTAAATAAAAATAGGAAGGCACACATTGGTGACAAGAACGTAGTGGTTTTGTTTTAGTTATCGATATATAATTCCCATTGTGAATCAATTACAGTGTTTGTTTACTATGGTTATGCGTGTTTTTTTGCGTGGTTGAGGAATATTTCTATTTACGTATTAAAAGAAAAAGTAAATAAAAGTGCCGCCACTAATAAAAAGCAGTATCTGGACTTATTTTGTATTACTTTTTTATTAAATACAATTTACCAATTTTAAAATTAATATATGATTAAATAAAACATATTAAGATTAAATCGATTTTTATTTATTTATGTACTGAAAATTGAAATATAAGATGCGGATGCGGATGCGGATTTCAGGATTAATTAACTAATAATCCGCATCTGACTATTTTTGATTGATTATCAATTAATAACATCGTCATTTCTCATCGCTCGATGAATATAAGTGTCCATACTTTTATAATTAGTTATTATATATTATAATTAGTTAATTAGTATAATATTATTATAATATTATTTAGGTAAATGTCAGATTTTGCATGTTATGACTTCTAGCGCCTCGGTGTCTAAAAAGGTACAATTGGTGTCTAAAAAGAGAAGTTTAAGCGATAGATTTAGCACGCTTAAATTGGAGCGAGGAGTCCATATATGTAAAATTAGGCAATTTACGTAAATTTCGGTGGAAAATATTCAAATATTATATACGTTAATGTCAGATTTGGCATATGACTACTAGCGCCTCGCGGCTAAAAAAAATATTATTCTGCGGCTTATCGAAGCTTGAGCGGTAGATTTAGCACGCTTAAATTGGAGCGAGGAATGTCGTTCATAGCAAGGATACGGACTGGCTAATATACCATGCCATGAGAATATGTCACTCGAGAGGGGTCTAAACATACGCGTAGTGCCTCTGTGGCATCACTCGCAGCGTGATGGTATCAAAGGCCTGCATGGCAATTGGCAATGCGCATTGAGTATGCGCGCAACCTCCAGCAAAAACCCCGCGTGCGTTGGCCAAATGAGAAAACTTCTTGAACAGGATACTGGCAAAAAGTCCTCTCGTTAGTACAATGAGCTTCCCGTTGGAGGCTTTTGATAAGCAGAGAAGCACTTCATCGAAAAGTTTTGCAATTATTGTCAACTGAAAAAAGCTTTAATACTCTTGCGTAGTTTTCGTGTGACCTAAAAGTATTTATCTTGGGGAATTTTCTAGAGAAGCAAAGCATAGCTAAGATATGTAGTGAATGTTAAAACTAAACATGGACGCAATTTTATAGGTGGGATTGTCACCCAATGATTGGGGAATATAACTCGAAGAAGTGATGAAGAATGGGGGAAAGTGGTAGGTACCTACCTGGCAATTAATATCTGGTTATTAAATGTAATATTTTCACTTCCAGTGATTGTGATTACTTGATGTATGTTCGGGAATCTTCAATAAAACTCGTGATTCTTACTTATTTATGTTATTGCATAGTTTACACTGAATATTAACTGGACCTAACGTCCGTTCAAATAGATAATAATAGTAATATTTGGATGATTTGCATAGCTTGTTTTGTAAAAAATCAACTCAGGAGCTTAACTCAAACGTCCGTTGTAATGGATGCTGTGTGTATTACTGAAGCAAGGGAACTCGAAACTGAAAGTGCCCAGCTGTCGATCGGATATCATCGGATATTTCGGATACATCGGATCGGATATCGGGTATAAAACGGTGACAATTGACCCTCTCCTATAGTACTACTTTACTAACTTCTGTTGAGACACCTCGAAACTACATATATGGAAACAGAAACCTATCTGTTGAAGGATATTGAAAGAAGAAAGAAGGACATTGAAACTGCATACAGATTCCTATATACTACACTAAACACGTCTAAAGCCATTTAAACCAGTGTTCAGATTCTGAAAGTGGGGTGATAAAAAGTGGAATATCACAAATATTATCATTTTTTAACTAAAAACACAAAAAAACACTAGATTTCAGCTTGTATTTATTTTTTATGTTTTGATCGTGTCAACCTATTTTCTATAAAGTAATATTCTGAAATATCATGAACGAGCAACAATAAAATATAATTTTCTGTATGTTCTGATTATTTTCTGTATGGCTCGCAAAAATAGTTTCCCTTTTGACACCGTGACCAGACATGTGCCCTTGCAGCAGAATACGCAGCTCCCCGGAGACCGGGCGTAGTATTCGCGAATTGCCGCGCACCAAACAATTCGGGTGACAAAAAGTGATTGACAAAAAGCGGTTGACATGTCCGCTCTCCGCACACCGCACTAACCACAATCACTAACCAGCCGCAGTCACCAGCCACGGGCACCAGCTGTACCGGGAACCGGGAACAGGGAACCAACCACCGACTGGGAGGCTTCCAGCCAACTTAACAATCTGACCCGGGATGCGATTCTCCATCTACTATCAGGAGTTACTCGTTACAAAATGAAAAATAACTCGTTGTCTCGAAGAACTTTGTCAAATGTTACATTTTTACGTATTCTTCGAAGTTGAAGGGTTGAAGAGATGAGTATTTTGGCAGCCCTATGAAGATTGTCTATGTTTCTTATGTTTTTGACGTTTCTATGGTGTGAATTTGAAAGCAGGAGCGCACTTTCTTCGAAATATATTACTCAAAAGCAACATCTGATGACCACCGCCGAAAAGTAATTTGATGCTGCTAACACATGCAAAATGACTGTACAACAGATAAATTACAAAGTAAATTTTCATGTGAAAACTATCTACCCTCCGGCGAAACATTACATCAAAGCATCTGCTATTTTCTCTACATTACGTATTGCAGCCAATATTGCCGGTAAATCAGCCAATTTTGCTATTAAATTAAAATTTTACAAATTACACAATAAGGTGTTAATAATAAATAAAATGCTTGTCCTTGGAAAAGCGCGAAACGTTCTTAGGTTAGGATACGATGTACTAGATTGTGACAGTTTGGTCGGTGACGAGTGGTTTGACCAATCGTTGTTCGAGTGGAATGACTTTTGACGTTTCGCGTCTAAGTATGTACCTTCGATGAGACTCAAGAATATTCAAGTCGACCAGTGAATGTACTTTCGACGGCGATTGCGAGTGGCCTCGATTGGGGAATCGAGTCCTTGCTACCGTGCGCCGTTTTCCCGATCAAACAAACAATGAAGTTATTTCCCGCCATCCGAATAATGGTCCAAACCGCTCTCAGTGCGTACTGCGTAGGTACTAGGTACTAAATGCAGCTTTTATGCTCAAGCAAGCAAGGCGAAGCTTAATGTTAAATAGCTATTTTAGATTAATCTTTACTACGAATCATCTACATTATAAACACAAAAAATATGCTTTGGATAAATTGAAACTTTTCCTACCAGTTGCGTGGAGAAGAATTAAAATAAATTGTTAATTACTTTACAAAAAATATAAGCGACTTCTTCTCAAGTCGGTTTCTCGGGATCGTAACCCCTAATACAATTTCCATGGTGGACAAGGATTCTCCACTACTCGCCGTCCTGCACTGCGTGGAGAACTGCTGACACCGACGTACCAGACACTAGTAGTACGTCGGTAGCACTTCAACGCATTGGTGACCTTCCTCTGCTTCTGCAGGCTTCCACATTTTCAGTGACTATGAGTTTCTCCAAGTTGGAGTCCTCAGTTTGGCGAACGACGTGTCCAAAGTTTCTTAAGATCTGTTGTAGGCAGATAGTTGAAAGCCTATTGTGGATGTTTAGATCTTCTAGGATGGACACATTTGTGCTTCTGGCTGTCCATGGAATCCTGAGCATTTTTCTCCAGGATCACATTTTAAGGGCGTCTATCCGTTTTCTTTCGCAACATAAAACATATAATAGTAAACCACTAAAAATGCAGTTTTTCATTAGAAATGTATGAACGCATATAAAATTTTTTTAAATACAATAATATTTGTGACAGTTTCCATATTAAAAAAATAAATAAAAACCGCTTTTGCGCTTGAAATCGTGACCTCGTAGACTCCGTTTCCCAAGTGATTTTTATGCCTATTATCCGTATTCGTGTTGATGCAAGACTCACTAAGGATGCATATATTTTTAGATTGTAGCTTCGTCGCCGAAATATTTAAGGAAAAAAGACAATCTTTATTTTTAGGCACACAGCCGAAGCCTCGCTGTAAAATGTTACGAAGCGGAATTCTTCAACGCTAATCCTGGCGTCTTGACATTTGCACGCTTGTTCTATCTGAAATTTCTAGGTTTTCCTAGTAACGTCTTAACCTTTTAACTGTTTTAATCTTGATGTTGCTGATAACGACAATTTCATCACGACATCTTTAAGGGTCACAGAATGTTTCACAGAATTTGAACAATTTATAAAATTTCAAAGTTAAAATTCAAGTTTCGCAAAGGTTTTATTCAAGTTTTGTTATTATTTCATTATTTGCCAGATGTCTCACATCAGAAATGACAACTGAATGGGACATTCACAAAACTTGAATTTTAACTTTGAAATTTGATGAATTGTTCATATTCTGTTGAACAGCCTGTCCTTAGATATCTTTGAGTAATTACACAGAAAACGTAATTATTATCTACACCTTCCCACTATAATTTGGTTCCTGCCAAAACGTCATTTTCTCATGTTACACAATCACTTAGGCTAGTTAAAAAATTTTGTTTTTCGAAAAATTAACTCTTTTTTTTAAACTCCAACTACTGTTATTTCAACTTTTACAATTAATTGACTGCAGATCCCTCTTTCAAAAGAAAAATTTATTTGATATATTCAGTATTCGTCAAAAAAAACAATTAAAATCCAGCATATAAGTATTTGTAGGTAGGTACCTACTATAAAATATGTAAAATCAGAAAACAGTGTTACGGAACGCCCTTATTACCTTGCACTTACCATTAAATAATAATGTAAACCTTCCAGGCATTATAACCACTATAACAAAGCGATTTAAATGATTTATGATAATTTGATATGGGTAACTATTAAATTACGCATAAGAAACCATCAAAAGGTTAACACCTACAATATGCTATAAAATACAGCTAGTACGGAAAACTTATTTAATACTTGTCCGGTGGAGGAATAGGAACACTTGTAACTTATTTAACACTTGTCCAGTGGAGGAATAGGAGACCTTGTAACTTATTTAATCCTTGTTTGTGGTGGAATAGGAACACTTGTGACTTATTTAACAATTGTCCAGTGGAGGAATAGGAGCACTTGTAACTTATTTAACACTTGTCCTATGGAGAAATGGGAACACTTGTAACTTATTTAACACTTGTCCAGTGGAAGAATAGAAGCACTTGTAACTTATTTAACACTGAACTTGTCCGGTGGAGGAATAGGAACGCTTGCAACTTATTTAACACATGTCCAGTGGAGGAAAAGGAACACTTGTAACTTATTTAACACTAAACTTGTCCGGTGGAGGAATACGAACACTTGTAACTTATTTAACACTTGTCCAGTGGAGGAATAGGGACACTTGTAACTTATTTAACACTTGTCCAGTGGAAGAATAGAAGCACTTGTAACTTATTTAACACTGAACTTGTCCGGTGGAGGAATAGGAACACTTGCAACTTATTTAACACTTGTCCAGTGGAGGAATAGGAGACCTTGTAACTTATTTAATCCTTGTTTAGTGGTGGAATAGGAACACTTGTGACTTATTTAACAATTGTCCAGTGGAGGAATAGGAGTACTTGTAACTTATTTAACACTTGTCCTATGGAGAAATGGGAACACTTATAACTTATTTAACACTTGTCCAGTGGAAGAATAGAAGCACTTGTAACTTATTTAACACTGAACTTGTCCGGTGGAGGAATAGGAACACTTGCAACTTATTTAACACTTGTTCAGTGGAGGAATAGGGACTCTTGTAACTTATTTAACACTAAACTTGTTCGGTGGAGGAATAGGAACACTTGTAACTTATTTAACACTGAACTTGTCCGGTGGAGGAATAGGAACACTTGCAACTTATTTAACACTTGTCCAGTGGAGGAATAGGGACTCTTGTAACTTATTTAACACTAAACTTGTCCGGTGGAGGAATAGGAACACTTGTAACTTATTTAACACTGAACTTGTCCGGTGGAGGAATAGGAACACTTGCAACTTATTTAACACTTGTCCAGTGGAGGAATAGGGACACTTGTAACTTATTTAACACTAAACTTGTCCGGTGGAGGAATAGGAACACTTGTAACTTATTTAACACTGAACTTGTCCGGTGGAGGAATAGGAACACTTGCAACTTATTTAACACTTGTCCAGTGGAGGAATAGGGACACTTGTAACTTATTTAACACTAAACTTATCCGGTGGAGGAATACGAACACTTGTAACTTATTTAACACTTGTCCAGTGGAGGAATAGGGACACTTGTAACTTATTTAACACTTGTCCAGTGGAGGAATAGGGACTCTTGTAACTTATTTAACACTAAACTTGTCCGGTGGAGGAATAGGAACACTTGTAACTTATTTAACACTGAACTTGTCCGGTGGAGGAATAGGAACACTTGCAACTTATTTAACACTTGTCCAGTGGAGGAATAGGGACACTTGTAACTTATTTAACACTAAACTTGTCCGGTGGAGGAATAGGAACACTTGTAACTTATTTAACACTGAACTTGTCCGGTGGAGGAATAGGAACACTTGCAACTTATTTAACACTTGTCCAGTGGAGGAATAGGGACACTTGTAACTTATTTAACACTAAACTTATCCGGTGGAGGAATACGAACACTTGTAACTTATTTAACACTTGTCCAGTGGAGGAATAGGGACACTTGTAACTTATTTAAAACTTGTCCAGTGGAGTCCATTTTTTATATTTTTGTAGAAAAAAAAAAACAAAAATGTCACCGGAGCTCAAAATTTCATGTATATTTTTTACTCCAAATAATCTCATAAATCACTGATTAAAGTAAGTCAAGTACGATCCTTGCACCATGTATAGGAATAAAAAACCCCTCTGGGAGTATGCCATCTTCTGCCAATTCGGCCCGTCACGCAGTAGGTGGGCAAACGCATCCGCCACCAAGATCTAGACAAACCCCACCCCATGAACTCGGGCATCCCTGGTAAATCACTAAACGTAACGAACCACTTGTGGTGACCTATTGCCGTGTTCGAACCCGCAACCTTCGGATTGGGAGTCGAGAGCCTTACCCATCGACCACAAGAACCGCCAGTATTATTATTATTATAATAATACCGAGAGGAGATAGGGTCGAATCAGCTCAGTGGTTAGATCAGAGCCTCGGCAAGGCTAAGGTCCTGGGTTCAATACCTAGATGTGACCTAATCTTTTTCTGGTATTTCTGATTCAAATTTTTGTATGAAAGTTGCTAATATTGCCTTCAATGAATAAACAATAAAAATAGCTTATAAAAATTCTGTAATTTTTGCACTGCGGCAGTAATCGTATTCATCACCTCAAAACTATGAATCGAATCCGTAGACTACCTAATGTGTTCAGACTTCGACCATGTAATTGCTTCGATCAAATTCGAATTTAATTACAAAGCATGTATTATTTGAGTAGCGGTGGACTAGACATTAATTTGGCCTGCGGATTGATTGGCGAACATTGAGTTAGGGCGTGGATATGACGCCGTAACTCGGGCTATGGACGGATTGATTCACGGCAATAAATCTCAGGGGCCAGCCCTGTAATTTAGAGTGGAATGCTGTCCAGAAGCAGAAGCTTGTGCTTCAGAACAGACGGATATGCACAAGTTAGTGTTAAGGGGAGCGAGGAACCTACCAATAGTCTACCTACTAGTTACTGACAGTTGTTAAAATACGTCGCTACATGCTAAAATGCTTATCGATCTACGAATACAAACATTATAATTCCAAATTATTTATTATCAGAACTGAATGGATTGACTGAGCCAAGCTAAATAATGCAAAATCATACAAAATGACGTGTTTTTTAATATTATAAATGCCCCAATTAAATGTTGCGAGTATAACACGCCTTGGAAATAATCGAGATTTTTTTAAATAAGCTTTTTTGTAAGTCTGGAAAAAAATTAAATATAAGACATATAAAAAATACGTTCAAGTGTCAAATCTCCTATTGTTGAACCCATTTTCGGATAAAATTTTTATTGTATAATGTGCCTGAATTTCGCAAAATAAAACAAAATAATGCAATTTCACACTGTTTTTTTTCAGCATGAATCAAGATGGGTGGTATTATTTGGTACTTAGTTCTGCTTTTTTTATATTTTACTTTATTAAACCCAACAAATAAGGTATTGAAACAGAGCGATCCGCTCACTGAGGCAACTGAAAACTGTCAACTGGCAACTGTCTTGTATGATAATGTGATGGCCCGCACACTGCACAATCACTCAAAACCCATTGTCAATGGTAACGCCAGCGGTGACTCGCGACTCGCACTGCTGATTGCCGTGGCCGGCCGCTGCTAGTTGCCAGCTGTCAGCTGATTGTTCTTCGTCTATGGTTAAACAAGCTTTTTGACCAATCAAGACATAGAAACCAGCCGTTTTTAGTTTCGTTTCAGTTGCCTCGTCAGCGGAGGGCCTAAGACTTCAACATCTAAAAGACTCATTAACATTCCAAAATTTATGAACTCTAGAAATATATCCAACTTATAATTTATTCAAAATCATCAACAACGTTTTTGACATCAACTGTCTTCTAGAAAACTTTAATTAATTTTCACTGTCCAAAACGAAATGCCAGATCAACATTAATTTTCACTGTCCAAAACGAAATACCAAATCAAACATCCCATTCCAAATCCCACATTCGAAAACAAACTACACACAACATTCATTTCTCAGAAGAACGTCACAAAATACAATACGCTGATGTTTTCTATTTGACCTCAGGCCAATGTAATAAATGAAAAAATGAAATTTTAGAAAAATTAAAACAATTTGTTAATTACGAATCCTCTAGTTGTTTGTTTATTCATCAGTATGTTGTTTATCTTGTTTTTTTTATTATTAATAATTTTTTGTTACATACGTGGTTTTAAGTTACAATTTTAATTTTTTTAATATACAGTAAGAAAAAAAGAGCAATGTAGTTTTTTTTTATAATTCTGGCTTTGAAACTTCAAGGCTGTTCTAGGCCATCATTCAAAATTATGGAGAAATGAAAGGTGAATTTAAATATTAATTTTATTTAAATGGACAAATTTTAAAATTATAATGAAGAGATTGGAGTCGAGTTCAGACTTAAAACAGATGAGATATCGAATGGAGGGGAGGCAATTTTTGATAAGGCTTGATAGAAGAGAGGATATTTGTTTAGAGAGGGACAACCAAAAAATATGTGATCTTAAGTTCCCACTTCTAGATCTCCGAGTGTATAATCTGGGGAGTCAAGGCCGTGAATTATATACACAAAATACTTAATTATCATTTAATTACAAAAGACTTAATTATTAAAACAAAATAAATAGAATGTAATCAAAACAGAAATATATGTTTACATATATAATATATGCATGTATTTGTACAGTGCATTACACAACATGTACACACACACAAGCATATATACATATATTTAATATAAACATAATATAATAGTATGCATAAATGTACGGGGAAGATACCAAAAAAATCCCACAAAGCCATCGCTAGTTCGTGGGTATACTTGTGTTTCTTTAAGGCAGTTCAGTTAAATTTACTTTACATATATATTATCTTTGTAGAAAATTGAAAAAAAAAATAATGTAGTAAAATCAGTATTTATGGAACTAAAATTTAAAATACAAGTTGATAAAGATTACAAATTTTTTAAAAGTTAATAGAGATTTAGATCAGATGTTACAGCAGGTAAATATTAATATCAATGGTATTTATCCAGACTTTATTACAGTTTTTTGTTTGCTGAAGGATGATATATTATATTTTCACATTTGATTTCTCTAGTCTTATAGAGTGCATTATAAATTGTTGGTGTAATAAAATAAGCATGTCTTTGCGCTAGCCTTGTTTTGCACACTGGAACTTTAAAAACATAATTTTATAAAAAAAATATTCGAGTGAATATATATTAAACATTGCAAAAAGAATTTTTTTCTATATGTGTATAGTTGAATTTCCCAAAATCTATCCTATATGCCTTAATCTGTGTTTTTTCTTTTAAATTCTTTTTCTGTTTTTTTTTTTTTAATTGTTACCACTTTTTATATAATCTGCATTTATGTCTTTCAATTTCTGATGTGAATTTTATGCGGAAACTTCGCTGGTTCATGCAACTGCGTAACAACGTAATTACTTTAATAATCCTTTATGTATAACTGTTTGTTTCCCTAATAAACTAAAACAAAATAACGTTGGCCCTTTTATAGCTAGGTCTGTAACTGGCATAATTTCAAACACGCGACTCCCGGGATTGGTCAAACGGAGGCACTAGGTATTTATCATCCAATTATTATTATTATCGAGTATATTGAACTAAAGCATTTAAAGTTTAAGTTGCTTTATTCTTCAAGAACATGCTTTTAATAAAAGTGGGAAATATTTTGTTTAATTTATCAACATCAGATAAATTTAATGTGCAGTGCAATATAACGCGATTGAAAATGGCGTGTGTTTATCTTTGTTGGCGAAATCTGAATAAACTTATGGGGTTGTTAAACTTTAGATAGTAAAGCTAATAAATAATTGAAGGACTTAATGGTAGTACTTTATGGCGAAGCACTCCGAGGTGGTAGTTTAGATTGAAGCGAGATAGCAGATATCAGGAATGTTCTCGCTTCACAGCAGATGACAAAACATTTCAAATTCCTAAATAATACTTTAAACTTCTACAATAATCGCAAAACTTTTGTGAGCGTCATTTTAATTTAATTAAAATAAATAAATTGGTGTAAATAATTGATATGTTTAAGAGGGTATTACTAGAAAATTTTGGAAATTAGTCCTTTTTAAATCAAATTCTAAACGTATTGTTTTTTTTACAAAAAAACGTAAATTGATTTGGAAAGATTGTTATTTTATCTGTAAACGCAGTTTTAAAATTTTTAAAAACTAAGTGTATTTTTAATATACTAAGGTTATACCGTTGGTCGTTGGCATATTTGTTCAATTTTCAAACGATAGATTCTATTTAAAAACACAAAATTTAAATCATGCGATCATACAACAAAATAAATCAATACATAATCTAGTCAACACAGTTTACAGAATTTTAATTTTCGTTAAATTAAAATCAATAAAAAATAAATCCGAGAACGTGATTTGTGTCAAAAATATCTCAGTTTTTCTATTTATTTAAAGTCTTACAAACTAAAATATTTCAATTTTTTTACACACTTATTTTGTTTAGACATTATTGAAAAATCATAAATTCTTATGATCAAAAAATACTTACAAGAATTACACGATATTAAATGATTTATCATCGTGCGTTTTAATATTTTTTATTGCTTACTTGAATGTAGGTATATATTAAAGCAAGTTTCGGATGAAATAAATCGATATAAAAATTTTAATTTTTAAAAATTTGATACGGGGAATAATCGATCTTTCTCATTGGAACCTTCCTGTAGAGTTGCAAGCATTTTTAAACTTTTATTCTCAGCCGCTGGTCAATCGCTCTTAAAACCAATGGTTTCTTTGTCAGGATAAACATATAATGAAAATTAACCATTTTTTGTTGATTTTTAATTTAATTAATTGAATTAATCACCGCTTATTATAATATTTTTATCTATAAGTATTTTTTTTCTTGGATTCGTTTTTCGAAATACGAGATCATTTACTAACGGAATCGCGATACGGAAAAAACTCACAATTTGACATTTTTTAACTCTGCACACAAAAGTCACACCGGCGATCCTACGATACTTTATAACTACCATTAGATACTCATCGAATGCTAACACCAATCAATGAACTTCCTTTTTGTGTTATGCATTTTATTATTAGTATACACACTATTCTTCAACCAGACCGACCCCCCCCCCCCCCCATCCTATCCCTCCCAATTCCCACATAAACAATTCATTTTGAAATCTTTCTTAATTAATAATTATAAACCACTTAACTCACTTCTGCATTATAATAAGCAAGTGGAAACCTGTAAATGATAGAATTAATTAACTTAGATATTATTCTGCTTCATTTTAATGTAAACTGTTAGTCGCCTAATAAAATATAATTAAGTTAAATAATAACCAGAATTATAATATGAAGACCTTGTTCTAAATAATGTTGTTGAGTACTTGTTCTAAGTTTCCTGGGATATACCTTCTAACCAAAACCATATCCTAGAAATTGAAAAAGTAAAAATTGTTTTATGCGTTACCTGTATATGAGAGAATGTACATAATATCCATTCCTGTATCCATCCTTGTTCTTAACAGGATTACTCAAAAACAACACCTTAGAATCCCGCCGAAAAATATTTTTAAGTAAACATTTTTTTAAGTTAATCTCTGGAATTATACTTAAACCGCCTAAGTTGAAAGAAGTTAGCTTATATGTAACCAACAGGGCCAGAGCCTGGCGCTAGTAAACACTTCAAGGGCCCGGTATTAGACGTT
Organism: Limnephilus auricula; assembly: GCA_951813805.1. Taxonomy (NCBI): domain Eukaryota; kingdom Metazoa; phylum Arthropoda; class Insecta; order Trichoptera; family Limnephilidae; genus Limnephilus; species Limnephilus auricula. The sequence goes on from OX638390.1 coordinate 1,318,523, forward strand.
AGGCATTATCAGTGCCGTGGAAAATGTATGATTTCGGAAGAATTTTTTGTTCTGATTTATTAAATAAGAGAAAATTAGAAACATTATTTTTCGGACGCGAGGTCTACTGTTTACAGACCTACTAGTGTACATATAATACAAATAGTACAAATAAAGTTTCATTCCTTATACCGAATCTATAAACCCACCCAAGAGAAAATGTATAACGTACTTACCAAATTCTGAAGATTCACACCAACCCGATCCCAAATAAATATTTGAAAAAAGTTATTTTTTTTAATCATACAGAGTGTTAAGCATTGTACTTGACTTACTTTAACCAGTGATTCCTGACATTAATTGAAGAAAAAAAATTTGGTCTCCGGTGACATTTTTGAAGAAGTTTTTTTTTTTCTACAAACAAATAAAAAATCAGTAGTTATTGGGAATTTAGGGGCTAGGTTAGGGGTGAGTTAGTTACTTTGCTTAGTGACCAGTGAAGACACGTGAACAAAATTTATTTTTGTTTGATTTTGAAAAAAAAAATTTTGAGAAAAAAAAACATCTAAAAAGTCACCGGAGACAAACATTTCAGTTACATTTTTTACTTCAAATAATGTCAGGAATCACTGGTTAAAGTAAGTCAAGTACGATGCTTAACACCCTCTATACTCGTATGTTGATGCAACTATGTATAGGCATCTCCCTCTAATATTTGTTCCAGTATTCCTCCTGCTAACCAAGTACCCGTCCCTAAAATGCTCCTTCAATATAATTTTCTTATAATTTTTTCACCCTGCTTGATGAATATTGAAATTCCCTGTCTGATAGTAAACATTCCCGTAAGTCCAAAAGAAATCCCTACAAACGGCCGCACCTAATTGAAATGAATACCATCTTATTTCAGCTTCTCATGAATTAGCGATTAAAATCGCAATCTGAAAGAAAATATCCCTGACGCAAATGACGCCATAAATGTTTGTATCCGAATTTTAATGTTCCGTGGGACCGAAGGCTAAAGGTTCCAACGCACTCTTAATGCCCTTTATGGGTTATGAGCAAAACAATACGACGATGTTTTAAATTGAATGTTGAATTCAATTGTAATAAAAAATGTAATGTTTGTATTTATTCTTGTTTGAACGAGAGCGGTCATTGGCCGAAACAATGTTGCAACAAAGTGGTAGAACGCATTTCAACATATTGCTTGAATTGGAGCATAAAAAACGCTAATAACATTGAAGTACTTACTTAAACAATATTTTAATGGATATTTTTGAATGATTAGCTCTAGCTTCATTTTATTTTGGAAATTCAAATTTTGGTTAACGAAACTTTTTGAACTAGTAATTTCGGACTATTTAAATCATATCGCAAGCCATTTTAGAGGAACGGCTGCGCGGCCTTTTTTTATTTTTTTATTTGAAATCAAAATGCCCAACATAGCAAATATCTAACATTAAAGAATTCGGTTTTTCTGGAATTTAGACGCAACTTTGGCAATTAGGCCTCAGGCACAGATGGCGTCAGAATGTCCGAAAATTTCCGCTTTGCAATAAAATATAAATACTTGTAACATTTCTGAATGTATCGGAAAACTTAAGCTTTCAGATTTTTTATTACAAATAAAAATATACCTTTTGAAATATTAAATTTTTTAATGCAAACGTAAAAAAGTTTTAAAAATGGCCCACCTTACAACTTTTCTAACTAAAATTACTGTTAACGAAAAAAAAAATACACACGTATTTTATTAGATAAATATATTATAAACGTTATCGTTACCTCACTTTTGTCGAATCATAAAAAAAATATTTAAAAATTTTCATGAAATTTTATACTTTTCTCTCAAATTACGGTCGGAAACTTTGGTTTAATCGATGTACACATTTAATTTTTTCGGTTCTCTTTTTTACTTCTAGATTAGAATGTAAAAAGGTTGTTTTCTATTTCTAACACCGTTTACATCCTGTTTTTCACCATGACAGTAAGGACAGTAGAAACATTTCTATGAGACCAGCGTGAACTGTTCACGCTGGAACTGTTACCAAAAGTGAACAAATTGGCCTAGAGGATAATGGCCTACATTTTGTAATGTACGAGGTTCCGTCAAAAACTAATGCCTCCTATTTTTTTCTACAAATAAAGTTATTTAAGTGAAAAAATTGAATTTAGCGCTATTCCTCCAACCTTCTTCTACAATCTACTGCAGTGGTAACTTTAGGCGTCAACAGGTGGCAGCACTGCAGTCGCTTACAAATTAGCCGACATCGAGGTTCGTATACGACAGCGTTCTGTGCTTGAATTATTGAGTGCAGAAGGTGAAACGCCAATTCGCAATCATGAAAGACTGAAAAATGTGTACGGTGATGCAACATTGGATGTCAGCACTATTAGATGATGGGTTCGTCGCTGTAACGAAGCTGAAGGACAAACTCCGTTAGCTGACGAAAAGCGAAGCGGAAGGCAGTTGACTGCAGTGACTTCACGAAACATTCGGCGAGTCGATGACATCATTAGTGGTGACCGCCGGATAACTACAGATGAACTGTGATGCATTCTATCCTTCAGTAAAGGCAGTGTGATGTAATACTCATCGTGAGATTCACTTTGAAAATGCGGTGGTCGTGAAAAGGCCCGTGCATCAATGACTTATATAGGAGGCATGATTGTGCTTTTTACCACACTGAAAAACATGCCCTTGTTAAAAGATGGACCAAAACTGTAAAAATTGACGGATATTATATTGAAAATTAACAAATTAATCGTCAATAGTGTGGTTTTCAACCTGTATAATCGCATTTTAATTTCTTGACAATTAAAAGTAGAAAAAAATAGGAGGCATTACTTTTTGACTGATCCTTGTATAACACAAATGCATGAAATAGCTCACATCCTTTTAAGATATGTATATACTATACATGATTTTTGATTTTTCTATCTAATTTTTTTTATAATATTCAATTTGGTTGGGTATTTTGGCCTCAAATACAAAAATAAGTTTTGTATGAAAAAGGCTCTTGTCATTGTTTCAATTCGAGATGGTTGTTTCTCACTTTAGGGAAGTGGAAAGGAAGTAGGTAATTCCATTTATTATTTTATTGTAACTGTGAAACAAGAAACGTGGTCCTTGCATCGTTACAACTTTTTACTGCCGAATTTTAAACACAACCCAACTACCTGCTACCAACTGTAACTGTTTCCTCGCTCCTTATACATATGATAAATTAACATTTGACAAACACTTACAATACTTAAATAAGAAAATTGCTAAAAAGTTGCCAATTCTTGGAAAGGACCAGAAATAACTTGGATCTCAAGGCCCGTTTTTAATCGTTTTTACGAATAAAATAATCGTATTTTAGTATAACATTTTTCTCCGTGTACAGAAAAGTGGAATCTAATATTCGATTTGTTTTTTTTGTTGTTGTTAAATTGTATTCCAGTTGTTGCATTAATGGCTTAATTTCAAAGTTTGGTTATAAATATTAATCTAACCACCGCACTTTTAATAGGCACAGATTGTAGAAATTATACTTAGTTTCAATATAATTATCACAAGAAACTACTATTTACTTTGGGAGAGTTAGTGAAAGATGCATAAAGTTTTTACTCAAAGTTCAAAATTTCTCCTATAAAATGATCTTGTGCCGCCATTTCACAAGTTTTTGTGTGGCAATCCCCAACAAAATTGTAGTTTGAATCTTAATATGCACAATTTTTTAAATAACCAAACTAATTAACAGAATGGGAAAATAAATTAGTATTTGCATGTAAATAGTAATTTCTTGTAAAATTATGTTGTTATATAAAACGAAGTATAATTTCCATTTTTGTGCCGAAAAGTGCGACGGCCTTGTAAATATTTTCCAAAAATTTAAAACATTTCGTCGCTATCAATAGAAAGGTGGAAACCTTAAACCTACATAAATTTTGATTTATTAATGAAATAGTCTGGCCGGCGTAGTCCAGAGGTAGGGCGTTTCACTCCCATTCCGAAGGTCGCGGGTTGGAACCCGGCGTGCGCAAATAAATTTTATTTAATTGATTTGTTTTATTTCACAATTAATTATTTAAAAATAATATATAGTATATTTGCGGCACGTTCCAGAGTGGAAGATACTCTTAGTATCGCCCTGGTGTAAGACCACCGTTCAGAATTGAAACGTTGCTTGAAATGGCTTTAGCCGTGTTTAGTGACTAGATCTGAATAGCCAGGTACTTCCCCACCTTCCTCTTCCTCGTCTGCTTTCCTTCCCCACTTACCTTCAGCCTCATAACACACCCCAATTGGGGATGCCATAGTCTCACTGGCTCCAGACGGGAGCAGTTGGGACTCTTGTGAGGTATTCACTATAAAAATATAAAAATAAATATCACCGGAATTTAGTAACGCATGCACCACTGAATAGACAATACACACTAAAAATGCCTTCCGCGTAGATTTGAATGCCAACATACCTACAATGTTTTAACATAGTTTACATGGCATTGATAGACATAGTTAAGGTAGGTGCCTTTAAAAGCGAGTAGGTACCCTCAACAGGAAGGTTAAGGCAGGTGCCTATAATAGCGAGTAGGTACCCGAGAAAGCAGTTAGTACATTTGGGCGCAACTGCCTCCCCGAAGTGCTACCTCCGAGTACGAGTATGTATGTATGTACGATGGAGTACCACACACTCGGGTCTTGTTATAAATTTGTACAAGTTTTTGTCGTCGCTTCATTGTTCTTCGGTAACACGTTGACGTATGTGAAATATAATTTTATTTCGTGCTAGGTATCTACTATCTACACGGAGAAAAATGTTATTCTAAAATACGATCATTTTATTCGTAAAACGGTTAAAAACTGGACTAAAGTTCTTACGAACAAATTAATAGGTTTCAATGTTTATTGTCGGGAAAATGTAAGAATAAATTATTATTATTAATTATTAGAACAAATTTCGTACGTCTACATTGTTGGTACAACATATTTTTTCGTTGTATTGTCATTTTGTATTATTATCAGGGCAACTAGATAAAATATTTTTAAACGAATGTTTTATAAATATGGCCTGATAAATTATCGTGAGGGCCAAAATCCACTTTTCTCCGTGTTTTGTCAAACAACTGTGGTCATCGTAAATTTTCATAGTTTTGTATGTCCATGATTGTGAAATCCTTCAGTTCATTACTTTTCATGGGTTTTTCATTAAATTTGAATCGTTTCAAAGTAGTATCATAATAACAAAAACTATAAAACTGAAGAAACCTAATTAAACCTTTTTTTTAATACCAATTAAACATTTTTTAACAAATAAATACCCACACACAAAAAGACCTCGAAATGTGGTGATGGAGGAAAATGCTCCACTTTCATCCACATCCTCAAGAGGCTTTCAACTATCTGCCTACAGCGTATCTTAAAACCCTGGCTACAAAAGGTTACAAACATAATTAATGATAAACAATATAACCACAATTACTATAATATTTTGGAAACTTTGCTCGCCAAACTGAAGACTCCAACTAGAGAAACCGGCAAAGTGGAAGGCAGAAGAAGCAAAGGAAGATCACCAATGCGCTGGAGTGACCAAATATCACTGGCTTTTGGTATGTGGGTGTCCGCAGCTCTCAACGCAGCGCAGAACCGCGAGAAATGGAGGAATCTTGTCCAAGATGGAAATTGGAGTTTCCAGCATTCCAGATTCTCAGCAATGAGAAACCGACTTGAGAAGAACTGAAAAACATTTCGTCTTTAGTTCTTCTTCAGATCGAATTCAGATTTTCAAGACCACTGTATAAAAAACCAAAGGTATCTGTGTTAAGGTGTCTGGCATTGTGGTAAATCATCGATATACATATACATAAAATTATACTTGGTTCGATGGGTTTTTTTTTTGTTTTTCAATTTTCAATAGTTCTGTAACGCTCATTCAAAATTCAAACAAAATTTTAGCAAATATGTTACGAAATGTAGGAAATAAATCTCTACCTTCATTTTGTTCTGTGATTCCCCTTGTCTTTATTGTGAAATTTGTTATTTACTTATGAGTAAAATCTAAGAACCGCAATTTAATAATTTTCAAGACCACTGTATAAAAACCAACTAAACACTGTCGTACATTGATGGGTTAAGGGAAAAGATGATGATTGCAAATGGTCGGGAAACGAAACCAGTTTGCTTGAATAACAATTGACGTTTTTTCCCCAAAATCGTCAGTGTCCGTTCTTTTGTTTCGGCATTCGGTCAGGACCGAACTTGACCCCTAACTAAATAATAACATTTATAAAGAAATATATAATATTTTAACGAATGCGGTAACCGAGCGACTTGTGAAATCCACAGAGTACCCACCGTAAATGACCGATGGGTTTATTTATTAATTAACTAGCTGGAGTACTCGGCTTCGCTCAGGGAATTGATATTTATTTATTTACGCCCTTAAGGCTTTTACAACAATCATAATACAATAATTATAAAAAAGAAACAATAATATACAACTAATTTTATATCGTTGTTTCTCTTCCTTTACATTTTTTTTTAATTTTTTTTTTTTTATGTTTCTTTATTCTTTGAATAGTAAATATAACATTTGTGGAATTTATGGCCGCCATACTAGGCACATGCCCGTGTTATGGTGGCGTGTATTAGTTCAGGGAAGCAGAATTTTTGAAATTTCTGAAATAAATTTTGGTAATGAATGAAAGAAAATATCAACAGAACTGAATTTATTTCCGAGCCTAAGTAGTTTTGGATTGGGGAGTTAATGAAAAATTTAGTTTTCGACGGATAAACAAAGAACAGCTCTGAAAGCCTCGTGTCACGATTTGGTACTCTTTGTGTTTGGTATTCTTTGCTTTGTGCCATTAACTAATTTGAATAAATTACCCGATCACTCTTGGTTCTTCTACAAGATAAGAATCACAATACCACACAATCTCATATAGATAATATGAGATTGTGTGGTATCCCTCTATTCCCCCCCCCCCCCCCCCCACCCCACAAAAAACCACAATATTCCATAACATTCCACATTGGAGTGTTATAGAATTTTCCAGAATAATTTTGGATGTTCCCGAACGTTCCAGACTATTCCCGAACATTCCACAACATTCCAGAATGTTTCGGGATGTTCCAGAATGTTCTAGAATTCTCTCGAATGTTCTGGACTGTTCTAGAAATTTCTAGAGGGCGAAACGTTCAGCCCTTATGTCTTCAAAAGCACGCCCTTCAGCTAAAAATGGGAACTTTGTTCATGGATGGGGGATAGAAGGCTCCCACACAATATAACGCTCTTTATCATACCGGGACTCGTTTCTGAGTTTTAGCGGCTCGCACATGGTGCACTTTCTTAAATAATATAAATTGATTGATTAGGAACTATTGCCAATAAAGTTATTCAATCGAAATTGCTGCTATGACCTATGACCTACCTAGAGCTCTCCAGCCGGACTCTCTCGACGGTGGGGGGATGAATTCATACTCCTAGACACATATACACCCAGTTTTCTACCCACCCCTCATACCTATTCCCTGTCCAGAACTTCCTCTCCTTTATTTTCCTGAAGCGACCCTGCTCACACCATCCCCGAGGGTGAAATAGGCCCTGATGGAGTTTTTTTTCCTCAGGACCTCCGGTGTAAACTAATGTAAAAACTAATTATTTGAATGTATATCTTTGTCATACATGAACAACGTTCGAATTAAGTATTTCCTGGAAACATAAGTGTTTCTTAGGCTGCCTTTAAATACGTAAGTTTTTTTCCCGTAAGTCGCTCACGTAAGCGACTTCCGTCCAATGGGCACATTGGTTTTTAGCCATTAGTTGCTTACGTGAGCGATTTACGGCAAAAAAACTTACCTGTGTAAAGGCAGCCTTACCGTGCCACATAATTACCGTGCCATATTTTGAGTTTGTGAGACAATAGCAAATCTAGATGTATTGTAACGTCATTAATGAATACTATGTTTTTTAGGGTGAAGATTCAGATGTGAAGGTTGGATATACAGTGCTTATAATATTAAAAAATAAGGGCGCAGCTCCCTCCCTGTCGACGGCATAATATTTGTGGGTAGGTGCACATTTCTGGCAATGTGCACAGTAAAGTCAACATAAATGCACTTGGATGTCTTCTGGCAAAAAGTGGTCTTACGGTGCAATGACTCCGGCCAGCCAAAATGTCACATCGCCCTCACAATCATCACAGGCTCGGGCGCTCCTTCCGCAGTACTACCTCCTCCCGCCCCAGCCATACTAACTTGCAGCCACGGACCAGGTAGACAAGGACACTGCTTAGTCACAGTATGTCATTTTTTTAACAATGTTTCACAGGAAAATAATTTCACTCAGGGCCTGTCAGGCCTCAGGGTCATCTTTGGGGATGCTGTATGGAAGCTCTTTCTGATGAGAGGAAGGAGTGAATACGGATCCTGAACATTTTATTTGAAATAGAAACATTAATAGACAAGAAGAGCTACGAAGAGCCAAAAAGAAAGAAGAAGAGATGCGAAGGACCAGCAAGAACTATGTAGAGCCAAGACGATCCAAGAAGAGTTTAAGAAGATACAAGAGCCAAAACGAGACAAGGCGGACCAGGAAGAACCATGAAGAGCCAAGAAGAGGCAAGAAGAAGAAAAACGAGTTGTGAAACGTCCCGTTCTCACGTGACACATGTCAATGGTGTATAACCGTGGACACGCGTGTGGCGTGTTTCTCAACTCCGCACGGATCAATGCCGCTAGTTTCTCGGAGCATCTTCCATTGAAATTCCGGTAGAACAAGCACAGCATTCCCAGACAGATTGCAGTCTGTTTGTTAAGATGGGGAATCTATCAAACGGACCGCCCTTTTCTGTACAGAGTTAAAGGTTTTTCTTCAAGTACCTTGGGGCTCTACAACAAAGGTACCTGTCAAATTCAACAGTGGCACGTATTAGCATTTTTTTTAAGGGCCAGAGGTTCTTATGCTATAAAATATGATTTGACACGGTTATCTCAACGAATAGCTATAAAACGTCAAGTTAAACAATTTATTTTATAAACACTTATCCTATCAGATCATTACAGTTCTTATAGCTTCAGTGATATATCATCTCTCTTCTCCAAAGTGATGCTAGAACTATAGTATTTACCACAGAGTTCAACAATAAGAGAATAATTCTTTACAACAAAAATATGTAAATTTAAAGTGGTCTAAAACAAATGCATATATTTTTATTGTAAATTATGGCGAGCCACCAAGTTAATGCTTTTTACAAATATGGAATAAATTTTTATCCAAGCCAAACTACAAATATGTGATGTGGTTTTTTTTTTTAAGAAAGACAAACATTCCCGGGTTACGAATAACCGAACAATATTTGAAAAATCTCCTACTACCACCACAATAAGCGGAAAATGCTGTTTGTGTCGTGATGGAGGTCTTACCCAGTCGAGAAATTGAACACGCGACGCCTGAGTGGGACCCAAACGCGATGCCAACTGAACCACTGACCGGTCATGTTTATTGAAGGGTGATATTTACCAATCGTCTTCGCGGCTGTGAGATATTTTTCATAAAAATGTTTAATAAAATTGATAACAAACGCATGACAAACTTACGAGTCATTTCGTTACAGTGATTTATTTTTGGGGTATTATGCTGTGTTGCGCTACTTCCTTCTTAAGCTAACGTTTCGGACAGCGTGACAGTTTCCACCATCGGGGCAGATGTCTTATGATGATGATGTTGATGGACACTGTACCGCTGTCCGAAACGTTGGCTAAAGAAGGAGGTAGCGCAGTACGGCATAACACCCCAAAAACAAACAACGAAAATGCGTTTGGCCGTGAAAATCTAAAACCGTATCTGGTGTATACAAAGTTATTGTTTTATTTTAAATTGTACATGTCATTAGGAGTCTAATCGAGTACTACTCGACAGTGTGGTCACCTAGTTATGCTAGTCTATTGTTTTTCTATCTTGCATGGTGGATTATCTTGTATTTATCTATTTCGTTTTTGATTTTGTTTTTAATTTTGTTCGATTTTGTTATGCTAATTTAGATGAACTTTGTGAATAAAAAATAAAATAAATTACATGTAAAAGCCCACCTGGGCATGAAATACAAAATAATTTTTAAAAAAACACCACAAAAATAAATCACTATTATACTTTTGGCAAAATCTGGCTTCTAGATTTCAGTCTCCGCCCAACGGAGAATCAATTACCTACTTAAAACTCCTCAAGAAGATGAACCCTTGCGTCCTGGAGTAATTTATGCCATTAGCCAATAAAAGTGAGGACATGTGACCCTCGTAAGACTGTAAGACTGTGGGACTGTGGGACTGTGGGACTGTAGTCTGTGCGTCTCTGAGACTGCGCGAGGAACATAAAACAACATTAAATATAAACACCTCACAGTAGAATATATCTTGAAAAAAATGTCAATAATATTTAATTGGATAAACCACAATTTCATGGGTCAAGTGTGGATTTAGCATTATATATATTATTATTTTTTATATTGTGTTGATGCTTTATTTACATGCTTTGTAATCTTTTTTATTTATGTTATGCTGTTGTTATAAATGAAATTTGTATTCGATATGTAAAAGCCCAATAGGGCGTCTATAAATAAATAAAAAGTTCTCCTTTGACTCAATTTATCTATGAATTGTACTTATCCCACTCTGTTGTTTCTCTATCTTGCATGGTGGAGTATCCTGCTTTTATCTAACTCGTATTTGATTTTTGATTATGTTGTTGATTTTGTTGTTGATTTTGTTTTTAATTTTATTTTTTGCTATTATTTGAATTGTTTGTAATGCTTATTTAGATGTACTTTGTTAATAAAAAATAACATGTAAAAGCCAAGCTGGGCGTGAAATACTAAATAAATAAATAAAACAGATTAAATGGCGCCCATTGTTACTATTGTTACCTTTGCAACGTCACGTGAGATACTTTACGTCTCATAACTAAGCTTTGTGGTTAACTGAAATAACTGCAGTCAAAGTTAACCGTGATAATATCCATTTAAATCCTTGAGACCTAAACTCATTCTGTGGTTATCCTTACAAAACTTTATAATAAAATTACAGTTATGACCCGTTTTTTTGTTTCAATTATATATTGTATTATACTGCGTTGGCATAATACTGATAAACAGGTACTACATTTAATGACGGCCGGCATAGTCCAGCGGTAGGTCCGGCGTTAGACTTACATTCCGAAGGCCGCGGGTTCGAACCCGGCGTGCCCAAATAAATTTCATTTATTGGATTTGTGTTATTTCACAATTAATTATTTAAAAATAATATATAGTGTATTTGCGGCACGTTCCAGAGTGGAAGATACTCTTAGTATCGCCCTGGTGTAATACCACCATTCATAATTGAAACTTTGCTTGAAATGGCTTTAGCCGTGTTTAGTGACTAGATCTGAATAGCCAGGTACTTCCCCACCTTCCTCTTCCTCGTCTCCTTCCCTTCCCCACTTACCTTCAGCCTCATAACATACCCCAATTGGGGATGCCTTAGTCTCACTGGCTCCAGACGGGAGCAGTTGGGACTCTTGTGAGGTTTTCACCATAAAAAAAAAACTGATTCATATTATTAATATGACCAAAGAAAAGATGTATTTAAATAACACAACATATTGTTGCATCCGAAACTGCTTACGAATTACAGCAGATGTACTTGAAAATGTACTGTAAATACTAAAATAAAACGAAACGAAATGGCGTTTGCTGGAATTGGGTGAAAATATGTGTAGGAAAAACAATGGATGCAAGGAAGAAGGATAACCAATTACTTACCCCTGTACCTCTGCGAAGGAGCACACAACACATCACAATAAAGTTTATGTCGTTCCAACAAGAAGTACCAAACGATATTGTTTACCTTCGACATTGTCAAAAAACTTACCATTTCGTTTAAAAAGACATTATGAACACGAAAAACACCAACAACTTGCATTCAAGGTAGTCCCAATTCTTCTTCTATTTAAAAAAAATGCACTTAAATTTTCTTTTTTTCTTATCATTGTTCCAAATTCAAAATGCTTTTCGAGCAAGATGATGTGGTTAGGGAGATGTAGGAACTGGATAAATGACACCCGTTAGAAACTATGCATATTCTCATTTAAAAATCAAACACTTATTATACTAATTAATATATTCGTCTTTCTCGTAGTGGAAAGGTCTTGGAGTAAGCTTATATTTATTGTTCGCCCCCTTTTGTTTAAGATTATTTTAGACTCCCAAGTGTTTGAACTAAAGAAAAATCACTTTTTCATCTTCATTAATATTTTACTAATCTCAGACAAAACGCTTTTATATTCAGAGCACGATAATGTAACCTATTTAATAAGAAATTGAATGATGTGGACATATTTCCTTGTAATGATCGTTTTAAAAAATATTTCTCAGCCAACATAGAATAATTTTATTTATCATATTGAAAGTTGTCATGTTTTTACTATAAATCCTGTCCAGTCGCATACCATTCATTTTATAAACACAATTTTAGTTTAAATATTAGTGATTATTGCTGTTGTTATTTATTTATTTTGAATTTCACGCCCAGCTGAGCTTTTACATGCTCATTTTTTTTATTTCACAAGGAACACCTAAATGAGCATAACATAATCAAACCAAATAAAAAAAAACTAAATCAAAAATGAAATAGATAAAAACCAAATACTCCACCATTGAAATAGAAAAACAATAGAGTTGGAAAAGTACATAGAGTAGTGAGGTTACATTATCCAATAATAATATTATGTTTAGAAGTAGTTTATTAGTTACCTTATATATTATTATTTATTGAGTTCTTATATTATCTTACTTTATTATTTAATTAATTTTTGTATTTTTTGTAAATATTTTAGCCCACGGATTTTGTTCATGTGAAAATCTGTTTTTAGATTTTATTTGAACTTTACATGAATTTATTATATACTATCTGATGCAACTGTTGCAATGCAACTTAAATAAGGAAATTGCGTGTCCTTCCGTCCTTCTCGCGCATTCCCCTTTGACCTTTCCGCCTTCCCCCCTCACACGTCCCCCCTCCCACGAACCCTCTCCGCCCCTCCCCGATTCCCATCCCCCTCCCGCCTTTTTCCCGGCTGCTAAACTCCATAAGAGATTCCTGTTTTTCAAACAACTCGCTTGCGACCTATTAATTTTTTGTTGCAAATTTCATAATGCCAGACCTCATCAATATATAATTATCGCAAAATAGAAACCTACGCGGGCGTGTTCACAATAACTGACCGAATTTTCATCGCAATCGGATGATTAGCATAGGAAATAATTTCATAATGCCAGAGCTCACTATCCTATAACCATCGCGGGCATGCGCACATCAAATCCCCAAAGTTTCATCGCAATCGTTCAAGTCGTTCTTAAGTTATGGCGTGACCAAGGGAAACGGGGATTCATTTTTATATATATGGATAATCTTTTTTATATATATAGATTGATAGATTTTAGATATATAGATAACATTTTTATATACATATATAGTAAAAAAATCTGTTGACATTTCAAAATAAAAAAAATTAAATTAAATATGTATTTTTACCGAAGATATATTTGTTATGTGTCTATCTTCGACTTATTCGTTGTGTGTTGTGTGACAAAAGGACTATGTCTCAGTCATCGTCAATAATCATCCATTGCTGGTGACGGGATCTAAGGGTTCGTTTACCTCTTTCTGACAAAACTTATACCTATTCATTTATTTTAATGTTTTATTTAATTATTTAACCCCAAAGGGCTTTTACATGTTGGTACAGCACACTTGTTACATTTTGTTGTTAGTAAACATTTTAGGGACATGGTTGGGAGTAAAAAATACAAAAACACTACTCATAAAAAGACAAGAACAAAAACTGAAAAATATAGCAATTAGATAGGTTTACAAAAAAACAACATCAGTTTTGGAATAGTGTTGGAATAAATATTTTACATGGTCCACAAAACTCGCCAAGTTGATATTACATATGTCAACATCACCTAAGTATTGGTTTCCCATATTGTAAAATCGTTGTATCGAAGAGTGGGAAATGTAGTTACGCTTATGAATGCTGCAGTAGAATAATGTATTTTTCGTGTTGTTACTGTGGGTATTCGTAAGTTTATTATTATTATCCAAAAGTGCATTTAGTTCGTTTCGAAAAACGTTTTGTCTTATGTGGTCATCGCAGGCACTTATTCGTCATTCTTTAGCTTTTTTTTTCTTTCTTCTTCCTTGCACTGTCCCAACTCATTGCCTAGGTAGGCTGTTGGGGTCGGCTCTCCTCGTTCTCAGGTTGTAGCTTCTTCGGTTCTGGGTATCGCTCTCTTCCAGGCCGTTTCTACTTAGAATTTTAGAGCATTGAGTCATCCAGGAGTTCTTTGGTCTTCCTCTGGATGACTGTCGATGAAGCTTTATATACATTGCCTGCTTCACTGTGTGGTCTGGTGGTCTCCGTTTTATGTGACCATACCATCTCAACTGTCGTTCCTCTAGCTTATTGTTTATGTCTGTGACACCCAGGCTACCACGAATGCGTGAACTTTTAATTTTATCTTTTAGTGACACTCCTGCCGACCATCTAAGCATTCGCATTTCTGCTGATTCAAGTTGCCTGGTGTAGGAGTTGTACATGGTCCAGCATTCGGAGCCATACATTATCGCGGGTCTAACAATAGTCTGGTATATCTTTCCTTTTAGTTTTATAGGCATTTTTGTGTCACACAGGATTCCTGTTCCATTCCATCCCACACGTATTCTGTGGTTAACATCTGCTGCACATCCTCCATCTTTGTGGATGAGTGAGCCGAGATACTTAAATGTGTCACAGTAAGCTAATGTTACTCCATCCAGTTGCATCGAAGGAGTTACAGCATTTGTGTTTTCAAATGGCAAGTACAAATATTCAGTCTTTTTCCTGCTAATTTTTAGGCCATTATCCTCTAGGATTTTTCTCCACCTTTCCAGGCTATTTTGTAAGTCACAATGATTATCTGCTATCAGTACTACATCATCTGCAAAAAGCATAGTCTTGAGAATATTGTTGTTCATTTCTTGGATTGTTAGATAATTCATGACCATTATGAATAGCAGTGGGCTGAGGACAGATCCTTGGTGTATCCCCACTTTAATTGGAAATGTTGGTGATGTCCCTGATGTGCATCTTACTTGTGTTTCTACGTTTGTATACATATCTTGTATGGAGAGCACATATCTTTCTGGTACGTTATGAGATCTCAATGCCGCCCATATCAGGCTTCGGGGTACCCTGTCAAATGCTATTTCCAAGTCTATAAATACCATGTGTAAGTCTTTATTTGCATCTCGAGATTTTTCTACTATGATTCTGACTGTTTGAATAGCATCTATTGTTGATTTCCCTGATACAAAGCCGCATTGATTGTCGTGTATTTTTATAATATTCCTGATTCGTGTGTTTATAATCCTCTCATAAATTCTCATGGTGTGAGACATAAGCTTTATCCCTCTATAATTATCGCACTTCCTAGAGTCTCCCTTATTTTTGTAAAATGGAAGAAGAAAACTCTTCCTAAAGTTTTCTGGCATTGGTTCTCCAGTCAGTACTTTGTTATACAGGTTGCACAACCATTTATGTCCCACTTCTCCACACTCTTTCCATAATTCGGCTGGAATATTGTCTGGCCCCACTGCTTTCCCTTTTTCATTTGTGATATGGCTACTTTAACTTCTGTTGGAGTGATTTCTTCAACTGGCCCCAGCACTGGTTGCTCTGACACATGAGTTGTTCTTGGAAATTCTTCGTTCAGTAATGTAGAATAATAATCCTTCCATCTATCACATATTTTGATTTCGTCTGTGATCAACTCATCATCAGTATCTTCTATGTATTTGGGTGTTCTAATAGATTTGACTCTTTCTTTCCTGTGTGCTACGATTTTGTATATTCTTTGCACTCCATTAGGTGTTTCTAAATCGTCATACAGCTCTTTCAATGCCTCATGTTGTGCAGAGGCAACTAGTTTCTTTGCTGTCTTTTTGACTTGCTTATACACTAACCGGAGTTGCTCTTTCTCGCTATCGCACTTACAGTTTGACCAGTTTCTGAAAGCAGTTTTCTTCTCTTTTACACATTTTTGTATTTCATTTGTCCACCACCATGATTCCTTTTTTATTTTCAGTTTACCTTTGGAGATTCCCAGATGTTGTTTGGCTTCCTGTACACATACCTGTTCAAATGCTTTCCACATTTCAGTTGGGTTTTGCGTATCTTCATTTTGGAGATTTTCTAGCCTCCAGTTTTGGAGTTTTGACGTTAATTGTTTTCCGTTTTCTTTTGAGATATTGAACCACTTAATTTTGGTTGTTGGTTTTATCTTATCCTTATACAATTTATGTCTCGTTACATGTAATTCCAGCTGTAGTAGGCGATGTTGTGTTGCAAGGGGTTCACCAGGGATAACTTTACAGTCTCTAAGCGTTTTTCTCATTTCGTCATTCTTTAGCATATGAATAAAATCCATCGCTTGCACAATCATACGACATAAGGATGGTATAGTTACTTACAGTTACAATTGCCGGAGCATTAATTTTATATTTGTTGTTGTAATGTTGTTCAGTCCCAGCGATTGGGATTACTTCATGAATGTTCGGAAATCTTCAATAAAGCTCGTGGTTCGTCGAGATTACAAGTTCGAGTGGTTTACAATGAATATTTAACCGGACCAAACGTCCCGTCTGATGGATGCTCTATGTAGTTCTGAAGCAAGGGAGCTCGACACTGAAGGTTCCCAGCTATCGATCGGATATCATCGGCTATTTCCGTAACCGGATATTAGATATGAACTGCGACAGTTGACACTCTCCTAAATACTACTTTACTGACGTCTGTTGATTCACATAAAAACTACATAAAACTACCTGTACTAACGACACCTGTAGAAGGACATTGAAACTACCTACATATTACTATACACTACAGTTATTTACTCATTTTTACGTTGAATACCTTGTTGACACGTTAGTAAATAAATAAAAATCAAATTATATATCATCACTCATCACCCTAACAATCATTAAAATATAATAAAAACTGAAAAGCCGTTGCTGAAGATAAGCGGGAAACGCCATTCAAAATAAAAAAGAAACACAACAAAATAAAATGTGAAATTACATTCTCGTTTATAATAGGACGCCGGGTTTGATTAAGAAAACCTGTAAAACCTTTGTGAAACGCTATTCTTTCTCAGAATTTTCAGTTTTATAATAATAATATTGTATACTAAAATATGTTGAGCGCGGAATAATCTCGACGAGTATTCGATAGTGTGCAGCCGGGGACCTAATTGTTGGTCCGCAGACCCATAAATTGATACTTTGCCACAAATTGTGACGGGAAGTGATAAATTTCATCCGGAGTTGACCCCAAGAGGCTCCGCACTCCGCAGTCCCCCCTCCAAGGAAAGCCCCGCGCCCCCTCCCCCCCTCCCACCAACCTGTCGCTTTCTTTTTGCGAATTTTGCCCGTGTTTTTATATTTATTTATTCTTATATGCAAATCAACCTTTATTTTTGGTATCGCATCTCTAAATTGTTCGATTTACCCGCGACAGGGTAGGAATAGAGAAATGTAGATTGTATTTTTCATTGGCATTTTTCGTCGCCTTTTAATGGATACATATGTATATATTTATTTATTTATTTACTCTTTTATACGCCTATTTGGCTTTTACATAAAATACATAAAATGGATATTTTTAACGTAAGGTTTAATAATAAACAATGGTAGCATGATATGTACGATTGTATATTTTTTTATGTATATAATATAGTTATCTATAATTTTCAGAAAGAATACTTTGACTTGGACATGATATATTATACATTCACTATTGTTATTTATTTTTGGGATATTATGCCGAGATGCGTTACCTTCTTCTTTAGCCAACATTTAGGACAGCATTGTGCAGATGTGTGCCCTTCCCTGATGATGACACTGCCACATCTGCCCTGATGATGGACACTGAAACGCTGTCCGAAACGTTGGCTAAAGAAGGAGGTAGCGCAACAAAAAATAACGATAAAAACGGTCGTGAAAGTCTAAAATCATATATGACATCCATTCGTTTGCTGAAGTTTGTATTGACGAGTTTGCTACATAATTTATTTGTAAACTGTGACAAAAGCTTCATTAACCGCTTGGATACATAAGCTTGTTTTGACGATAATTTAACGTAGGTAGACATAGGAATGACGTATGTCCCGTACCTGAGTTATAAAGGCAATTATAAGTTGTTCAGGCGTGGTTAAAACATTCCCAAGTTACGAGTAACCTGACAATATTTGAAAATCTCCTACTACCACCTCACTAAGCGGAAGATGTTACTTGTATCGTGATGGAGGACTTAGCCCAAGAGGGAGGGAACCAAACGCGATGCCCACTCAACTGACCGGTCATGTATATAGGTTGTACGAGATTTGGCTCACATCCGTGCATGGACAGGTATTCAAGGTAAGAGCTCTTCAAAACACGAGAGTCGTTAAAAATTCATATAAAATGTGGCAATAAAAAGGATTTTCAGTACCAACTATGTGACCTGTGACAAAAAGAGACTATGAAATGGCATTAATTAATCTTACCTCAAATATGATTTGATAGATTCAGAGTTGATAGAACGTCAGTGAATTATTATCGTTTCGGAATCGAGAAAATATTACAGTGCATCTAAATACTGCTCTGCGTTTTGGACCATTCAGGGCCGGATGGGCGCCCCGGGGCTCCGCGGGCGGAGTGCCCGTTGCCATTCATCGCACGCGCGGGGCCCCAGTTACCATAGTGCAGGGCAGAATTCAGGGGACCCATTCAGGTTATTATAAAGCGATTACAGGCAATATAAAACATTGCACAGGATAAAGCGAACGGTCTACCAATTACGGAAAAACTAACATTTTCTAACAAACATACAAAAATATAAATATAGAGCAGTTAACAAGTTGGTAAAAATTTAGGATCTAGTCCTTAGATCTAGTTCTAGTTCCGTCATTGATCTATACATGATTTTTTTAAGGATTGGTTCCTTTTGATGACTCTCCGGGGACAAGAGACAATTAGAGGTACCTTCCTTCGGTTCACTTCAATCATAAGTCCATCATCTTCATAGAAGTCACATCTGGCCACTGGGCTGCCGGGGATTGTGTAAAGGGTTTAAGTTCGAAGGACCATTTTCCTGCCCTCACTGTCGCTCGTCGGGATTTCATGTGGCTTTCCAAAAGCTGTAGATGCTGTTCTTGTGTTGTGCACGGAGAAAAAATTTATTCTAAAATACGATAATTTCATCCGTAAAAACGGTTAAAAACGGGACTGATGTTCTTACGAACAAATTAACAGGGTTTCAATGTTTATTGGCGGGAACATGTCAGAATAATTTGTTGGCATACGTAATTTCGTTTCAAATCATTCTTACATTTTACGATTTTTTTTTTATGTTAAAAAAATAAAATTCCGCCTATTTAGTACTTACCTAATACGCATGCATTGCGTGCTATGTGATTAAAATTTATTAGCTTGAATTTTTTTTTTAGCCCAAAATTTTATTTTTTTAAGACTATTTCTGTGATGATACATTATCTGCTCGTATCAAAGCAACAAAAACATACCAGTTTTCAAGTATTTTAGCGGCTACGCTAGATTTGTGTAACATGGTTTGTGATACAAAAGAAAGTGCCCCCTTTATAGCGCCTGCTCACGTAAAGGCAAGAAAAACACCCCAGTTTTCAAGTACTTTAGCGGCTACGCTAGGTTTGTGTAATATGGTTTGTGACAAAAGTGAATGTGTTATTTAAAAAAAAATAATTACTAGAAAAAAAAGCATTTTATTTCCAAAACTCCGGTACATAAATTAGTGTGTACCTAATACGCCCAGATTTCGTGATATCTTCAATATCTTCTAGCCGCTCGTTATATATAAAAATGTATCAGGAATACCAACATACCAAAGTGACAGTTATTACAAATATTGGCAAAATTTCACAAGGCGAAGCTAATTTTAATTTTACGTAATTGAAATTAAAAATGAAATATTTTCCACTGCAGATAGTTGTCTTCTAATGTAATTAAGGTGAATCAAAAGAGTTTTTAAAAAAAAACCGTTTCCATCTATGTACAATAATTAATTACCAATAATAAATTTGTTTGTATCATTATTTATTTAAGTAATTTAGTAACTGTTAAGAGTTCCCTTCCTAAATGTAAAAGATTTCAAACAGAAATAAAAACGAGACAATATTTAAAGTATTTTATTTCCTAATTCGGCCCAGATTTGACAGAGCTAATTTTTGTAAATGCATTTTGGAAATGCATAATATCATGGTCATAAAAGTAATAAAATTATCTACTATTAAGTGCAGTTGCGAATACATTTTGTGCTTAACGTAAAATAAAGATAATATTCTTGAATAAAGACCGCGGAACAGGGACCCTATACAAAAGAAGTCACATAAAAGTTGATGGCGAGATGGGGACGGGAGATGGGAAGATGGAGAGATGGGAGATAAATGTGAATCTATTGAAACTGTACTACTGAAAAGTACCTCGAATATGTCCCGACAGGTTAGCTAATGTCCCGAGGTCCTAAAGCATTCGATACTTTATTGTATTCATTAGAATAAGACGTTTCTATGTGGTGCCTCACAAGAGTCTGGAACCAGTAATACTATGACATCCCTGAACTCTTTATTTTAAATTACTTTATATTAATATTTTGTAAGGTCTCGTAAGGAGCACTGTAGGATTATATAAAATTTAGGTATAGTTAATGGCACCTGAAGTGAAACAACACAAAACTGCGCTATATAAATGTTTATTATTATTACTAAATATTATGTAATGTAAATATTATAAAAGGTATGTCGTAAGGAAGTGGAGAGAAGAAGATTGCAAAGAGGAAGGTGGGAAAATTCCTGGGTATTAAAATCGGGTCACCAAAGACGGCTAAAGCCATTTCAAGCAACATATGGTGGTCTTATACTACAATATGGAACTCTGGAACATGCCGAAAATATACTAAAATACTTAAAATTAATAAATCAAAGTGGTTTGTCGTGTGTCGTGCGTCGTGCGTCGTGCGTCGTGTGTCGTGTGTCGTGTGTCGTGTGTCGTGCGTCGTGCGTCGTGCGTCGTGCGTCGTGCGTCGTGCGTCGTGCGTCGTGCGTCGTGCGTCGTGCGTCGTGCGTCGTGCGTCGTGCGTCGTGCGTCGTGCGTCGTGCGTCGTGCGTCGTGCGTCGTGCGTCGTGCGTCGTGCGTCGTGCGTCGTGCGTCGTGCGTCGTGCGTCGTGCGTCGTGCGTCGTGCGTCGTGCGTCGTGCGTCGTGCGTCGTGCGTCGTGCGTCGTGCGTCGTGCGTCGTGCGTCGTGCGTCGTGCGTCGTGTGTCGTGTGTCGTGTGTCGTGTGTCGTGTGTCGTGTGTCGTGTGTCGTGTGTCGTGTGTCGTGTGTCGTGTGTCGTGTGTCGTGTGTCGTGTGTCGTGTGTCGTGTGTGGTGTGTCGTGTGTGGTGTGTGGTGTGTGGTTTGTGGTGGGTGGTGTGTGGCGTGTGGCGTGTGGCATGTGGCGTGTGGTGTGTGGCTTGTGGTGTGTGGTGTGGTGTGAGTGGTGTGTTGTGTGGGGTATATAGCTCTTTTAAGTGAAACAGTTTTTTGAAACTTGTTCCAGTTTCGATGGTTCCCAACTCCCAACCCGGAGTGGACTGGACTCCCGAAGAACTGGAGACTGAAAATATACTTTTTTATGGTGACAATGCCAATGGGGAATTTTCTTGAGAAACGGCAAGTTTCGCGGAGTATGAAATATGAAGTACTTTATCAGTTATCGAACTCTTTACATTTTTAACAATTTCCTTTCTATTTAGATACCAACCCATATAGTATAGTATAGTATAGACTAATTAATAAATACTCAGTAAAAGGGTATTTTAATAGCATAATAAATTTTAAAAATAAGCACCATTTCACAACCTCACTTTTCAACATTTTAGCTAATTATTAGCTAATATATTCGTCTGAATATTGTTCTTTCTGTCGCAAGCCGCCAATCTGAAAAAACAGAAAAACCTATTTGTCATCTTATTGTGAAGAATTAAATGCACCCTTCGTCGGAAAACGGATTTAAAAAAACTAGTCTTCCTTTTTCCCAATTACTTTTGCACTTATATTTAGAACATCGTTTTTTAATAACTCCTTGACGCTCCAACGATATGTTTTAATCGTTTTTATTAAATGCCTTTAAATCCTTCAAACTGTATCATTTAAACCTTGTCCCAAGCTAACATATCATGCAAATGATATCCAAATACACCAGCGCCATCTGCTTCGGGCTTTCTAAATTCGCTTCGGAATAGGTATATTTATTCGTATGTAGATAGTTTTGCAGACGACCATGAAAAGAATTTTCGCTAATATAAAAATTATTATTCCTAGTAAACTTCTTAGAAATGCGATCAGGGTCAACGTCTTTTTCCACAGCGGTAGACTGCAGGACGCCATTTTTGTTGTGGTAGCCGACTATGTCACTAAATCACCAAAGCAATCACAATAGCCGAGAGGCAATTTATGAGATGCTTAAACTAATACCGTAAACAATAACAACACAAAGAAATATGGATAAAATAAAAACCATAAATATTCAACTAAGTTTAATAAATAATAATAATTTACCGCCTACGTCTTCCACGAAGAGAGATGGAATTTGCGCTGATAACAGTACCTAATTAGTTTTACAAACTTATGTTAGATACACTTCAAACTCGTAATGTGGATATGTGTAAAGGACGCAAAGAAAGCATTTTAAAAACATCACATTGCTGAACATCTCCGTCATATATAATATGATGTCTTGTCTCTGTCTAAATTGGTCCAATTCAGACATCGTAGATACGACAAAAATGATGTATACGACAGAGTGGATGGAGAATATTATGTGAAACAAATGTTAATGGTGATAGTCGGAAAAGTAGTTTTATTCTTGATGCATTCGAATGAATATATGTTTGGGGACCAACTGTTTGGGGGATCAACTTATCATGGAATCAATTATTATTCATAAAGGTATTATATTTTATGTACAGAGGATCTTTTCAATAACAGGAAATAATAAGGATGGATTTTAAAGACGCGGATTGTGTGACAGAGAAAAAAAAGTAATTTAAGTTGTACATTCTGAGAGTACACGAATACATAATTGTAAAAAACGAGAGGTTTTCGTGCCCAAAAATTTCAAGCGTATGCGAATGTATGATGCGTCTCCAACGTGTGCATTTTTAATTACATTTTTAGTATATCGGAGCCCCTTCTATTTACTATTACTATTTAAGAACAAATAAACCTAATCATTCGCATTACGTCCGTGAAGATACGTGGACTCAAGGTAAACTCAATAGTAGGACGTACTTGGAAAATGTACAGTATATTATATTAGTCGTAAAAAAGGTAAATTTTCAAAAAATTTTATCAATTAAAATATTCCAATTTATTAATATCAATGTACAAGTATATTTCGAATACAAAAGTCAAAAACGTAATTCTTAAAAGGTTTTTATTTTTAGTCAACTTTAAAAACACAAAATATACATAGAGCGCAATTAAAATAGACGTATAGCGCAATTAAAATTCCTTGGAAACATTCTGAAATTTAATGAGTAATTTAATTTAAATAACTCAGGTACGCGGCATACGTCATTCCTATGTCTACCTACGTCAAATTATCGTGAAAACAAACTTATGTGTCCAAGCGGTTAAGAATTTTAACAATAGAGAAATAAAGGTAGATTCAGACTGGACGACGTACGTACGCATCGCTACGCCAAACAATGCTTAGCAACCCATACATTTTCTATAAAAATGGCCACAGACATCGCACGTCGCGATGCGTGTGGCCAATGTGATTCTAAAACATAAATTTTCATTGAAAATCTATGGTTGCTAAGTAGCCCAGATATTGTTAGCGCCTCCGCCCACTCAGGCAACTGAAAACTCTCAACTGCCAACTGTCTTTGTATGACAATGTGTACACAAAACCCCGTTGTCAATGGTAACGCAAGCGGTGACTTGCGACCATCTTGCGACTGTCACGGCTGATTACCCTGGGCGGCCGTTTCTAGGTTGCGAGCTGTCAGCTGATTGTTCTTCATCTATGGTTAAACAAGCTTTTTGACCAATCAAGACAGAGAAAACAGCCAGTTTTAGTTGGTTTTCAGTTGCCTCAGTGGGCGGAGCGCCTTAGGCGTAGCGATGCATACGTACGTCGACCCAGTCTGAATCTACCATCACTCTTTTTGGCTGTCTAAAAGGCTGATGAAGTATTTTATGATTTTTCTTTTTTATTTAAATTAGTAAGGTTTTCACGTAGGTACACGGTTATTCATTAATTGTTTAAAATATTTAAAAAAAAATTATTAAGGCTGAAAGTGTTTTGTTCTGAAGAATAAAAACTAATGATTAAAAACAAATTACTGGACGTAAATAAACTATTCATAAGGAAGATCATATATAAAAACTGTATCAAAACATCACATCACCACATAGCAAAAATAAATAAACACTTTCAAGTTCCCCATATCAAATCAACTTTCGCAAAAAAACACGAATCTTACTTGGCACCGCACATTTTCAATATCTTCCTTAGACAAACAAAAAATTACTTAACCGCAAACAATTTAAATTGGCTGTTCAAAACATTTGTAATATGGTTGAATGAAAAGGAAAGAACAGACATTCGAAATATTCTAAACAATTAACAAATATATAGGGTACTGCAGGTCTGCAATTTAAATAACATGCTCCTGCTTTATTTATATTCTCTTAACTGGAAATTTAAGTTTTTTATTTTTATTCTTGGTTTTATTTTTATTTTTATAACGTATGTAAGCTTTTGATGGTAGTGTAACAAATAATAAAATCAAAATAAGAAGGTATGTAAATATTTATTATATATGTTTACTTTTTGCTTTTTTACACATATCTTTTTAGCACATATCTCTTTTAATGCATATCTATATTAATACATACTTTTAATGCATGTCTCTTATGATTGATATCCTTTTTAAATATATTTACTTATTATGTTATTTACCCGCCTCGGAACAGACTTTGTCTAGTGAGGCAGGTAAAAGAACTGAAAATTGTAAATCATCCGATTTATATTAAATAAACGCCCGGGTTGCCGGCACTGAAACTGAAACTGAAACTGAATTAGTTATTTATTTTTCAGATAGGTACCAAATCAATTCAAGTGTTACAATAACACACTTTGGTCTGGGTTTAATCAGGGGCCTGAAAACGAATATATCTAAAACCAGCCCTGTCGCAAGTCGCCATAGAAAGAAGTCCGGGCACATGCCTACCCCGTGCCCTCTTGCACATAATAATAACACTATGTACTTATAATGAAGAAACAGGAGCGCTGTCCGCTGTCAGGCCTCCAATCAACGTGATTATTTTTGATCAATACTGTTCGCTTCCCAGAAATACACTGCTGGCTTTTAAGGAATATTACCAAAAAATGTGGTCAGAGCTCAGATGGGAGATACGGCCGACTGTGTGTTGTGTGACGCGCATGTTGATCGACGACGGCGGGACCTGAGGCATTCAGGGCCGGTCCAGGCGGGCGCAACAACCATCCACTGTATATTTTAAGAAAAATAACCCTCATTTTATGCTTTCTCGGGAACTAAGTAAAAGTTTGGTAAATATCCAAATGTGCTGGACATCCGTAATACGTAATCTCCTTCCCCTCCCCTTTGTGTCAGTTCATTTACAATAAGGAGCATCTATTTCAGTATCTGAAGAAGAAAAATAATGCATTTTAATTGACCTTGATTCTTGACGGCTTTTTCTGTTCCGCTTTCCGCCAATGGTAGAGCCAAAATTTGCTTTCCGTCAAGATGTAATGTTTGTGAGGCAGGGTGGTTAGAGGTCTTATGAATTACTACGTCCGCGGCTATATATACTAAAATGGAATTATATTAATGTTTTATGTATGAATATCGTACAAGAATCCCAACTGCAACCTTCTGGAGCCAGTGAGACTATGGCATCCCCAATTGGGGTATGTTGCGGGAAGGGGAAGGAGATGGGAAAGAGGAAGGTGGTAGTGGGAAGGAGAAGGAGATGGGAAAGAGGAAGGTGGGGAAGTACCTGGCTATTCAGATCTTGTCACCAAACGTGGCTAAAGCCATTTCAAGCAATGTTTCAATTCTGAATGGTGTTCTTACACCAAAGCGAAACTAAGAGTATCTTCCACTCATAATAGATAAAATAAAATCAAAAAAGTTTAAAGTATCATTACATAATTTAATTGAAAACTTTATTTGATTATAAAAGTTAACAAAGTTATTATAAATGCAAAAGATGTCATCCACATTCTATAATAAAACATTTCTTAAAAGCTAAAATATAGTTTGCCCGGCGCCGAAGAGCCGAGGGCCGACTCTGCGACTAGCGTATGGCGTATGACGCTTTGGGTACGGGCCTCTTGAAGTTTGAAGTAACTAAAATCTTAAAGCTACAGTAAGAAAAGTAAAGTTGCAACCCGCAGCATCTCTGACAAACTCCACTGCTGGATTCTTGCACTCTCTGGAGTACCCGGTATCCGCTACTGTAATGTGAAATTCTCATATGAATCCATTAACAGTTTAGCGGCGTGACTTGCATTTCTATTTTTAAAAAATATGCAGCATCTAAAGAAATATTTATAAAGACAATTAGTGCAGATAGTTTTTTGTCGGACGAATTTTATCTGCCGTTCTTCCATAGGTAGTTAGGTTGGCTTAGGTAAAATTGATAAAGACCTTTCTTTGAGCACAACAAATAGAAAGAAAAGCTTATATTTTTGGTGATGTTTTTTTAATTTTTTTATATGAATACCGCACAAGAGTCCCAACTGCTCCCGTCTGGAGCCAGTGCGACTTTGACATCTCCAACTAGGTATGTTGTGAGGCTGGAGGTATTGGGGAGGGGAAGGAGATGGGGAATAGGAAAGTGGGGAAGTACCTGGCTATTCAGATCTGGTCACCAAATTTTTGCGCCTTACAAAACTTAAAAATAAAGAAAAAAATTAAAACAAAAATTATTTTAGTAATCAAAATAATAGCACCTGTAAGTTACCTTTGTTGACAATGTTTCTCTGTTATTTTTACTCCTCCGATCGTTCTCTCCTCCCCATCCCACAAATCACCAATCTCACTAACCGCACCTAATAAAATCATTTCTGTACATGTATAAGTTAGTTTTAAGAACGTTAGATAAATATTAACTAATATTAAATAAAATGAAGTAAAAAATGTACGTTGTGGATAAAACTCTTTTAAATATATAAGGTATTAATTTAACACACATTTAAAGGCGTAAAATATTAAATCAATGAAAAGAAGTTATAAACACTAACTTGATACAATATTATTATAAACAACTGAGGGTGAAAGTTTACCTTACTTTGTCAACGTACATAGTCAGAAACCGTAATAAAATCCGCAAAATTATGTTTTAGGTTCGATAATTATTTAGCCTTTATAAGATAAGATCTCGGCGGTTTTTTTGTAAAATGTTCATCTCAAAGAAGCGACCAATTATTAAATAATAAAATATAAAGTCCAGATAAAGAACCGCGGAGCCCTGTGACAGACAATGCCGATTTTTGTTAAAATTTGCATATTTCATTGCTTTTTATTGAAGGTTAAATGCGTAATTACTATTTCGTTGGAATATTTATATTTTGTTTCTTCGTTTTGAAATAAAAATAATGTAGGTTTTATTAATGTTTGATGATGGAATAAAAGATTTGTTTACATTGATTTGAAGGGTAAATTCTCACAAAACAGGATTTTTTTTAAATAATAGATATAAAAGATAGGTAAGTTCTTAATAAACATATAAAAAAGTCAGATATTATTTTAGATTTTACTAATTACCCAAAAATAAATACTGAAAATATAAAAAAGAATTCAAAGAAGATTCTGCTTTTGGAATTAATTTTTCCGATGCTAAATTATATTTGCAAATGAAGTAACACAATTATTAATATCGATGTAAAATAATTCATACTGTACTCTTTCGTAGATGGCGCGCGTATATTTTTTTTTACTTATAAACGCTTTTTACAAGTTATGCTTTGAAATATTAAGAAAAATTTATTGTTCGCGCGAGTACACAAGCAATTTGAATATGAATAATTAGTTTGGCAGTTAAAATTACTATCTTTCAAGAAAGGCTAACAAATACAATATTGGATTGAATCACCGCTGCAATATTGTATTTGTTAGCCTTTCTTGAACGATTTGATTTTTTTACTTGACAAAGTATTTATTCATATTCATATTGCTTATGTTCGTGCGCAAAAAATTAATCTTTCTTAATATTTCAAAGCATAACTTGAAAAAAGCCTTTATAAGTTCAATAATTACACGCACTATATCTATGAAAGAGTAGAATATGAATTATTTTGACAATGGCGTGAAGTAAATTTCAATGAGTAACATTTTTACAATTTAGGTGTCGAGTACCACCACCCCGGCAACCATTTGTTGGATAACCAATACCTCTGCCATAGGTACCCCAACATAGAAGGGGTGCCCGGATTCATCGGGTGAGGTGTGTTCAGATCTTGGCGGCGCATGCGCCTGCTCATCAGGAGCGTGGCAGGCTAGATCGGAAGAGGCCGGTTTTGGGGACTCTCTGACCTCTCCAGCTGGTCTCTCTCGAACCATCCTCTTGCACCGCAGCGGTAGGAATGGAAGCATACGTCCATCACTCCTGGACACACAGACCCCTAGGTCCTACCCACCCTTCATACATTTTCCATCTCAGATTTTTTTCCCTTCATTTCATTACAAAGTGATGCCATGGGGGAAATTATTTTACTTCTGTTTTTTTTTATTTATAATAATAATAAAAATGTTTATTCATCAATAATATTTTTACAATATTAGATATACATTTTGTTCGTTGGTCATTGATTCTATTGACGAAAAGATCACTGATCAGCTACAATTCAGGATTTCTCCTGGAATGCCGCTGGTTTTTAGCAGTGCCTCCAATATAAAACAGAAAATAAAATTAATACAATTAAATTCAATTGCATAAAAAATAATTCAATCTAATCTATAATTTAACACACACAATGTAATACAATATAAATATGAGAAATTAAATTAAAAAATAAATAAATAAAAATATTTTACATAATATAGAAAAACTCTCTTTTTAACTTTTGAAGGTTATTCCCATCAATGTAATATATCAAAATGGTCCAAGTTGCGACCATTATCTTTTATTGCTTTTCTGTGTCTTGTTCACTTTCATATTTAAAATAATTAGATTATTTTTATTTATTTCTTCTTCAAAAATATTTTTATTTATTGCATTATTTATTTACATTAGATGAGAATTTTTCGACGACCGTGCAGGCTACAAGCCAATTTGTGGTGGTCGTTTTTTTACATTAACCCTCCTCTGTGGAGTTAATGTAAAAAATAATAAAAATACTAGTTCTACCGTCTTGAGATATGCATTACAATTGTGGAAGTTTTATTACACTGCATTTAATAGTTGTTTTTTTTTAAACTATGTATGGACTTAAAACCGCAACAGTAGATAATATTGTCTACGAATATTAAAATATTCAATGAACCACAAAAGCTATATATTCAAAAACAAAAAACGCGGACAAAGGGTATGTAACATAAATATACTTATTAAACAATTTATTTATAATTATGCTTGTGTTAGCTAAAATACCTATTTAGTCACATGTCACGTTCACCCAAAATTCAATTCATAAATACGAACATAACATTTTATCGTTCAGAATCGGGAGTCACCAATTTTATTGAAAACAACTTTAGCTTTATCTCTATTGCCAATCAATTAATTAAAATCATTGGATATACCACCCACCTGGCTTATATTTTATATCAAAGAACTTGTTTTATCAATTGATGTTATAGGTATATTTTTATTAATAATTTTTGACAAAATAAATATATAAGGCTTTAATTATTTTTCAGGTTTGTTAGAATATTGGTTCTTCAACAATTACTTACAACTAATGGTGAGTTTTAATATGTATTAAACATATAAATATAAAACGATGGCGAGAAGTATGACAAAATATAGAAATGTAAAATGCCCGAAAACATAATATCCGAAAAACTCCCATTTAGGCTCAATTTAATACACAGATGATTTCGATGTTGCGGATAATTTTAATTCAGGCGCCAAACGTGAAACTTGGAAACAGCTTTACTTCAATAATATTGCAACTGTTTGCGATTTTCCCCTACATAAATCAATCAACAAGAAGCAAGTCGGTTATGCCTGATATATATCGAGACTTCTACTTAAATCCTCAGGAGAGTGTTTTCTATCCTTCATACATAGAGCGAATATTGAATAATCGTCAAAGTGCAAGGTAAATGTTTACGATTTATTATTTAGATTGCACATACCAAATCAACACATAAACTGTACGTTCTTAATACACTTAAAATACATGCCCTATAAAATAGTAGAAAAATTATTGACTCAACTTTTTGTTTAAAATTATTCACTCCGAACTAGACTGTTGTAAACTCCTGCACCTCATTGGCTTTAAAGTACCAAATAGAGCCACATTATTCATCAACAATCAATCCGGAATTAACTACAGCACATATGCACCTATTTCTCGCCTTCGTACACTTCTAAATAACAAATTCACATCAAATATTGACATATTTTTAAAATATAAGTTTACCTCTATTTAAGAGATATCACCTCGCTATCCTGGTAAAGTGATGGTCCGCACATTGCACAACTTCTTAAAAATCTGTTGTCAACGGCAACGCAAACAGTCATTCGCATCTCGGCGTGCTAGTTGCCGTGGCCGGCCGTTGCCCGGTTGCCTGGTTGCCATGGTTGCGCCAGTTTTGTTGTCAATTTTCGAGTTTTTTTGGTTGTTTTTTAGTCACCAGCGCCAATATGACAGCGACCAATGACTGAGATAATAGCTAAAGTGTTCTTCGCATATGGTTAAATAAGCTGAGATAATTACTGAAATCGTAAAATTGACTTGCGGTGTGAGAGAAGTTTGGCTGGCAACCATGGCAATTCGCAGTTTTAGTTTGGTTTTAGTTTCTCCGTGAGCAAACCTAATACGTGTATTTTCAATTTTTTACGTAGTTGCGCCATCTCTTGCGCCGATTTCTAAAAGCCAATTACATCAAGATGTATTAAAAAAAATTATATCTTTTGGTTTGACTGAGGATTGAACCTTCCTCCCCAGAAACTGGGTCAAATCGATCTAGAAAACAAAATTGCAATTCACATAGATGTATTTAAAAATAACACAACCTAAAATCACATATCTTTTATTGGTTCAAATAAGATTACATCAATAAATGAAGACACAATAAAACACTATTATCATAATATTGTAATTGGACTAAATATTTCACAGCATCTTTAACATAAACCATAATTTCTTATTGACCAAGAAAAACCGTGTAACATGATGAAGACCGAAAATAAGTCACTGATAATTGGGAAAATATTTGGCAAAATTGTACATAGAAAGTTTTGTGTTCCCAAAGAGCTAAAGAGAGAATGCAAAAATACCAAAATCATAATGTACATATACTGTCACCGATGAATTTAGTAACTTTAACCTAATTTGTTTTTATTGGAAATTGATAAGACATATTTGTAAGTTAATGTACCTTTTTGGTGCTGAAAAAAGTCCTATTTCGTTTTGGTGAACTTTGGAAGGCAACCAGCTGATCCTCAGTTCAGTGAGTGATGGTGAAAGCGTTAATTTTTCTTTTGAGATTATAACACAAAGCTATGGATAACTCTATTCTTAAATGCATTTCAGTGGCCCCAATGTTACTGCAAACTTCCCAAATGTCATGGAAATAGTCTTTCACAAAACATTGGCTAACAATCTGACGATGAGCAACAATAAAAGGCAGACCTGCTGAAAGGAGGAAGAGTAGAAAGAAATCGACATATAAAATAGTGACCAGTGAGTGGTTGAGTGGGCGTCGCGTTTGGGTCGATTGTTCATGTTCGATTCCTCGGCTGGCTAAGTCCTCCATCACAACACAAGCAACATCTTCAGCTTAGTGTGGTGGTAGTAGGAGATTTTCAAATGTTGTTAGGTTATTCGTAACCAGGGAATGTTTGTCTTTCTTTTTAAAAAAAGAAAAAAAAAAAAAGAAAAAAAAAAAAAGAAAATATAAACTAAAACTAAACTAACTAACTAATCATCTGCCGTACAGGGGTAGGCAGACAGGACGGACCGCCAAACAATTCGGTCTTGGTAAAGTGATGGTCCGCACATTGCACAACTTCTTAAAAATCTGTTGTCAACGGCAACGCAAACAGTCATTCGCATCTCGGCGTGCTAGTTGCCGTGGCCGGCCGTTGCCCGGTTGCCTGGTTGCCATGGTTGCGCCAGTTTTGTTGTCAATTTTCGAGTTTTTTTGGCAAACACTCCTTGCCTCATTAATATTCATACATACTCTTCCGTTATTCTTGACATAACTCAGGCGTCCCCGACTTCTTCAACCATTCACGTTTGCGTCATATATTCCCCATACTGCACTCTAAATGTCTAAACCATCCAAGTATCCCTTTCTTAATCTTACTCCTTAGTCCTTACGCTTACATCAGCGTTGAATTCTTTGCGAATCTCCACAATACTTACATGGTTTTACCACGCTGAAGATTACTGCCTCAGGGATCTCATTTCTACAGCATCAAGTACTTTCATCCTTCCTCTGCCAGTTCTATGCCTCACTGCCATATACCAGGTACCAGCACTCTTTTGTGGACTTCTAGCTTCGCTTCTTTGGACAGTTTTTCATTATCGCCAACCATCATCGCATCCTTAAATCGATATAACCAAAAAAATGTACAAATATTCTTAGTCTCACTCATTGCTATGCACATATATATATCCTATATATATATATATATATATATATATATATATATATATATATATAGGATGTCCAACTTTTTTTTTCCCATACAAAAAGGCGTACCTGTTAAAAATCCTTAGTGTAAGGTACAAACTTACCGATAAATTTGCTGTGCGCCTGCCCGCGACATAAGATCGTTGTGAATCACCCGTATCGTAACAGCGTAAAATAGTACCTAGTACTGGCCGCATACGACGGACTGATTTTAACGTTTTACCTAAAAAGTACCCCTTAAAGTTGGAATTTCGAAAAAAGTCATTTATCTTTTTTTACTTATATTATCATGCAGAATCACCACCCGAAGTTACTGCACTTTACCCCCTGACACCCTCTATATATGTATTTTAATCACAAAAGCCAAAGAGTGCCATGCACAACTGTTATTCCTAGGTTCACCGGGAAGTGGTTAATAGTAGAACAGTAAAAAAAAAAAAAAAAAAAAAAACACTCACTCTTCCAATTTAAACTGCCGTGTATGATACCAAACACAAATGGATAAACAAACCCTAAGAGCCAGTGTCTTGCCATGACAAAAAACATACATTTTTAAGTTTTTTCCCATGTGAAAAGTTTTGTTTCAAATTTCCAAAATTATCAAATCTGCAAAAAAAATCTATTGATAATTACTGATTAGTGATTACACTTTCAGGAGCAAGAAAAAAGGACTATGCACATCTACCAGTGGCAGATACGGCACAAAGTAAAATGACACCGCATCTCAGCTGATTATGGCACTAGGTGGGTGAAGTCAATGCGAAAATCCCTTCGAAAATCAAATTAATATGAATTCTTCATTCAAATTGAAATTCATACTCCCGGTGGAGCAGCTATTGATGTGGCACCATTTTACTTTCGTCTGCGCCGTGTCTGCCACGCAGTGTGCAGTCAGAAGTGAATAGACCTTTCTTGAATAAATTTTTTAAGCTATAAAAATACCAACCAAAAAATTTTGCTGTGGAAAATCGCAAAAATCGAGACATGCCCATGAAAAATAGAGGCATGCTCCTAGAACTTTATTATTTCTTCGACTATCAGACTTTTAAAGCAAAAAAAAGGAAGGGGTCGTCGGCACAACTTTATTAAATCACAGAAGTGGAATGTTCTTAGAGAGTACACACTTTGTAGTGTTCCTGTGTTCGTGTCTTTGAGGGTAAGAAGTAAATAGTGACGTGGCAGCCTTGGAAATCTAACAAAAAACTCCTTTTTTTATTTACTACCACAGTATTGTTCGTATTATCATTTATTGTTGACAAATGTCACTATACAAGGACTGGAAGAGGAGAAATATTGTCAAGTCAATACTCGACGGCTATAGAGCTCTCTCTATTTATTTGCTTCTTCCCACCAAGCATAATAGACAAGAATATATTTATGATTATGTATATAAATTATGTGGAATCGTCATGTTATTAAATCACATTTCATTAAAGCCTTCACCTATCCAAGGAAGAACTTCTGAGAATGTTTCCTTGCTTAGAAATGTTTCCAGAAAACTTTTACACATCTGAAATATATTTGAGTAAATTTGGTGTCTCTGTAGCGAGCCATTCTGTCTACTTAATACTACTACAGAATCACAGGTTTTCACATAGTCACCATTGTATTGCCAATTTTCAAGTATAAAACACTAAGTTTTGCTGTAATAATAGTACACCAGTCTCACAAACTGTATTGCCATTATTGTAATTATTATAGCACTATTTAGCATTACTATGAACTTCAGCGACCACATTTCTTTTGATGGTTTACATAGAAGTTACAGCAGTAAGTTGATTCAACAAACAAATTATTTACACAGTAAACAGTCAATTTGATCCAACCTCTGTAATATCGATGCATAAAAATAACAGGAATCTTGTCTGTCTTGTTTATAATAAGCTAATGAGAAGAGTTCTCAAGTGGAGACCTAATATAGAGCGCAGGACCTAACTAAAGACCAGCTAATCTGATAAAATTATAAAAAATTTGAACAATATGCAACAAGACTTCTGCTTACTTAGAAATGGGAAAATAAGAATAAAATGTTGCAGTTAGATAATCTATCTAACATCTAACACAACAAACTTTAAAACTTTTCATGCTTGTAACAAAGAACATTATTGCGTATCATAAAAAATCATCTTAATACTAAACGATTTAAAATATGTATTTGGTAATCGACTTGATCTACTTTCGTCACTTATTGAAATCTAATAGCAGAATCACACCGCGTCGAGTAATTTATAATTTATTTGGCTAATTTTAGTTTTTAGTAAATGTGTGATCTTGACCATTCACGGCATGTTGCGCTCTCCCTATGCATAAAATCTTCAGTCCACAATATTTAAAAATTCATCTTAAATCTCACAACAAACGGTTGTTAGGCACAGCTCTCCAGCCAAATCTGAAACAATGGATATATGGTATTAATAGTATGGAGTAAAAACTTATTTGACTCCTACAATATATTATATTGATGTATTATACATCAAAATAACTTGACAACCAAACATAGTATTGTTGTTATTGTGATTTATTTTTGGGATATTATGCCGTGTTGTGCTTCCTCCTTCTTTAGCCGACGTTTCGGACTGCATTGCAGTGTCTAAAGTTGAAGTCTTTTAAACGTTGGCTAAAGAAGAAGGCAGCGCAACATGATATAAAACAAATCACAATAATACTTTTGGGTGTGAATAACTCAAATCATACCATTATAATGTTGTGTTTACATTACTTTCACGGTTCTGTTCAGAAAGCATTTTGCTCAATATTATCCTTCAAATACTACTCCAATTACACTCCGACCTACAACCATTCCAAACTTGTCTATATTATCTCTATTTTTCATCCAAACTTATGCTTATCCCTTCAATCTGTCAAAACAACTCCAATGGTTGGAACCAACGTACCAACCCCAAATTGGTTTAACTATTATTAATACTATATTTCAACTTAATTACAACAAAAAACAACTAATTACGCTTGCATGGATGGTAAGAGACGCATTAAAATTCCATTTTTATTCCTCTGGCGCTCTGATTCCTTTGCCGCCATTTTAATTTGTTTTTGTTTGGATTGACTTTTGCGTGAGTTTCATTTCAACCTAAATATACAAAAATTAGTTACTTAACCCAACTAATAACCTATTTTGTACAGGTAAAAAGTTGTTTCTTGTAGTAATTGTTGAAACGATTTTCATAATATGTGCCTTAAAGTGCGGAGGTTAGGGGGATAATTACCCTATTATGAAATGCGGAGATTAGGGGTATAATTACCCTATTATGAAATGTACAAATGTATTTAACATTACATCACTCCAAAGACACAGCAACGTAAAAACATATTAATGAAGAATACATCCTTTCTGAGGAGTCACCATTGTGGTTTTACATAAATAATATGTCGTGATGGCAGTATTGAGAGCAAACCAACTTACCGACTACACCAATTCATTGTGCGAATCCAATCAAATAAGCATGTCGGTTTTAACAAACTTATAAAATGTATTAAAATCAGTCACATTAAGAAAAAAATCAGACATTGCATTATATTTGCTGTTTATGCGTAGCAAAAAGTATTTGATACGAAATATTTAAATCCGTGGCCGTTGCATAATTAAACCACTCATTGGCTCGTTATGTCTTGTGTCGGAAAAAATATTTTGTTGTTTATTTTCTTTTCGGACCGATTATGGTGCCCGATGACAGTTGACAGTTGTAATTATGTCGCCAGTTGCCATTCGCCAAAAATAAATTATTTACGATAAATTATAAGACGTCGGAGACCGGTCTACTCAGTGAAAACTTTTTAAGTGTATGAATATTGAGTACAAACTTTTCCTCACATGATAATTCACCATGTCTCGAAGCGTTGAAAACTGATAAGCAGGGTTTTTATCCTTAGGTTAGGTTAGGTTAGGTGAGGGGGGGGATGGAAGGTAGGTTAATGTAAGTTATGATGTGATGAATTATCATGTGAGGAAGTATCATGTCTGAATAAATTTACTATGGGAATTCAGACGCTGAGATCTCATAATCCGATTAGACATGGAACCGTCGTCAGCATCGTCCTTTTTCGCCAACTTATACGTGTAGCACTGTCATTTATTTGTATCGCCTTTGGAAGGTACAGGAATGAAGAAATTATTTTGGCCAGGAAGAATTAGGAAAAAAATCTGCACCTCATTAATCGGCAGTCAGCACCGGTGACAGGTCTACTCAGTGACAACTTTTTAGTAATATATGAATTTTCGTAATGTTGTCTAAGAATACGGCTGTAGAGATAGATGGTCATAATTCATCATGGTAATAAATAAGAAGGATTATGATTAAAACTGAGAATTGTAATTTTAAGAATATTAATATTTAACATATACTTATGTACTTTGCCATTGACGTAAGTGCATATTATAATATCTGTAATTTGAAATTACATAATGAAAAGTATATTCTGAGGTAGTTAGTTCTGAATCGTTACTGAGATGCTGATGAATTGTCGTGTGAGGAAGTATTGCTTATGAGTTAATTTATTATGAGAACTTAGGTGGTGAGATCACATATTACGACCAGACATGGAACCGTCAGCAGCAATGAAAATAATATTTTCACCTGGCAATATCCACTAACGAACGGCTATAAAAAACACGCACCTGTGTATAATATCATTTTATTAATAAAAATTAAATAAATCATCAAAATTATTTCACGTATCAAAAACAGACCCAAGAATGAATGGGCATGAAAAATTCATGAAAATAAACAGCTTTCAGCTATAAAACCATTCCTTGTCGCCATGTTTTCAATCTTACGGCACGACACTTGAGGAAAATAAATTTTAACTTGAATTTTGAATGACTGCCAAATCATAACTTTAGAAAGAACAATAAAATGGTACTCAAGCTTTTTTTACAACAATAATATGTCTTATGGTACAAGGTTTTTATTCATCTCGTTGACGTGCCAATATTGTTTTAAATTATATTAATTTTTGTGACTAAAACCTTGGACAGTATTTGACAGATTTTTTGCAATTTGCAATATTTGCATTTAGTTAAAATATACGTAATAATTAAGTGTGTCTTATGTCAGCACAAAATGATTTTTTTTCATTTTCACATCTGACTACTACGATAATACGAGATGATAATTTTTATTACCATAATAAAAAAAACGTTTGACATTATTTGAGACTCATAAATGAACCAATTTTTGTGACTGCTCATCGTTTATACTTCACGTAATACTCGAGAGCTGGTGTACGTCTAGCCGCTAGTAAGTTTTGACATAATCGCCATAGCATTTTTCTTCTATGACTTCTATGGAAATAGCAAATTGAGCAAATCCAAGCAAATCCAAGCAAATCGCAAGCCGCACAGGAGCGGAACGTTGTGGCTGTCCGCCGTGTCAGTTTAATAAATTTAATATACAAACACGAAGCGAAAGAGTGCGTCGCGCAAAATGAAGATTTAAATATGAACTGTGCTTATCTTGTGTTAAATCTTACATAGTTTGAATTATGTTGTTTCATTGTATCAATTTAAATTCGTATTTGTGTGTTGATATTTTGTATTCTGATAAAGGCTTGAATAAAGCAAAGGTAAGTCAAAAACAGTGCATCTTTTATCATCTTCTTTTCAATTATTGATTTGCGAAGGGTCTAATTAATATTAGTTTCATTCATTTGACAGATTTTTAGCCTCAATGTCTACAAAAAGCAATTAATTACATACTGATAATCTAACTGTCTTTATTGATTTTCCTCTTGACTACGATTTAGAAGATAACTTTAGATTTGCGAGATAAAATGTTTGTGTTTAGTTTACGCATCATTCCCATTTCTTTGATATTTTCGAAAAAAAATCATTCCCTTTGTCTAATGTTGTAAAATTAATTTGAATTCTGTCTGAATTTTCTGTTTAGTCGAATCGTATTGTGCTTTTAGGACTGCCGGTTATTTTAATAACATACTTTGTTTGTTTGTTTGTAACAACTGAGCATAAAGGATCTATTTACCTTAAAATAATATTTATTATTATTTTGTTTTGACATGTTTACATTCGATTTTATTGATTTCATTGCAGATCTTGTCGCCAATAGATAAGTCGGTAACCTTTGTGTGTTTTATGTACGCAAATCTAATAGTATTGATAGCTGAAGATAAGGATTTTATTACTAAGCATAGTTTTACAATTCACACACGTAAGCCTTTTGTCATTGAAAACCAGTTTCACACAACAAGAAAACTATGTAGGATGCTTCAATGTCTTCTTAGGACTTATATCACACTGCTTTGTGTTATTATATAACAAATATAAGACTTGATGTAAATAACTCTTATGTTATTACTTGGAACATAATATTGTTTGAATTATTTAGTCTGGTTTGTGATGAGTGGTATAAAATATCTCTTCCATGGTCATATGACGCCTATTTTGATGGCTATAAGACCATCAAATTAAAGAAATAATTAATTTTAATATAAGTACTTAGGTTTGAGTACAATGTCAAAATCTATTATTTTTTACATTGAACTTATTTATTTTTGGTATTACCAACTGAAGTACCTGGGTATTTATTACTTTCGAGTTAGCCAGATTAAACTATTAATTTTATGAAATTATTTTTTGAGAAGGAAGTGGGTAACTCACACCGCTGATTGAAACCTTAAAGATATTTTCAATGAATGATTAAATATGAGTTAATCGAATATTCTGTAGCCTTTGTTTATTTATTTATTATTTGAAACATTTACAGATTGTTAACAATTATTACAGTAATAAAATTGCCTTTGGAATGTGCATAGATATACACTTCATTTTAAAATGTTCACAGCATTTGTATATCAAGGTTTAGATGTTACTGCTTTTAGTTGTGAGTGGACATGTTACTA
Source organism: Limnephilus auricula (assembly GCA_951813805.1). NCBI lineage: Eukaryota > Metazoa > Arthropoda > Insecta > Trichoptera > Limnephilidae > Limnephilus > Limnephilus auricula. The sequence goes on from OX638390.1 coordinate 1,358,340, forward strand.
GTGAAATAACAGATAAAATATTAATCATAGCAAGTATACACTACAGAGAAAGAGACAAAGAAAATAAATAATAATAAAGCAATTTGCCGTGATGTCATTTTAGCTTAGCTACCTAATAAAATTAGCAAACTTTTTCTAAAAATATATGTTTACAATAGTTTGCATCCATGAATAACATAATATCCTTTAATTCCTTCGTTAGTATTTTATTCATGTGATTTAACCCCACAATAATTTATCTATAATAATAATTAATAAAATAAAATCTCCGAAGACAGTGTAACTGTGTACGCACAATATTGGAAAATGTCATTAATCATTAGCGCTAGATGGAAAAAAATCTGGTATTTTAACGTAGCATTTAGCATTATATTTTGAATGTTTCTTTCAATGCAATTAAAAAATATAATTCATGGAGGCAACAACCTCTCTGATTGTTGCATAATATTTGTAATTGTTTGGCAGTGTTGTGTTCATTTTCTGTAATGAACCTTCTTCTGGCAACATCTCTCTTTCTATGTTGTCTAATCAAGTAATACTTTTATTTTGTTTGTTACAGTTTGTGTTGGACGTGCAAATATAGCAGTGAAAATGCCTGATGATGATATTAGTGTCCGCGTGGCTCTGAGGTAATAATTTAAATTTTATATTCTTGTAATATTATTTATGATCTGATCACTTACTATTATTCCTAGGTAAATTATTGCCAACGAAAACCACACACTATTTATGCGTTTGAATATTAGTTATGGCAATTATTTAAATATTTTATTAGTATTTTCTTTTTCACTTTGTACTAAAGGTGTTTATCTTTTTTGTTCGAGTAAAAGGCCGGTCTCTTGCGACCAATTTCACAAACAATACCACAAACATTACCATAAATATGGGACAGTGCCACAACGTTTGTTGTTTTCCGTGGGCCACGGAAAGTTAAAACATTGTGGCCCCGACTTAACTATCCACAAAGTGTGTAAACATTTTCGTTGGAGGAGACGCCGTTTAAAAGTATTCCCTCAAAAAATATGTCAACATTTGGCATTTAGCATTTAACTGATAACTGATAACTTTTGTCTTGCCAGTATTGTATTTATGTATATTTTTTATTATTTAAAGTGATCATACATATTACATAACCCTTTTGTATCACTGCATAGAAGAGGAATGTCTTTGGACATTTTTCGTAGATATTTTATTTTATTTAGGAAAGCCCATGTATTTTTACTTTGTCCAATTTCTTTTTATTATTGTTTGTCTAATTTCTTTTTTGTTATTTCAAAATATGGAATGTATTGCATTACACTACCCCTGGAATACTACATTATTAAGGGAAAAAATTGAGCGATCTACCTAAAGCTTTGAAAAAAAGAGAAAATTTGATGAATTCTTAACCTGTGTGAAATCTAATACAGTATAATGTTATTTCGGTACCTTTGTTATAATTTGGACCCCATCTTGAATTTTTAAAATTTTTTAATAATTTAACTCCCTCAAATCACATTTTAAAATCCACTGAATCTGGAGAAATTACAAGAAAAAATCAGTTGGTGTTCCATATTTTGGTATACCTAATACCTACCTACCTTGTTCTATGTTTAATTAATAATAACTATGTTATAAATTTGTAAACACACATAATAATATTGTTATTTGAAAAAGAAAAAAAATTCCCATAGTCCAATCAATCATTGTAATCACGCCAGAAACACTTGTCTAGTTGTAGTAGCTTATTATTAGTTCTATGAAGTATTCACACAACAAGCTAAGCAGTGGAACTTTCTTAATAAAAACATTGTTGTGTCAGTTTGTTTGCATATAAAACATTGAATTATCGTGTGTGTGCTGCTTGTTGCTCAACAACTTTATATGTAAAACAGTAGCACTATTATATTATGGACATTGTTCAACGAATGTCAAATTTTTTATGAAAGAGTTGAAAAAGTATGAGGAATTTTATGAAATTTTTTAAATTTTATTTTAACTCTCACTTTTTATGCGATATTCAGTTTTTCAGATCTTTGAAACTTGGAGGTTTTTTTCTTTGTTTGAAAATATTCTGTTTTTAATTTTTATTTTTTGTGCGTACCTATCGCACAATAATGCCAACTGCTCCCAATCATCTGGAGCCAGTAAGATTATAGCAACCCCAAATGGGGTGTGTTGTGAGGCTGAAGGTATTGGGGAGGATAGGAGATGAGAATAATAAGGTGGGAAATACCTGTCTATTCAGATCAGTCACCAAACACGGCTAAAGCCATTTGAAGCAACGCTTCAATTGTGATCGGGTGGTCTTTCACCAGGCCGATATTAAATACAGCGCGTTTCCAAGTGCCACTTATTTTCCATAATTATTTTTAATAAATATATGTAAATTAAGAAATTACACAAATTAAACAAGTAAATTTTACTTGGGTACGTTGTATTTGAACCCGCGACCTCTGGATAGCCAAGGATCGTGACACTCGACCACGGAGGCCGTCAAATTTTGTGACAAGGATAAAAGCGTTCTTATTATTTTTATCGAGTTATTTTATTTTTATCATTAGTTATGAGTTACGAATATTATTTACAGATTATTAAACTGTTTTGTTAGAGTGAAGGTTTTTACAGCAAGCATAACAATTCTTAGGACCGGTTGTTATTTCAAAGAATTTGAACAATTCACCAAATTTCTCACCAAGTTGACAGAACTTGAATAGAACCTTAACAGAACTTGAAAATTAATATTTCGGTAAAAAGCAGTCACTTTGTAGTTTGACATATTTAATGAAATAAAACAATTACTTTCATTTGGGAGGCGGGAATGGGTACCGCCGCCCCGGGAACCTTTTATTGGATAACCAACACCTCTGCCATAGGTCACTCCAATTGGTTCGCTACGTTTGGTGACTTAGCAGGGGTGCCCGGGTTTATGGGGTGAGGTTTGTCTAGGTTTTGGCGGCGGATGATCTGGACACTCTGAACCCCAGATTCCTACCCAACCCTTATACCCTTTTCCTTCCCATAACTTCCTTTCCTTAAAAACAACCCTCCACACGGTTTACACTAATTTTATTAATACCGACCGGTTATTTAATACAATTAAATAAATAAATCGTGGTTTTAAAAAACCAAGTAGTTGTTTTATTTCACTTGAAAATTAACTTCGGAATTTGTTCAATAATTGTTCAAATTCTGTAAAACACCTGGCCCTCATTATTACTTATGTTTCCCTCGATGTCGTGATTGTTAAATCTGTGTTATTACTTTTATTGCGAGTAAAATGAACGTTCTATTCATTAAAAGTATTCTGCTGCAATAGATCAACGGAGTATATAGTTGATCTTTGCCTGTCAGCCTTTTGGTTATAATAAATATATAAGATAACCTTTCGTTACCTCTTGATATATTTAATATCTAATATAAGAATTATTTTATTTTTAATCTTAAATTTCTTTACCTTACTTATACGAATGGTAAAATATAAGCTATCAAAATGCCTTTGTAAGTTTTAAATATAGTTAAATGAAACAAATTACTTTGTGTAATGTACTATTATAATCACATGTTTCAAACCCGATGACTTCCACAGGATAATAAAATGAATAAAAATAACAAAAGAAACAAACAAGTATAGGCAAAATGAACAATAGACAAAATTATTATAGAAAGTGGTGATTAATTACCTACTTTAAAATATAATAAAAAACAATTATATAAAATTAAATATAAAAAATATTTTAGAATATGTAAACATTACATATATTAAAAGATTTATTTTTTTTAAATTAACAAAAATAATCAGGTCGTTTAAACAAAAAAAAAAATTATTATAAATATAAGTATAATATGAAAATAAATTTTAGAGATGGCTATTTAAAAAAAATAATTGGTTATCAATAATATTTAATTTACTATTAACACTTTTTCTAATTTCGAAAATTTCTAAAAGGTAGTTGAGTGAAACATATTTTGTTTTTATAAAAAATATGTTCATGTAGATAAAAAAATATCGATTCTAAATGTATAAATATAAGTATATCTATATTCATTTCTTAGAATTAATTAAACGTTATTAAAAATGTTAAAAATCTATCAACTAAAAACGTTTCATGATTGTTCGAAAGAATTTTGACGTCATCTGTACCCTGGTTTATATGAAAAATAACGGTAAATATTTACAAAACCGGGACACGCTTAATATGGACTTTCTAAAAAAAGTACATTTTAATGGTTAGTTTTAAAATTTAAAAACACTAAATGTCATTTTTCACCGACTGCCATGAAACGTGCACTAGTTTGTAACACGGCGGTCGGTGAAAAATGACATTTGGTGTTTTTAAATTTAAAAAATAACCATTAAAATGCACTTTTTCGAAATTTCGGTAACTGAATTGATTAGTACTAGTTAATATCTAACTACTACAATTTTTTTTTAGTCCATATTAAGCTCGTCCTGGTTTTGTAAATATTTACCGTAATTTTTCATACAAACAAGGGTACAGATTACGTCACACACACTCCCTCCTCTAACCGGGCGTTTTGTCGGGCTTAATAAAATCCAAAATTGTAGAATTAATTTAATTATGAAAACCTACATAAAAAAAACTAGTATTTAATTTATAAACATTGAAAAAAATGGTCTTAACTTCCTTATTGTAAATCTGTTTTGTTTGTGTATAAATTTTTTAACCCTTTATTTATATCAAAAGAATTATTTGTTTCGAAAATGTGGTTGGCAAATTCAGAATAATTATTATTATTCGAATTTGAAGGTGGGGAAGTTCCTGACTATTCATATCTGGTCACCAAACACGGCTAAAGCAAGCAACGCTTGATGCAACGTTTCAATTCTGAATGGTGGTCTTACACCAGGGTGATACTGAGAGTATCTTCCACTCTGGAACGCAAATATAGTATATATTATTTTTAATTAATTAATTGTGAAATAACACAAATTAATCAAATATAATTTATTTGCATACGCCGGATTCGAACCCGCGACCTTCGGATTGGCAGTCCAGAGCCTTACCCGTGGACAACGCGCCGGCCGACGTGGCGAGGAGTGAGTCCACGGGGATCTGAAAGTATCGTATTATCTTTCAGTAAAAGCAGTGGAATTTTGCAATGAAATTGACATTATGTAAAAAAAAATTCACGATGCTTCTTTTTTTATTCAACATTTTTAAAATCCGAAAAAAGCGGTATTTTTGACGTGAAAGTTTTTCCCATTCCGTTTTATATATTCAAGCTTGCCAAAACCAATGTGGAATGCATGTTTTTACATTATTGTTTTAAAATATCAAAAATTCGCGTGTAAAATACGAAATTTCCGCGTTACTTGCCCGAAAATTGCGGATATCGCGTGATTCTCGTATAAAATCATGTTTTAGCGTAAAAATTCGGGTTACAGGAAATTTTGGTTTTCAGGGTTCTACATATTCTAGGATAGTCATATGTGAGATGTTGGGCTTTATACTCTCTCCGGGGGAATATGTTTAAAATAACACACACATTGAAATATTTTATTTTGGTAATCGTACGTAGAATCGGCGATTGGGATAGTTACATAAGTACGTTTATTTTTTCGCGGTTAAAACGAATCGTAATCGTTGCATCACTATTATATTTATTTACATCTCTGTCAATATCAAATAACAATATTCCTACACATTTAACGCCCTCTACAATTGCAAATTAAATCTTTAAAATATGCGATTAATTATTTTCGTAACACAATAATTAATTATAGCTATTCAGCCATTTTTTTCCAACTTCAAACCAAACAATGAAACACATTAGCCGAACAGAAAAAGAACCGGATTATAACAGTTAACAATAAATTAGGAAGTGAATCCGATTTTGCTGTCCTGAAAGTTAGAACTTTAGGAGTAGGTTGCCAGTTATAATAAATTATGAATTTAACCCGAATCTACAAGCCTGAAAGTAAGAGCTTTACCCCCACACATATTATTTCGATACATTAGGTTTTCTGGGAAATATACAGGGTGGAACAAGACGTACCCGAGAGATTTTAACCAGTGATTCTGAGCTTATTTGGAGTAAAAAATGTAAATTAAATTATTGTCTGCGGTGACTTTTTACATGACGTTTTTTTATTTTTTTTACCCAAAATCAAACAAAAAAAGTCCTTTCTCATCTCGTCACTGGTCACTCAGCCGAGTAACCGCCCAGCCTCTTAACCTGCTCCCAACTGTCCAACCCGGTTCACGGCGAGTTCATCGAAAACGAGTTCAACCTAACCCTAACCTAACCTCTCGTTGTCAATGAATTTGCTTTCGATGAATTGATTTTCGATGAACTCGTCGGTTACCGTCCAACATGTACTGTTTTTTTATGTTTTTGTAGAAAAAAAAATCAAAAATGTCGCTGGAGACCAACATTTTATTTACATTTTTTCCTCCAAGTAAGCTCAGGAATCGCTGGTTAAAATCTTTCGGGTACGTCCTGTTACACCCTGTAGTTATAACCTTTCCATTGCCACAGCATTGTCGTAATTCTTTATTAGTTTGTTCGGTAAAAAATAGTGTGGGGAAGGTGTACCTTATTGGGTTATTTATTTTTTATGTTTAAATCGTGTAATGCTATTTATTAATTTATTGTAGAACATCGGTCGACAGTAATAGGTCGATCGCATGCTACAGGCAACTCGCTGCGGCATTTTCGGTTGCTCGCGTGAGACATTTACCTCGCAAAGTTGGGTGTAGTCGAGTTGTCATAAATTATATATATTATCATAGAAGATGTATTCAATTCTACAATTTTGTGGTGCACTTTGGTAAATTACATTAAAAATCATATATAAGCACACACTTCACCACAATCTTCAATTTCACATCTGCCTTGGTGATCGGAACTGTAACGCTATTCAATACGTTGGCTAAGGAAGGAGGTAGCGCAACACAATACCTCAAAATAAATCGCGATTATTGTTTTTGCCGTGAGAATCTAAAATCACTTTGTGGCGTCATTTTTAACAAATAACTTTGAGTACACCACTATACAGGATGATAAGCATCGCACTTGACTTACTTTAACCAGTGATTCCTGACTTGGGGTAAAAAATGTAAATGAAATTTTGGTCTCCGGTGAATTTTTGGATACCTTTTTTTTCAAAAACTTTTTTTTCAAAATCAAACAAAAAAAAATTCTTCCATGTGTCGTCACTGGTCACTAAGCCAACTAACCAACCAACCCCTCGCCCCGCCCCTAACTTCCTAATACCTACTGATTTTTTATGTTTTTGTAGAAAAGAAAAAACTTCAAAAATGTCACCGGAGCCCAAAATTTCATTTACATTTTTTACTCCAAATAATGTCAGGAATCACTGGTTAAAGTAAGTCAAGTGCGATGTTTAACATCTTGATTAAAATTTCATTTACATTTTTTACTCCAAATAATGTCAGGAATCACTGGTTAAAGTAAGTCAAGTGCGATGTTTAACATCTTGTATAATGGTGTACTCAAAGTTATTCTTTGTCTTTGGTTAAAGTAAGTCAAGTACGATGCTTAAGACGATAGACTTCGCTTTTCGGCCCATACAAAAAGGACGCCCGGGAAAAAACACTTTTCTACATCGAAAATTGCACAAAATGAATATATTTTTTTTATAATGCCTTCTAGTGGGTAAAAACTATGTCGGTATGTTTTCGAATTTTTGATGCGTTTCGTATTAACGTAAACATTCACTGTCAAACATGTACGATTTATCAAAAAATATTATTTAAGGAAAAACTGCTGCTAACTCAACTCTCATAAAGAATTATAAAATTATAAAAAGCTACCGACATAGCTTCTTCTTTCTAAAATAGATATATTTTTTTAAATTTCAATTTCGTGAAAGTTTCGGTGTAGAAAAGTGTATTCTCCATAAACCCCTTTTCGAGCGATTTCTGTAGGTAAATTTGAGCGCTGTCTCATTCGCACATTTCGCATTCGCATGTACTGTAAGTGTGCGTGACCTTTTTGTGAGCGGGACAGAATGACAGTCGAGGGTGTTCCGCGTGTCGTTTAAAGTCTAGCCTCTTAACACTCTGTATAATCACAATTATCGACATGTTTCGAAACCGAAGGTTTCTTCGAAGGATAATATTTTGTCCTTATTATTCTGACGAAGAAACATGTCGATAATTGTGATTATATGCATAGTGTACACAAAGTTATTTTTAAAAATTTAATTAGTTATTTAGCTATTCCGGGCAATGCAAGATAAAGACATATTCACCAGAGTGATCGCCAACGTCGCCGTCGGGGGGACCTGATAGGTCACATGCAGAAGAAGAATTAATAATAATAATATTTCAGATTAGTAAAAATTCTTTCATTCTTAAAAATTTAATTCTGCACGTATTAAATAATTTGCATAATAATTATAGATTTTCGTATTAAATAATTTGCATAATATTTATAGATTTTCAAATATCAATAAAATAAAGATATATTTCTGCTTTCCTATCACGGTTTAGATTTTGTACCGTTTTACCGTTGTATAGAATTCTGTTCTGTATTTCATGCTTGACCACCTTTCAAACAAATAGGATTCATTATTCGGCCGTCAATCACTTTTTTCGCAAACTGCATTTTTGTATGGCGGGCGTTTGATTAGATGTCGGCGGCTAATTTGCATTCTTCAAACAGAGCTGCTATTTTAATTAAAAAAATAGTTATTGATTACTTTTATAATTTAATGTGGACTCGTTTTTATAAGAACGAAAAGCTTTTAAAAAAATCACTACGCACGTTTTTAGGCGGACGTCAATCAATAACGATAAATGGAATGAGTTTGTTGCTATTATTGTTTAATTTAATATTTTGGCCGTATAATAGAATATCAAATGTCGCGCACGCTATGTATTTCAGTACTTTCTGATACGTATACCTATGTGTAGAAACTTATGTCTGTAGTCGAGGGCGTCGCTACTACACACTATACATATTGCGACTGATTCCGGCTGATTCCTCGACTGTTGGCCCCCAATATACTTTCACTTATATAAAAAATAGTTTTGAGTTACATGTACAAGATTTTAAGGGACGTACCTGACTTTCTTTAACTAGTGATTCCTGACTTTATTTGAAATAAAAAATGTAAATAAAATTTTGGTCTCCGGTGACTTTTCAATAATTTTGTCTTCAAAATAAAAATAACACCTCTCGCATGTCGTTACTGGTCACTGAGCCAAGTAGCCGCCCAACCTCTTACCCCACCCCAACTGTCCAACACCTACTATTTTTTTAATGTTTTTGTAGGAAAAAAAATGTCGCCGGAGACCAAAATTTGATGTACATTTTTTACTCCAAATAATGTCAGGAATCACTGGTCAAGTACATCCCTTAACACCCTATATAGAATATGCAGTCGGTTTAGAGAAAATACGGTATACCCACTTACACAAAATATAAATAAATGTCACTGGAGGGGAGAGAGGAGTGCAGAGAGGATGTTACCGCCGAATAACAAAAGTAATAAGAACCTATTTTCATTAAAATGCATCAAAAATAAAACTACTTGTCTATAATACTGTGTAATCCAGCGTATAAGTACAATAAATAAATTCGTTTGATATCCATACCAACTTATTATTAGAGGTATTTTTGAAGTCGATTTTAGGTTTGAAATTGGTAAATAATACAAAAAATTATAGTTTTATATTAAATATAATTTCGAGGTGGGGGGCAATTGTCGGAGGATCATGTTTATCAACCTCAAAATTGTTATATTTGTAATCAAATATATTATTACACTTGCACGTATGGTATGTAATTTTCCTAGAAAACGGGTCATTATAAAAAATCGCGGAAAGCTTTTTGCTGTTAATATGGCATATTTATTTTCCATATCTACTATACCTCCTCATCCGAAAGTTCCTTGTAGGTATAGCGTACAGCATATTCAAAACACCTTAAAAGTAATTTCATTATTATTTTACTCAATTGGAACAGTAGCTCTAACCTCCTGTAATCCATCAAAACGTTTGAATGTATATTATTATAATTTTGCATACACATTAAACACCTTTTATTTCTTACATCCTACTTTTCACGCTCGTATTAACACCAATAGAATTATTCATCACGAAAGCCACATTATTCTGGTTTCCTTTCCACATAAATTCGTGGTTTATTTCGGTCGTAACAATAGAGTAGGGCAAAATTTGCCCTACAAAGTAATCTAGTAATTTCTACTATAAATGTATTATGAAGGTCGAGGTTACTGAGGTGACACTATTGACGAAAAGTTCCCAATCGATGTTAATCTGAATAAATTACATTCACCAAAAGCTTTCGACTAAATTGATAAATGTTGAATTTGCACTGAAAGCTCCTATTTAACTGATGGTACGCCACATATTGGATAACATTTAATTTCCGTTACGATTTGGTTATTTCGCGTGTGTGAACGTTCAATTGATAATAAATTTAAAATTCGTACTTTTATTTGTTAGTTTATGAACTACAACACTCTTTTAATTGATATGAATATGCTTTTAAATTGTCAGACAGATGAATTATCACTGACCTGTTATTTCTATATAAAATATTAAATGATGAAGTTGATAGTCCAGAATTACTTTCATTGATATTCTTTCGGATTCCACTATGTAATACTTAGAAGGAAGATTTATTTCTGTGCAGAAATTCTGGGCCTAACTAACTACCGTATGTATTCCACTTCTGTTCTTACCGTTGATTTTTATTTCCTTGTATTTAACATGTTTCCTTACTTGTATGTGTCGAAAATGTAAAGATGGTCTCGAGATTTATCGTACAATCTTAACATGCAGAATATGGAAAAGCACCATTCCAAAAAGCTATATTTGTAAAAAAACAAGTTTCCATAAAGCCTTAGATATTCTATAAAAAGTCTCTTAAATTGAAGCCTCATTTAGAAGGAAGTTAAATGTTCGGCGCCTAGACTGTAGATTAACTACATACACCTACGTGGGAGTTGGCGCTCCGTCATTTACACTACGCGTTTTTTTGCCGCTAACACGCCGTGAGTTTGACGTAAACTTTTAAGTATACTTGACGCTTACGTATACGGGGTGCGTGGGATCTGACAGACGAAGAGTTGAATTTTCAAGATGATCAAACTCCATATTTGTTTCCTTTACGACATAAACTGTCACAGTATCAAAGGAACACGAAGTTTCTTCACATTCGTTCCGTACTGAATAAGGTACCCATTCTGTAAATAGCTTATAAGAATTTCCAATGTAAAATTGAAAAGTCACTCTTTGTTCCCAATAGTTTTCAGCCTCCACACTTCATTTCCTTTTGCTAAATCATTCTTTTCCCCTTTAAGATGACTAATATTTATTTTATTTTATCTCTCTTTAGAGAGCTAAATATAATATTTCTGAACGTATCCGAAAACTCTTGGTGATGATGAAGTAAGCTTTTAAATTTTATTATTAGAAATAAACATATACTTTTTGTTTTTATTTTAATATGCTAACACATGTAGGTATGTATATTTTTTTAAATGGCTTCCTTTACATTTTTTGTAACTAAAATTATTGATAACGAAAAAATAATAAAAACACACACGTACTATTAAACAAACGCTATTGTCAACTCACTTATTTTCGTTTCATATAAAAATAAGTACCTAATAAAAAAATCACAAAGTGTCAATTTTTTTTTTCTAATTGCAGTTCGAACTTTTGATTTTGTATATGTGCACATTTTAATTCTTCTGTGGTTAACTTCGGTATTTGAATATAAAGCGCGGTGTTTTTTCTTTCGAATGTCGTTTGGATCATACTTCTCACTATGACAGGTAAGTTGACACAAAGATTTGTATGAGATATGTGAGCTGTTCACAGAAGAGAACAAATTAGCCTGAGGGGTTAAAAAACATTTGTACTCTACTGGAAAAAAACGTTTATTTATTTTATTCTCGCTGTAGATTTGGGTTTGTTGGAAAAAAATATACAATAAAACCTTATTTTAAATAAATAAATAAATTTATGAAAATAATTTTCTATATATATATATATACATATATATATATATATATATATAATAAATAAATTTATGAAAATAAATTTCCAGAATCATTAGTCGGTGAGCTAGGCAAAAATAAAACGATCTCTTCTCAAATTACATTCAAAATCAGAATAGAGAAATCCCCAACGCACTAAAAAAAAAACCCTTTCTGAATAAGGCCGAATTTGTCTTCTGGCAATAACAAGAATAATATGATTTTAGGAAATGAAACTCAAATTGAATTGTCAAATTTGTTTTTCGAGATTTTTTATAGAACGATTCAATTATTACATCTCTTCTCCCATTTTCCGTTCTACATCATTTCCTTTCGTGTTTATTTTCATCTTCCCTTCTCCATTATTGGCAAACCGAATATTTGTACTGTTTTTGAACAATAACAGTGATTTAGCCCGTTCGTTTTAACTGCCGGCGAACATGGTTGGCTGCTCTGGAGGTATTTACATTCCATTTGTGTGTTTTTATGGTTATACAATCATATTCAATAACTGGTTCACTATGCAAAGTTTCAAATTCTTTCGTCGAATAAGGAAAGCTGTGGGTGCACTTCAGCATTACTCTGTTTACGTCTACCAGATGGACGGAAGACGGAATGTACCTGTAGACCTAACCAAGTATACTAGATAGTACCCGGCATGCGTTGCATTGCCACATAAATGAAGAATTTGTTTTCTAGCGTGTCCTTTCCCATGCGTCACCGTTCCCGTCCCCTTTCCCCTTCCTCGTCCCCTTTTCCTCCCGCATTTTCCTTCCACAAATGCAAATATAAAAAAGTTTTTAAAATGGCTCACCTTGCTTTTATATCTAAAATTACTGACAATGAAAAAAAATAAACACACATATATTATATTATTAGACATATATAAACGCTATTTTCACCTTAATTTTTTGAAACATAATTATTAATTTAAAAAATTCCAAAGTTTCATAATTTTTTTTTAAAATTGCGTTCGAAAACTTTGGTTACATACGTGAATTATTTTGTGGTTAACTTTTAGATACAAATATAAAGCGTGGTGTTTTCTCTTTCTAATGCCGTTTAGATCATATTTATCACGTGATAGTAAGGGAGACACAACGATTTCTACATTAATTGTTCCCAAAAGCGAATAAGTTAGCATGAGGGGTTAATATTCAAGAAAAGGTTACTTGATTATGGGTCCACATATCGCGGGTTAGATAGCCGACAACGTGCAGTTTAAAAAAATATATATTTACCCCTGTATATATTATCGCTTTATTTCAGAGTGGAAGATACTCTCAATATATTTACCCTGTGGATTACGTATGTTCCCCCTCCTCAATTTCTTACAGCATTCCCCAATTGGAAATGTCATAAATCCATTATTATAATATATCTAATCCTAACTGCGTCATGTATTCTCTACCCGTGCTATGGTAATGGCAGTTGATAAACATGCAAATTATTATCATAAATGAAATTGAAAATCGAAGACGTAATCGCTCGAAATAAAGTCGACGTCGCATGTCCAAGGATACTATTATTTTTTATTAGCCACCGCTTTTCACAGATCATCGCGTAGTATTCGTATTTATCTTCGTCTTGAAGAGCGTCATAATATTATTATGTATTTATGAAATCTGCGGTTGTTGGGTTGCCTTGTAACTTCGCAACGCCCTACACTTTGTGAAGAATCCAGTGGGAAGACTGAAAAACCTTGAATAGGACCAAGCCTCACAATCTTGTCACAAGTATCCTCAACACCAGATAGGTACCAAGCTAAATTGTACTTTGTATTAAATCCACATTCAGACTTTAGTTAAAAGTCTGCCAGTGTTTTTTTTATAAGGCCTTGTTAATATAGCGTTGCTTTTGCTGCAGTCAACAAACTTTTCAAGTCAATGTCAGCTACTAAAAACATCTATTAATGGATACCTTTTTAATGGCTTTAATTAATAATAATAATTACATTTGGATAATTTGAAGAGTATTTTGTAAAAAATCACCCCAAGGGAGCTGTACAATTTATTGTGAGTTCGGTTCTCTCTAATTTTATTATTTGGAAACAGATACAGAAAACACATTTACCTGGCAAGTCACTTCTGATAAACACATTTTTATTAGAAAGTTTATGCTTGGAGAAGATACTAAATAGATAAAAAAAAAACACTGGACATTTCATGATTTTACATTTGCTACCTTCCATTACTGTTGATATTACATTTATGAGAAGATTAGTAGCAAAAGTATAGTTGATATTTATTTTGAAAGACTTAAGAATTTAGGACTCTTTAGGACTGGAGATTTTTTTATGAAAGGACCTTCAAAAGCTTACAAGTTCTTATCTACTTGAATTTTTACTAAATTAGTTATTTACAAAGTCGCGGGCTGCGAAGGTGAATGTAAAAGGTTTTTGACTAATGGATACGACTCCCTGAAAAGGTGAGTTTTGAGTTCAGCTCTAAATTCTGCCTCGTCTGTGATCAATGGCATCCATTCCAGGCTTAAATCGTGTGGTAGTCCATTCGAGGCTTTAGAATGTCGAGAATTTGAGTTTTCTGGTTGATTATCTAAGAAAAATCGCTCCGTTGTTTTTCTTCTTCAGCCTAAGTGTAATTAATTCGGATTTGGAATGATATGAACATGAATTTAGTATTTATTTCCCACATTGCCTATGTAAAATGTTGTTTTAGTAAAGTAAATTGAATGTGTCTCTCTTTCTGTTTTGAATTGCATTGTTAGTTTGGTTATCACATCTGTCCTCCTCGCGGTCGATAGAGGCAGTGTTTGTTGTTCTTGAGAACGGAACTAGTGGCGCCCACGTGGTACTGTTTGAAGGTAGAGCCTCCCACAGCCCCCTGGGTATTTCACTATCCTACGGACTCTGAAGCTAATAATACCGCAGCCTCCTGTGAGATCACTCATCTCGGATCGATGACCGATATTATTTAGCTTAATCTTCTTGTGGTGTCCACTCCGACGTTATATTATTGCACTTATCGTGATATTATTCACCCTTCAGAATGCAGCTAAAACATTCTGCAACAGTGGAACTGCACTCTTACCGTACATGGACCTACGTTCTAAGCCATGGGGATGGAAAATCTTATTTTACTTCTACAAGTAATCAAATTTTTATATCTAGCATAATTTCGCAATTTTCATCCATTTCGTGAAGAACCTCTGCGTTAGTCACCCTATTATGTCCGAGGTATTAATGCGATGTAGCGGATGTTGTATCCATAACTGCTTAACGAATTACAGTCAGATGCACTTACAATGGACTGTAATTACTAGAGACGAAATGGTGTTTGCTGGAATTGGGTGATAATATGTTTAGGAAAAACAAGGTATCCAAGGAAAGGGGATAACCAATCACTTACCACTCACTGTCTGCGAAGGAGCACACGATACAACCACAATATATTTATATAGTTCCACCGCGATTCCTCGAGTTAATTATCGCCACAACAAAACGAATGAGTACAGAACGATATTACATACTTTTTAAAATAAAAGACTTGATTGTGTTCACGAAAATCACCAACAACTTGTTTCCAAGGTAGTTCCAAACATTCTTCTGTTTTTAAAAGAAATGCACTCGAATTTTCACTATTTATATTGTCATTGTTCCAAATTTCAAATTCTTTTCTAGCAAGGTGATGTTTAGGGAGACATAGGAACTGGATAAATGACATCCCGGTAGAACTAAGCATATTGTCATTTCAAAACCAAACACTTATGAATCTACATTTCAAAATTTTCGATCGTCCAATTCGATGCTTGGTTTTGTGTCGTTTCCAGCGATACAGAACGATAGAGAAATAGATCAGACCAATCAACTATTCCATTCCTATGTTATTAGTTATTATTATCACTCATTAAACTAAACATTATAAAATATTATGTTATATATTAATAATATTCTGGGTGATGATTTAATCGCAATGTATTGCTTTATGAAAATAATTACCTACTCCCAATTTACCTACTCTAATAGCTTGACTTCATTATCGTCCTTTTAGAGTAAAATTCATTTTGTACCACTTAGTGAAATTTACCTCTAATGGAACAATATAATACATGCACGGCAATCTTACTCATACTTCATCATCATCACTTGGTGGTTTCTACGTTATAATAATATAATTATCACGACTTACATCCATTCAATATTAATCAGGTACGGGGCCATACGTCATTCCTATGTCTACCCACGTTAAATTATCGTGAAAACAAGCTTATGTGTCCAAGCGGTTAAAAGGTATTATGCCATAATAATTTTCTGTAAATAAATATAACGTCAAGAAGCTAGATTAGAATCATAGTATAATGGAAAAGATTAATGTACACATTAAGTTATAAATAGTTAGGTACTGACTGAAGTTTAAATTGATTTCCTACCTAAATAGCTACCTACTTTATTAATTCGTGGTGGGTTGTTTTATATCTACTTGTGGAGGTCAGATAAAAATAATAAATGGGTTTTAAAAAAATTACATGAATTAATAAATCTGACAAATGTACGAGTAAATTATACTGAAGTTATTCTCAGTAAGATTCGGTAATTGTATTTACATAAAATTGCACCTCGTGTTCACTACGCTACCAATACATGTGTTAGGAACCTACTTTACAACATTATTAGAAAAGTATGTGAAGAATTGGTTCTTCCAATATACACCGATACTGTAAAAATTGCAAGTGCGCCCACTGTTGAATTTGACAGCCACCTCTGGTCGGGGGCCCCAAAATACCTGAAAAATCCTTGACTCTGTGTCGAAACGAGTGGTCCGTTTGATAGATTCCTCTATCTTAACAAACGGATTGCATTCTTTAGGACACAGGTAGGTATGCTGTCCTTATTCTACCGGTATTACGATGGAAGATGCCCCGAGGAACTAGCGTCATTGATCCATTCGGCACCGGTGCATAGTCGGGAAACACGCCAAACTCGCGCCCAACAAATTTACACGGTTGATATTTGTTTCATGAAAACGGGTCGCTTCTAGCTCGGCTGTGGAACGATTTTTCGTCCTCTGTGTTTCCTCCCTTCTACAACGTTTCTTCAAGATCTCCTTCCTCTCCTCAAAAATACCCTACACTCAGCATCCCCAAAGATGCGTCCACCTGCCTTAAGGGATTTTCTGCTTATTTTATCTGTTTCGAATTAATGTAAAATATGTATAGGTAAAACGATACACCTTCTAAGGAATATTATTTATATCAAATAAAATAGTCCGTAAAGCTATTTTTACCACACAAAGGGCATTATAAAAAAACCACGCTAAGTCTAAATTTGCAAAGCCTTTGAAACATTTAACTTATTACGTTTATTAATAATTTTTCATCGTTCAATATATTCTTCGCATCCATATTTAAAGGTTAACATTGAATTTGTGTGACACCGTGTCAACTTCATTTTCTTTACAAATCGGAAATAGATGTTACGCAATTTATCGACCTTCAATTATCTTCGTCCGTACAGAATAGATTTCTCGAATAGGACAGCGGCTGGCGACAGTGACGACCAGCTCAATTTTTTAAACGTGAACATATTCGTATTTAGATTTAGGCCATAGCAGAATTGCAGCCGTTTGTCACGGCTCTAATATAGCTGACATGAATCCCTATTCCTGGCGGATACTTTTTGTGGGTTTGTGCTATTCAAATTTATCTCAATAACTGAGTATGCCCGGTCAATGTACCCGGGGAGCAGAAACGGAAGAGGTAAAGTATAAATAGTTACTTTCATACTTTTGTTGCTTGTGGAAACATAGAGTTAGTTATTAGTTGTGTTGAGGAATATTTGTCAAAAGCTTCCCGCGGCGTTTCTTGACATGATTTTCAGTTTCCGTGATTGTTGCGTACATTTTCTAAGCAATATTTTGATGTGATTACGTGTCGTGTTCTTTCTTAATTGAATCTTTTGTTGAAATATTTTTATAATAGACAAACTTTGATTATGAACGTTTATTAGTTTATTTTGACTCAACAGCTTTACTTTTCTGCATTGACCATCGACATTTTCAATGTCACTTACAGACAGTTCAGCGACTATCTATTGACACAATGTCAAAAAATATTAAAATTGCCCCTATACACTTTTTAATTTGTAATCTTTCCATGATATATTGGTGTGTAACCGTTTTACGGAGAACATAAAAATAAATAAATAATTTTTTAATTTGGAAAAACTGTAGTACATAGCATTTTATTTAGTAATGAATATTCATTAAAACAAGCCTTTAAACCTTTTTGAAAGTAGAGTATATTTGCGTCAAACCTAAATAGCTTATCTTATGTTCAAATTATAGCAATTTTACTCTTCTTTCAGAAAGTTTTGGACGATTTTTTCGACAGACGTTTTTTTTAAATATACGGCAAAAAACGAAAACAATTGTCAAAATTTTGCTGTTTTTTTTTCGGGTAACACCGGGTGCGGGGGTTCGCCGAGATAGAAAACTTGGTTTTTACATCACACAACCCAAACGATATATCAAAAATTAAAAACTCCCCGACTATTTGCAAGGAATTTTGCTAAATTCACTGGACTACTATTTATTTTCAATTTTTGTTGGCTTGTGCTCGAAATACTACAAAATATTAATTTCTAACTAACTATCTAACGATCACCCCGCAGGGGTAGGCAGAGAGTACGAACCTCCAAAAACTCAGTCTTGGCACACAATCCTCGCTTCAGTCACTTGCATACATCGCCTCATGCATACCAATCTGTTATTCTGACCTTCGACATCTTTCGTCTTAAGTAGGTATTTGTCTTTCTCGGGGGTTTCCTACTTATTCTACCATTTAAATTCGCGTCATATTCTCCTTCCACTTCTTTTTTCGTTAATTTGCTCAATATACATAATAATTAGGATTTATTTTTTTTAAAAAGAAAGACAAACATTCCCATGTTACGAATAACCCAACAACATTTGAAAATCTCCTACCACCACCACACTAAGCGGAAGATGTTGCTTGTGTTGTGATGAAGGACTTAACCAGCCGAGGAATCGAACACGGAACGCCTGTGTGGGACCCAAACGCGATGCCCACTCAACCACTGACCGGTATAAAATATCTAAATTTATTATAACTTTTATTTCATGCGTACAAAAATATTATTTTCCTTACTCTTATTGGCGGGAGTTCAAGAAATTTATAATAAAATTTAACGATAGTTACTAAAATAAGTAAAAATTCTTGTTGTTTCTAATTTTAAGCAAAATCTACTCTGTACTATCACCAGCATCCAGAATTTAAAATAGATGTCGTATTTACGTGAGACATGGCATGCAGTAAGCAGTAAGTAGTCATCAGGGAGTTGGTTGAATATTGATTATAAAACATGACATGGTTTTTGGCCGGTGACTTCATTAAGCAAACGTTATAATTTGTCTTCAAAAGAACTCACATCACGCACCAATCATTAAAATCGTCAATAAAAATTATCATAAACATGATCGGGCGAGGTTTCACTTGGTATTATTTATAATGAAGAGGTGATATTTACAAACGAATCGTTGAATTTTCTCGTATCAATATTATACCAGAATCCATTCAATAAACAGTATATTTGCTAAAATGATTAAAGCCTCCATTGAATAATAATATTTCTCGGTAAAGTCACTAAACAACCGTCACCATCGTGATCGGTGTTTTTCATGAGGCATTTTTTTATTGGATTCAATTTCAGTTTTGTAATGCGGTACAGAGTATAGACAACAATTTGAGAGAATTTAAAACATAAACCATATTTCGCATTTTTCTTTCACTTCTCTTGTTTTCTTCACCCCGAGATCATTCACGATTTTTTTTTTTTTTTTCAAATAAGCTATAACACTTTGTAAAATATTTTTTGTATATTTATCTACTTGCCAAACTTAATAATAACATCATTATTAAATTGGATTTACTTTATATTTAAAAATAAAATTGGAGTTCTACGAATTAAATGTGTACTATAACAATTAATTAAATAACATGTGTAATATTGTGAATATACGAACAAACTTACTTTTTTTATGTTATGCTTTCTTTTACTTACTATTTGAGGCTTATATTATATTGAATCATGGTTTTAGTATTTAGCTAATTTGCACTTGATAATGACAAATACCGTACCTATTTATTAATGATTTTTTAAACCGCCTTTTTTAGTCGTACCTCATAAGGCACATTAACCAGCGGCCGAGAATTCAAATTTAACTTGCGATCCTGCCCTTGCAACTGTTCAAGGCGGTTCCGATGAGAAAGATTGATTATTCTCCGTACCAACATTTTTAACTAATAACCAAATATCCACTTTATTTATATTCAAATGTGCTTTAATATATACCTGCATTAAAGCAACTTTCTTTTGTACCACAAACCATGTTACACAAACCTAGCGTAGCACCTAAACTTTGACGGCCGGCATAGTCCAGCGGTAGGGCGTTAGACTCCCATTCAGAAGGCTGCGGGTTCAAACCCGACGTGCGCAAATAAATTTTATTTAATTGATTTGTGTTATTTCACAATTAATTATTTAAAATAATATATGTATGGTATATTTGCGGCATGTTCCAGAGTGGAAGATACTCTTACTATCGCCCTGGTGTAAGACCACCATTCAGAATTGAAACGTTGCTTGAAATGGCTTTGGCCGCGTTTAGTGAATAGATCTGAATAGCCAGGGTACTTCCTCGTCTCCTTCCCTTCCCCACTTACCTTCGGCCTCATAACGTACCCCGATTGGGGATGCCATAGTCTCACTGGCTCCAGACGGGAGCACTTGGGACTCTTGTAAGGTATTCACAATAAAAAAATAATAAAAATACTGGGATGTTTGTGATAGAAAAGAAATTGCCCAAAGTGCAAAAAAAATTTTTTTTTGTTGTTTATTTATTTTTATATATAAATCCTTATCTAGTTAAAAAAACATTTAAAACTTTATTTTAAATGTTTTTATTTTTGAAGCGAGATATCGAATGGCGGCGCTACGAAAATCATACTCATGCCATATTAAAAATAAACTCGGTTTTCAAAATTTAAAAAATGCCCTTACCAGATAAAATAACAATCTTTCGAAATTAAATTATGTTTGTTGGTAAAAAAGAGTCAATATGTCTTGAATTTGATTTAAAAAAAAATTAATTTCCGGTATTCTCTTAAGTCAGTATTTTTCACCAAGTCAGGTGATAATAATATCAAAGTTCATAAATTTACGTTGGTTATGTTTATTAATTCTTTCACATTAACATGTCAAATACATTCTTATTTTAAAACTAGCCTTTTCCGTTTGTATTTTATTCATTTCGCTAAAGGAATGTGGTTTGTGCAGATGTTTTTTCGCATTTTATCGCAGTTGAATTTTGAATGGATTTGATGAAAAGAGATTGGATTTTGTCGACTGCATCGGATCAACGGAATAAATTTCCAAACTGATTTTATGGCTTCACTGTATTCTATTTTCTAATAAATTTGTATGTTCAAATCGTCAGGTGCATTTTATATTATTTATTTTTTTATAAAAAGATAGATCTTTTCCAGCACGCGAACACGGTAATGAAGGCGCGTTCAGTTGAACGACATTAGATTTGTATGGAAATGCACATTTTATATAAATATCTTACAAGAGTCCCAACTGCTCCCGTCTGGAGCCACTGAAAATATTGCATCCCAATTGGGGTATATTGTGAGGGGAGGGGAAGAAGAAGGCGGGTAGTACCTCGCTATTCAGATCTGGTCACCAAACATGACTAAAGCCATTTTCGTTGTTTGTTTTTGGGGTGTTATGCCGTGTTGTGCTACCTCCTTCTTTAGCCGACGTTTCGGACAGCGTTGCAGTGTCCATCATCAGGGCAGATCCGGCAGATCCGTCGAAACGTCGGCTAAAGAAGGAGGTAGCACAACACGGCATAACACCCCAAAAACAAACAACGAAAATGCTTTTGGCCGTGAAAATCTAAAAAACGTATATGACTAAAGCCAGTTCAAGCAACGTATCAATTCGTAATGGTGGTCTTACACCAGGGTATCTTACATCATAGTATCTTCCACTCTTAAATTCAGAAAGTAGTATTAATATGTTATGTAATTAATTATTAATTAATATGTTATTAATATGTATTAATGTATTGAAAGTAGTATTAATATGTTTTAATAGCAGTTTGTATTTAGTGCTACTAAAACTTGCTATTTGCGTTGATTTCTGTTAACTCTTACGCCTTTGAGTAATTTAAAATAAACGTTTTTAATACTGCGAACATTTTAGAAGATCCCATCACGCAATAAGAATATTTCGCCGCTTCCGTCCCTTTTCGGCACGATCAATAAATACATTCTACCATCGCCTGACAGCGAGGTAAAATATCCCTGTTATATGTTCGCCTCTAACGTCATAAAAACGAATATTATTAATAAATTAAGATATTTTTAATTAATGGAGATAATATTAGCGAAAGTCAATCGAAAATCTGAAACAGAAAAATCAGAAAAAGATACGGATACATCTGGGACTCGAACCCAGGTCCTCCGGCAATCCGGGCCGACGCGCTAACCAACTGCGCCAACGTATCCCTATCCGATTCGGTCATTTTTAACTGTATCATACTTCGACTGAGAACCACCAACATTATTTTCATTTTTCTTATCGCATATTTTTATTGGCTGCTACCTTTATGTGTGATTGCAAGATTCAACTCGAACTAAATGCCCTCTAGATAGTGTCAGGATAAATTTGGTGGTTCTCAGTCGAAGTATGATACAGTTAAAAATGACCGAATCGGATAGGGATACGTTGGCGCAGTTGGTTAGCGCGTCGGCCCGGATTGCCGGAGGACCTGGGTTCGAGTCCCAGATGTATCCGTATCTTTTTCTGATTTTTCTGTTTCAGATTTTCGATTGACTTTCGCTAATATTATCTCCATTAATTAAAAATATTATAATTTGAGGTTTAACTCTATAAGTTAAAAAGTTAAAAATAAAAATAAAAATAAATTAAGATTTTCCTACTGCCATGTGTCTGAACGTGGAAAACGCGTGGTTCTGGCTTCACGCAAAATTTAACGACAAGTCGGCAGTTGTTTTTGGAAAGCGGATGTCTGAAAGAGTGTTATTTATAAATTCATTTCACTAAAGCTCTACAGAATAAAATCTATCATCAAAATTGACAGTTTTCTCATTATTAATTCGGTTTAATTAATGATGATGGTCAATTGCAAATACAACTTTATAATTTAAATAAAAACTTTAATGTTTTAAAAAGAAGGGTGAATGCAGGTAACTCCATTAGTGGAGGACTGAATGCCATTGGCGCTAACAAAAAACTGCAAAATAGCGAAGATAGCAATCCACAATGGAGTGCTTGTACCTACCTTGATGTATGGCAGTGAGGCATGGAACTGGCAGAGGAAGAATGAAAGTAGACTGAATGCTGTTGAAATGAGATTCCTGAGGCGAATATGTGGTCAAATCATTGTGGAATCTAATTGTGGAACAACCACAGTTTGAAAATGGCTTTGTAAGCCGAATCAGCTGTCACAATAATAAAAAACTAAAACACTTGCAGAAATTTATAATAAAATTTTCAAATTTAATTTAACCGTTTGGGCACATAAGCTTGTTTTCACGACAATTTAACATAGGTAGACATAGGAATGACGTATGCCCCGCACCTGAGTTATTAAATTAAATTTGGTAAAAATAAATTAAATGGGGTTCTACGAATTAAACACAAAAACAATAAATAATATGGTAAAACTATGTATGATCGTGTAAGAAATGTGGAGATCCGCAAATATTGCAAGGCTGATGTAAGCGTAATGAGTAAGATTAAGAAAGGGACTCTCAAATTAAATGATTTCGGTATTTAGAGCAAATGAATGAAGAAAGGAGTGTAAGGAGAATATATGACGCACATGTGAATTGGTAGAAGAAGTCGGGCCATGTCAAGAGTCCGAGTGAACGAGGCAAATAGCGTGTTCCAAGACCAAATTGTTTGGCGGTCCGTCCTCTCTGCCTAACCCTGCGGAGAAACGACGCTGCGTGATAGTTAGTTAATGTTTTACCGTCTGTTTATTTTTGACTGGGGCAAATACATTAAAAATAATTTTGAAATAACATAAATAAGCTTGACCCCAAGTCAGTTCCTTGTGGTAATCTTTATTTGTATCAACGCACAATTAATTGAGAGGTCCAAGCGATTCAGCATCACTTAGCGTGTGTAAAGGTGGGCGGATCGATCCAGTTGAATAGGTTACAAAATGGTAATGAACACTTGGATTTATTCCCAACTCCTACGCATTTAACCAACTACAGATTTGCGCATAAATATTCATCGGACTTTCTATCGGGGACACAGTTTATTGTGTGTTTTGGTTGTAGTTTAGTGTGTGGTTGTACATGCAATATACCATCATTCTAATGAGTCCCTGTTTCAGTATTAGATTACTAGTAATGTTTATACTTAAGTTTCATCATGGCCTCAATTTTAGTTCTCTCAAGTTTTTGGAACAATCGATGCTTTGTTAAATGCATTTCCGAGAGTTGGTCAATGTGGCAGGTGTGAAATCTCATTATGCACCATCATTGTTTTCGATTTGCAGCTAATTTATTACATTCAATGGGTGAAAGTTATTGAATCTGAATGGAATTTACCGTTTAGATTTCGTATTGATTGTAGAAATATTGTGTTATAGGATTCTTCATCTTGAAATTAGATCAAGTAGTGTAATGTTATATTATTCAATGCATAGAGAATTTTAAGATAAAATCGTAGTAAAGGTCTTATCGTAAGAAAAAAGTCAACGGTCAGATTTTTTAGTATTTATTTATTATTTTAACGTGGATAAGATTTTGTTATCAATACTTTCCAACTAAAAATAATTCAGAGCGATACTACTGACCAATGATTCACATCCATATTTATTTAAAAAGTTAAAATCTTTATTTTAGTGCTAGTTTGAAATACCTTTATATCTATAATTTATATGTATGTTGTTTTAATGCCCTTCAACTGATGACGTTAGTACATGTAGTGTAGTTTTAAGGTGACTCAACAGGTGTCAGTAAAGTCGTACTATAGTCAACTGATGCCCCTTCATGTATAATACCCGAACGGTTACATAAACAGCCGATGATATCCGATCGACTTGCTCCATTCCCTTGCTTCAGAAACTCACAGAGTATCCGTTAGAAGGGATATTTGATCCAGTTAAATATTCATTGTAAACAAGACGATAATAAACACGACTCGTAACTTGACGAAGCGAGTATCGGTGAAAATCCCGATCATCTGAGAAGTATTGTTATCAGAGAAAACCACAGTACATACTGGCAGTTTCTCCCTAATATATGAATTTTTTAATGATGAGATATCTATGTATATGCATTTCTTGATATATATGTATATACATTGTACTATATGCATTGACGTGGGCGTATCGTACTTCAAAATTCAAAATTTAAATAAGTACCATTTTTCAGTTTTTTTTTTTTATAAAGTCTTTTGAATTCGAGAAAAAATGTTTTAAATAATTAGAGCCTTACTAATAAACGTGTTTTAAATTTTGTACAACTGTTAATACTACCATCAATGTATGTTTGATTGTTGTTTATCAGTTGTGTAAAATTTAAAATACTTTTATATTTTAAGGAGGTTAGTGTTTTGAGGTGATTTAACTATAGCTAGATAGTTTCTTTATAAACCCTTGATACGATATTCTGAAAATTTGCCAAGTATTTTATTATTATTTATTTCACGATCTGAACTTGTAACGGTCGCATTGAGATCATAAGAATTAGCATTAGGTGTAACCCTCCCATCTTTCCATCCAGAATTTTCCACTTCAATGGATCCATAATAATTATTATTATCTTCTCTTGTCTTCTTAAATTATTGTTCTAGCACTCTTCTGTCTGGGCAAGTGTTCTCCCACACTTAGTTGAAGCCTTAGCCTTTCAGTGGTACTAGAAATAATGAAAATTGCCCATTAATAACCGATTTAACAAATAATAAATTACATTCCCACCTCGAGGGTCATGTACCTCATGCGAAGGCTTATTGAGCTAACACAGTTTAAATAATGCAATTGAAATAATCTGCTCTCCGGCGCCGGTATCAATAAAAACTGCATCAAGTGGCACTTGTATTAATGCCAATGATGATATGATGGTCATTTTCTAATGTATTTTGCATTTCTCTAACTGTTTGATGCGAATGGCGGTGCAATGAAAGTATTAATACTGGTTGGCCGTGAAAAACTGACCTATAATTAACAGATCGAGATTATCGGATGTTGTTTTTGTTTTTTAGTTGCGATTTATATATTTTTATTGTATCTCAATATTATCGCAACGAAAACTTTTCAAGCTGAAAATATTTAAACCGACACAGAAATTCGCGATGAACAAATATTTTTTACTATTGCTCCGTGTACTTTTACTTTGTAAAAGTACACGGAGTAATAGTAGTAGTAGTTGTACTTGTTGTTGTTTTGTGCTGTTTTGTCTCGGAATCATATTAGTTTTAAACAATTTACTATCTTCTATCTGTCTAACTACTTCTTCAATCTATCTTCTATTTATATAAAGAAGAAAGTCTGTAACGGGTGGGCTGGCGGCGAAGATTTGATTTGTATCCAAATCTACAGTTTTATTCCGAGACTGAATTTGCACACTTAACCCTCAAAACAAGAAAAATATCACTGTCTACATTCGATTTCGAAAAACTCTGTGTAAACTGGATTTTGGCTAATATGTACACAGGATTTTAAGGGGAGTACCTACTTTACGTACTTTAACCGGTAATTCCTGACATTATTTGAAATAAAAATGTACCTAAATAAAATTTTGGTCTCCGGCATTTTTGATTTTTTTTTTTCACTAAAAATCGGTATCGTCGGGATGAAGGTTTGGCGGTTAGTCGGCTGGATGACCATAGATGACATGTGGAAGAAAAAAAAAGTTTAAAAAAAAAATCTCCAAATAATGTCAGGAATCACTGGTGAAAGTAAGTCAAATACGTCCCTTGACACCCTCTATATTATGGTATAATAATAATATAGCAAATAGTGTCATATTATAAGTAGGATAATAAATAAACCTATGGTAGGTGGCTACGGGTGGATTTGATAATATTACTTGTTTACTTCCTACGCAAGTTCCTTTATTGAAAAAACTTTAAAGTTGGGACAAAAATATGAAAGTTGAAATAATTAAGAACATTTTTTACTAAGTTCCGAAAAAGTACTAAGTTAGATCGATAACGTAGGTACTTTACTTGGGTATCCTCAATACAGCCACGATTTAAATAACTTCTTTTAATGAGCGCTTTTATTGCGGTAATGGCTCGCACCATCTCTTTTCTTTAATAAGAGTGAGGGAGAGGCAAGAACATGATTACTTTTCTTGTCTCTCCCTCACTCTTATTAAAGAAATGAATGCGAGTCATTACCGTCTCCGTGCCGTTTCCGCGAATCTTCACGGTAATAAGAAAAGCCCTCGTTCGCTTTTTTCTCAATCAATTCTAAAGTCGTCCGAGTTCGGGATCGATGTTGAATGGAAGAAATTGTATGATTTTGATCAAATATTTGTTACCATGGAAACTGAATGCGGTCTATATAGAAATCGGTGGCGAGATAATCAAATAATATCGCTCGAATTTGTATCGAATTGAAAATTTGCACTATTGCTTTTGGTTCTAGTATCTCAAAAGATCTTTCTCATAAATATATTTTGATTCAACTGTTAGTATATTATATTATTTAACTATTTAAGTGCTAGTCTATTTTAGTTTAACCATTTTCTAAAATCTCCCGAACATAATAGGTATTTAGAATGTACGCTCAATTTGGTTTCTGAGTGTGTTGTGTTCATTCGAGAACCCTCCCACTCGTAAAAAATATGAGGGATTTGTTCACAGAGACGAGATGGCGGCTTTTGATCTAACTGTTAGATACGTCAAAAATAAGTATTGTAATACGTAGGTACTGGTGCCTACATAGTCACGCCGTATCGCGTAGGAGTAAGCGGATGTGATGGAGTTGTACACATTTCAGTTATCGTGTTGAATATTTACCTGTTATTAATTTATAGTTTATTCTTGTGACACTTTCCCACCGTCAGGTATCAGTCGTTTAACTCGTTTACTACCCAACCAGTTAAGTGTGTGAAGTCCCTTTTCGATTATTCGGCAAACATAAGTAGTTTTTATAGTAATGAACTAACGGTTCATTGAGGGTAGATATTATCAGAGAATACGGGAATTTAGTCATTTTTAAATAAAATTCTAGACGTATTGACTCTTTTTTACAAAAAACAAATTGATTTTGAAAGATTGTTATTTTATCTGGTAAGCGCATTTTTAAAATTTTGAAAAACTAAGTTTATTTTTAATATACTCAGGTTATATTGTTAGTCGTTAGCAGATTTGTTTTATTTTTAAGCGAAATATTGTATTATACAACACAAACTTCAAATCATATAATCAATCATACAATAAAATAAATCAATACATAATATAGTAAACACACCTTTAATTTTAGTTCAATTAAAATCATTAAAAAATAAATCCGAGAACATGTTTTGTGACGAAAATACCTCAGTTCTTCTATTTATTTAAGGTCTTACGAACTAAAATATTTCAGATTTTTTTACACACTTATTTTTTTTAGTAATACTAGTTTAATACTTATGATCAAAAAATACTTACAAGAAGTACACGGTATTTAATAATTTATTATCATGCGTTTTGAGCATTTTTATTGCTTACTTGAATGTAGGTGTATGTTAAAACAAGTTTTGAATGACATATGAATGACATTAAATTTTTAATTTTAAAAATTTGATATGGGGAATAATCGATCTTTCTCATCGGAACTTCCCTGTATAGTTGCAAGCATTTTTAAACTTTTATTCTTAGCCGCTGTCAATGGATCTTAAACTTTCACATGATATATGTATATATATATTTTTTTTTTGGAAATAATTTGATAAGTAAAACCTCAAATTGTAGATTGAAACTACTTGTGTTCGAAGGATAAGGCTCTCGACTGGCAATCCGGGTTCAAATCCCAGGTGCGCAAGTAAATTTTATTTGATTTTGTTTTTACGTTATTTCATAATTTATCAATTTAAAAATATATAGTAAATTTTAATTGACAATACTCTCAGTATCACTCTGGTGTAAGCGCATCATTTAAAATTGAAATGTTGCTTGAAATGGCTTCAGCCTTGTTTGGTGACCAGATCTGTATAGCCTGGTACTTCTCACCTTTCTGTTCGAGCTCCTTCCTCTCCCCACTACCTTTATTTTCACGATATATACCAATTAAGGATGCTATACTCTCACTGGCTACAAAAGGTTGGGAGCATTTGAGACTTGTGCGATATTCACACAAAAAAAACGTGTCCACGAGAAATTAAAAAAATAAATATAGTTTTTATCTCTCTACAACTCTACAGCGAGGGAGCAAGACCCCCCCGACATATGAACTGCTAGTGCCGACCCACTTTTCAAATTGCTGCCAAGCAAACACTTTGCGGCGTGGCATTATAAAAGAAGTAAAAATAAAACAAAACTTTGTTTTTACACCACCATTCGTCGCTTGTTATCCCATAACACTGTGGCCGGGAAGCAAAACTTTAAGGGTTATTCTGTATCCTCTGTGTTAAGTCAGCGTTACAAGACAATTTAAACAAAACGGCAAAAATCGTCGGATGTTGGAAGGCTTCCGTCCTTAGTTAATTATTGGCTGTTAAATTTCTATGATTTTCTATGGCTTTCAATGGTGTGTATGCCTGCAGTGTGTTAAATGGATTAATTACCTACTTAAAAAAAACATCAGAAGTACTAATTATTAGTTATTGACCTGGCATCGTGGGGGTAAAAATATGGTACAAGTACATGGGGGTTGGGTCATCATGACCCACTTTTTCAACACCAGGTATTTAATTATATTTACGTATGTTTTTTTTTGCTTCTAGCTCTTATATTTATATTGCACTTTATTAAGGAATTAAAACCTGAAATTGTTTCGACAAAAATATATTAATATATTTTTAACCAAAAAACAAATCATTTAATAAAAGTTAATAAAAATAGCTTCCTCTAGCTCAGTGATTCCCAAAGTGGTCCAGGTGGACCCCCAGGGATACACGGGAGACTCGATGGGGGTCTACGTTGGCATAAATATTGTAGAAATATAGCAGCAGGGGGTCCACCGAAGCCAGTAAAATTTTGAAATGGTCTACGAGAAAAAAAAGTTTGGGAACCTCTGCTCTAGCTTGATCATACTCAACAGTTATTTTTTATCATTCTTTTAGTTTAAATGGCACTTTTAGAAACTTAACAATCTAATATTTGGACAAAATAACAAAAAGTGAATTCGAATCATCATTATGAATGCAGTCGGCGCAAAAAGGGGTCCACGGGGAAGGGTCGTATTAACCTTTTTCAGCTTTTGGCACGTGTAACTCCCGTGTTGATCTCTCATTTACTTTCACTTTACTTACACACAAGCCTGATGCGTTCATAAATGATTATCCGTTTGTCGGTATTATTTTGATGTTTGTACGGGATGACATTCGATTTGCAATTTTTCTCGCGACTGACATATCTTAACGAGGCGGGAAACCCGCCGTTATCTCTGACCTTACTAACTATGCGGCGTAACTATAATACAATATACGTAATATTTTAAGAGTTGGTGTCCTTAAACAAGCGCGGTATTTAGTTCGTTAGCGCAATATGGAATGTCGCATTTAAGAAAACTGCCAAAATGTGTCGTACGACCGATTTAACACGCTTTAGACTGCCGGAAAAGATACAGAATATCATTCTGGTACATGCATCGCAAATATAAGTAAACAAATATTAAACAACTTACCTGCATTTTTATCTCGGTTAAAATTCAATTGATAGCAAAACAGAATTACAGTAATAGATGATACATATTCCATGAATATCGTGACTAGCTACGGGTATTTAGTTAGTTTACTTACTACAGTAATCGCTGACGTAGTTTATGGCTGTTCAAACGTGCGTTTCCGATCTAGTTAATAATTAATGCTTCTTCCAAAGAGAAACATATAAACTAGCATATCATTGGCGATAGGCATCCATCTCCCAGAAGTCATGTTTCGCCAGGTTTTGGAGGGATAAGGTTATGTAGTGGAAAATTATGGATTAGTCTTTTTTGGAAATTATTGATGTCTTGATTTCGGTTGGGATTTGTTGATAACTGCCCCGATAATAAGGATTGCAATAATTATCCGCAAAGATGTCCGAAACGTCGACACACGAGAAAGTATCAACACCCAACTTCTTTTTTTTAATAACATTTATTTAACAACTCTACCATAGGTGAACCTAAGTGATTCGCTATGTTTGATTTAGCGGGGGTGCCCGTTTTCATGGGGTGAAATTTGCCTAGATGTTGGAGGCGGACACGTCTGCCCACCAACTTCGTGGCGAGCCGGATCGGTGGGAACTGGTTGAGGGAGACCTTTTGACCTTTCCAGTAAAGGATTCTCTCAACTCGTTTCCTTGCATCGTAGTAGGAGGGATGGATTCATACGTCCGTCACTCCTCGATACACTGAACCTCTGATTCCTACCCACTCCTTATACCGTTTTTTTCTTCCCAGAACTTAATTACCTTCCTTCCTTTCCATATAAATACCGTCTACAGAAGAAATAATTTTCCTCGGGGCCTCCTTATGCCAGGCCAGTCTATGTAAAAAAATATCTATAATTATCATCTGACCAACATCACAAGATTTTTGTTACACACAAGTTGTATGTAAACAATAAATATGAATAAAACATACATTTTTTATGTATTTTAACGTGTGTTGTATCTCCCTTCCATCGCATTCACGTATAAGCGTAATTTCAGATACTTGTGTAGCATACGATGTTTTATATGAAACTACGACCTCCATGTCATGTGATGACATTACGTCTAATGGATTCTTCTGCAGTTTATTATATTATCTAACCTGCTCTTTGTTTCGTGTTTTTGCTGTAATCTCGCATTAACACACAGGAAAAACCATTCATCATTTCAGCAGAAAGAAGTTGTCTCTTTTATACTAATTTACTCGTATTCGCATAAGAATGTGACTTTGAAACTACTAATCATATCCACATA
The DNA here is from genome assembly GCA_951813805.1 of Limnephilus auricula. Taxonomy (NCBI): domain Eukaryota; kingdom Metazoa; phylum Arthropoda; class Insecta; order Trichoptera; family Limnephilidae; genus Limnephilus; species Limnephilus auricula. Next base: position 1,390,448 of record OX638390.1, read on the forward strand.
TTCATCACTATTGGCGACGAAGGATTATTTTAGCAAACGATTTGAACATTGGTGAGATTTATTTAAGTTTTTATTTATTTTTATTGTGCATTAACTGTGATGTTCTTGAAATATGTTCGGCAAAACTCCAATAAAGATCGAGGTTCATCGAGATTACAAGTTGCTTTATTTACGTTATCGTAAGGTTTACGATGAATATTATCTGGACCAGTCGTCCATCCTTATCGATGCTCTAAGTCCTAAGGAATTCTGAAACTAGAGAATCCGACACTGCGGGAGCCCAGCTGTCTATCGTGCACCATCGGATCCATTAGACACGAACGACGGTAGTCGATACTCTTCTCAGGTGCTACTTAACTGACATCTATTGAGACACCTCAAAACTACATACATATTTCTATGTATACTAACGACATCTATTGAAGGATGTTGAAACTACATGTATAATCCTATGTACTACATGAACCAAGATAAATACATTTTTGGTAAACCACATCACTAGGCTGAAATGTTCAAAATGTCAGAAATTTAATTTAACTGGGTACAATTAATTAATATTAATTATCTAATTTAATATAAAAAGTTTTACATGCATAAACTATGTGTAAAGGTGTATAATTAAATAGTCCCCAAGATGTTATAAAAAAACTAATATTTATATTTTATTATATTTATTTATTTAATGTCGTTAATTTAAATTTACGTTTAAAAGTCGTGTATCTTAAATAATTAATTTGATTTAGAATCTGTATAATTCTTGAGTATGTAGTCAAACCGGTTTGCATGTGAAAATACGAAAATATATGTGTATTTTAAATTCATCGTTATTTTTTGGATTCCGATGATTTAATTGGTGTGTGATTTATGCGTAATTTAAATTATGGGAATGGAATTTGACTAAAATCTTGTTTTATGTGTAAACATCTTGAGCATATGAGCCTTTCAAACTTTGAATTCAAAGCGTCCGTAAGATTTAAAAAGAATAATTTACCAGTAATGGATGACCTACTTCCAAAGATATTCAAAGCTTTGAGAAGAATATCGATACTCTTAATATGATATACCTGTCAACAATTAATTACAAAACCTGTTTGTTTCCTAAAAAATTTCTTAATTAAGATTAAAACAGTTCTTTCTCTATGAAATTTCTTGTTTTTTGTAAAACTATTTTCGTTTCTGTGATAATAATACAGATTGGGTAAATTTTTTTAATCACTTCAAGGAAGCTGTACAAATTTGACCTTAGGCTTTTCTTATTATGTAAAAACAGTACCTGGCAGGTTATTTAAGATAAACACAGATTCATTAGAGTGTTTAAGCTTGGAGATGATACGATTTTGCACTCAAGGGAATCAATATTAAAGAATACGGTATATTGTGTGATTTTACAGTTAGTATTTTATCCTGCTTATTTACTGATATTACAATTATTAAAAGATTTATGACAAAACTAGAGTTGATGTTTATTTCAAATATCAATATTTTTATTTTTCAATTTTAGAACTGGAGAACTTCTTATAAAATGACCTTAAAAAGCTTAAAAGTTCTACGTAGGTTTAAGGCGATGTACTTCTAAGTAATGCAAAAATTAGTTTGAAAATTAGATCGCTTAGAAATATTAGATGCTTTAATTAAATAGAACACACATTTATTTGCCTTCGCGGTAATCGAGTTTTTTTTTAATTATAAGTATCTGTTAATAAGCCCAGAAAAAATAAAGTATCAGGCATGTAAAAACGGCCTTAAAGTTCAAAATATTTTCCTTGAGTACCACTTTTCGGTTATGGATTTATTGTATCGTGGACAATTAAATTCTTTAGAAAATGATCGTAACACATATAAACATTTGTGCCTGAACTTTGTAAAATTAAGTAAAACACGCTTTTTGGCGATGTTTTTTTCGTGAGTAAATTAATAAAGGTAATTTTAGCCATTCGCCATCCATGTACATAAGGAGTGTTATTGATAGCCGCGCCGACGTCGTGCATCACTTTAAATGATGCTTTCAAAATCAATTTTACTGTCAAAATAATTTAGACGAAACTATTGTTAGTTTCATATTTTTTTGCAATTGTTTAAGAAGACAAAAAACTTTATTGAAAGTCGGGGAGAGAGAGGCCTGTCAGCTGGTGGTAACCACTAGTGATGAATAAGTTAGTGCAGGTATTACTTTTTACAGAGATGAGGATTGAAGTGCCAGCGACTCCAGTAAATCTAGCTGTTTTTGCGTTTATACCGGTTACTTCACCAGACTGGTGATACGCCGTTAAGTCTACCTCAAAGAAATTCTCTCCAGATTGGTCAGAAGTCGCAACTAAATACAGCGCCTGATAGGTGCTTGGTACCTGGTATGTACGCTCCCCTAAAAGCAAATTGATAATAAGCACTGCCAAAGCTGCAGAATCAGCATAGACTTTCGGTTATGTTTTCATTGAAGATTGAAGTGATCTGCACTTACACTTGGCTATCCAGGAAAACAATGATTAGCACTTGAGTATGGAGCCAGTCTCGCGCGAGTGACGTGTTCGGTATTCAAAGCTGTTTTATTCATATTTAGCCTTAGATAGCAAAGCTTTCAAAACGAACACTCAATCTACTCATTAGAATATTTTTAATAACCCGGTACCGCAAGTTTTTGGATGGACTAACCCAATTTAAATTAAACCCAAAAAAATCCCACTTTTCTTAGTTTGTGGTTAATTGGCTATTGAGCCATTAAAATGGTAGAAAATTATTTTTACCATTTATTTCTCCTAGAAAATAATCGAAATAGACAAATCTAGATAAAAAAATGATGATATTTAACTGAATTAATGGAATGTCCAAATATGCAAGTGGTTGTCCGAATGACAAAATGACTCCAAAAATGGACAAAATCAAAAATCAAATGGTCAAAACATTGAGAAATAAAAACACTGCAAAAAATGACCGTGAAAAGCAATAAATGAAAAATGCATATTTGACCATATAGGAACACAGTATGTAGTTGATCCCGATCAATAATAATAATTATTGATTGTTGATTGAATAGTTATTTAAATAATTTTGACCAAAACTACATAAAAATACTGTGAATAAAGTTAGAACCATGTACAGCAGACGTTAGCGTGAAAGAAAATCATCTAAAAAGTCACCGGAGACCAAAATTTGCTTTTATTTTTTTACTCCAAATAATGTCGCGAGTAAGTCAAGTAAGTTCCTCAACATATATATTTATATGTACAGGGTGTTAAGGTACGTACTTGAGTTACTTTAACCAGTGATTCCTGACATTATTTGGAGTAAAAAATGTAAATAAAATTTTGGGCTCCGGTGACATTTTTGATGTTTTTTTTTTTTTTTTTTTTTCTACAAAAACATAAAAAAATAGTAGGTGTAGGGTAGTCGGGGGCGGGGTAAGTGGTGGGGCGGTAACTCGGCAGAGTGACCAATAAGGTCATGTGAAAGAATTTTTTTTTGTTTGATTTTGAACAAAAAAAATTTTGAAAAAAAAAAAAATTGTCATGACAAAAGTCACCGGAGACCAAAATTTCATTTACATTTTTTACTCCAAATAATGTCAGGAATCACTGGTTAAAGTAACTCAAGTACGTTCCTTAACACCCTGTATATTTGCTACAGCTGAGAATTTTGGACAAGTCATGAAAAAAAAGCCTATAAAAATGCTAAAGTGTAAAATCTCCACCTTTCTTAAACCATAAATCATTGTACAATAATTGTTTATTCCATATAACATATATATCATATAAAGTGACAAAATAGGTTTTTTTAGATTATGATCTTAAAAATATTTGTGCCTGAACTGACAAAATAAAACAAAACACTTTTGGCTATGTAGTTTTTGTATCATTCCAAAGAGGCGGGAATTTTGCCATTTGGGTAACGCCGTTCTTCCGCGTAGCTACTCACAAGCGACGCTACCGCTACCTGTCATACTATTTTGCTAGTGTAGCGCCTAGCGGCGTTTTCAAACACTAATAATAGTATGGAAAACACGGAGAGCAAAGATCGCGTCGCTTGAACGTAGCTCCATGGAAGAACGGCGTAAGAAGTGCGTGATTTCGGCCGATTCCGAAAGTTACCCGTTGAATAGTTTCCGTAGTAATCAAATGGGAAACATTTAAATTTACGGAAAGTTATTTTTATTTACATTTACAATGTTTCGGAAACGGATATTTAATCCATTAAAATGTTTTCATATGCCATTTCCATCACCCAGTCTTCGCTATTTTCTTTTAGTTTCCTCCATATTTACTTCAGCATGTTTTGGACACGTCATAATCTAACTATTTATTTTGTCTTGTTTCAGGTAAAAGTCTTCACTTTATTTCTTCATTAAAGCCTCCATTACGTTGAGCGAGTTTACAAGCGAGTAGCCGGCGAATTCACTAATGTAATCATATTTACTAGCTAACTAGCAGATTGTGAACAATACGAAGATAGTGAATTCGCCGGCTAGTAGCTTGTAAACTAGCCCCGTGTCATCGATGCTTAAGGGAGGATCGCGTTGCCTGTGAGTGCTTATTGTAGGTAAGTTCTTTGTGTATCTACATAGTTGTAAACTGAACAATGAGAATTTTATAGAAAGTTGTTTAGTCATTGTTCATTCATTAATAATAACTTTGTTTATTTACTAATAAACAAACGACAATTGAATAATAACAAACGATAGTTGTATTGTAATGTTCTTCAGACCAAGCAATTGGAATTATTTAGCGAGGGTGCCTGGGTTCATGAGGTGAGGTTTGTCCAGGTCTTGGCGGCGGATGCGTTTGCCCACCTACTACGCGGCCGGCCGGATCGGGAGAGACTGGTTGAGGGAGACTTTTTTAAACTCCAGCCGGACTCTCTCGATGGATTCATATGTCCGTCACTCCTGGTCACCCTCAAATTCCTATCCATCCTTCATATTTTTTTTCTTCTCAGAACTTCCCACCCTTCCTTTCCCTAAAAAGACCCTCCACACAGCATCTCCAAAGATGACAGGCCCTGAGGGATTTTTTTCTCAGGGTCTCCTTTAAGCTAATGTAAAAATGATAAAAAACACTCCTTGCCTCATTCATATAATTCTGACTCTTGACACGGCCCGACTCACTCACCCGAGTATCTGATTCACTTGATCGTGCACGTCTTCCTCGGGCGTCCCCGACTTCTTCTACCATTCACATTTGCGCCGTTCTTTCATTATAAATGATAGCAGTTATAGGAGAACCAACCCACGAAGTGCGAATCCAATCTCAAATATCTTGAACATTGTACTGCGGAGTAAATAATAGCTTATTATATTGCACCTTTATTATTTTTATGCGTCATGCATTTGACCAAGCTCTGTTGATTTAATAAATTGAATGTCGATTCGATATTATGTCAATTGGTTCTCCTCGATGGTTGAAGATTGCCATAATACCTTGAAGTGATTTAACAAGGTGGGATTCTGGTCGACCTTCGACACTATAATAATATGACCATCCTGGGACTAGTGTGTCAGAATTCTCTTGATTATTATACTCACGTGCTTGTGGGATTCCTAGAAAAGCAGATAAGAACTTGTATTGTATCCAGTCACACCTGCATCCTTTATTTAACCAGATTTTCATATTTTGATTCCTAAAAATTAATATGTGATTGAAATTTTATGTCAGTAATCTGAAAGGCCGATTCGTGTTTATGGTATCCTGTTTCGTTTTTGATTCCTATCTATTATTATTTTATAACCTATATGTGAGTTGGGAGTTGGTTAAGGTTTCTTTGAAATAGCTATTTGGTTTTAATATACTTTTTAATACTTCTTTCGCTAGACGTTGAATATATTAATAATTCAAAATTAATAGATTACTCAGTTCTTCAATCGAAAAACTAAGTAATCACTAGCGGGAGTGGAAAAGGTGAGGGGGGGGGGGGGTAAGAGGGAATAATTTACAAAAGGGAACAGGTTTTAACGACTGATGTAAACATTGCTTACGAAACATGTTGGTTTTTTAAACAAAAAACTGGTTAAAACTAAGTGAATTTTGAAGAAAAACTCTGTAAAATCGGTCGATAGGTTCAATGATGCTTTTTTATTTATTTTTAAGTAACTAGGTTTTTTTTTTAGTTTAGTTTATTATTTCGAAATGTTTCCGTATGATTTTCTTTTAATTCAATTTAAATTAAATTTAATAATGTTTATTATTAAGTTGAACACGGTGCAGAACTTAATAATAAACATTATTAAATTTAATTTATTGAATAAAAAATAAAAAAACATTTAACGGAGTTCTACGAATTAAACACAAAAACAATAAATAAAATATAAAAAATACCCATATGAATATACCCATAATACTTTGAATAAATATTTCACTGTATTTGAAATCGAATTCTATGACTAATGTAGCCTTCCTGATATTTAGAATTGATAAATAGCCATCAACTTTGCCTTGGTTTTATGTACATTTTGGTTGGCCTTTTGAACGGTAAGGTCCTTTTCATTTTTATTGACCTCTATTTCTCTAATAATAATTAATTGCTAGAGACCAAAAATATTGAAAATTCGGGTTTTCGATAAAAAATTTCACCGTAAAAATCGCAAATTTCCACAAGAATTACGCGAAATTAGCAATTTTCAGGATAATGAAGTGAATTTTTGTATTTTTCACGCGATTTTCTGGTATTTTGAAATAAGAACATAATATTAATACATTCTAAATATACGTGTTTGTCTATGGTTTTGATAAGCTTGAATAGCCAAAAAATAGAACGCAGTTAACTTCATGACGTTTTATTGGCTGCAAAATACAAAAACTTCACATTGTTGCATAAAATCACCACTCTTTCCAAAAATTCCGCGAAATTAATTGCATATGAGAAAACATGATTTTTTTATTCTTGACACGGTTAGTTGTTTAGATTCTAGATTGCAGATACCTGATGAATATTTCAACATGGTATCTTCATCTGTGCGTGATAATTCCGGTCCACCATATACGATCACAAACATCCTCCTCACAGCTTAAAAGAATTCGAGATCTGTATGGCTAAATCACGTTCCCCATTCAAATAATAATTTTTTATCTTCCCGTTCAAAAACGCTCTCGAATGAAGACACTCAATCAAAAAAATCATGAGTGTATTAAAACTGTAACTTTTGGATGTACGTGTTAAAATTCCCCGTTGAAGAAGGTGTCAAGTTCTGCCGCGAGTTGTGTGGGCTGTTTTCGCCTGGTTTTGACTTGGCTAACTTTTATTGCCGTGGATATAGTGGTACTTAGTACCGATCCGGCCAAATGTGACCACTGCCTGGTCATACCAAATACGGCACGACCTATTCGTGAATGGATTATGCAATGCATTCGGTGTTTACAATATGGGTATATAAAAGTTTACGGTATAATGTTTACTATGAATTCTGCTGTCGATATTTTTTACGCGTGAGTTGTTGAGATTAGATTTCCGAAGCATTGTTCTTAGGCGGTCGTTTTTTATTGCTAAATCATTATTGATATTTAGGAAATCTTTAATAATGTCAATGTTTGTGTTGGAGATAGGGTTTGCAAATCTCGCACCTTTTTTAAAAACCCGCGGAAATGGGGTATTAAAATGAAATAATGCCAACATTTCATAAACGTTTTTTTTAAAATTATTTGGTATAAGTTATCTCTTATACTAGTATATCATTAAAAAAAACTTTAAGGGTAAGATTGTAAGTCATATAATAAGAGGACTTTTCGTATCAATCATTTTTGGTCCTAGTAATAATATAGGAATACATTGAAAAATAATAACTTGGTCTAATGAAAAATCTTAAATTCATAAAACTGTACGACAGAATATTGATATCTGATATCAATTTTCTTTTTTTAATCATTAATTTCCCTTATTGATAGCCCTGCAATAGTGCAATTGATTTCATTTCATGTTCCCAATAGAGTCACACGAACTAAATTTTTTTTCGACAATCGTGTCAACCAATTCGTTTATGAACTCCCTTATATCATGCATACAAACACAGCTTAGATTACTAATTTTGCAGAATTAGTAGTATTTTCAATAGCACCGAAAGAACTTCCAAAAAAGAATTTCACATATTTTTTTACAACGGTTATTAAACAAAAAAAACGAGTGTGCTTTAAACACGACTGAAGTAAATACTTCTTTAGCTCCATCTTTATGTATGTCCATTGTCCATATATATGTTTATATGATAATTGTTGAATGAAACACTAGGTATATATTGAATCATTTGGCGGGTAGGAGGTAACCCGCCGTAGCTTAATGGTAGAGCTCCTGACCGGCAATCAGAGGGGTGCGGGTTCGAGTCCCGTCGGCGACATGTATCTTTTCTCGGGAGATTTTTTCAATATGGATGAGTGTTTCAGGATAATAATTATTGCTTATAATAAGTTTACATGTTGTTTACAAAATTGGACATTTTTAATTATTTTAAATCATAATATATCTTTGTATGAATTTTTTTTATTTATTTATAATGAAACATAAACAGTCTCAATACTAATATAATATATAGGAGAGAATGACAAAAACAGACCAATATTTAATGATAATTTTTACCAATTAGAAGACTAATTTTTGTTTTATGCTTCGTTGAGTAGGCACCGCTTTTCAGCTTTCCTGACGATGGGCTTCAGTATTTTTACTGCTGCTGTCTGTAAAATATAAATTTCTTTGTACAGCATCCAACTCATCTCTCACTAATTGCCACTTCCCTTTAGTGGCAGTTTAATTTGTTTCACCTCCACACCATAAAGGTCCACCCAGACGCCCGGAAAAGGTATTTCTGTACTTTAATCGGCCGTGTCGGTGTGCATTGCACAAAATGCACATGCACCCAGATTCGCCTCGAACATCCGGCACTACACTACATCAACTTCTTTCTGTCTTTATCCTTTCAGGAATATGTACTTGAGAACCTCGCTCTGAGCTGTTACGTGTCATTTGCTCCTTTATTCAGGACGTGGTTCGTGGTTCCTAGCTCGTGTCGTGCATTTTAATAAGCTGGCTTGTAAATTATTTAATATTATTTATGGTGCGGATACCAAATAAATACTGACTCGGGACAAATTTATGCACGACGCGATCCTCGAAATGAAACACGTTTAAATCGTCAATAAAAATATATTTTAATAATTTATTTTTTATTACTCTCATTATGGAATTATTATCGCTTTTAACTCCAGTTCAATTCAATAAAAGCATTACCAAATGTTTGATATTATTGTGTTTAATACATTTTTAAAAGAGTATTACATAAAACATAAGCGGTAGGTATATAATCAACTACTAGCATCAATATAGAGCTCGGATTTTAAATGCAGTTTCGCTGACGCTAAATATGTCAATATCCGAAATGATTCTATTCAACGGCAAGATTGCTCTCCCGACCGGCATGAGCATTGGCAAGTTAGTCCTGCAGGCTGGGAGATGAACAGTCTATAGTCTATTCTATACTGTCTGTGGCCGAGATAACCACCGAGAACATTGAAATAAATGCTCTTCATGATAGCCGAGTTTTTACGCCATCCGCGAGTCGGTCTAAAGAAATGTGTAACAATGTGCACATCCCTTCTAACCCAAATAAGGTTAATTACGAGCATAATCAGAAGAAGGTCGATAGGATAGAGCCACGGATAGTTGCCACATTCCCTTATGTAGAGAAATCTCAGAAATACAAATGACTGATAGTACATTTTCCTTAGTTGCTTTTATACCTCATGGCAAAGTTTACTCTTTCTAAACACCGAACTCCGTACTTAGTTGAAACTGAATTACTTAATGCAATTTCAGACTTGTCAAAGAGAAATAGAGAAATAACCAGCATACCAAAGTTTCATTGCCATGACTGCCCTATGCCTATGAACTAAGAACCAAAAATGCTCTCGTTGTCATATTTTCCGTTATTTTGTAAATTTTCTATGTATTATTTATGAAACATCCACCGAGCAGAATGGAATATTTGAGACGTGTGCTCCTGCCTCTATTTAAAGTTCTCATACAACCTATATCCCCGGGTCCTGCAGCTCCTCTCCGTGTCTGTCACATCCTGAGAGGACTCGCGAGAGCTCCTTTATGGTACCGCTCTATTCTTGTCGGTTCCGTTCCGGTTTGTTTGGCGCGGCAGTCGGTGCTTCCCGTAGGTACTATTTAGATTGCTTTTGTTTCATCATTATCATTACCATGTGAGGGGCTTGGATACAGCTCACCGTCTCTCTTCTCTTTTAGAGATGTTTTACTTAATGCTTCCTAATTATTGTGGTTAGCTTTGTTTTTTTTCTTATTTTTTTGTTCTCTTAATAGTCGTGATCTCTTTGTCTCTTCTCATCTTTACATATTCACATCTTTCGCTCGTATTTAAACATGTATGGAGGTAATTCATTATTTAAATTGCTTTCTCATTTTTCATGTTAGCTGTAAAAAATATTAATGCAATAAAAACCATTTAAATCGATGGTAATACTTCTAAAAACCCCTTTTTCACAGTTTTACTACTTCCTTTTCTCCTTCACCCGTTGACTGTGAATTCGGCGACCTTGAGAAAATTGGCGCGCAGAAAAATCATACATAATTTATTCAAAAGCCGTATAGAGAATTATATACATCAGATAATAAAAAAAAGTTGCAAGCGATTCTGACCTTGTTTTTATACAGTTTATGTACAAGGGTTAAAATAAATCGCTTTAAAAAACCATGGATTTTGGTAGATGGACCAAAATCCCAAACACAGTTGACAGGTTCATTGGTCTTCTGCCGTCCAACTTTTGTTCCTAAGCCTTCTCCAAAACTCACAAAATGTTCAGATTCTTCACGACTCTCCCTCATCCGAAAACGTTATTTTATTTTATGTTGTTTATTGAAGCCCATATTACTGAATCAAAATTAAACACACGACATTTATTTAGGTCTATTGATGTTTTAGACGCGCCGACCAGGATAACCTTACTTACGTTTTAGCTTGGGTACACTATAACGTTTTTATTATACCGATCAATATATTAAAAACATTATATACGGTGTTTTTTTAGTGAATTTCATAAATGCGCTTTGTGCAATTGTAACCCAGCCGGCATATATAAAAACGCAATTCAATCTTATCGGACTCAAACCCTTCATTATACAAAAAAACCGGTTATACAGTTATGCCTACTGATCGTTTTAATGCATCTTTACAATTAGATGACGACTTCCTCCGCACTAAATAATATTTTTTTAAATATATAATGTTGGTCTTTTTTGACAAATCATTTAATTTCTGGTACAACTTATGCAGTAAGTGTGGGAACTAAATTCTAATACATTTCAATATGTTCATCTCATTGTGTCATATTGCGGTTTTATTTAGTGTAATTTCATACATTACCCTCTACTTTATTTATTATGCAGTTGTTTGTTGACTTTACTTTAAATGTGTTCAGCATTTCCTTTGAATGAGTCCAGTGTTACTCTATCTATCTTTAATTTTATGTTTTGAGGCACACATTGACAGTTTATTCATTATTTAGACAGCCGTTAGCTTTTCTTAGATTCTCGTCGAGGGGCAATAAACTATGCAGCAGTTGTAACAATGTTTAACTTTGTATTGATAACTCTCATTAAATTATAACTTTACGGTGATTAGTGGTTAGTGTAATCGTTTGTAAAATATTAATTAGCTCCTTGATTAGTAATTTTGTATTCTCAAATAGTTAAATATTAACTTAGTACCGTCTTTTAATTTATCTGTTTTAAAACGTCGTATTTCTGTTCATTTCTATTTTAATTAAATGGTAATTGTACAGACAAATATTGGTTCAACCAGATGACAGATCCTACCAGCATATTTTATGGCTTGAATCGCCACAACAAAACGAATGAGTGCAAAACGATATTATATACTTCCGAAATGATCAAATTCCTTATTTTTAGTTGAAAACGAGATTGTGTACACAAAAAAACCAAAACTTGGTGAAGAAGAAGATTTGGAACTATCTTGGAAGCAACAAATTGCTTCCAAGGTAGTTCCAAATCTTCTTCTGTTTTCAAAACAAATGCTCTCGAATTTTCTTGCCATTGTTCCAAATTTCGAACACTTTTCCAGCAAGGTTATTAGAAAGAGGTTGGAACTGGATAAATGATATGCCGATAAGAACTAAACATATTTCCTTTTCAAAACCAAACAATAATAACACATAATATGACCAAATAATTTAGAGGTTTACCATCGAGTGATCAAAGATTTCGAAAATGTATTAAACTCTTAGAAAAGAAAATAATCAAATTGCTAAATCTGTCGGATATCACGATTGGTAAAACCCAACCCAATCCAGAGTATTTCATCTTCATCCATCATTATAGTTTTTCGGTTTATTCATTTTTACTGAGTACTTCGATTTTTAAAAATGTCTGATATAACTTCTAGAGTTAATTCAATCAAGCCAAATGGAGCACAAATTTTTTTCTTGATTCATTATGCAACTCCGCATGCGATTCAACACCTTGCAAAACCACATTCAAACTATGCAAATATATTAAAGATAACACGTTTATTCACCAAATAATACAATCGCAATAACCCATACGTTTTAAACCGGTATTCACAGAATCTGTTCGTTGTGTGTGTGTTTTTTTGTTTTAATTCTTACCATTTGCATGGCACGAACAACAGAGCAATATTCCATTCATGTTTATGCAGCTCACGTCAGATTAGAATGTGAACAATATTAACTCTCTGTACAATTCACACACGTGTGAATTTATACAGTTGCATAAGTATTAAGTGTTTTTTTACAAGTACCAGTCGATTAGATAAGAAAATCATTATCGTTTTAAGGATTGTTAAGAAAGTTAATACGGTTGCGTGTGGTAGGGAGAAATGGCAAATAAAATGCACAGACCAAAAATACGAGTGTGCTTTAGACCACACGACTAAAGTAAATACTTATTTAGTAATCTAATCTAATTTTCTTCCTGACATCGAATAAAACCATTCCTATCATCAGTGTATAAGAATCTATATTGAAGATTCGTTTGGATTGTTACCAATCATCGTGACAAATCAGTCGTTTCAATGCACTGAGTTCGCACACTCTAAACGAAAATTTGATTAATTGTATTTTGGGAATTACGCTTAGAATGGGATTGTTGATTTAATTTGCACATTTGCAGCAGGAAATTCAAAAAAAATCGAAAAAGTGCTAGTTATTAGTTAGATTTTAACGTTTAGAATGTGGGAAACAACAACACAACTATTGTCAGCATAAATGCCAGCACCCATTCCAAACGTCATTACTATGGATTTGAGCACTGTTGTTACGATTAGATTGTGAGGAATGAACCTCAAAATTAATTTAAATTTATTATCGTTCGCCTCGTAACGCTGTAATTTCCGTAACGCATACGCCATTTTACCCCTCTAGTCAAGCGTGCCTAAAGAAGTATTTACTTCAAAAACGGATAATATATAGACTAAAGCGAATTATATGTATTGTGTAATAATAAGGTTCAGCACATCAAAACAAATAATAGCCACCAGTATTAATTTCGACTCGCTGCATTGACATTATACTAATATCCATTACGTCTAAAAGGGATCAAAATGATAATCTGGTCTCCTTTAACGGAAGCAATCTTTTGAACCGGCCTTTCATTGATTCGTTTGATGTAACTCTTAAATGACCAGCTCAGGTACGGGGGCTCCATTGAAGCCAGAGTTAAGTTAGTCTCTCAGAAGCTGAGCATTCCGTACAGGGCCTAAATATTATACAACTGCTAACTCTGTACAAATCGCAAGCCCCGAAATACCTAGAAAAGACCCTCGACTCTGTTTCGACCTCGAACCTTGAATAAATTAATAGATTATCCTATCTTGACAAACGGATTTCAATATTTAGAGCACAAACGTAGGGCGAGTTATTCTGTCTTGGTTCCATCGGTATTTCAATGTAGGATGCTTCGAGGACCTAGCGTCATTGATCCCTTCGGCACCGGTGCACAGTCGGGAAACACGCCAAACGTGCACGCAACATTTGTACAGGGTTGAAATTTGTCACATGAGAACGGGTCGTTTCTACGACTCATAGAAACCGTTTAACTATTAACCGAAATTTGTACATACCTGCTGTGCAAAATCAGAAAGGTATGTATTTCTTAATTTGTAGTTTTTTCTCTTTTCGCGATGAGTAGGCAGATAGGTAATTACGCCATCAGACATCTTAATATTTTATTAATAATTTGATTTATTTTGTTAATCTATTATCTCCATAGATTTCAAAGAAAAAAGAGCTTACGCCTAAGCTCTTCTCCCTCCTCAGAATAATCGTGCAAAGAAGTTAACTACAAAACCATAACTTCACTTCATCTTCTTTGTCCTTGCTTCAATTTGTATGAGAAATGATGTACCGTTTTAGTAACCTATTTTCATGTGATTTGTTTAATGTTACTTCACTAGATAATATCATGTATTTTGCATGGTGTAGGCAGATTGCTTTGTTCTCTGTTGCACGTTTCTAAATTTGCAAACATACCCCTTGTAAAAAAGTATAAAGCTCTCGCTCTATGACATCTTGATTGGAGTTGTAATATATGAATTTTTTTGTTTTATCTTTATAGGCGGTGATTTGGGCGGTGTGTGTAGACACTTTTACGAGTTGACTTTTAAATCCCAAGCAATATGATGACGTGGGCGTGTTTGGAAATAATTAAATAGGTAATTAGAGGGACATCTTGTGTCGTGGAAAAATCTAGATAAAAAACCATTCCTTAGAGCTATTCAGATTTATGCATATTATTTTTGGTCCTCAGTGTTATTTATCATTCACTAGCATTCTTAAAACTAAAAATTATTCAAGTACGGAAATCATTAGATATTATTAGGTGAGGGTAGCGGAAGGTGGTTTGAGGAAGGGGGGGGGGTGGGAGGAATCAAAACAACAAGGAAACATGGTCAACTGCATGGTGACTAACAGGGTGCTAGTATTTTGTTTACTTAATTATTTTTCTAGTTTATTTTCAGTTTCTAAGGCGCACAAATTAAAGTAAGTGTTGATATTTGATTCTTTAATTAAATCAAAAATTAATTTATTAAACAAAGTAATGGCACCTTGCAAGTCACATTTGTTGGCCATGTTTCCTTGTTATTTTTACTCCCCCCCCCCCCCCCCCAATCAACACTGCCTTTACCCTCATTCTTCAAAACAAAATGTCTAGAAAATGTTACATAGTTAATGTCCAGGAAATAGATAAAATTGCAATATCTTCGTTTTCTCATCTCTCTAACAAAGTAGTATTTCTCTGCCATCCCAGCAGTCTATTTTTTCATTGAATTCTGCCAGTCTTAGTCGGAGCATTTTAAAATGTAGTTTCAACGAAGACGCTGTTTTTCTCTGTCATAATACTGCATACGTTTATTTTCGTACAGTTTATTCCCAGACAATCCATTCTTTGTATCAGAATTCCGTTACTTTCATTACATAACATTAGACGTTGTCGCCACTGTGCGATAAATCATAGTACATAATCTTAACCCTTGCGATCTTCCTCTCTCGGTCCGGGAATCTGTAAGCAATCTCGTTATCTGATCACCGAAGTTTTGTGTGTGTGTGGTTTTGAATATGTCCCTGACTGGCCTGCAGCCAAATTCTGTACGAGTTTGACGGTTAGCGAGGCCCAAACTTGACCGTGGCCAGTTAAATGTTAAATGGTCGAGTTTTTTCGGCGGTTTGTTTTTTCTTATTTAATCTGCTCTTCGATGGCCGAGACTTTGATCAAACTTCTGACGAAGAAAATTTCCGAGGTTGGTCCAGATTTTGGCTATAAATTTCGCAGTTGAAGTTTTATTTAGTACTTAATCACAAACATTTTCACGGTTGTTACAAACTTATTTAATTTTAAATTTTGATAGAAGAATAATTATAATGCCCTGGTTCCTTTATCTCACATACGGTTTTGAGACATTTTCAATAATGAAGTCATACATCACCAATTTCATATCTAGCCAATGAAACTAACATCCCCAATTAGAATATGTTATGAGGCTGATAAAAGTGGGGAGGGCAAGGAGATGGGGAGAGAAAATTGTGGTATATCACCAAGGCGATACTGAAAGAATCTACCAATCTGGAACGTGCCGCAAGTATGTAAACCTACTATATGTATGTTATTGTTAATTAATAAATTGTGAAATAACACAAATTAATCAAATAATATTTATTTCTTCAAACTTCGCAAAATCACTTTTTGGCGTCATTTTTAATTAAATTAAACAAATAACTTTGTATTAAACCACTATTATATAATCACAATTACCAAATAATATTTGCTTGTGCACGCTGGGATTTGTAGTCAAAGTAAAATAAAGATTCGTTGCATGTCTAATAAAAATCATCGCAAAGTTAATTTTGTAATTTTGTGTGACGCCTTAAGATATAAAAATAAAACGAGTAACTAACGATCAAGATCAACGAACTCCGGAGATGTCGCAAAAATGATTACGGTGACTTATACAATTATAGTACGATTTTACTGTCACACTTTTACATGGCACGTTCCCAAGTGATCGTACCTGCTACCTACCTGGTTGAAGTGCTCTCTCGCTCTAGTATTATTTAATAGAACCCGTTGCAAAAATACTTTTGCGGGCTGTCCGGGGCTAAAGTGCATTAATTTCGGGAGGTGATTCTACACGATGCTAGGAGTAAAAAAGATTAACAGGTTTTTCGAAATTCCCATTTTATTTTTCCCATACAAAAAACGTACCTATTAAAAATCCTTAGTGTTGGGTACAAACTTACCCGACAAATTTGCTGTGAGTCAGTCGGGCGCATTGTGGCGACGTTGGTTTTTATTGTCTCGTATCATAAAAGCGGAAAATACCTAATAGTGCAGGCGTACACGCCGTACTAATTTTATCTTTTTACCAAAAAAGTACCCCTAGAAGTTATTTATCTTTTTTACTTGATCGGTGACAGTAGAAAGCACATATATAGCACTCACGTGGACAGTAGTTTGGTTTTTCAAAGAAAAAGAAAAACGTTCCTCTATTAAAATCATAGACAATCCTTGTAAAACTCGTGATATCTAGACTTACGACCTGTATACAGATTATGTACCAAGCCGAGCTTAAAATCAACTGATATTCCGGGTCCATAAGTCGTAGCTTAGTAGTAATTTAATTCATAATAATATTATTAAATTACCTGGTAAGTTTCGTAGTTACAGTTGTATCGAACAGCCGATAAGTAGGTGCTCGACTGGACCCTAAATATTTACTGAAATAAGTGCGTGTCAATCCCCAATAGCCTGTAAATTATTACATTCGACCTGTTCCAATGAAACGTTTTTCAAGATGTATTTCTTTAGTACGTGGCTGCTAACACGCGCGTAGCATTTTCCACGAACGGATTTTGTGGGTCTTGCCGTGGAATAATGTGTTACTAAGTGGACATTATTGGTGGCAATTTTCACGTGGAACTGGTAAACTGGTATAAAATATGTCCCGAAGAATAAAACTTTAACTTGAGAATTGAACCCTTTCCGTGGCTATACAAATAACTTTCGGCAACCTCATAAGCTCTGCTTTGGATGCAATAATATTATTATTTATTATTTTAGTTGGTCGTTTAACTGGTCGTTCGTTCTAATAGATTTTCATACGCGTAGTCGTGAGAATGCAATGCTAACACAAGTTTAGCTTTTGACCATTAGCTTGTTCAGTATGAAGTGTAGGCGCAAAACAATTAGCCACTAAGCAAATATTTTCTTTTCATTTATATGCATTTTGTTTTAAATCATTTAAAAAATACAGATTTTTGCATATTTGGGAATAGATACGAATCTCAACTTGTGTTTTATTTGAAATATGGTTATTTATTGCAATTTTAATAAGTCTTCTTCATACCTCAATGATTTTCAATTGTTTGAATCGCATAATTAATTTCATCAAATTCTAAATAAGGCATATCAAAATTTTCGGTAATTTAATAATTAATTCTAAATGTTTCTTTTTAGTTTTATTGAAATAAAACTTATGATATTTTAATTAATGAAGATAATATTAGCGAAAGTCAATCGGGAATCCGAAACAGAAAAATCAGAAAAAGATACGGATGCATCTGGGACAATATTAATCAATATTATAATTTGAAGTTTAATTCATTAAGTTAAAAATAAAACTTCTTTAGGCGCATTATGATTTGTTTTGTTGTTTTTCGGACGGAAATGATTTACGGACATCGGTATAATTACTGCCATCTGTGTTTGTTTTTATTTTTTAAATGCGAGAACTCTTAAAATTAAAAGTCAACACAAATCTCAGTAATTGTACCGTTTTAGTAATACCTGCCACAACAGTCAAATAAGTTTTACGTCAACCGCCCCTAAAGGATCTAAATTTTTTGGTTAGAAAATTGTGTTGTATTGCCATATTTCAAGGTTGATTTTAAAATCCTGGTGCCGTACAGTTCTACTGGGGGTTATAGTTTGTGGTCTGCAGATCCTACACACTTTCTCGTTCTTATTGCCTCATCGTCAATAGCAACTGTGCAAATTCTAACTTAAATATAAATGCACCCTTTACGAAAGCATTCTCTGTTTTAAAGTTTAAATTATGAGTATAGTTTAAACTTAACTGCAATTACAAATTATATGAATATATATTCCCGTTTTAGTCAAGTTACAGCATTATTTTCGACATACTCCCAATATCCTATAAACTGAGTCAGTCAGCCAGCCCAAAAGTATGTGTAACTTCACTCAACCGATGCCCTCATTAGGTTAAAACAGCTCACACTCAACTATGTGTAATAATTATTACTAATAACATAATAACTCTGCAGGTGTAATTACTGTGGGATGGTCCGTGCTCCTATTCTGTTATTTTTCTTGGTTTTTTTCCGTGAGATCATAGGCGACACCTTTCGGAGTAAAACCCACATCGACTCTTCGAGTACCAAATATTTCGGCAAGACCATCTTGGGGGAATGCCGAAGATAAATTATCTAGACGCGTCCTTCTGGCTTTGACGGAAAATGACAAACTAATGTTCGAGAATGAAATTCTGTTGTCGATGGCGATTCAAGTGATATCATCATTTGTTCAATTTACTGCCTGTTTTTATAGCCAAGTCGAAATGTCTGTTCGGACAATTATTTGTTTGCATTGTCCTGATGGATTTATGCTGGTTTATTGTCTGCCTAAAAGTAATTTAATTTTCGGTGGGCATATTCATAAGGGCATTTATTTTAACGATGGATAACTATTTTTCTTTTTGGCAACTTGGATTATATAGAAATCTGTTTGGAGTATTGGAGTGTTTTCTACACGATAATTCACAAATGTAACATTTTCAACAAATAGCCATTCAGCGTCATTTTTGTTTTTTTTTACGTTTGAAAGGCCGACGTCAAACGCCGATTCTAGGTTTAAGCTTTTAAGCTTTTTATCAAAGTGTAATTAGCTGGGAAGCTTTTAAAAACATGGTAATTGTAGTCTTCTGCTGATCACAATTTGTTAAAAACCGTTCAAATCTTTGAATCGTCGTTCAAAGGGAACCTTTCAACTGAACTTTCAACCAAATAAAATGGCGCTCAATGGCCATTTGATGACTTGAAATGAAAACGAACTTAAAGAAAAAAACTAATATTTAAGTTTGCATGTGAACATTGATAAAAAAAGCACTCAACTTCCATATTGTGGATATAATATATTAACTCTAAGCCTAAGCCGTCGACTTACCAGTTTACCAGCTATGAGACACAATTTTGTTTTAGTACTTTAATTAGAAACTTCACTTATTTAAAATACTTTGTAAACCATCATTTCTATTCTACACAAAGCAAGGTCGGCGACATTTGCATTGTGCCAGAAAGCTTTGGGGAATAAGGCTAAAATTGTTTGTAAATTAGTTAAATGGTGGCCAGGTAACTACTGTAATTTTATATTTGTATATAATATTATTATCTATTTCTGTAACTACTTTAGATCTAGTTTTACCAACTGGCATAAAATTACTTGTCTCGGAATTACTGTTATTTTAATCTTGTTTTGAACACGTGGAATCAATAACGAGTAAACCTACTTCCTACGCACTGCAATTAAATATTTGTATCACATTTATTATTAACGAATTCATCTATAAAGCGACGGGGCACTTCTTCAAAAAATTGTGATTCATCTTTGATCTTGAAGAATGTTCTTTATTCTGTGGTTTTGTCCTTTTGTGAGGTGTTCACAATTTGTTTGTATTTTACCTGTGTGTTTCGATGTTTGCTGATTGTGCTGCAGTCACCTTGCCACCAGCTGTTCACCCTGTTGATGTCGGTCCAGATGGCGTGAAATAATAAGTCTTGTAAGACGGACTGCACGTTCTGTTTTATTTATTTCATCCTATAACGTGGGATTCTCGGACTGGAAGTAATTACTTATCGACGGCTTTTAGATTATAGCTTTAACGATTTTACTTGTAGTAGAAAAAGTGCTAAAATAGAAACCATCGCTAAACAAACTTCTTGACAATCCCCGGAGTTATGCATTTTCCAGTGTAAGGTACGGTCATTAATAGTTGTTCGTGTAAAGTTTAAAACACGTGTAGTACCAACGGTCCTAAGTGTTCAAGGGAAGCATGTTAAATTTGTGCAGTAATTTTTTATTTATTTAATAAATTTTTATATGTTACAGTGTAAAAATAGTGACAGAATAATATTCAAATATCCAATGCTGTACACGGGCAGTAAAGGGGGATTTAGAATTATTTGACTTTATGTCACTCAATGCATTATGTATTTTAGGAGCGATGAACCAGAATTGTCGTTGAGCGAATGAGGTTTTAGTTTTAGGAACAACGCAACCCAGGTTTGATGAAAATCGGGTGTGTGCTTGATGTTGTGGAGCCACCAGTAGGGTATTTTTCCGTACATAACATAAGCTTATCTTAGTGAATAACTGCCCAATATCTAAGATCCTGATTTTAGCAACGAGTTAATTTGCGGGATGGTTAGGTTGGCATTTAAATATAATTCTCATAGTTAGTTTTTGAACTGTAATAATTGGATTGATAATTGATTCAGCACAACCATCTTATCCCACCATACCTAACGTGACCATTTATTTTTTCCCCCAAACCGGGACACCGAAAAAAAAGGTAAAAACATGAGTTTACCTGATCATCATCCATCATCATCAAACCATCCATCCCGTGGGGTGGGGGGGAGGGGGTGGCTAGTGAGGTTTCACACAGGTTGTGGTTTTTCGAGTAATTTCGCCTCTATTAGTTAAAAATTCTATATTTTATATTTTTAAAAATTCTACTGCGAGTTTCTTTCTTTCCGAAACCGGGACATTTTGGCGTCCCGAAGCTGTGGTCGGGGACACCGGAACACGCTGTCTGAAACCGGGACTGTTTTTACAATTTATATTTATTTACCATAAGTTGGATCCCACAGACATCTGAAATTTAGGTACGCTTCTATCATTTGTAGACATTTTTCATTACTCGAATACATAGTTAGTACAAACAAGTCGACACAAGTTCCAAGACCACAAAAACACTTTAGAGACCGGCTCCAGGAGGGATCGCGACCGAACACGAAGGAATGCTCTAGGCCAGCTTTTGAGCCTGTCAACCTTTTTGGGCCTGCGCACCCCTTGGCTCTTACTACAACCTTGTTGTACCCTGCACCCTCTTGTGTACACGTGTAAAGTAAGACGTGTTTAATTTTTAATTTTTTATTATATGAATTTAACAACGAAGTAACGAAAATACAATTTTATACAGAATGTAACACGGCTTCGAGCATTTTAACCAGTGATTTCTACATGCGAAATTAAACAAATATTGTTCCACGATATTTTCTAAGTAGAGTTCACTAATATACCTAGAATACCCCCAATTTTCGCTTTGCGTACCCCAAGGGGTACGCTTACCACAGGTTCAAAACCGCTGCTCTAGGCAACTGTTCGCGCGCACTTTACGCCGTTCTTCCATGTAGCTACTTTCAAACGACTCGATCGCGGCTCGTCTGTACCTTCCATACTATTATTACTGTTTGTAAACGACGCTAGGCGCTATACTAGCAAAATAGTGTGACAGATAGCGGGTAGCGGCGATTTAGTCGCTTGTAAGTAGCTGTGTGAATGAAGGGCGTTACGGTGTTTACTTCAAACAAACGAGCATTCTACTAAATTTTAGCGAATGTACTTGGAGCACCGAAAGAATGCTCGCTCTATAACTGTTTACGCAAAAATAATTTTCAAGAGATTAGAATGATCATTTGCTCGTTTCGTTTAAATCCACTTGACACGCGAAGGAACGTTTGAAACAAAATTTGATATATTACATTGGATTGAAGTGCCAGTTTCCTATATACATATTCTACAAATTAGGTGGACATTAGCGTGTGTCGCTCTCCATAGAGAGAAAACAAAATGTCTTACATTGGATTGAAGTGCCAGTTTCCTATATACATATTCTACAAATTAGGTGGACATTAGCGTGTGTCGCTCTCCATAGAGAGAAAACAAAATGTCAAAATTTTCAACGCCTGGGGTCTCAAAAGTTGCGTATGATATGTAGCTCTTAGAAAACATACAAATTAATGAAATTGGTGTTACCCTTATCGCTAAAATGGCCGGAAGTTTTGAAAAAAATTAGATTTCGTGATTTTAAGAAAAAAAATAAAACGAAGGGTCCATATTTTATATTTTGTAACAAACTTAATTTTTATTCCATAACTGTAGTCCAAAGAATGCAAAAAATAATAATTTTTGAAACATATGTGATGTGTTTGTTAAAAATATAAAAACGGAAAATAACACTTTTTCTGGATAAAATCAAGATAGTTAACAATAACTACACCAAAATATTTAAACAAAATACAACGAATAAAAAATAATGGATGCTCAAAATTTAATGATAACATATTAACCGTTGTGAAAAAACATGTTAATTACCATAATTTAAAAATACATGTTTTCGGTGTTTTCTTCTGATTTTCAATGCATTTTAGTGGTCTATTAACCATTTAAAAAAAAAATTATGTGCAGTTCTTATTTTCTTCGAAAGACGCAACTTTTGCAGGCGTTTCTGAATTCAAAAGTTAAAATAATTGACACACCCTAGATTTAGTTCAGATGTTTGTTTATTTTATATTCGAATATGAACATTATTCGAATACATAATAAACAAGCCCCTTTCTTGATATAAATTGGAAACACTTCAATGCCCTTTTGCTATAGAAGGCTTTATTTTCTTTACTGAAACTATCTACATGCTATAACCTCATAATCATACAGTGATGATTTCGTTGAGTGAATGCATCTTATTGGGCGTGTAATAGTACAGCAATTATATTCAAATTTGGCTTGATCAGCCTGCTTTCGTATTTCACTTGTCCCCTCTCATATGTGGGGGCGGAGCACCAGTGATGCACTTTCATTTCCCGCCCACCGCAGTTTCCTGCCCGTGCGACTCAATTTCATATTTAAATAATGCGACAAATTGGGCAACGGAGAGAAGCTTATACAGGGGCAACATCCGTGTATGGCCGCTGCAATTTGTAATACCATATTATGACACTAATGCACTAAGCAGGTGGATTCCCTAATTGGAGGTATCGTGGTTGTTTAATTCCTAATAAACATGCAGAGTTTATAACATAAACATGTGCCATTTTTCTACGTTTATCTATGCGACCTAGTTGAAAGCGTTGTTCAGAAATATATATAATATCAAGTTCATCGAAATAACTTTTTTTTACATTAGCTTTACGTAGGAGGCCCTGAGGATAATAATTCCCCTCAGGGCCTGTGTCATCTTTGGAGATGCTGTGTGGAGGGTATTTTTAGGGAAAAGAAGTTCAGTGAAGGAAAAAAAGTATGAGGGGCGGGTAAGAATCTGGTGGTCAATGGGTCCAGGAGTGATGGACGTATGAATCCATCGTCGATAGCTCGAGAGAGACGGGCTGGAGAGTTCTAGGTTAAGTCTATTATTATATGTAATCATTGAAAAAGATAATGTTGTTATCAAATCTTTAATGAAACATGAAAGAGAAAGACACAGAAAATAAAAAGGTAACGGTCGCAACTGGGAATCGAACCCAGAACCTCTGTCTACCGGGACAACACTTCCAACTGAGCAATTGAGACCTAATTATTTCCAGCCATTTTATCGAATTCATATTTCAATATAAGAACTACTAATATTATCCTCAATAGTTATTTCTTATGTGTTTGGCTGCTATCTTTTTGTATAATTGCAAAGTTCTTCCCGAACATATTTGGAGCCTAGATACTAACTAGAGCCAGTACCTAGATATATACTGTATAGTATTGCTTATAATTAATGTAATAAGTCTAGAATTAATTTTTAATCTATTTTGCCTTATAACTTATGGAAGCTTATAAACCTCATTTTAATAAGAAACATCGAATTAACTTTAAACAGAAAAAGACAAAATAATTCACGAGGTTTTTTTCTGCTTCATGTTTCATTGTAGATTTAATAACTCAGGTACGGGACATACGTCATTCCCATGTATACCTACGTTAAATTATCGTAAAACAAGCTTATGTGTTCAAGCGGTTAACATCTTCGTCGATGAATAAAGATTTTCCATTATTTTATTTTTATTTTTGCCCCACTATCGACATCGAGGAGAGGATGACAGTATTTCCCTGTATGAACTCTTAAAAACTGTTACTAAATATAGCCAAATCAGCATACCGATTGTGATTGGTGATCGACATTACAGACTTGGGATTTGGTAAACTGTGATATCTTATGAGATTTTTCTATTCTGTATATTAAAGATTTATGAGTTTATACTAGGTTTTTTTTCTATACATCTATATTTGTCTATTTATGTATGTTTATCATTTACCTATCTTAGGCGTTTAATATTATAAAGGGCGCAGAAGTCAACCCCAAGTCAAAAAAACACCTGTACACCAAAAAAGTCATCCACAAAATATAATATTATATTAGCAAAAGTCAATCGAAAATCAGAAAAAGATACGGATACATCTGGGACTCGAACCCAGGACCGACTTTTTCGGTTAACTTCATTAAATTTTAACTCTCTCTAAAATCTGGAATTTTTCCTGATCAATGGAAGAATAGCTTTTTAACGCCTATATTTAAAAAAGGTGATAAAACTGACGTCTCAAATTATAGACCTATATGTATACAATCTGCAATTCCTAAATTATTTGAATCTATTTTATTAACGAAACTTAATAAGGATTTAATTAAAGTTATTACACCATTTCAACATGGATTCATTTCGGGAAGATCAACTCTAACAAACCTTATGATTTATCACCATCATATAATTGAAACATTGAATAAACGATCTCAAACTGATTCAGTGCACACAGACTTTAGCAAGGCATTCGATAAGGTATCTCACAAAATTTTAATTCATAAACTAAAAGTTCTTGGTGTTTCTGGTAGCATGTTAAACTGGTTCAAAAGTTGCTTGTCATCTAGAAAAATTTGTGTAAAAATTTTAGATTGCACTTCTAAGCAATTTGTGGCTTCCAGCGGAGTTCCACAAGGTTCTCATTTGGGTCCTGTGTTATTTTTAATATTTATCAATGATATTGTAAAAGTTTTTAATGGAGTAAACATACTCCTGTTTGCCGATGATTTAAAAATTTACAAAACGATTACCTGTATTAATGATTGTAATATCCTTCAATCCAATCTCAATCGTTTACAAAATTGCTGTAATCATAATGAACTGTTTTTAAATATTGATAAGTGTCAATTCATATCTTTCTGTAGAAACAAAAATCGTATTATGTTTCATTATAGTATCAATAATATTTCTCTTAAAAAGATGTCTCATATCAAGGATCTGGGTATCGTATTTGATGAAAAATTAACGTTTGTTCCACACATTAATGAAGTTACTAATAAGGCTATGAAATGTTTGGGATTTATTTTAAGAACAGTCAAAGATTTTACGTCACTTTATTCATTTAAAATACTCTTCACTGTCTTAGTTAGAAGTAATTTTGAATATATAATGCCACTATTTGGTCCCCATACTATAAAGCACATCAAGTAAAAATGGAGAGAGTTCAACATAAATTTTTAAGATTCATTAATTTCAAACTCTCCATACCCATTGAACAAATTAATTATGATATATTAATGAAACGACTTAATTTAACTGACTTCTAGAAGAACCAAGAGCGATATGGTACTTTTATTTAAATTAGTAAATGGCACAATTGACGCACCTGACTTAACTAAACTAATAACATTCAGAGTACCAAATCGTAACACGAGGCTTCCAGAGCTGTTCTTTGTTTATCCTTCGAAAACTAATTATTTCAATAACTCCCCAATCCAAAGACTACATAGGCTTGGAAATAAATTTAGTTCAGTTTATATTTTCGTTTATTCCTTATCAAAATTTATTTCTGAAATTTCAAAAATTCTGTTTCCCACTTACTAAAAAATGATGTAACATAATTTGTATATTATTGTTTATTTTTCTATTATTTTTGTATTATGATTGTTGTAAAAGCTCTAAGGGCGTGAATAAATAAATTAATTAAAAATATTATAATTTGAGGTTTAACTCATTAATCATTAAGTTAGAAAGTTAAAAATAAAAATATTTCATCCACAAAATCATTAAAAATTGTGAAAGGAATGGCTAGCAAAATTTGATTGCACTTTAAGACATGATTTTAAATTTTGTTTCCACCTTCGTTTACATTATCTGTTCCTGCTTTGTTCCACACATCAGCATCTACATTCATGCTCACTGTGGGCGATATCAAAAATGATCGCTAGTGCATGTATCATATGATTTCGATTGCAAAATTGTTTGAACCTCAATACAAAGCTTATATTAATCAAGTGCTGGAATGACAATGGGCTGACTGACATCGTTGGCTTTGCGCGGATCATTAACGGACCGATTAAGACCATCTGTTCATGATCTGGAACGAAATCAAATTGAAAATCGTGACGTCAAAACAATGCAGATTCTTGACAGGTGTCACCGCTTTTAAAGTTTATCGTTGAAAAGGCATCATAAGCCTTTGATCAAACTGTCATTGAATTAATATGTATCTGTCAATTCAAGGATTTGCATAATTCTCTTTGATGGCATTGTGTTAATTTTCTAATCACATTGAAATGCTTTTACAAGGTCTGCCTTGAATTTTCTGCGTAACATTTATCTTTCGGCTGTGTGTAACTTTAACATTTATACTAACTAGTAGTTGTTTTGCCTTAAATATTTGCAAGGCGTGTTGAATGAAATGTTAAGCCTCTGGTATTATATATTATAGTCCTGGTCGGGTATTATTATGAAACTCAAATAAATTACTCGTTACATTCACTTCATCTGGTGAGAATTCTTAATGTCATAGAACTCGGTAAAGTTAATTAATTATGTGCATGAAGCAACGTTTGTTTTGTACCTACTATAAGTAGCAAATAAGCTGTCAGAAATGTAGTACGTAAGGAATATAGTTATTAGGAGCCAGTGGTGAAGCGCCTGTCTCGGCAGCAGGGCAGCCATTAGGACCTGTTCTCTCGAAAGTTTCTTTGGCTTACGACTTTAATTTTCTTTCATGTGTTGATTATTTTCTTGATGTAAAATGTTTTCTTTTTGATTTGTTCGAGTTTGACGGCCTCCGTGATCGAGGGGCAAAGATCTCGACTTCGAATCTAGAGGTAGCGGGTTCCAATCCCGGCGTGCAGAGCTAATTTTATTTTATTAGTTTGTGTAATTTCACAATTAATTACACACGTATTAAATTAATATTATAATATATTTGCGGTACGCTCCAGAATGGAAGATACCCTCCGTAACGCCCTTAGTGGAAGACTGACTACCATTCAGAATTGAAACGTTGCTTAAAATGGATATTGGCGTGTTTAGGGACTATCTGAATATCCAGGTACTCCCCCACATTCCGCTTCCCCGTCTTCTTTCCTGGTCAGGTCAGAGATTCATTGCTTCGACAAGCGACTTCCAGATTTCCCTATTTTGCATTTTTCGGTCCATTGTAAGTCCAGTATTTTCTCGCACAACTTCTCTATATTCTGTCCATTCCCTCTTTTCTAATATACGTGATTGTCTTGCATTTTTTCAATATGTGGAACGAACTACCGGCATCTTTTTTCCTCCTTCTTTAATATAATCCGGGCCTCTCCAAGACCTCCATTAATAAATCCCTCCCTACAGCCCCTACCTTAACCCGCCTCTCAACGATGCAGGATGGTGATATAGTTTCCCTATCTTTACACTGTATTGACAGGGGCGCTCTTGTAAGATGCCACATATAAAAATGAAAATTAAACAAAAACCTCTTTCTGAGTGGCTGAAAATCGCAATAATTACATTGCTTCATTGTGGAGACACTAGAAACCCATCATTCGTTGCACTTTTACTGACTATCCCTCCCATTACCTTCTCATCTCTCACGATGGTCGCTGATAGTAGCAATTAGACATCAGTGAAAGGTGATTTAATCAGCGGATTGACGGTCCCGGGTCACGACAGATAAGTATGTGCAACAATCACCACTAGCTCGGTGATTGTTCAACACATGGGGCATGAAACCAGCCTTCCCACGGGCGTTTGCAAGTGCCCCGGGGTCAGCAATCTCTGCATTATTTCACTTCGTGCCATCTCTAAACATAAACATTCTAAAACAGCGTGAGAATCCGAGCTTTCCGACAGTTACCAGTTCATTTTTCCGTTCGTCAACTACTTTGCTATGGGCCCTTTTCATTTCAATAACTTGCAAACCTTATTATTACAATAATGTACCATTTTCTGAACGTGTTTACTGTGTTATAAGTGTTTATAAATGAAACGCATGATTTCGAAACATTGTAATAGTTTTTTTTATAAAAAAAACGAATGCGAAAATGTCCCGTATGCGTTTCTATACCATTCACCCGATTGCGATGATTGGTGATTTGATGTACACACGCCCGCTAAGTTTTCTGTGTGTAATGATGAGCTATGGCGTTATGAAATTTGTATTTAAAAAATTACTAATAAATTTGCCGGCCTCTGTGTTTCCCCCTTCCTACAACATGGGTCTCTTCAAGACCCATGTTCACTCCTTCCTTTCCCCATAAAGACCCTCCACGCAGCATCTTCAAAGATGACATAGGCCCTGAGGGAAATTATTTTCCTCAGGGCCTCCTGTGTGGAGTTAATATATTTTTTCAAGTTTTCTTGATTCATTGAATTGTTTATTACATTAATTGAGGATTTATCGACCACCATGCTTAGCGCATGCCCGTGTTATGGTTGTCGATTTTCTATACAGTACAGCAATATAAAGAATGTGAAAAAATTAAAAAATATATATAATATTAAAGAATACTAAAGAATATAAAAGAATGTAAATGACTATAGAGTATTATAAAATAATATGTAATGTAAAGAACATAAAAAGCATTAACATGAAAGAATATAAAATGTATTTAAATCATAAAATATATAAAATCAAAGTAAGTAGTACAGAGCAAGTATTATTATTATTATAAATATAAAATTAATATAAAAACTTACAATGGGAGGCTCGCGAGTGGTTTGAAAAATGTGTGTATTTCGTGTAGTTTAGTGGCAGGAAGGGGGAGGGGAAGAGAAGAATGAAGGAGGCGGGAGACTTCGCGGGTGGAGGGGAAGGTGGGAAGGGAACGAAACAATTTATTTCTTTGAGTTGCATTTCAAGGCATGCTGGGTAGTACTCGCTAGTGATTAAATAAATCCTTCCTGTCTAAAGACGGTGTCACAAGGAAGGTAGATTTGTAATAAATTCGTATTAATTTTCATACATTATTTTAAGAATCGCAATTTTTTTTATTAATTTTATCTTTGATTTTTTTTATGAAAAATACGAAGCCACGATATCAGAGAAACGATTCTGCCTAGCTAGTTACCGTGCATGTATTAACTAAAGTGCAAAATGCTAAAATAATTGAAGTGTTCTCTGATATGTTTGTTTATTATTAAAATAAATTGCAGCCCAGCTACCGATGAAATATAATCACAATATTTGCTTTACCTGTTAGTGACGACACGTGCGCTGAGCCGAGTTTTCTTCACGTGCGTCGGCCTTGGAGATTTCCTCGTTTGTCGAGTGGAAACCAAACAAACTAATGACAAAATCACACTCTGAAATCATCACCGCGACGGGCATCAACTCTAAACTACAACACCACATCTCACAAAACCACGTCATTTTTTATAACCATTTGGCTCCAATATTCAGTTCAATAAGATCGTGTAGTTCTATGTATTATTGTCGGGGAAATTGCAACATCACGTCGGACAGGATCTTGCGTTGCTGTTTACACAAAATATGTCTCGTTACCACGGAGATTATGTAGTTTCTGGAATGTGTGGTTAGATATAACGCCGCGCCGTTGAGGCCTCAATGAAAATTCTCGCCTCGTATTTGCACTACTGAGAGGTTTTTTCTAGTGTGTTATTGCCACAGAATTGCCTACAGCGCTGTACAAGGCTTTATCCAGCAAATTGTAGAGATACGATGTTACCCAACGCCTTAGAATTATTAATTACTGGGTTTTTTATAACGTATGGCAGCGTACGTTTATTCGTATACGAAAGTGGGTTACTTGACGTCTGAAATTTTTTTGATATTATTTTATCCTAATGTCCTGTACTAAATTTGGATGTATTAAAAGTTAAGGGTATTATTTGGGTGCCTTTTGAATCTAATGTTTACTTATTAGAAAAGTTAAAAAATAATGTGTTTTAAAAGTTTTTTTAAATTATTGCGTATCGTTGTACTTTGAGGAAAATAATTTCAATCGTATTCCCCAATTTCTTCTCTGGATTTTGACACTACTGCAAATATTTTTTAATATAATATATTCGTAGATATCGACCACAAGCGTTTCGGCACGTTTCGATTTTTTGATAAGTTAATTCTTATAGGAGTTAGGACCCTCCTAAAATCGCTAAAATTACCTGATTTGAACGCCATTAACAGACGTTCAGTATGCAAACTGGACAAAGCATTAAAAAAAAGCAAAACTTATAGACATATAATATTTTCTTTTTAAAGAATCAAAAATTAAAAATCTGCCCAGTTTTGGAGGAAAAAAAATGGAGAGTACCAAACCTCGATTTTTGACGATTTTATTTAGGTATTATCAACCTTAGGTACGATCAGTATTCGGGGGTGTAAAAGCGACATGCGCGACAGCAACAGTTTATTAAAAAATATACATTATCCAAATATATCAGCGATCAGGTTTTTTTTTAATGTCGTCTAAATTTTTTAGGGTTATCTTATGTTTTGGAATTTTTTCTTTCGTTATCACTATTTTGTCGTCGCCTTGAAAAATAGTAACGAGCGGGAAAGATCGCAAACCTTCGAATTTACATTTTATTTATTATCAATCCGCTGTTTGGCGTAGGAAGATCAACGATATATCTGTAATTAATAAAAACTTCATAATCATGTTCGCTTTTAAAAAATAAAAATTGTTTTATCTTTTACGAATCTGTTATTTCAAAATAAGGTGCCTGGTCGTAAAAACACACCTTGTGAAAAAACGCTGGGTTCGGTTTTTAATAGTCAATATTTGTTTTATGGGCTTGCCCCCACACTGTCAAGATCATCCTAGGACTGGTTCTACGTCAATATTTGTTTACGTTCCACGAACATCTTGCCCCACTTTCGGATTTCAAGTTTTCAATGGCGCTTTTTAGTTTTAAAAATAGACTTTGTTATCTATGCACTCTTGATCTTTAATTTCTTATTGTGGTCTGTTTTTTTCCTTATCACATAATATCATAATCAAAGAAATTCAGAAAGCTAATATTCGACTTTATTTTTATCTTTAAAAATTGTTAATGCTCATACCGACTATTTTCATAAGATTAATTATCATTGCCTTCCATGCTTATAATAGAACAAACAACACTACAAAAATTGCTAATCTTTCTAATATTATAAACTCGAAAGTTTGTATGGATGTATGTGTGTTTTTTACTCTTTCACGCAAAAACTACTGAATGAATTTTAATGAAACTTTACAATAGTATTTCTTATACATCAGAATAACATATAGGCTATAATTTATAAGCTGGCTATTTTCCATATGTTACAAATAATAATTATTAGAAAAAGTCAAAATTTGATTATTACATTTTGCAAAACAATGATTGTTAAATCGAAATTCTATTTTAGAAAATATTTAAATTAGTGAATTTATTTGAAGTACTCCCCTAATACTTTGAATCGAATCAAGAATTATAGATATTTTAAATAAATATGTTAAGAAATTTGGTATAAACATAGAAAGGACCCGGGAAAAGAAAATAGGCTACTCGAAGTACCTGCGTGGACGAAGTCGCGGGCATAAGCTAGTCATATATATGAATGTTAAGCTAGGAGGAGAAGGAGGTGACCTAGTTAAAGGTTAGATGTGACGATATCATCCGTTTTACCAAACTTATTATCGTAAATTTTATCATGGAGTCTTTGTTTTATTAATTATTACTTTATTATTTGAACTATACTAATTGTACATTAATACAGGCCAAGGAAATTAATATTTTATATTTGATTCAAGTCTAATAATCTATAGACGTGCAAAGGTGAGCGTTGATGTTCAGATGTATGGGAACCGCCACATCTGGCTATTTCTATTTATTGTCCAATCAACTTAAATGGTATTTCCCATATTTGATAAAGCAGTTTCAAGAAGTTAATGTGTTTTGTGGTAATTTAAATACGCTCTGAGCTAAAGTGGCTCCTTGTTCTAATGAAGGTGTACTAAGTTATGTTTTGCAAATAAGGCTTTTATGTTTGTAATTTTGTCCTACTGATCAATACGCAGGTAGATACCTAATTTATGAACAGAAAAATTTTATTGTTAAAATTTTAAAAATATATTTATAACTTCAAATTTTGCAAATTCACTTTGTTGCACCATTTTATTAATGAAATAATTAAAAACACTTTGTTTTTACCACGATAATCTTTATTTTAAAAATCAACATGTTTCGAGAACGATGTTCTCTTCATCAGGACATTAAATGTACTAAAAACTAAATTATCAAGTATAGAAAGACAGGCGTAGGTAGAAATGGAAGTAGTGGGGGGAGAGGTAGAAAGGGGAGGTGTTTAGAAGATCAACAGGGGGAGGGGGGGAGAGGTTTAAGGGGAGGTGCTTAGAAGATCAAAGACAAAAATTACAATGGAAATATGTTTAAGATAGGGTTATTCACAAAATTTATTTGATTATTAATAATATTTAATTTATATTGGCATTTTTCATAATTTCGTATATTTTTAAAAGACCTAAGTGAAAACCACTAACGTTAGTGTTTAATACATTGTTTAAAAATAAATATTTTCATTTCAATATTGACATTTCAATTAAATAATACCCTTTTTCGAAAATTTTACTAAGATTATTCAGTCATGACATTAGTGTTGTTTCGTTCCCGTACAATTAGTTTCCAAGGATATTTAGTCGTTTTATTGGAGACTTGATATTATTGATTAGTAGGCTTTATCACATCGTATAATTATTTTTAGTCGTTGTAGTATCTCTTTTGAGTACTGGTAGGATATCATTAAATATAATTTGACATTTTCCCCTGTATCCTTAAACTTTACAATGTACTTAAATCAAAACAATGCATTGTTTATTATATTATTGTACTCCTATATTGTTTATTATTTTCTTTTTAATATTTTTTCACTCAAACTATATACTTTTATAACTTGTAATTAATTACTTCCTAATCAGTCATCACAACAAAAATGTATAAATGGAACCTAATTGTTTGATATTATGTTCACTATATTATGTTAAATGATCTTTTACACAACTGTATGTTTCCTTAATAGACTTAAATTTAAAAAAAAAACATTATAATAATAAAATTATGTTCCTACCATCAATGAAAATTGAGTAGGTCGCTAATTGGAAAAATCGTCATTACTTTCATCGCGGTCATGGTAATTATTTTAATCCTTTCACAACCTGTGCCATTCCTCGTACATGTGAAAAAAATGTTTTGAAATGTAAGAAATTTATTTGTAGATATTTTATATTTTGCGAATGAATGATTTTACCATTCATGTAATAAGATATTTCTCAAGCTAGCTCATATAACATTATCCCCTTAAGCGTACAAAAATATTATAACTAACTAACTAACTAACCATCACGCCGTTTCACCGAAGGGGTAGGCAGACAGGACGGACCGCCAAACAACTCGGTCTTGGCACACGCTCCTTCTCATACATACTCTTCTATTATTCTGACTCTTGACATGGCCCGACTCAAGTATCTGATTTACTTGATCGTGCCACGTCTTCCTTGGGCGTCCTCGGCTTCTTATACCGTTCACATTCGCGTCATAAATTCTCTTTACACTCCTTTCTTCATTCATTCGCTCAACATGCCCAAACCATCTAAGCGCCCCTTTCTTAATCTTACTTACTACGCTCACATCAGCCTTGCATTCTTTTCGGATCTCCACATTCCTCACACGATCATACATGGTTGTACCACACATACTCCTCAGGGATCTCATTTCTACAGCATTCAGTCTACTTTCATCCTTTCTCTGCCATTTCCACGCTTCACTGCCATACATCAGGGTAGGTACCAGTACTCCATTGTGGACTGCTAACTTCGCTTCTAATATTAATATTTAATATTAATATTCGGTTCCTTATTGCTGAGGATCCTACTCCAATTTCCATGGTGGATAAGGCTCCTGCACTCCTCGCGGTCCTGCGCTGCGTGGAGAGCCGAGGACACGGACGTACCAGACGCCAGTAATATTTGGTCACTCCAGCGCATTCGTGACCTTCCTCTGCTTCTTCTGCCAAACACTTTGCCAGTGACCATAAGTTAATTCAAGTCGTAGTCCTCAATTTGGCGAGCTGTAGGCAGAAGTTGTGGATGCCTAGCTCTTCCAGAATGGACACATTTGTACATCCGGCCGTCCATTAAATCCTGAGCATTTTTCTCCAGCACCGCGTGTCCATGTTTCCACATTGTATCTAAAATATGGGGAAAATCAACACCCGGACGAGTCTCATCTTGTTGGTCTTCGTTATGCCTCTATCAATCTATATCTTTTGCATTTTACTCATGGCGTCTTTTGTCATGCAAATTCCTCCTTCGTTCAAAAATATGTTGAGATCAAATGGTTAAGTAGGTACTCTTTCAGTTTTCTTTTTTAGGTCCTATTGTGGGGCGTCACATGAAAGCGGATTTTAGCGCACCAACGCGACATGCAAATGCTGCGGAGATAAAACGAATAGCAAAAATTACATACGGTACAAAAAATAGCGAATAAATGTCACATGTAGGTGACACTATCAGATCAAATGTGTATTAAACCCCGCGTACACGTAGCGCCCCCGCAATCCTTCCGAAATCAATGAATATTATTTCCATACTTCTTATTGTAAAAAATTAAACCCACCAATTTCGATTTATAAAAAAAAAACATGTAAATTCAATTCAATTCCTGTGGGTTAGTTTGGAATTTATCACAAATTTATTCATCAATTTGTTTTGTTCAGTTTTTGTGTCAATAAATCTGCTTTTATTCAAATGGTTTTTCCAAAATGTTTTAAAGTTGTTATTTATAAATAACTAGCCGATACCCGGCATGCGTTGAAATGCAACATAAATAAATACATTGTTTCTCCCTGCGTGTCCTTTTTTTGTTCCCCTTCCGCATTCTCTTCCCCTCCTGCATCCCCTCTCCTATCGCATTCCCCTTTCACGTTCCCCCTTTCCACCTTCTTGCGACCCCCCCTCACGCATTTCCCTTCCACCTTTTCCGCCTTCTCACTCCCAGTCCCCCCTCCCCCAAATCCTTACCTCCTTAATTCCCCTCCGCCCCTTCCGCATTCCTCCCCCCTCACACCTTTTTACCTGCCGCTAAACTCCATAAAATACATCAATTTTTCAAACTACTCGCGTGTGACCTATTACAATTTTTTTATTCAACCTTCGCGGGCATGTTCACAATAATTATAAAAAAAATTATCACAATCGGATGAATAGTAAAGGAAATAATTTCATAACGCCAGAGCTCATGGTCCTATAATTATCGCGGGCATGTGCACGTCAAATCCCCAATGTTTCATCGCAATCGGATGAACAGAATGGCAGCGCATAACATACAAACAAACATTAATTTTTTGTCATGTTTAAAGCAGTACCTAAACGTTTATGAAGAGGTGCCTCATTGTGCCTCTGCATTCGCTCATTTATGAAGGAATCTATGAAAATGGGTATCAAAATGTTACCATGCGGTTGCATTTGTTGATCAGTCAATTAATTGATATTTTTTGCAACGCGTAACTTAAAACATCAAAAATCATACCCAATATCTTGCGTATTATTATAATACATGCAATATGTGAATGTTAATTAATTAATAATAAGTTTCATTACCTCTCAGCAGATGTCGTTGGTGTAGGTAGTTATATGTATCTAATATATATTTTAATGTATCTCAACAGAGGTCAGAAGTTGTATTATATGAGAGAGAACACCGTGGCCTGACAACTGGCGGTTATTAGACCCAAACTGTTACGAATATAGCCGATCATAACCGATCTTCAGAAGGGCACATTCAGCGACCATTTCTCCTAACTCCAGATAATCACAGTGCATCGGTTAGGACGGACGTTAACTCCAGTTCGATATGCATTGTAAACAACAAACGGTAATCAATAAGCAACCGAAATTTTATTTAATCCCCGATAATCAGAGTTGTATTGTAGATCAAAGGAAACAACAGTACACCATAATATATTTATTTTATGTAGCGTTTTATTTGTTGTTTTTTTGAAACGGCGTAGGAGTATCTCTTTGCAAATCGCTTCAACGTTAAACGAGTTCTCATAGTGATTTACAATGTCTGTTCTGTTCAATCTATCAATGACATCTTTATTCTTGTATGCCTGGGACTGGGAGGAACATCTTCTGTTCGTAGAGACAATAGTTGATCCATTATCTTTATGCCTCTTAGAACGTGATTTTTTGCACAATGAAGTCAAGTACACAATTTTAATGGCCTTTATAAAATAGATAATCTAATATTTTTAAACTCAATTAAAGGTTTGATTTGTTGTTGGTCATTCAGAGATTGTTACTTTTGTATGATGATATTAAGAAGCTAACGATGTCCAGTATCGTGACTTTAAATAGTCCAGCAAGAAGATCATGTTCAAAGCCCTAGTCTTTAGTTACTAGATATCTTTTTTTGAGGTCCATGTTGCTGGAGGTAGGAAACACAGAGGCCGGCAAATCACTCCACAGTCGAGCTGTTGAACTCAAGAACGAGTCGTAGAAGCGACCTGTTTTCCAGCGACAAGTGACATAGGTGTACGTATGTTGTGCGTGGGTTTCCCGACTATGCACCGGTGCCAAGGGGGATGAATGACGCTCTCATCTTCCATTGTACTACTGGTAGAACAAGGACAGCGTACCTTTCTGCAGTCTGTGCTCTAAAGATTGCAATCCGTTTGTAAAGACAAGGGAAACTATAAAACGGACCGCCCGTTTCTGCACAGAGTCGGGCGGCTGCCAAATTCAACAATTGGGCGCACTTGCAATTTGTACAGGGTCAGCAGTTCTGTATTATCTGACTCTTGCAGTTATTATTACAAAATCTGACTCTTGCAGTGTATTATTAAAGTATCTGACTCTTGCAGTGTATTATTAAAGTATCTGATTTTTGCAGTGTATTATTAAAGTATCTGACTCTTGCAGTGTATTATTAAAGTATCTGACTCTTGCAGTGTATTATTAAAGTATCTGACTCTTGCAGTGTGTTATTAAAGTATCTGACTCTTGCAGTGTGTTATTAAAGTATCTGACTCTTGCAGTGTATTATTAAAGTATCTGACTCTTGCAGTGTGTTATTAAAGTATCTGACTCTTGCAGTGTATTATTAAAGTATCTGATTTTTGCAGTGTATTATTAAAGTATCTGACTCTTGCAGTGTATTATTAAAGTATCTGACTCTTGCAGTGTATTATTAAAGTATCTGACTCTTGCAGTGTGTTATTAAAGTATCTGACTCTTGCAGTGTGTTATTAAAGTATCTGACTCTTGCAGTGTATTATTAAAGTATCTGACTCTTGCAGTGTGTTATTAAAGTATCTGATTCTTGCAGTGTATTATTGAAGTATCTGACTCTTGCAGTGTATTATTAAAGTATCTGACTCTTGCTTTGATCGTTATCTTCCGGTTTTCTTCTTACCCTTCTACTCCCTCCCTCTCTCTTTTCACAATTATGCTTACCACAGTTCCACTAAATCCAGACACGACTCTTTATGATAAATATTTTTTTTAAATTATTATTTATTTATTTATTCAACGCCCAAATGTCTTTTACATGTTAGTGCAGTACTCTTGTTACATTTTGTTGGAAGTAAAAAAAAAATTAATACATTTTGTTGCTAGTAAAAATTAGACGCAAGTCATAAAAATACGGCGATTAGATAGAAATACAGGAATAGTGTTTATGCAGTTTAGGAATACTGTTGGAATAAATATTTTACATGATCCATCGTGTTAATATAAGAAGTTTCATCTAACTTTACCTTATTTGCGCTACAATCAACCGAATGTAACTCATATCTTCAATCTTGACACCAACCTGTCAAAAACTTCCTCATCAAAAAACTTGCTTAATATTTTATTTCAAGCGCAAGTGTTGAATATCAGTATGCCGAATGGTCTATGATTACGATCTACTAACTGTTAGGTCTGATGTTGTTCCGTATTTAGTTCGCAACGGTGTTCTATGACCCACATTTGCACTGAGATAATAATGCGAGATCTCTCGGACAAATTAAGCGCCGCGGGCCATCGATGGAAGACTTTCTGAGAATATAGCATCTGTAGGTACTTTTTTTAATGATGTTTACCTGGGAATATCCCCCGCCCTAAGTCAGGAATTTGTATTTTTTAGTAAGAAAATTGAGGTTGTCTGCTCTTTGTTTTTAAATTATAAATTCGGAGTTCAACTGTTGTGAACTCCCAAGTCTAGTAAATTTAAGAGAAATCGACTTACTAGGTATGAGGATCTATATCAATGTCACCATCAACAAACATGTAAGTGTTTTAGTTTTTATTATTGTGACAGCTGTTTCGGCTTACAGGGCCATTTTCAAACTGCAACTGACAGTTTGAAAATGGCTTTATCCACTCGAACGCTTTTTGCCACATTATGGCACTATTTTCAAAGCCTTGGATTGAGGTGCTGCCACAATGTGGCAAATATTCTCTAGATTCTTTAAAATGTTTTAAAGTTAACGATTTTATAACATTTTTTTAATAAATCCTACGAATATGTGATAATAGTCACAAAATAGGTGAATTCATTGGCTATATAGAACTATAATCGGTTTGTATGTCTCCATATTCAAATTCGAAGGTTTGATTTTTTTAATGTGGGCGGAAAAATTTCTTTTAGCAATCCGAGAAAAAAGTTTTAAATTGCTCTGTCTTTCCAGTGGTTAAAAGCCGAAACAGCTGTCACAATAATAAAAACTAAAACACTTGCAGAACTTAATAATAAATATGATTAAATTGAAATTAAATTTAAAAAATTTAAATGTAGTTCTACCAATTAAACACAAAAACATTAAATAACAAACATGTAGCCAAAATTATGTAGCTAACTTGCATATTCCTCGCCTATACAGTTTAGCAAACGAATATACCAATGATATCGTCATTTTTAATGTAACAAATTCGATGTTTAAAACAATTTACTAGATTTTTGTGTCAAGATATTATTTCTGATAGTGTCGGTTTATTATTATTATTTTTATTTTTTTTGTAAAAAATTGTAAACCACTGTAATGTAAGATATTATTTTTTGCAACCGATTGTGTAAAAATTGGAAACATGTACCAGTGTAAAAGCCCATGAGCTTATAAATGAGATGAAATTTTTTTTTAATTGAGACTGCAAAATTAGTCTTTTGATATCTAAAAAACGTGTTATTGGGTAAAACTATACAATCGTGTCTCATGACGTCACACAATACACAATTCAGTACAGTACTTCTTTACATTTCAATAATCCAAGCTTCACACGTCGTATGAGTAATACGAGCATGTCTGCGGTGGTTCCATTTTACGGGGGTCAATTATTTAGTCTGGCGTATTATAGTTTGCATTTTTATAGCGACGTTTAATCTTAATGCAAATAAAGACAAGGATGGCGGTAATTTAGTCAATAGTGTCGGGATAGTCACATCAGATAATGCGAAGGTGACTCCTGGACCTGGCGACACGTCCGCCTTGACCCCGTGACCTCCCTATCCCCCCCTATTTTATTATTGAATCTAAAGGTACATATTTTTTTGCATTTGAATACTGCACAAGAGTCTCGACTGCTCCCGTCTGGAGCCTGTAAGACTATGGCATCCTCAATTGGGGTATGTTGTGAAGCTGAAAGTAGTTGGGAGGGGAAGGAGATTGGGAAGAGGAAGGTGGGGAAGTATCTGGCTATTCAGATCTTCCCAAGATCAGATCTTCAGACCAAATATGGCTAAT
Organism: Limnephilus auricula; assembly: GCA_951813805.1. NCBI lineage: Eukaryota > Metazoa > Arthropoda > Insecta > Trichoptera > Limnephilidae > Limnephilus > Limnephilus auricula. The sequence continues at coordinate 1,430,993 of OX638390.1, forward strand.
GCAATTTCAACCAACGTTTCAATTCTGAATGGCCGTCTTACACCAGGGCGATATTTTGAGTATTTTCCACTCTGGAACGTGCCGCAAATATACTATATATTATTTTTAGTTAATTAATTGTGAAGTAACACAAAGTAATGAAATAATTTTTTTTGGCGCACGCCGGGGTTCGAACCCGCAACCTTCGGATTTGGAGTCGAGAGCGTTATCTCTCGACCACGCCGGCCGTCAATAAATTGTATTATCTAGTACGTATGTAAGCTATTTTAATTATTTTATATTATAGAATATTGGCCATTACAGAATTCGATTTAAGAGGTAACTTTGGATTTTTTTAATAATAGTTTTTATTAAAAAAATAATCTACTATGCTAATATAATGGTATAAAGAATAAAACGTCAAAAAAATGTGTTTATTTGGTCGAAATTTTCTAAACGTTATTTTGTAAACAAATGACACTTGACGATTTTATTACTTTGTTTATTGTGTTTTTGCTGTTATGTGAAAAAAAAACGTTCATAAATAATACAGTATTACTTTAAAATCGTTGTAAATAAAACTATATCACATAGTTTTATAATGCCTTTGAAATGTAAAACTACTGTCTACAAGGCATAATAAAACAAAAGTATTCACAGTTACAGACGGTGACCTGACAGTTTTTCCCCAATTATTAAAAAAATATAATTTTTGCGCATCTTTACCAATTTTATTTCTAAAATCTACTTTAAAAATAACCTGAATAATAAGTTGATATGGATATCAAACGAATTTATTTACTGTGTCGAATTTTTGCACTTATATCCTAGTATATAACATTATTTAGACAAGTAGTTTTATCGTTGATGCATTTGAATGAAAATATGTTTTATTCTTTTGTTATTCGGCGGTACGTCCTCTCTGCACACCCCTTCGGAGACGCTTAGTTATGTTTTGTGTAAAATATGGGTAAATATTGTAAATAAGTATGCCGGGGGGCCTATTGTCGAGGGATGAACTGTCAAAGAAACGTTAAAGACAACTCAGTGTGGCCTTCTAATAGCATTCATACTTGAGCTTATTTTTTTACATAATATACGAGTATCAGTATCAGAGATGATTACAAAAAAAAAACTACATGTGTTTAATTTTTCGAGGATTCCACAGTTATCATCACAAAATTACTGATTTCGGTTGTATGTCTGTGTATATCTGCTTCCATAAACTTGGATTTAAATTTGATGAGTCATTTTCAAATTTGGAACTGATTGTGTTTTGGGAACTACTAGTGATTTGATTTTAAGCACTGGCAATTTTCATTTAGTTGCCACTCTGTAACGCAAAAGAAGAATTCTGTTACACGATATAAAGTACCTACCTATAATATAATACACACTTTTTACGAAAAATTTATTGTAATTCTATATTTGAAAAGTGTATTTCTTTTGTTTAAATTTCTTAAGACGATAGACTTCGCTTTTCGGCCCATACAAAAAGGACGCCCGGGAAAAAACACTTTTCTACATCGAAAATTGCACAAAATGAATATTTTTTTATACTGCCTTCTAGAGGGTGAAAACTATGTCGGTATGTTTTCGAATTTTCGATGCGTTTCGTATTAACGTAAACATTCACTGTCAAACATGTACGATTTATCAAAAAATATTATTTAAGGAAAAAGTGCTGCTAACTCAACTCTCATAAAGAATTATAAAATTATAAAAAGCTACCGACGTAGCTTCTTCTTTCTAAAAAATATTTTTTTTTTTAAATTTCAATTTCGTGAAAGTTTCGGTGTAGAAAAGTGTATTCTCCATAAACCCCTTTTCGAGCGATTTCTGTAGGTAAATTTGAGCGTTGTCTCATTCGCACATTTCGCATTCGCATGTATTGTAAGTGTGCGTGAGCTTATTGTGAGCGGGACAGAATGACAGACGCGGATGTTCCGCGTGTGGTTCAAAGTCTAGCCTCTTAAGAGTTAATCCTCTGCGCTGTCATTATAATAACGTGAGTCAAATGATAATGATTTTTTCGTTCATTTCAGCAGCAATCATATTATTTCTGCGCTCGTTTGATGTCCGTCTCCACAGATTATTATGTAAATTAGTAATGAAATGTGATCTCGTCATTCTGCGCGCATCTCCATGCCACTGTGATATGAAGGAAGATACTGGATACGGTCCAGCCGGAGTTAGGGTGGCTGAGCGAAGATCTATTGTGTTGTGCGACTGATCTGTAGTCTGTCTGTGTCTGTACTGTTCCGCTGTAAAGTAATTGGTTCGTTCTGGTGCCGAGGTAAATCTTCAGAACCAGACAGAATAATTCCTATTAGATTTGAGGCGCAGCGAATGCTGAAAGATATTATTTTTCTTTTTTTTTTCATATCAGAGAAAATTTTGAATTGTTTACTAGGATATTACGTTTGCCAAGAGTAAATATTTTGACTCTCCAAATATGTCTCTAAACTAACGGATGCATTAGACTACTACGTTTCCTGTTCCCCTATTCCAATTATATGTTCCTTTTTGAAAATAATGAAGAATAAACGTCCATAGGTATTTTAGGTACCCAATCATTCTCTGTCTGTGTTTGTAAATAATACTTAATTTATTGTTCTTTTTGATATATTCTGTGATTTCCGCAAAACGACAACAAAAATCTCTTTAAAACCGCTTTCCATGTGTTGCATTCAATACTGTTTTCGAATTACAGCTTCAGATGCACTTTTAATGGACTGTAAATACCAAAAACGAAACGGTGTTTGCTGAAATTGGCTGATAGTATTTATAGGAAAAAAAAGGTATCTAAGGAAAAGGGATAACTAATCACTTACACCTGTATCTCTGAGATGGAGCAAACGACCAAACCACACTATTTCTATAATGTTGCCACAACAAAACGAGTGAGTCCAAACCGATATTATGTACTTCCGAGATGGTCAAATTCCTTATTTTTACTGAAAAGCGAGATTATGTAGGTATATTCGTTTTACAATATCTATGGTGTTTCCAACAACTAGCTTCCAAGGTAGTTCCAATCCTTCTGTTTTCAAAACAAATGCACCCAAATTTGCACTATTTTTCTTGCCATTGTTCTAAATTTCAAATACTTTTTTAGCAAGATGATTTGTAAGGTAGAGGTAGGAAATGGATAAATGACATCAGGGTAGGAACTATGCGCATTCTCATTTAAAAACCAAACACCATGAACAAAACAATCAGATTACGGTCAGTCTACCTTAAGTTAGGATCATTTAAACTTAAGACAAGTACAACAGCAAAAAATCGTAAGATTAGCATAAAATTATCTTCTTTGAACTTTTATGTTTTGCCATTTAAGCCTAGCGGCAAGCAGTCTGCCGCTGTCTTTGTTTTTTTCACCGGCCATTTGAGGCGACCTTATAATCATGTTGATACTGAATGAGATTATTGTTCCTTTGTTCTTGGCCAAAAGCTGACAGTCATGGCGTCTCTTCGGCTGCTTTTTTCTAGCTGATTGAATATTGATTAAAATAAAACACTCGATGGTGTCGGACATGGTAGGCAGCGTTTTTGCTGGGCTGTGGTGAGGCAACGATTTTTAATGATAAAGGTGAAATATCATTCAACGCCTCACAAAAGGACGGCCAAAGTAAATTGTGGCGCCAAAAATAGGTAAAAGTATTGTCTTTAAACTAATCACAAGTACCTTTAAATTTTTTTTATAAAGTAGTTAAAAATGAACCGCAAGAATTTATTTCGTAAACGCAACCCAATTGCCTGCACATGTGCCCAAAGTTGAGTTGTCTTTTGCGTTATCCCTATTTTAAATCAGAAAGTTCTCAAAAATCATTTTCAAGTGTTTGGTTAATGTAAGTTAATGCAATAATTAACATTGCGGTTGAACGTTATATAACTAATTAACCAACTAACTAACCATTACGCCGTTTCCACGCAGGGGTAGGCAGAGAGGAAGGACCGCCAAACAACTCGGTCTTGGCATACACTCCTTGTCTCATTCACTTTCATACATCTTCTCGTACATACTCTTCTATTATTCTGACTCTTGACATGGCCCTACTCAAGTATTCACTTGATCGTGCCATGTCTTCCTCATTTGCGTTATATATTCTCTTTACACTCCTTTCTTCATCCATTTGCTCTACATGTCATGTCCAAACCATCTAAGCGTCTCTTTCTTAGTTTTACTTATGACTTATTACGCTCACATCAGCCTTGCATTCTGTTCGGATCTCCACATTCCTCACACACGGATACAACATATATGTTTATGAAATAGGTATTATTTTGGTAAACAAAAATTTTAATTGTTTACATTAGCGAGAGATATACTACTCTTTTTAACTAATTCGAAAAAATATCTTTTAACTAATATGAAAACTTTAAATATATGTCCGTCTTTTCCCACCTTTATTAAATCGAGATCATTCTTTACATAATTATAGTCTTGGCGACCCCGCTCTGAAGGAAATCAGGATAAATGGAAAATAACCGTATACGTATATATATATATATGTACAATGTTAAAAATGAACAGTTTTAAAAGTTAAACGTGGTCCGATTCGCGTCACGTTGCATGCATGTATACGCAGCCTTAGGTAGTCTCCTCAAAAGCATTTCTAATCACAATATTAAAATAAATAAAAAAATTCGTCGTAAATTGAGTATTTGGCCATGTGTACGTCGTAGATTTATGAAACGTATTTTAAGGAAATCGATTTTATCGTATCTTATCTGTAATAATAAAAGGATACTGATTATTACCGAGCTTGGTGAACACCTTTAATTCCATCAAAAATAATAGCAGCGAAAATGGCTTTTTTTTTTACCTCATGGCTCATGACATTTTTATCATATACCTATAAAGTATTCATCAATCAAATCAATAACTATTTCGTACGACTTAAAATCAATAAAAGCTTAGGTATTTTTTAGGTTAGGTTTACGATTTTTTGCTTGTTTCTCTTTAGCCCAATGGGAATATACCATTGTGTATTAAATAACCAACAGGTAACCAATTGCTGTGGGTTTTTTGCTGCTAGGTTCTGAAGATGTCTTTTTTTGGTTTCGCCGAATTGAGTAAAGTTCAGTTAGCAGAGTTGTGTCCCTTTAAATATTGCTTTGATAATGTGTGCAAAAATGTACTTATCGTAGGCAAAATATCTTTATTTTTCATTTGGTTAATTATTTGTCCAATTGGTCAAATATACAAAACATCATTTGTCCATTTGAATAATTATTTGTGCAATTAGTGTAAACATCGTAATTTGTCTATTTAGATAATTATTTGTCCAATTAGCAAATGTGCAAATTATCGTCATTTATCCATTGAATTATTGAGATAATTCTTTGTCCGATTGGTCCAATATGCAAAACATCATTTGTCCATTTGAATAATTCATTGTGCAATTACTGTAAAACATCGTAATTTGTCCATTTAGATAAGTATTTGTCCAATTAGCAAATGTGCAAATTATCGTCATATATATTTTTATTTAAGCTTTTATTTCAGCAGAACTGGGAGGATAGTGCAATTCCAGTCTGCCATATTACATAACAACAACACAGAGTAAATTACAATAATAAAAGAAAATAAGAGATAAAATCAGATAACATATTAGGTAGGTACCTAATTCAAAACATAAAATGAAAACAAATAAATAATAAAATTTAAATAATAAAAATTAAACAAATTTAAAAATAAATATTATAGGATCGTCCATCAGGGACCCAATTTTCATTTCAGTAGATAAAGGCTCGCATGCGAGGATCGCGCACGATAAATTATCTACTGTTTCGATAAATGCGTATTTTCAGCCGTCGTAGATAATGTAAAACAACCGATATTAATACCAACATAAAAATGTACCAATTTTATTTTTTTATATGGTAACCCGTGTCTTTGACTCCATAGATTTGATATATTTCGGCCGATTTCGGCTGTCAATTTTCGATTCACTTTGTTGTTCGTTGAAGTAATTGTTTCCTCCCGCGTGTTTTTCAAAATATTACCGACTTTTGCTTTACTTTTGGACTTTCTGTTACTATTAAATTTGAATCCATCGCAAATACGCTGAATGCCATTCCCGGTGGATGCGAAGACTGGAAACATTATGTAGGTTCTTATAAAAATAAATTCCATGATAAATACAATAAAATAGTATATGCTGATTACCTACTCAACTTTTAAACTTAATATTGTATAGTTTTATATTTTATTGTCAAAAAATTGTTATACATTTGTAAAAAGGATTTTGTAATAATATATAATAAATAAAATAAACATTTCTTTTAATTATTAACAAATCTCCTGAGGTATTTGATATCAAATATTGCATTGTAACACACACACACTTGCTTACTAAAATGCGTCGTACCACTATGTTGGAATGGAAGTAAAGTAAGGTGAGTAATAAAAAGTAAAGGTACTACAAATTTTAATATATTTTTTCAATTAATTTGAGCACCAAATGTTTAGATAGTCGAACATTTTTTATAAACAGTTTATTACTCGGACTAAATGCATCATTTCTTGAAAAAGTTTTTCTTGGTGGCCTTTCATTTAAATATTCGGCCTGTTCCATGTCTTTTATGTACGTCAAATCTTCAAAATTCACCATTTTTATAATAATTAACAAAAATACGACACACGCAAACCGTACAAGTAACACTTTTTGACAGTTGAACTACTGCTAAAACCAATAGTCAAATTATCTACTGCTTTGTAATAGATAATTATCTATTAGAAATTTTAAAATACGCTTTCTATCGAAAATTAGTAGATAATTACTCGGTGATAGAAAAACCATAGACAACGTAGGTAATTATCGCATGCGAGCAATTATCTACTGAAATGAAAATTGGGTCCCAGGAAGGTCGCGCATGCGCGATTATGCGCATTAGACTTTGGCGAACACCTGAGTGTAGTCAATTTAAGAGCACCTATTCGGTTCACTAGGCATAAAGACTTATTGCACTGTCACTAGTCACGGCCAAATTATGTAGCTAACTCGCCAATTCCTCCCTTACATGGTTCAGCAAACGAATATACAAATGATATCGACATTTTAATGTAACAATTTCGATGTTTCAAACATATTTAAAAAAATTTAATGTCAACATATTATTTCTAATAATTTTATCTATTTATCTTTAAAATTTTATCTAAGAAATTATTTTGTGCAAACAGAACAGAAAAATCAGAAAATATCCAATACCTGGACTGTGCTCTAGCACTGACCCTATTCTTGTCGGTTATATCTGTATCATACTTCGAATAAGAACTACCAACATTTTCTTAACGCATGCCTTTATTAACTACTATCTTTATGTATGATTGCAAGATTCATCTCAAACTAAATGCTGTCTATATAGTGTCTTGAATAAATTTATCACTTTTTATTTAATGTGCGACATCTATTGACTTTTCAGTAAGTCTTGGATGAATTTTTATTTTTATTTTAACTTAATGAGTAAAACCACAAATTGTAATATTTAATCACTATATTATAACAATATTGTCTTCATAGATTAACTATTAAAATTTGAGGTTTTGCTCATTAAGTTATAATAAAAATAAAATAAATTACAAAATGACACTTGATAAAATGCTATAACCGTAACCTTTCAAATCACTATTCAATAAATTAATCTTAATTTGACATTTTCAACGTGCAATTATTTATGTGAAGTTATATAGTGGTGTGACCTTTTACTTTGCGCAGACTATTTGTTACCAGAGTTGTCACTTATTTTCCATTGTTGTGTCACAAATAAAGACATGTTGTTTACACTCTCTTTCATCAGTAGTTGTTATTAGGTCTTTCCACAAATCAATCAAACTAACCACAAAATCATCATAGAAATAATGATGATTACATTGATTACCAATCAACTGAAACATCAATCAAATCAATAACTAGAGCTAACCTTCGCATCGTTTTCTGCCGGGGCAGGCAGAGATGAGGGCCCATCTCTGTCTTGGCACACACTCCTTGCCTCATTCACATTCATACATACTCTTCTATCTATTATTCTAACTCTTATCTGATTATGTGGGTGCCATGTCTTCATCGGGCGTTCCCGACTTCTTCTCCCATTCGCATTTGCGTCATATATTGTCCGTGCGCTCCTTTCTTCGTTCATTCGCTCTGCATGCCCAAACCATCTGAACGTCCCTTTCTTAATTTTACTCTTCAAGCCATGTATTCTTTACGGATATATACACGGATATTTACACATATACTCCTCAGCGATCTCATTTCTACAGCATTCAGTCTACTTTCATCCTTCCTCTACTAGTTTCATGTCTTACTGTCATAAATCAGGGTAGGTACCAGCACTTAATTGTGGACTACTAGCTTCACTTCTTTTGACAGTTTTTTGTTGATCAAATCACCTGCGCCTGAAAACTTGTATGTGTATCTGAGGTATACATTTATGACATCATATTTATTAACATTCTGACAACGATTGATTTCTTATGTTTTGAAGTACCCAATATGTAAAGTTATCGGAACACATAAAGAAACATTATGTCCATAGAGCATCTGTAATCTCACGTGATCCGCATACTAATTCCTTAGGTACATTTGTGCAAACCAAAATAGTCTTCATCTGCCGATGGATTACATTATACAGCGTGAGGTAAAAGATAAAACGAGATGTAAATAAGCTCGAAAAAGTGTTACTAAAGTAAAACTCACTCTTTGAAAGCAAATTCGCAACATAAGTAATACGTTTCCTTTGGGTGTACTTTTAATTTTCTTTGTTTCGAATGAAATTGTGTTTTTGATTTTTTTAAATGCATAAGAAGCATAATCATATTTTTTTTCTAAATGTGAAAACCTCACAAGAGTTCCGACTGCTTCCGTCTGGAGCTAGTGAGACTATGGCATCCCCAATTGGGGTCCAATATGTTGTGTGGCTGAAGGTAGTGAGGAGGGGAAAGTGATGGGGAAGAGGAAGGTGAGAAATACCTGATTATTCAGTTCTGGTCACCAAACACTGCTAAAGCCATTTCAAGCAAATAAATCGTTAAGTACAAAAATAAATAATATCATTTGTTACGGCGATAATTACCTCGAGCGATCGGGTTGGAACTATATAACTATATTGTGGTTTTGTCGTATGCTCCTTCGCAGAGATACAGTGGTTATCAATTGGTCATTCCTTTTCCCTTGCATATCTTGTTTTTTCCTACACATAATATCACCCAATTTCAGCAAACACCATTTCATCTCGTTTCGTTTTTAGTATTTACAGCCCAATTTCGAGTGCATACAAAGCTGTAATTCTTAAGCAGTTTGGGTTGCAACATTGAGTATTTGGCTTATTTGCGTATATTGAAACTGTTATTTAAAAACGGGCAATACATATTCTGACCCATCCTATATAACATCTCGTGCTTTACTCGCTCGTACCTTAAAGACAAGTTATTAACGAGATGTAAATATTTTTCCTTTGCAGGTCTTCAGTGAAATGCCATTTGATTATCCATTCTATCCGCGTGCCACTTGTATTCCATCCTTTACTAATATCAAAGCAACCGTCTTACGAATACATAATTTGAACTAATAACCACTTCTCTATAGCCTACTATACCCACTGGAAATATAAATCATCTCGACTCCTGTTATTAGCGCCGTAACGTCTTTTTAAATACACTTAATAAATACACGTTGTTTATGAAGGTTTATTGAACTCGTGTGATTTATGGTAGATTAAGTCTAAAAGCTTCGTTCATTAAAATAGTTTATTTGTTTGTTTTATGTATTTCTCGCTTTGAATATAATATCGTGGAGTAATATCTACAACTAGGTAACTCTGAAATCAGCTTTGTTGGGAAATTTAATTATAAGATGGCAATCAATCTGATAAATCGGTTGTTTTATATTAGTAATGAAAATTATGGTTAAGGCCCATTAACCAGCGGCAGAGAATTCAAATTTCAACTTGCGATCGTGCCCTTGCAATTGTACAGGGTGGTTCTGATGAGAAAGATTAATTATTATCCGAACCCAAAAATTTTGCTTATAACTCAATATCGACTTTATTTCATTCAAAATTTGCTTTAATATATACCTAATTCAAGTAAGCAATAAAAATTCTCAAACGCGTGATGATACATTTTTTAATATCGTGTACTTCTTGTGAGTATTTTTTGATCATAAATATTTATGATTTTTCAATAATGTCTGAGCGAATTAAGTGTGTAAAAACTTTGAAATATAAACAAAAATGAAAAAAGATGTCATTTATAAAGTTTCTGCCTCTCCCCAACCACCACTTGGCTGGAAAAGTATTTAAAATCTGGTACAATAACAAGGAAAAATTGTGAAAATTCGAGTGCATTTGTTTTGAAAAGAGAAGAAGATTTTCGGAACTACCTTGGAAGCAAGGTGTTGGTGTTTTTCATGTACGCAATCTCGTTTTAGTTATTAAATAAAGGTTTAAGATTGGTTATCCCTTTTCCTTGCATACATTGTTTTTTCTACACGTATTATCAACCTATTGCAGAAAACCCCGTTTCGTTTCGTATTTACAATTCATTTTCAAGTGGATCTGAAACCGCAATTCGTAAGCAGTTTTGGATGCAACATTTGATCCTTAAAATACCTTATTGAAATAATTTCAACATTTCTGTCTCGCCTTCACGAAGAAATCTTTCATATTTTCCTTCTTCATTATCATCTTGCCAATCTCCAGGAAAAACAAATGTATAAGGACCAAGAAAACAGCCTACTAGAAAAGTCTTCGTTTTTAATCTTCCTAAAACCTACTGCGAGAAAATGTGTCTTTGTTTTACCCCTTCAAGACGAACGCACGCATTATTCACGATACAGTCATCTCTCTTGTTTCGTCCTGCAGCCTTCCTTATAGAGGAGTGATGATTCCTATACTCGCCTCCCACCACCCACCTGGTGGCCTTATAGGGCGGCAGGATAAATCAAACCGTACATTCCCCTGATCTTTATTCAAATCTCGGCCAAAACATTCACAGCTCGAGACGTGCAAACAAGAAGAAAACAAAGCAGTTATTCAAATTCACCGATATTCACCTCCTTTACTTGGGCGCATTGCAGGTTTCTGAATTTACGTCGCAAATCTATTATAGTCTATTATTAGCATACCCATCAATAATTTCAGGAAAGCTTTTTTTATTTTTTATATCTAGTAATTGAGGGGTGTTTTCGCAAAGAGTAATTTCTACCCCGAACGGTTTATATTGTATTATTCTCAATGTAGGTGTCTTCGAAATAGGTAACTAATTCGTACGTTTACATTATGCGTACTAGAAAACGATATTTTTTTACAAAAGGAAACATCTACGAATTCACTCTCTGGCAAGAAGGCAAGATAAAACAAACAACTTTTTAAATTTTATTAATGATAATTTTATTGTTAAAAATTCAGGATGATTCGCTTTGTCAATTTTTTTTTTAAATAGATATTCCTCTTTTGACAAAATTTTCAATATTCTTTTGGCTTAATTTTCAACAATGACATGATTTTTCATAAAGTTGTTAAGTTTCCTTATAATTCCTCATATAATAACAGTTAGGTAATTAAATCGTGTGTGCATTTAAAGATATCATAAAATTCCGATTAATTATTAACTGTCCCACATAAAAAATGTTTCTTTACTACCCGACTAATTTTAACCCTTTTTTTCTTTTTGAATAATTGAAATAATTCAGCCTAATAAATACAATACAATATTGGCGTCTTGTATTTTTTCAACGCTCGATTATGATACAAATAACATTACATTTTTATTTTTTAATAATTGCTTTCGCCTATAAATTCTGTACGTAAAATTCTGTTAAATTTTCATGTGTTTCCCAACCAATTCTCTCTAGTCAATTATTGCTTTTTGTCACGTTAAAATGTGTTTCATTCCTAAATAGAATAGGTGGGACATCACTTTTAGCTTAAAGCTTGTTTTTACAGTGAATTTAACGACGTAAATTTCATGAGTTGAACTTTTTAGCTAATTACTAGGATTTGCCAAAAAGTTCCCCATGTAGAAAAGTGTCCGCATTCCGGAACTTTCCGGTTTTAGGGTGCGCTTCCGGAAACTCGTATTGATCTCTTCCTGCTTGTGACGTCACATACTGCAATGCTTCATAATACCATCGTCGGTACTTTGTAATAATATATTGTGTAATATTATTTTTCATATTTCAAATTAATAATTTTTGTATCTTCCGCTTTATTTGAGTTTAAACTGAATTATAGTTTAATTTCTACAATTATCGTTATAATTGCTACACATTTGGATTGCTACATCAAAGATTCACCCATTTTAATAGGGGAATTAAAAATTAAAAATACTTTCTGGTTTCTCCATAACTCAGGATCAATAAACTCTAGAACGAGGATTTGCTTTGAATTTTAGTGTCATTTTCAAAATTGAAACTCATCGTAACAAAGCGATAAATCAAAACAGTGACTTCATATTATAATATAATATTTTAACACAAAATTATTTTTCCAAAATTGGAATTATAATATCCCTTGATCTTTCACGGGTCTGCGCTAGGCATAAATAATAAACGTTAAAGCGTAAATCTGTCGAAAAGAACAAAATACCAGGAACATAGAAATGTCGTAAATTAAATTAAATTTACTACAACTTAATTCAAATAAAATATAAGGTGTTATAATAATAAAAACACATCTTCAAAATTCGTAGAACATCTCTTGGTTAATAATCACAATCCACATAACAACAAGGGACCTAAACCATTACATGTAAAAAGAAAATGTCTACGTTTAAATTTACTCGAACAATTAGAAATCAATACACGCAGGAACGACCCTTATTTAACATTAATTAATAAAGTAAGGAAAATAATATATTCACCTCTTCTTATTATATTCACAAAACCTAAACAATATTCATAGCAGTAACGTAATTATTAAACAATTAAGAACACATTTACAAATTTCAAAATACCCGTGGGGGAGAATCTATTATTTCCCAGGACATCGGTTTAACCGGTAATAAATCAATTTACTCAGTTTCAAAATTGACATTAAATAAATATCGTCGTCTAATTGTGGAACACCACAGTTTGAAAATGGCCTTGTGAGACGAAACAGCTGTCACAATAATTAAAATTAAAGAATAATTACCATTTTTTATTTATTTAACATTCTTTTTTTTACATATTTCAACATTAAGTCCCGTTAAACTGATTTATATCAGTTTGTCAACGGGTTCTTTTAAAAATAATTTTTGGAGAATTTATAAAATATACATTATATATACATACATCCACATATTTTTACATATATAAAATAAAGAGCAGAGGAAAAACGAAAGAAAGAAGAAGAAAAAAGATTATAAAAATGGAAATACATTAAAAACGAAAATTAGAAATACGGACGTTAGTACAAAAAAATTCTTTCACATAACCATTTTTTTAGCATACATTTTCTTCTGAAAGTCAATTCACAGTTTTTTATTGAATTGGGTAACATGTTGTAAATTATTGGTACGAGGTATTCTAGAGTTTTTTGACCGTATTTATTTAGGTATCTGGGAATAACAACTCCATCGTTTGCAGTTAGTCTTGTATTATGAACATGTACCACTATTTTATTATACTCAGATTGAGATGTATGCTGATTCGCAATTTTGAACCACAATATAGCACGAACAGATAATAAATTTACAGAGTTATATAGTAATGATTTTGATACATCATGTCTTTGTTCGTATTCATTATTATTTTTTTTTTAAATTAACTGGAATTCTACGAATTAAACACAAATCAATAAATAAACAAAAATATTTTGTTAATTTTTCACATTGGCGCTAATGACACAAAATTATACACAACTTAATAAATTTATACAAAATAATAAACATCAAAACGTAAACCTGCCGATAAGAACTAAATACCAGGAGCACAGAAATATGATTGGGTATTTCCATTTTGTCAGTATTATAAACATTTATTACGCAGTAGCTAGCCGTTTTGTTAAAAATCACATAATGAAGAAACCATTAATATATTTTTTTAAATATATATATTTTTTTAAATTCTCCTGTGATTTTTTATTGATCACGGGTCTATATGAAATTAATTTTTTGTTGACTTCTTGTCTGCAACTAGTTTACAGAGATGCATTAAGTTTGAAAATTGAAACACTTGTGATTGCGTTCCAGGGGAACATAAATATTTAGTTAGCGCCTGGAAAAGCGCCAAAGCTCACTGGCTAATTAGATTAGATTGCATGAAATTCAGACTCCCACGGAGAAAGAATGGCTATTGACCGTGCATTTGCAAGTAATGAGTTTTGTCTAGGAGAGCAGAAGTTGGTACTCGAGTCCTAAGTAGATATAATTTCTTTGCTAAGTCGGCGGGGCAATATTCCAAAACCATTTCCAGTATACCGTCCGTGCTCCAAGAGCTCTAAGCACGGTGAAATCGATGATTTTATATCATTTTACGTTACGTTTTCCCGAGCACGGCCGCACTATATGCGATTACGATTGCGATACTGGCGAATCTGTCTATTGATTTACATTCGTGAATGTCAAACGACTTCGTCAAAATTAAAAATCCTAATTAATTAATAATTTCGAGTTAAAATTAACTTTAATATACATTGGCGCTTCGCATGTACTTTTTGAGTTTAAACGGGAGTTAATTACTTAATGAGGTCTTTAGTCATATTTAAACCATTTTCGTTTCTCCAGGATCGGGAATCAGGGAGCGTGGGGTGGTGATCGAGGGAAGGGCAGGGGGGTTCGCGGAGGGGGACAAAGAAGGGGAAGGCAGTGTATGGGACGTATGCCGGGTACTCTTAGTTTTATAATTAATTATATTTATATATAATTCTTGAGACCTATCAAATTTAGGCGATATTCGCTGTCGCTGTAGGAAGCGAAAAACACCAAGCCAGATAATATTTTGTGCCTAATATTTTCTTGTAAGCACATAAAATATGTATGCAATTAGTTCAATATGCATTCTTATCTTAGGTCATTTTCCCTCTCCGAGATGATTTCTTTTTGTATTGTATTGTGTGATTCCGCTTGTCTATTGACGCACGTGACCAATCGTCCCCTAGGCCCCAGACAGCAGACAGGGAGGTTTCCTCCCCTGTGGAGGCTTTTTTACTGCGTAGCCTTTGTTAAGGTAGTGCACCCATCACCCCCCCCCCCCTACTTCTGAACGCTATAATGTCACGACAGCGACGCTCATATTCGCACAAACAAAGTCATGTCGTAGCATTAATTTGGTTCAGTCACCGAATATAATTTGGCGTAGCAATCGTACCCTTCGCAAAGAATATTGTATGCGAGAGATACGTACCTATATTTATATATATATTTATATATTTCATAAGAACTCTTTAGAAGGTGATTCTGTTTCTGTTTTATACTATATAATTTATTATTTTTATATAATTTATTATTTATTACACTATATTCATAATTCAGTAGAGATGAATCTTTTTAGCTTTACAATAAATATTTTTTACAAAAATACGTATTACTCTATGGCTAGTTGGTTATTGAACAAGAACCTTGCCTTCGCTTTTCAGCCGCCATTTCTCTTCATCCATACCAAATTGAAGACCTAGTCTTTATTTCCGTCAAATTTATACTGTAGCTCTATACCCTATATATTTTTCAAATTAAAAATTTTAAAAATTTACTGCAAAAAATAAATAGAAATAAAAAATTATGTATGTAGCGTATTACATTTCTTACAGCTAACCAACAAGAAATATAGTGCTCATAAATATTATAGTGTGTACAAATAAAATAAGAGATTTTTAATGCATGTAAAGTATTCGTTTAAGGCCCGGTAGTAAGCGATAAAAAATAGAAAAATAAACGATTTTAATTATCCAAAATAGTAAAAATATTTAATAAAATACGACTCGTTTAAAATAGAGCCAATATCCCCTCAAAAAGTTCCATGAAAAGATACACTGTGATATTTTTCATAGCTACAAAACATGTTACATAACAGAAAAAAAAGTGTTTTTACTAATTTTCGGAGCATACTTCGCAATTTTTTTATCGAGTGAATATCATATAATTAACCTTTCGGCTTGACGATGTACAGTTATATTTTGTTCAAAATTTTTTTTGAAAAACTAAATTGAAAGAGTTCAAGAGACGTTTGTTATAAATCGGTAGAAATGCGTAATGCCGCGGCTGAAGGTTTGGTGACATTTGTAAAGTATGCTTTAGTGACTTTAATTGGAGTATATCGTGAATTTGTTTACTGTTACGTGGACGATTGTCGTATACTTTAATAGCCATGTAGTAAGGTCCTTTTTGAAATATTTGGGTGCTTCTGTAAATCTTGTCGCGTGTTTTAGTGGGAACTTGTCTGGAGATGACAGTAGGTACTAATAGGAATAACTCTAACATTATGCTCATGTATCTATGGTCGTCAGAAGTTTCAGTTTTTTTAAAAGGGACATGAATCCGGAATTTGGGATTTTTCTTGAGCATCTTATGGGTGTGTATTACGTGGTTTATGTGTGTGGGATAGATTGTGATATAAATCAAATAAGTCTTTACACTGTACTCACAAGTTTATTATACAATTACACGCGATAACAACCAACCCATAATTTATTATTTATATTGAATACTAAATGCAAGTGGTGGCGAACAAGAAACGATTCTTGAAGTTGTTGACCGTCCGGCAGCTTAGAATAGAATATTCTGTTGCACTTGCAACAGTAGATGATAACTAATGCAAAAGTTGAGAGGTCGCTATTGGCGAAATCAGGAAATCGCTGATCGTTCGCTTGCCACAATCTCTTTTGAGTAATACATTTTTTCTCAAAATCGTGTTGTTTCTCTTCCCCAGGATCCGTCCTCAGATCCCGCGCGAAGTGATCGACATGTGCCGCATGTGCACCACCGTGACTCCTGGCGAGCCGCAAGTTATCCTGGGCCAAGACAAATCTTTCACCTTCGACTACGTGTTCGACACCGGCGGTCAGCAGGAGGATGTCTACGGAGCCTGCGTCGAGAGCCTCGTCATGGGCAGTCTGGATGGCTACAATGCGACGGTGCTGGCCTACGGGCAGGTATGTGTAAATTGGTATTTGTGATGTGTGGAAGAGAGAGGGGTTCTGGTGGATGGTCGTTTGTGTTGGGCTTTTAAAAAGTACTATAATCGTTTAGATATATTGTCTCCGTTAAAAGATATTTGGAAGAGGGGATTGTGGCTTTTCTTTTTCTAAGTTAAATCTTTGAAGATGTACTACAATCTTTTGGATAAGGGGAGTTTTTCTGTTTACTATTTTCTTTAATTGATGACATACAAACAGCGTCCAATTATATTGATGGCGGAAATTTGAAATGCTGATGCTGTAAAGGACAATAAATCCAAAACTGTGTTAAATTTGTCATTTTTCTCCGTTTTTTTTATATTTCGATGTGCCTCGTTGATATATTTCTAGGAAAATAAGCGTGTCTTTTAAGAAGACTTTTTTTAAAATTAAAAATAAATTAAATACTGTAATTGAAGAAATTTACTGAAAATGTTAAGAATTCTGAAAGATCTATTCAATGTTATTTTATAATAAAAATCATAATTATAGGTCTACAAAAACAAGATATATGATTTTTAAAAACTTTATTTTCGCTCTCCTGAACAATTAACATTTTGAATTAAATTAAAACAAATAACTTTGTTTTAACCACTAATATATATAATATGTAGTAGGCGGCTAGGCGGTGGCAAAACGAAGAATTCCAAGTTGAAAATTCGCAAAAACATCATTCGGAGATATTGAGGTTTGAAGTTTAGAATTGATTCGTTATTACAAAAACATATCATTTCAAAAATTCAAATTTCAATATCTCCAAATGATGTTTTTGCGGATTCGTGACTTAGAATTATTCGTTTTGCCACCGCTTAGCCGCCTCCTAATAATATGTCATTACTACCCTGACGAAGAAACCATCGGTTTTGAAACATGTAGGTGATTGTGATTATATTGGTGGTTTAAACAAAGTTATTTGTTTTAATTTAATTCAAAATGACGCCACAAAGTGATTTTGCGAAGTTTGAAGAAATAATTAACATTTTGTCCTTTGCAGCATTAAAATTTTTTTGTGATCGATATATTACAGTCTCGCTGTTCATTTATTGTTAGTTTATTTTCAATCGTATCTGTTCAAAATTACTATCATAACTGCAACCGTTATTGGTAATATATTACGAGATTTAATTCAAATTCCGTATTATTTATTCTATTTTATGTAATATGCATAGGTAGTATGTAAATTCCCTAGTGTGGTGTCTTAAAAAGATCCAGTTTCAATGTTCCTCGTGACTAAAGGTTCTCTACGAACTAAAAAATAAATAATAATAATATTTGTATGACTTGTATAGCGCGTTTTTGTGAAAAATCACCTCAAGGGCTCAACTAAGAATAAACAACAGCTATTTAAATGCTTATTTATCACAATTTTTGTTTTAGTGTGAAATTTGTGGATCTCCATTTATTTGTATTTTTTTATTAAATGATGCTTGTTTTGAAATATAATATTTTTAAGAGTTTGCCATTTCGCCCAATTTGCATTTTATTTTAATTTTTGAGGTCGCTTCTATGATAAAATTGAAATGCTTCTTCATCTGGTGTTGGTACTAAAATTTAAACTTTCTTAAAAACCTCAAATTTGTTATTTTCCATCTACCCTTTAAAGATAATTTTCTTTCCTGGACTTTTCTTAACAGCGCTGTGGCCTCAGGGATGTTTCCAATTTTGTAGTTAAGTTTTGGAAAGTTCTCGAGTAAAACTTCGGAATGAAATTTCATCAAAACATAACCCATCGTCGTGAATATTCTCGACAATTTCCATCTCTAAATGTCATTGCACGCTTACATAGTGTACTAACACAGTCCACACTAGAGTATTTTTATACCATGTATGTATATTAAAAATGCACTTCTTTTTTGGAAAAAACTACCCTTTTATTAGTCATACATCTGTGGGCAACCCTCGCGTGTAAGGCAGGCGGAATTGCATGCAACCCCCTCTAACAACTGGGCATTATTTTAGCAGTCATTAGTGAATGCAGCCCTCACACCCCTTTCTGGCAATTTATGGGGTGAATGGCTCGATAAAAATGGTTGCACCTGAGAATGGCTGCATTCGAACTTGAGTGTATTTGAGAAATGTGTATTTTTAACTCCTAAAGCAGAGGTGCCCAACCCAAATCGTTTGGGGGGACAAAAAATATTACTGAGCTTAGGTGGGCCACAGGTGGGCCATACGTAAGTCATAGGTGGGCTAAGTGTGTCCTTTGCACTCAACCTCCACTTATTAAAATCAAGTCAATTGCTTTGATTTGATCTTCCGAGAAATGCGCGGAAAATAATTTGTTGGAATTGATTGCGAAAATAAATCTTTTTATAGATAATATCCATGTCGTATTATGTCTTCAGTTTTGCAATTTCCTGTCGCAGGGAGGAAATAAAATAAATTTATAAAACTCGCTACTTGCTCAACTGTGAGATTATCAAGTAGATCTTTTCTCTGTTGTCGATTTTTTTTCAGACCACAATTGCTGTGCTACATTTTAATGTTAAATATCACTTTCAGCTGAAAAATTGATGTAAAGTTTTTATTTTTCTGAATATTTATTGAATCTAATTTTTTTTAAATTTCGTTTGTCTAATCTTTGTTTTTAATGGACACTAGAAATGCACTTTGCTCAAGAATCAAAGAATATTTAAGAGCTTTTGTTTATAGTAGCTTTGATTTACAAATTTGCATCATATTTAATTCATTTTTGGATTTATTGTCCTTTATAGCATTTCAAATTTCCGCTATTAATATCCTAATGCATTTTACTGTGGGTTATAATTATGATTGCAATGATACATTATGGTATTTGCAGTCAATTTTTGTGCATTTTAACCCGTCAGGTCTATTTATTCGGTTTTCGGAACAGCTCATATAGGTCTCAAAGAATTTATTATATCTCCCTTACTGTCATGGTGAGAAATATGATCGAAAATCTAAACGGTGTTAGAAAGAGAATTTTTTTATTATTATTATTATACACGCTTTATATTCAAATCTAAAAGTTAACCGCAGAAGAAATAAAATGTGCACATTTATGAAACCAAAGTTTCCGAATGCAAGTTGAGAAAAAAAAAGTGATTTTTTTTATTAATTATGTTTACAGTGAACGACAAAAATGTGAGGTGACAATCAATTCAATGCCGGTAACCCGGGCGTTTATTAACATTAAAGTATATTTACAGTTCATGTGCGCTACCCGACTCACTAGACAATATCTGTTCCGAGTCGGGTAGCAGTATCATTTCATATATATATTAAAAAAAACTTAAAAATAAAAATAAGTAGGGAAATTAATTTAGCAATTGCATTAAAAAAACATTAGAAACATAAAAACAAAACAAAAAACTAAAAAAAAAAAATAAAAAAAATACAAAAATATATATTTGTATATACATATCATATTTAAACATAAAAACGTATAAAAAAATTAACACGGACGGTTTGCAAGTAACTTGTTAATGCAATTTCTTTTTTTGTTCATTAACCATGTATTAAAGTTTTTATATGTACGTTTTCTGTTGGTATGAGTAAAATGTTACAATAAATTTGAAAATACATTATTTGTCTAATAAAATATGTGTGTGTTTTTAGATGTTTTCGTTTTCAGTAATTTTAGTTAGGAAAAACTCAAGGGAGACGTTTTCAATTTTTCATGTTTGCATCCAAAATTTTAATATTTCTAAAATTATATATTTAATTCTAATAATAAAATTTGAAAGCCTATATTTAATCACCTTTCAAAAACAGTTTTTAGTTTTCGGATATGTTCAGAAATATTCAATTTATTGGGATTTTATTGCATTGCGGAAATTCTGTGACCCTCTAACAAAATATGCTCGAGGCCTGGGGTGTTACGAAAGTTTGTGTATAATAATATAGCGTTTTTTTCTTCCGCTATCACACATTCATGGGCCGTATACTTAGAGCAAGTTATAGTTCCTTAGAGGTAAAGTTGTTCGAATTAATTACCACGCCCTACAACACGTCTGTCAGGCTCGTGGCTCCGATACTCGCAGCTGGTGCAATTGCTACGGTTGGGGCCCTAGTAAACCATTTGTGTATCGAATCCAAAATGTTTTGATTATAATGCTAATTTACGATTGGCCTTCTGATATAATGCTTAAACACGACGCCTTTTATAACTACCTTATTCGTCTATGCATACTGTTTATTAAGCAAAAGGAAATGCAGATATATTGGGGATTTTTGCCAAGTGAAACGGCCATGTAAATCTTTCGGGAATATTCTGTCAAAAGGTCAAAAAAATTACCGCAATGAAAGCCAAATAAATTAATCATTTCTGAATGTTTCCTAAAATTAAAGGCCGTATTTAAAAGGTGATGAAATACGCTTTCGATTGTTATTATGAGAAAAAAACATGTCATTTTTTAAATATTAAAATTTTGAATGCAAACCTTAAAAAGTTTTTTAAATGTTAAGTTTCTTATCTTATCCTCGGATTGCTTTGTTGCCAAAATGTGGCAAATTTAAAAAAAATAAATCATTATAACGTCTATATAATATATTGTACATTCAAAATATAACAAAATAAATATTCTCTAAATTCTTTAAAATGATTTTAGGTTAAAGATTTAATTTAATTTTTTATATAAATCCTACAAATATGTGATATAAACAAAAGTTAGGGGAATTCATTGGCTACATAGAACTATAATCAGTTTGTATGTCTCCATATTCAAATTCGGAGGTATGATTTTTTTAATGTGGGCGGAAAAATTTTCTCTAGCAATCCGAGAAAAAATATTTTAATTGCTCTGTCGCTTCACTGGATATCTACGTTTTTTTTCAAACTAAAATCATTGGTTTTTTTTTATACAAATATGTATTTATAAACGTTAATGGCACCTCACTTTTTTTTCATGAAAGAATAAGTCGTAAAAAATTTCATAAGCTTTTCGAAAATTGTGGTCGGAAACTGTGGTTTCATAGATGTGCACATTTTACTTTTTCTGTGGCTAACTTCTAGATTCGAATATAAAGCATGGTGTTCTCTTTCTAACACTGTTTAGATTCTTCACAAAAAAAGATACAACGAATTCTGTGAGACCCATGTGAGTCGTTACCAAAAGCAAACAAATTGGCCTTAGGGGTTAATCCGAGCAAAGATATTGGACAATGTTTCACGCCAAAAGAGTGAGTTATTGAATTTTGAACTCTAAACTCTCCCCTAACCGAAAATTTCGCTTTCGGGACAATCGATCGGCCACGAATAGCCAATAATTATTTTGAATATTTATCGTTTTTGTGTTTAATTCGTAGAACTCCATTTAATTTAAAAAAAAATAATTTAAATTAAATTCGTCTTTGCAAACTTTGAAACCTCAGAAAATGGTAAGGCGAAGTTAGAAGTTTGGCTGGTCGGAGGCTGATTGGCATCGCGTTTGGGTACCACCCAGGGGTACCGTGTTCAATTCCTCGGCTAGCTAAGTCCTCCATCACGACACAAGCTACATTTTCCGCTTATTGTGGTGGTAGTGAAAATTTTTCAAATATTGTCAGGATATTCATAGCCACGGAATGTTTGCATTTCTTTATAAAAAAAAGAAGATAAAATAACCTTCCAAACTGACGAACTACAATGCGTAACTAAGATCCACTGTCCGATTCAAACAAAATAGAGAGTGTATAAGTTAGAACCTTGTAAAATAAATGGAACTTGATTTTAGAATTTCTTCATACGAGTATTTTTTTTACATTAACTCAACACAGGAGGCTCTGAGGAAAATAATTTCCCTCAGAGCCTATGTCATCTTTGAAGATGCCGTGTGGAGGGTCTTTGTTGTAGGATGAAGGAAACACAGAAGCCGGCATTTTATTCCACAGCTGAACAACTCACTCTCGTGAGAGAAATGTCAACCGTGTTCATATGTTGGGAATCTATGTTATCTCCGGAAATACCACAAATATGGTTCTGAAAATTGTTTTGGTTATAGTAATGAGCAAAAGAAATTTTTTTTGCATTCACAGATGATTTTATGAAAAAAATGTCAATTTTCCAACTGCGGTGTTATGTATTGCTAACAATGCGTTTCTGCAGTTCATAGGACGAGCTGTGCGTAGTCAAGGTCTAACTATAAAACCTTGGTAATTAGCCTACTAATTAGTCGTAGGTTTAGCTATTCCAAGTTCTGACCTTTTTGTATCAGGTTTTTAGTGCGGAGATGTTCGTGCTAACGATCACAGATTCCTCGGTGAAATGCCTCGGATTCTCGTGTGGCGCGGGCGGTCTCACTAAAGGCATTCAAGGCACTCGGGGCGCGGGTATAAAGCACGAGGGAGGAGGCACGCGTGCCAGCAAGTCATGTGTAAATTATCATCTTTATATCGTCCCGTCATGTCATGGCTAACGACGTTGTCGGACCTCGAACACATCCTACTAAATACATGTATTTAAAAAAAAAGAAAACTCTAACCCAACCCATCTTGACGGTTCCATGATACCTTAGAATCAACTCAACTCAACACCTCTTTGAAAAGTCATTATAAGTAGTAGATGTCGGACAGTTAGGGGCGGGGTAAGAGGTTGGGCGGATACTCGGCTGAGTGACCAGTGACGTCATGCGGAATAATTTTTTATTGTTTGATTTTGAAGAAAAAAGTATTGGGCAAAAAAGTCAGCGGAGACCAAAATTTCGTTTATATTTTTTACTCCAAATAATGCCAGGAATCAACGGTGAAAGTATGTCAAGTACATCCCTTAACACCCAGTTTATCGGTAGGAAAATTCTGACTCATTCGAACGAATTTAGCTTGTAATTTACCAATCATCACGCTATTCCCAGGAGAGTAGGCAGATATGATAGAACTCCACGCTTCGAACACATCGTCTCATTTATAATCTTCTGAATTCTATTGCATTCAGTTTACTGTCATCCTTCCCTTGCCAGTTTCACGCCCCACCATTTTTCAATGACTTCTCCGTTTCGTTAGATTTTAAGATGATACCCGGTGGTGCAGAAATAGATTTTACTAAAATATTGCTGTCACTGTTGCTCTTACTCCACCGGATATTGAGCGAAAGGGACAATGCACTGACACCTAACTAAAATGGAGGTTTTGTATTCCCCACTTTTCTCCTCCAAAAGTGGACTGATTTTCAATTTTTTTTACCAACTACATAAGAAAAAACTATTCTATGTCTGTACGTTTTGCTTTTTTTTTTTTAAAAACACTGTCTGGTTTGTATACTGAACATCTTTTGACGGCGTTTAAACCAATCAATTTTATTGATTTTTGGAAGGTCATAACTTCTATAAAAAGTAACTTATCAAAAAAACAAAAAGTACCGACACGCTAGTAGTTGATATCTATTTTATGCAAAAACAATATTTTCTCTAGGGTTAAAATCCAGAGAGATAAATAGGGAATACGTTTGTATGGAAAAATCACCGCCGGGTATCCTCTTAATTGTATATTTTGAAGATCGAAAAACAATATATTTTTGGATATTAAATTAGTTACTTATGTACGATTATACCTCATCCCTGCTGGGTTAAAACTCTTTAAAAATAACTGAAAATAATGTCAGAGCAGAAAAACAATATAAATTTCGTGTGTGGATTGGTTTACATTTAACTTAGTCATCACCACGACTTTTTCGAGACACCACACGGTAGAAAAGATGTTCTAGCACATTACATATTCTAGCCATAGCATGACAAGAGGAATGGTGTTATTGAAAGAAATTTATGATAGTAGATTAGAGAAATTTGGCAAGAGTCAATTATAATAAAACAACCGTCTTCTTGGAAAAAATCGTCATTTGATTCCATAATTAGATTTATCTCTTTGCATTTATTTGCATAACGGTCTCTATTTTTATCCTCCAGATAAATAATCTTTTAGAATCAGTTTCGTGAACAATTATAATTATCAGTGACAATTTAGCCTGTAATCTAAACCCACATCTGCAACTGATAGCAATGTGATGCGATTTTATCTCCGCAGTCAAAATATTGCGTGGGTTACAATAAATATTTCGCATTCATTACTAATAATATTGGACCAGCTGTTGACCGTGTACAAATCTCTATTGCGCCCTACAATTGAATTTGGGAGCCACCTCTGGTTTGGAGCCCTACAATACTTGATAAACCTACTTGATACTGTGCGAAGCAGGGCGGTCCTTCTGATTGACACACCTTTGTTAACAAACCGATTACCATCTCTAATGCACGGACGCAATGTAGGCTTGCTGAGGATGTTCTACAAGTATTTTAATGGTGCCTTTTCGAAGGAGCTGCCAGAATAGATTCCCGGTGCACCGGTGCACGCGAGTGAAACTCAACGGACATGAGTGGAACACCCGTTCACGAGGTGTAACATTCGTCTACTTCCACAAATTAAATGAAAATAAAATGTATATAAACTTCATTATTTATTTTAGCTAGATTTAGATGTTATTTTTAAAATATTGCATATTAAATGTAACCTTGCATTCCATATTAAACGTGTTTTCGATCTCTACAAGATTTACATATAAATTGTATAAATAATAATCTCTCGCTGTGTATTTCATAACATCGAATAAGACCATAGATGAATTTTAGTAAATGAATAAAACTGGCTAATACTCTATCTTATTGTAGAAAACAGTCACTTTGCTATTAGACATATTTGGGCATATTATTTATTTAATAATTTAGATAAATTTTTAATCAATTCAAAGGATAAAGACGACAAACTTGTCAGTCGGAAATTTGTAAATTAGATTGTAGTGATTGTTCAGCATTCTGTACGCACTGTCAACATCAGAATTAAAGAACTTCTTAGATCCTTAAATAATTATGGATTTTCGGAATTCGCCAATCACCTTATTGATAAAGAAAGATCACACCTTCAATCAAAACACACCGGTGCTAATATTCTGCAGAAAAATGTCCATAAATAAATTAAATTCAATCATTTTGTGGCATAAAGAAAGCCGTTAAAACCAAAAGACAATTAAGATGTCCAATACCCCAATATTAGGTATATTTCCCATAAAATCACAAAAATCTAATCATCTCTTAATCACCTGTTCAGGTGACGCTTTCTGTTTAGAATGATTACATTACGTACATGTAATATCTTTCTTTGTTTTAATTTCAATTTCATACTATCTTTTTTTGTAACGATTGTACCTTTTTTTATAGGGAAGACTTCTAGAAATTTATATATTGCAGTTAAGGAACATAATAAGGTGCGTGAGTAATAATAATTATTCTGAATTTGCCAACCACATTTTAGAAACAAATCATTCTTTTGATATAAATGAAGGGTTTAAAAAATTACATACAAATACAACTGATTTTACAACTAGCAAACTTAGAAATTAGAAAAAGTGTTAAGAGGCTAGACTTTGAACCACACGCAGAACACCCGCGACTTTCATTCTGTCCCGCTCACAATAAGCTCACGCACACTTACAATACATGCGAATGCGAAATGTGCGAATGAGACAACGCTCAAATTTACCTACAGAAATCGCTCGAAAAGGGGTTTATGGAGAATACACTTTTCTACACCAAAACTTTCACGAAATTGAAATTTAAAAAAATATTTATTTTTTAAAAAGAAGAAGCTACGTCTGTGGCTTTTTATAATTTTATAATTCTTTATGAGAGTTGAGTTAGCAGCACTTTTTCCTTAAATAATATTTTTTGATAAATCGTACATGTTTGATAGTGAATGTTTACGTTAATACGAAACGCATCGAAAATTCGAAAACATACCGACATAGTTTTCACCCTCTAGAAGGCAGTATAAAAAAATATATTCATTTTGTGCAATTTTCGATGTAGAAAAGTGTTTTTTCCCGGGCGTCCTTTTTGTATGAGCCGAAAAGCGGAAGTCTATCATCTTGGCT
Source organism: Limnephilus auricula (assembly GCA_951813805.1). NCBI lineage: Eukaryota > Metazoa > Arthropoda > Insecta > Trichoptera > Limnephilidae > Limnephilus > Limnephilus auricula. Next base: position 1,457,928 of record OX638390.1, read on the forward strand.
TGTGTTGAGCGAAACCGGTCAATCGTAATAAATGAAATAAAACAAAGTAATTGTAAGTAAGTAGTATTATTAATTTAATCTTTACTTCATTCTAATTATCATTTTTGTTTCTGTATTAATTTTGTTTCTGTATATTTTACTTTCTTTTCTTTTACTACATTTTTAGTAGCTTAAAATTTTTATTTTTTTCTTCGATATTTTTAAAGTATTTACGTCTTGTACAATCTTTAGACAACTTTTAAATATAATCTTACCACTTTTATTTTTTAGATATTAATCTTGGTTTATTCTTTAAATGTACTCTGTTAATTTTAGGTACAAACATAATATGTAAAGACTTATATTACCCACGCACAGGCTGCGCTTTAGTAGGTTTCCCTTATTATTATTGAACTATAACTGTAACATGTAAAAAAATGGAAAAAAATAAAGGAAATTTAAAAACAAAATATATATATATTGTATTCAAACTATTTTATTCGATATGGAATCAGTTTTCGGTGTCGAAACGTTGGCAGTTCTAATGTAAATACGAACATAACATAAATGTATTGAGATTTCTTCGTGTCGATCAGGATTTATGGCTTTCATAAAAAACTTTTATATTATGGCAGTTACTATTAAAAAGCTTTTAATTTTGCAGTTATTATTTTACGGCAGACATGTTACAACGTTCTACAGGGCTAACTAAGGTCTCTAATAATTATGTTACTCTCTTTTCGTAAATCGTTTTTCTTATCGAACATTAGATTAACACGAACAAATTTTACTGCAACTTGTCTTATTTTTTACGATAAAGTGCAAGTTTTAACCATTCGAGTGTTCACGTCAATAAATGAAATACGCGTCCAGCGTCCGGAATTTCTGAGCGTCCGACTTTGGAAATTTTCTGAGGGAAATTATTTTCATCAGGGTCTCCTGTGTGGAGTTAATATTCTTTTTTTTTAAATCACGCCGTTTCCCCGCGGGCAGAAAGGACGGACCACCAAACAACTTGGTCTTGGCACATTTATTGGTATTTATAAATACATCTATTTGAATTTCACTTTTGTTTTCATGATATTTTACACGCACATGATACACAGGAGGCCCTGAGGAAAATAATTTCCCTCAGGGCCTGTGTCATCTTTGGGGATGCTGTGTGGAGGGTATTTTTAAGGAAAGGAAGGAGAGGAAGTTTTGGGAAGGAAAAAGGTATGAGGGTTGGGTAGGAATCTGGGGTTCAGTGTGTCTAGATCATCCGCCGCCAAGAACTAGATAAACCTTACCCCATGAACCCGGGCACCCCTGCTAAGTCACCAAACGTAGCGAACCACTTGGGGTGACCTATGGCAGAGGTGTTGGTTATCCAATAAATGGTTCCCGGGGCGGCGGTACCCATTCCCGCCTCCCAAATTGAGTGAATGACGTGGAATCTTCGAAGTGGAAATTGATGGACTTTCCGACATACGATCGAGCTGAAACTCGGCAGATAGACTCGTTGTCGATGGCAATGCATTCTATCATTCTATTTCGGTGGAATCACGCACACATACGCGGACGTATACGCATGTTTTCAGAAAATTTGTAAAAATTGAACCACTTAACACGAAATCAAAGTTGGCCTTACCAACTCGCGATTTGGGCCGGTTGGTGGCGCGGTTAGTTCCAATCACTGGGAAAGAAGGTTCAAAACTCATTCAAACCAAAAAAAATTACAGATTTTAAAGACATTTGAAAACATTTTCGTTATTTATTTTTGGAATGTTATGCCGTGTTGCGCTACCTCTTTTTTAGCCAATGTTTCGGACAGTGTTGCAGTGTCCATCATCAGGGCAGACGTGTGACTGAAACGTTGGCTAAAGAAGGAGTTCGCGAAACACGGCATAACACCCCAAAAATAAAAAACGAAAATACTTTTGGCCGTGAAAATCCAAAATCATATCTGATCATTTCAAAATAGATTGAAATTTGTTTTACACGGGTATTTAAAAAAAAAAAATAGTTTTAATTTTTTATCAATATTAAAAGCTACATAATAAAATTGTTTTATCATACACCAACACTGTCCTGATGCAAGGTATCATGAGCTTTATTATTTACATAATTTTAGAAGCTTGGTTTTAGTTTGTGTGTTTGTTGTTTTCGAGAAATCGACAGTCTGCAGTTTATAGTTTATCAGTTTGTACCAGTGGCGGTTTTCTCTAAAGTGCGGTTGTGCGGTAAACCCCCATTAAAAAGATGATAAAATAAAACAATCTTGTTGTATAGTAATATTAGCGCATCACAGATAGCTCGACATTAAAATTTCGTCTTTAAAACTCGCGCCACCGAAAAATACGGTAGGTATCTGTTCCCATTTTGTGCGCGTTGCGATCCGCACACATTTGTCCATACGAAAAAATTATAGCCGATACGAATCGCTGTGACGGTAGAATGGACAAAACTACGCAGCTTGGTGCGCTGCTCACGAGTCAAGATGTCACGTGACCTCCGAACTTTGACGAGTCTCGCCGAAACGAAGCCCGAGATTGTCGCAGGATGACCGGCTGACGGTCGACTTTTGCACCGACGGATGCAAGTTAAATGTTATATATTATGGTATTTAACTTTGTAGTCATTTTTGTACATTTTTTATTTTCTTGTTTCTGCATTTCTCCAACCGTTTACTAATGGCATTTGTAAATCTACTATTGAAGTGGACCGATTTTGACTTCTGTTTTCGTATTTTTTTTTATAGATAAGTCGTTATATCCCTTAGTTACGAGTACATTTACTAAAGTTTCGGCAAACAACGTCGCTAGTTATGCAATTTTGTGTTGAGCTTTCCTAGTATTGTTTCGGCTTTCAAATTGAAAATGGTTGCGTTTATCGGTTGTCGCGAATATTCTGTCCTAATGTTTTCACACAATGACGGAATACAGTGTTATATACAAAAAATAACGCTAATGCTTATGAAAAAAGTTTGGAAATTAAATATAATAATTTTTGTATACGTGTATAGTGGTTTTTCTGTGTAAGTGAAAAAAGCTAATTTTATTTCGTGGCCACCTTTATTTGTGTTTCTTGGTTTTTTTCAGGTTCTACATTCTACGCAATTTTTCTTGTTGAAAAAAAAATTATAATTAGCAACGTACATTGAGTGTTGTAAAAACCATTAAACAATTTAAATCCTCTAAAACCATTTTGGTTTTTTAATAATTGTGTCGAGGAGTATGAAGTTACTTAAAAACAATAGTACCTATTTAGGTACCCCTCCACTAACTTTATTTAATTTATGTGATAAGAGTAAATTTTGATTATACAATATATCTTCTCTTAAATTTCTGAGCCCCCCGTTAAAAAGACCACGAACCGCCACTGGTTTGTACAAAGTTTAAACAAAAACAAAACCGATTGTTGATTTCCTCCTTCTAACTTTCTCTAATGAGACAACATACAAAAAATAAAAATAAACAAATTTATGAAATGATTGCATAACAAATCATCAACAAAAAGTGTTATAGGAAATTTTCACTTTGCACTGGAGATTTATTTATTTATTTATTTATAGATAGATACAAAAGAAAGTACATGTTACATATTAGGAAGCTTTGCCTGTCCAACTAGGAAAGTTTCCCGTTGCGTAAGATGTGTGATGTGTTGCGTAGATGCGCAAATAGTTTTTGTTGAGATGATTTATGCCAAGGTAAAAACCTTTTTTTTTGTAATGTAATAAAATATATGCATTTGTTTACACATAAAACGTCACTAAATGACCCAACACTGACTTTAACTTCTGTTTATGGAGTCCTATTACAAAGGGGCTATAATTTTGGACAATAATAGTTTTGGGGTGTAAAATAATCGGAATAAAAATCATTCATTTGCACATACTATTTTAAGTAATTTCATTTTATCTAACAGGTTTCTTATTTTCGACCGCAGTGAAGTATGTTGATGGTTGTTTCTTATTGTAATTAAGGTGAAACTGAGTGTTATTTCAATAAATCTATGCATGTTAAGAATGAGGCAGAATAGTAAAATTTTACCAAGTTTGCCTAATATTTCCACTTTACCCTCCCAAAACAATATTAAACATCGATATATGGAATCATATTATTAACCCATTAATTTCTGTTTCCAGACAGGCTCCGGCAAGACTTACACCATGGGCACAGCCTTCGACATGGAACTAATCAAGGAGCAGATGGGCATCATCCCTCGCGCCATCCAGGACCTATTTCACGGAATCGAGGAACGTGGCCGCACAAGCCGGGCTCAGGGGCTCATACCCCCCGAGTTCAAGGTTGTGGCGCAGTTTATGGAACTCTACAATGAGGATATCATTGACCTATTCGACCCCGCCAGAGACGCATATGGTTCAAAGGTAGATACAAGTATCTCATATCAAGAGTTAACTAATTAGTTAATTAGTTATGAATGGTTATTTTTTAAAAAAATCATGTTTAAATGTTTGTCATTCGTACAGTACTCTATATCACTTTTTATTTTGCTACTTTAACTTATATTGGCATATAGAACAATTCAAGTCATTACATACTATGTTCTGATTTTATAAAACATTTTTGTTGTGAATAATATTTATTTATTTATCCATGGGCGGTTTGTAGCTGTGTGGTTCATAGCACCGGGTCGCCAGTTCAATCCTCTACAAACTAGATACTCCATCATTACAGAAGCAACATTTTCAGGTTTTTAATATGGGAGTATTCAAATACTGTCAGATTATTCGTAATCTGGGCATGCTTTTCTTTTTGTATTATATGAAAAAAAAATTATCCTGACACTTTTATGGCCCATTCCTACCTCATCTGTTCTATTTATGATCTAATTCATAAAATCTCTGAAATAGATCAGTAAGAACATGCTTTCTACGCCATAGAACGCCGATAGAAATAGAAACCCAATGTTGAATCAACTTCAACTTTCGTTCTATTCTGTACATTCACATTAGCTATAAAATTAATGTGCCTTTCTAAAGTTAGTTTCCTTCACAAAGTGTATATATAGAGTTCATTTCAAAGTTCATACGATGCAAATATTCTCAAGAGATGGAGATCTCCATCATAACCCTTCATTTGTTCTCCAATTCTTGTGATTTCTGGTTATGCAAGCGCTTAACTAACCCACAGCAATAAATTAACCCAAAACCACCCACGTCATTTCAATGCCACTGATACCATTTCCAATGTGTTAAGTTTGCGGTAAAAAATGCAACCAGATCAAACACTTTGCAGACTGGCGGACGGGTGAAGATCCACGAGGACGCCAACGGGAGCATCAGGGTGTCGGGGGTGACCCTGAAGCCGGTTGGGAGTGCAGCCGAGGCCATGCAGTGCTTGCGGCTGGGGGCACTCTCCAGGACCACAGCAGCCACCGGCATGAATACGCACTCCAGTAGAAGTCACGCCGTGTTCACACTGCATGTGAAACAGCAGAGACTTGTGAGGGTTGAGGTATGTTAAATGATTCAACGTGTTAAAATGTTCTTCAAAATAATAAATAAACTAAAATGAAACAGTTCATTTTAAACTAATGCTTGAATGAAGTTTATAACATCGAGATGAGGGGAAAAACACCTTAATTATATAGAATATTATACTATAGTAAATTGATGGCTTTTCACTTTTCATACATACTCTCACTTACCTATGTTTTAAATGTACGGTCATAAACATACCTGTAGCTTGGTCGGTCTGAAACAAGTAAATGGAAGCTATGAAATTATTTACTTTGTGGTTGGACAGCGGTATGTATGTAATAACTATTTGTTGTTAATATACTCTCTTGAACTTAAGAGGGCTTGGCCTTTTTCGTAAAAAAAACTTAATTTCGAATTTGAGGCCAGAATGCCCAATTATGTAATTTAAAAAAAATCAGAATGTGCAGCAAATCATATGTATATGTATATCAGTAAAGTAGTGAAAATACATTTATTATTTAAATCAAATATTTCATTGTTTGTAGTCGACTTACCTTCTGAAATCAGATCTCAATGTAGTTACGTAAAAATGTTATGGTTTTAAGTACATAGTAACGCAAATTATGGTATCGATTTTTTAATGCTTTTAAATGTGTTACATTTCAGGATTTAGATTGTGATGGAGGTGGCAATGTGGACCCAACAACTGAGTTTGAGACCCTCACAGCCAAGTTCCATTTTGTTGACTTAGCCGGCTCTGAACGACTTAAAAGAACTGGTAAACTATATTCCTTTACTAACTTCATTTGCTTATTGTTACTCAGTGGTAAGATGTTATTACATCTTACTTACAAAATCATTTAGGACCAGTTGTTTCATAAAATTTCACGTTTTAATTTCCTTCAAATCGTCATTCACCGAAAAATTGGGTTGTTTCAACCTTCTTCAGAAGAAATTTCAACAAAAATTTCATAGAAATGTTTAAAAAAATGATAATGTTCTTTTTTTCATTTCAAATTTGACACGCAATCACGTCTTCCTTCATTTCAAACACGAAATGGGTTGTTTCAACTCCTTTCAACGTTTGATAAATTTGAAAATTTCACTCAGTGTTCCCCGCCGAATCACAATTTTGACGTCTGCGCATGCGCCTCCCATTGAACGCTAAACGTTAGAATTCGGATGATCACATTTAAAAAATTTCACATCACATTTCTATGTTATTTTTGTTGAAATTTCTTCTGACGGAAGTTGAAACAACCCAATTTTTCGGTGAATGACGATTTGAAGGAAATTCACATTTGAAATTTTCCGAAACAACTGGTCCTATGATATTTTCTTTGAAATTTCTTCTGACGGAGGTTGAAACAACTCAATTTTTCGGTGAATGACATTTTCAAGGAAATTCATACGTGAAATTTTCCGAAACAACTGGTCCTTAGTTTTATTACCATATGCGCAATAACAGTCACATTGTTTGGAATACATATTGCCGAATTCTGACAACTCCTCAAAACTTTATCAACAACTGGACACTTCCTTTTTTTGACTTATGTTTTGCACACATAAATCATTATTTCATTATTCTATTTCTATTGATGTTTTTTATTTATTATTTTAAAGTTGTATTTATTTGTGTTAATTGTACCTAAGTAAGATTCAGTACTTAAAAGAATTCATAATCTACACTTTCATAGATGGCGCTAATTATATTTTAGGAAAAAAACTCTTTTTCCAAGTTATGCTTTAAAATATTAGATGAATTATTTGGTTGCCTGGAATAAATTTTGTTCATATACAAAATCAATTCTTTCAAGAAAGGCATACAAATACAATATTGGATTGAATCGCCGATACTATCAATGGTTGTAGTATTTATAAATTTGATTTATTCTAGGTGCCACCGGTGATCGTGCCAAAGAGGGAATTTCAATTAATTGCGGCCTGTTAGCTTTAGGAAATGTGATATCGGCTCTGGGAGACAAGTCCAAAAGGGCTTCCCATGTGCCTTACAGGGACTCCAAACTCACCAGGCTTCTTCAGGATTCTCTCGGAGGTAATTCACTTTCCAATCTTTGAGTTCACACCACTCGCATGTTTGCAATTTTTACCGCAATACCACATCATCTTTTTACCGCAATCTTGTGAGTTTGAATGAAACACTAATAATAATGTATCTTTTTCAGGAAACAGTCAGACTGTGATGATAGCGTGCATTTCCCCCAGTGATCGAGACTTCATGGAAACATTGAACACATTAAAATATGCAAACCGAGCAAGGAATATTAAAAATAAAATTGTTGTTAACCAGGACAAGAGTTCGAGAACAATATCACTTCTTAGGCAAGAAATTGCACAACTGCAGTTGGAGCTTTTGGAATTCAAACAGGTAAGAAATATTCGTACATAGAAACTACACAATACATATTATATCTGAAACAAAATGGCTTACTGATAAAGGATTCTAAAAATTCCTTTGAACTGGGATGTTAGTCCATTTCTAGTTTTAGAAGATGGGTGTCTGTTTCGTTAATCTGTTTTGTTGTAATTTGCAGGGTAAAAGAATAGTATCAGAAAATGGCGAGGAAGGCATCAACGACATGTTCCACGAAAACACCGTTCTCTCCAGTGAACTTAACAATTTACGCACACGTGTTAAAGCCATGCAGGGAACCATAGATCAACTATCACAGAACAACAGCGAACTACTTGCTGAGAGAGCTGTCTCTTCCTGGATCAAATCCGAGGGCGAAAACGGCACAGAAAACGGAGTCACTGAAATGATTCAGAAATACCACAGAGAAATCGAAGATCTCAGAGCAAAGTTATTAGAAGCTAATACAATGTATGATCTGTTAAAGAAAAATAATATTGCTTCTGCTAGGCACAGTAATATGAGTAAGAGCTTGATTTTAAGCCCAGACGTGTCTCTCTTGAATACTTCGTCAACGGTTCTGAATAATGCTAAGAGAGAGTTGTACAAAGAGAAGGAACTGTTGGCGCGCTCCATGGGAGAGATGGAGTTTAACAGGAAGATGAGTCACAGCACCCTCGCCAGTGGGACAGAGATTGGGGAAAGGGAGGGGGCGGAGGGGATGAGCGGGGGTGAGAGCGGAGAGTCGGATGAATCGGATTCAGAAGACGATACTGATTCAGAAAATAAAGGTAAAAAGACAAATTAATTTAATAAACTTACTAAGTTGTTTGAAAATCGGCCCTCTTCAAAGATTCCCATTCATACCAAATCATTGGTCTTTTTTATCTCCAGTGGTGGCCCTTCTGGGAGTGGAACTGGCCTCCCTCAGCGGCGACATCGACACCAAGCAGCGGCTGATCGAAGAGTTGGAGCTGTCGCAGCGCAGACTGCACTCCATGCGGAGACACTACGAGGATAAGTTGATGGCCCTACACACGCAAATCAAGCTCACTCAGGAGGAACGAGATAAAGTCTTGGCCAGCTACGGTGAGATGTCTCTTATTACACTTGTTAATCATACTAAGCTATTATAATTTAATGTATAGGTTAATTAATCCTTAGGGTCCGACCAACTACAACAGCAGTGCAGTAAAATCACAACTATACCTACAGATACACTGCAATATGCGTATGTAGAGTTAGGTTTTAAAAAAAATTGATCACATTTCGCTACTGTCCATGAAAATTCCAAAGTAAAAACGGTGATTTTGTAGAAGCCTGTCAATTATTTCAAATAAATTTTTAAATATTATATTTAGGTTTAACAAAATATTACCCGGATTCTAGGGGTTAAGAAGTGGGCCTCGGAAATCGTTTTTACAAACGGCAAACAGTATTTTCATCGTCTTTTTTCTGTGGTTTCTCCACTAGAAGTTGTTTGGACAGCCTCTGTTGCGAGTTCAAATCTGGGTGCAGGCAAATAATACGTAAAAAAAAAAAGAAAATTTGGTTGTTTCACACATATCATTAAAATTGCACCTCATTCCATGGTAAAAGAAACTTTGCTAAAAATATTTCTGGAAATAGCTTTAGCTATTTTTCGTTGTTTGTTTTTGGGTTGTTATGCCGTGTTGTGCTACCTCCTTCTTTAGCCGACGTTTCGGACAGCGTTGCAGTGTCCATCATCAGGGCAGATCCGTCGAAAATGCTTTTGGCCGTGAAAATCTAAAAACGTAGCTTTAGCTATGTTTTATGACTAGATCTGAACAACGATATACTTGCCAACCTTCCTCTTCCACAACTCTTTCCTCTCCTAAGTTTCTTCAACTTCACCAAAGTCTCCAAATTGAGGATGTCGTATTCTCACTGCCTCGTGCTAGCCGGAACTACCCGAAAACTTCAGCCGTAGTCAACACCCCGACCTGTTCAAGATACCACACAGCAGGACAGATGTTCTTGCACAGTATAGTATGACATGAGGAATGGTGCTGTTGAATGAAATTTATTTTAAAACGGTGGCTATTTATAGTTACTCTTTAATAACTCAGGTACGGGACATACGTCATTCCTATGTCTACCTACGTTAAATTATCGTGAAAACAAGCTTATGTGTCCAAGCGGTTAAATAACTTAAAAACTTTTTTGTTTATCTGTACTTGCCTACCTATCTTCCCAATATTCAGCCGAAAGGCAGGCGGCGTTTTCTCCATACAAACATATTCTCCTTTTTCCTCTCCGAATTTTGACGCTAGTGCAAATATTTTACAATATAATATAGATGTTATGGGATTGATTATGGGAGTTAGGACCCCTTAGGTTTAAAGGCACCAACAGACGTTCAGTGTACAAATTTGAGATTGTATTTTTAAGAAGTAAAACATACATGCATAGAATATTTTCTTCTAATACAAGTTTGTGAAAAAATCTTTTAAAATCAGTCCGGTTTTGGAGGAGAAAACAAGGGAATACAAAACCTCGATTTTTACGATTTTATTTATAGTATAGTTTGATGTGCAGTTGTCCCTTTGGCTCAGTGTTTGGGGATGGGGACAGTGACAGCAACAGTCTTGAAAAATACCTATTATGCATTCAAAATTCTAGAGGCCCACGTGTCCTGTTAAGAACATTAAAATAAAAAAATTTGTTCTGTAAAACTAGTTTCACAGTGTGCCATACCAGTGAGTTCTACAGAACTTATTTACAATGTTGGTTTCTGATTTGCAGGCACCACCCAAACGGCCCAGCCCTCGGAAAAGGTGAAGCGAGTGAAGGACGAGTACGAGAGGAAGCTGGGTGACATGCAGCGCGAGATGAAGCGGCTGCAGGCGGCGCAGAAGGAGCACGCAAAGCTGTTGCGCGCGCAGGCCTCCTGCGACAACCAGATTCGCTCCATGAAGAACGAGCTTGCCGATATGAAGAGGAATAAGGTACTGCAAGTGTTCTGCCACTGAGAGCTCAATTGTAGCCCCTCTTTCCTTTACATTCATTGTTTGAGAGAGAGAATCAGCCATTTGCCTATTTGTAATACTTATGAGATTCAGGCTTAGTAAAGTGAATTTATTCTACATTACAAAATTAACTTTAACTTTTGAAGTTTTTACTTTTATATATAACTAACTGATACCCGGCGTGCACTGCAAAGCCAATTAAATAAATAAATTGTTTCTCCCTTCGTGTCATTTCCTATTCGTCCCCGTTCCCCCTCCGATTCCTCTTCCTCTTCCCCTCCCGTGTCCCCTCCCCCTCCCGCGTTCCCTTTTCAGCCTCCCGCGTTCCCCCTACCCTCCCCGCTCTCCCCTTTCTCGCGAACTACATAGCTAAAATCATCATCACGTCATTACACAAGATGGGATTTGACCTCTCAACCATTTTTTTCAATCCACGGTCCTTCCCATTTCTGCTGTATAATCATGTTTTATAGACTTTATAACACTTTCGAGATTTTAAGATAGGATGGTAGGGAAAATGTCAGAATATTCCACAAGGACTAGTCACAATCCTTCTTATCTGAATTGAATCATTCCAACAGGTTAAGTTGCTCAACAAGATGAAGGAAGAATCAGCCCGCCACAAGCAGACGGAGAGCATCCGCAACCGCGAGATCGCGCAGCTGCGCAAGGTGACGCGCAAGGATGCCAACACCATCAAGTCACTGGAGGCCGAGAAGCGCCTCAAGGAGCAGGTGCTGAAGAGGAAGCAGGAGGAGGTGACAGCCCTGAGGAAGGGAAACAGGCAGACTATGAGCAACAAGGTGGCTGGAAGGAGACCAGGTGATCTAGCTCTTTTATTAACATTTTAGTAAGAACATCTTGCAAATGTTTTTTCTGCTTTGGCAGTTAATTTTCAAAGTGCCACCACCATGATATGTATGGGTAAATTTTTTAAGACATGAGATTTAACTTTACCTTTTCACTAAGAACTTGTTCTGGAAAGGAAGTCAGTCAGTACCAGCTGTGAGCACCAAATTCGATCCGTCCGTCTGGCTAATTATCCACTCTATCTCTTAATGCTTTGCACCTGTAGAAATTATTCAAGAAACGTGCATATATGTATTATTTTTTATTATTACAAAAATTTCTACCCTTCAATTTATTTCAAATAGCTTGTTTGTCAATAGGAGCAGAGTGACAGCTCTATCATATATTTATAATTGGAAGTAGATAGAGAATTAGTTTGTAACCCCCAAAACGATTTTCTCATTCCAGAGAAAGCATTTTCACCAAAATCCGCAAAAAGCAAATGGCAGAACATTGAGAAGAACATCAGCAAGGTGGCCCTGAACAAGCAGGCCGTCGGGGACCTGGAGCGGGACATGGAGCGCCACCTGGTGGAAAGGGAGTTCCTGGGCAAGGAGATGGAGAGGCTGAAGCAGCGGAGAAACCAGGCGGTGATGAACCGATTCGATACCATTGACATTGATAACGAGCTGGACACTGTCAAGTCTAACATTGAGTATCTGCAGGATAGTATAGCCGAAACGCAGCATCAAATCATGCAAATGGAAGAAACAAAGGTAAATTGATTCAGATCTTTGATATACAACCGCTATTGATTCTAATTTGTAAGTTCTCTTGTCTCTAAATGATTCACAGTGAAAATACAACCCCAAAATTTTTACATTGCATGTTTACAGTTCACTTTTATTTTACATGTTCTCTTCCTCTCCAGTTTATTATTTTCAAGTTACACTATTTTCACAACATATTTTTTCTCTAACCCCCAACCAATCTCAAATGCCTTTTATTAACCTCAATATGTTTTCCCTCCATAAAATTTCTCTGTCAAAAAAATTATTTTCTTTGGTATATTACACTTTAAAAAAGGAACACATTCAAATATTAAGGAAAATGTAATAGGGAGGTACCTACCCCCTTTTCACATCATTGCCATATAAAATAAAATCTTAAAAATTTAATATGTAAGTACCTGCAAGTTTAGTCATTCAAGTTGTAAGATATGTAATTCATCTAAAATGGGCGCAACAAAAAACTTTGATAAATAATAACATTTTCTTTTTCAGGATACACCGGAGCAAGGTGACATCCAGATCCTGATAAACCAAATACAGGATCTGGGAGAGGCCCGATACATTCTGGACAAACTGTACAACCTCACCATTAACCAGATGTACGAAGCCACCCATAAGGAGATGCAGCTTAAGGACAGCCAGGCCAAGCTGCAAGAGGTTGATTACTTTGTCCTAACTTACATATGCATTATTTCGCCATACATTCTATTCCTTATTCTCACGCTTTTCAACAAAAAATAATTTTCAACATTTCGGCCCAACACACCCAAAAACAAATTGTATAGGTTCTTTTATGCATCAATTTGAAACACACACAATATATCTCTTATTATTTTTTGTTACATTGAATTCGTTATGTAGTATGTATCTTTTATTCCTTTTTTTATATTATTGTATCATTTATTTTGTTTCGTGTGGATTGTAAACAATCTTCGTACATTATTTTGTTTACTTTTTACAGATATTTTCGCTATCTTCACACCTCTTGCGTTAGAATTGTTTAGTCCCATTGTAAAACCTGATCATTTTATACTTTGTATTTTTATATATTATAATATATTTGTTTACTTTATTTTATTGTTGTTTTCACTCATTTTTACCAAAATTTATACAATTTGAATTAGAAATCACAAAACGTAAGTCTCTATAATACTTTGTGCACATATTTTTGTCAATAAAATAACCAGAGGTGTGGAGTTGTGCACTTTATTAACTTTTAATACTATTATATTTATAATATTATATATAATAGTTGATTTTGAAATATTTTCATGTATTCTTTAGCTTTTCTTTTTACATTTGTAGGTACCCATTATTCTTTTACGCTCTAATATATTTTTCAATTGCGTTTTTAATTATTTTTACAAGCTTTTAGTTTGATTTTCTGTGTTTATTTTGTAGATCAACTTAATAAGTTTTTTTCGAAAATTGTGATTTTTTTTATTTATTCTGCTTGGTATATTTATTGCTTGTGTGAGCAGCTGCCCGATGACACTGTCAAATGGAGGTTTAAACCAGGCTGGCAATCTATAGTAATTTTTTATTTATTTATAAGTACATGGTATACGGAAACTCTTTGTAAAAATGGGAAACATCTACATTATATTTAAGTCGGTTTTATGAATTTTTTAATTTGTTATTTTGTCGATTTTGCATTCAAAAATGAAAACAAAAATCATAAAAGTTATAAACTTCTATGTTTTGAGCTTTCGCTTTCGAGTAATCGAGTTCAAAGTTGAAATTTTTTGGGTCAAATATGAAGAAAAAAAATCAGTCAGCAAATCAGCTGTCTTTTAAAATGTGTCAAAGCATAGACCCAGCTTAAGTTTTTGACTGTTCTGTGATTTAAATTCACCAGTTTCCCGCTTACTATGAGTTTCCGGACACTGTCTATAATTAATTTTGTAATGACAATGCCTTTTAAAAAAAAAAAATTGATAAATGGTTTTATGTATGTTGTACAATTATTCTGTATTGTGTGATTTGATGTATTAATATTAATGGTAGATCCAGTCAGAGAGCGGGCACCAACAGACGGTGTTGAGACAAATGTTGGCAGAAAAGAACAACAGCGAGATGTTGGGCCTGATTCCCGCCTCCAGTTCGGGCTCTACCATTTGCTACAATAACAATGAGATCAGCTCCGGAACATCTACTCGATCCGTCTCCCCAGTTGACAGGTAATACATTTTTCAATTAAATGAAGACAATATTAGCAAAACTCTGAAACAGAAAAATCAGAAACAGATACGGTCACTTCTAGGACTCAAACCCAGGACGTATGCCTTTCCGGGGCGAAGCTCTACCAATTGAGCTGATGTGTCCCTATCTGATTCCGGTCATATTTAACTGTATCATAATTCGACTGAGAACTATAAACGTTAACTTCATTTTCTTAATGCATATTTTTATTGGCTGCTACCTTTAAGTATGATTGCAAGATTCAAACCCGAACTACATAAATGCTGTCTAGATAGTGTCTTGGATAAATTTATCAATTTTTTTATTTATTTAATATGCGACATCTATCGACTATTTTATTTAATATGCGACATCTATATGACGAAGGTCCTGGGTTCGAGTCCCAGATGTGACTGTATCTTTTTCAGATTTTTTGTTTTCAGATTTTCAATTGATTGTCTTCATTTAATTAAAATACTACAATTTGAGGTTTTATTCATTAACTTGTTGAAAGCCAGCATACAAAAAATATATTTTTTCAATACGACGCAAAATATTTGACGGTTCTCACCTTTCTTACGAATTCAATTTTTATAACATTTCTTTTGTGATATATTACAAAAATTACATCAAAATAATGTAGATAAAACGAACTTCCTAATAATCACTCAAATCTATGCTTTCCACAATGGATTTATATCAAACTTATATCAAATTTATATAAAACAATGAATAAATATTGACTTCGAATATGACAGCGTTCATATTATCAAGCGGCAGCCATTTTGTCCACCATCTTTGGTGCACGGCGGGTCTTTAGCAATTAATATGAATTATTCGGAGTGGCTAAATGCTATCCAGTAATTCGTAATGTCAAGAACGAGAATGGCCCAAGCGATTCTGACCTTGTTCAATTTACATAACACCTTTCGACTCCTAGGTCCCACACAAACCAATGAAATCGGTCATCTGTCTAAGAAAGAATTTCGAGATTCATCAATCTCATAAGGAATTCTTGATACTATGGGTATGTGTGATCCCACGGCTGCTCCACGACAATTACATATTAAAAATCTGTTTATTGAAAATGTTTTTTTTTTTTTTTTAACTTTACCTCTCGTAGGCCGCAGTCCCCCCGTCGGGTCCGGATTTTTGAAGCGATTTTGTCCCTTATGTATAAAGAAATTGTATGAAGAACAAGGTCGGAATCGCTTGCGCCAATATCTTTCTTGACATAAAAGTTAATTTGATTGATCTAGACCCTCTGAATATTTTTTAAAGTAATTATCTATGACATTCAGTTTTGTTTTTTTTCCCGCTTTACCAGCTTCAACTTTTTAAAGAAGTATAAATGTAATTAATTCTTCGAAAACACCTTTGAATTGTTGGTTTTCATGCAGGATGTATATTCAGGTTTGTGTAGAAACAATAAAATCAGTTCATATTCATGTAATTATATATTTTTTTATATTTGAACATTTTTTTTCCGCTAAATTTAGCTATTCTGGCAAAACTTGTAAGGATATTATTACGTAGAGAGAGAATAATTCAGTTATAAAAGTTCAGTTATTATACAAATAGAGACATACAATTACAAAAATCTACAATCAAAATACAGATAAATACAATTAGAAAAACAAAAACATCACAAATAAAAATACAAAATTATATATAAGCTCACTCAAGTAACACATATTACAATGAGAGGCAAGAGACATAAGAAACACGATAGGCAGGTATTGAGAGACAATTGACAAAATATAATAATTAATTAAACATATTTTTTAACAGCGCCAGAACTTTTTTTCTGAATTTGTACAAATTATTGACGAAAATATCTACTTCAGCACACTCTATCTTGTTATATAGTCGACACATCTAACTTAAATATTTTTAATCTAATTTTTGTAATGTTATCATTCCAGCTCCCTAGTGCAGCTCATGGCTCAGTACGCCAGGCAGCAGAACGGCAGCAACCAGTTTGAGGACCTGGTGGGTGTACCCTCCCTCCCCTCGCCCCCTGCGTCTGTCCCCGCCCCCGCTCCCATCCCCCCGCAGCGCTCCTCGCCCCAGGGGCAGGCCTTCGACAGGAACGCGGGGGGCCGCGGGTCCGTGCGGTTGCGTGAGATCGGTGTGTTTGGCAAGTCCGACAAGGACAAGGTCAGGGACCCCGTCATGACGCAGTCCATGGGTGGAGAGATTGAGACTTCGCCCCGGGGACAGCCTCTGGCCCGAGTGCCCAGCGCTCCGGGATCTCTCAAGTAAATATGATAGATGAATCTAATCATTTTTCTTCCACTGTTTCAATGGCATCGTGCACAATATGTTAATAGATTTCATATAATATTACCAAATGTATTATAATTAATTTTAATATCGAAATTATTATTTTTATAGATTAATTAAGTAACAGTCGTAATGTAAATTTCACATGAAACATTTAAATGGAATTACGTTAATTTGAAATCCACAGTATGTCAAAAATCTAATTTCGAATTGATGAATTCCCACATAATTAGAAATTTTCGCCAATATTATTCGCCAAAATGTCGAGTTTCGAAGTAAAATTATAATGTTACCTTCACAGCCAGCTTGTTTTTATTTATTTTATTTGTTTAGAGATTTATGAAATAATAATACGAAACCAACCACATGTGTACAAATTATATGGCTTTTTACCGGCAGTCAGATTCAGATTTACTGAAGGCTGGAAGTTTTGCCCTCTAGAAATTTCTAGAACAGTCCAGAACATTCGAGAGCATTCCACAAGATTCCGGAACATCCTGGAACATTCCAGGATGTTCCGGTGAAATGTTTGGGAGTAGTCTGGAATGTTCAAGAACATCCCGATCCCAGATCATTGTGGAACATTCCAGAACACTCTCGAATGTTGTGGAATGTTCTGAAACATTGTGGACCATTCGAAGCCTTTTTTTGCATGAATTGAATTTTTTCAAATTACGCAGACAAATTTTCATCCGCAGATCAAAATAAATATTTCTGGTTATTTTTTGGCAAACATTTCAAATGGCGAGTTTTTCTAACTGTCGTGGTTCGAATTAACGGAGTTCTACTGTATTAACGTTAACATAAAATTGCACTTAATTTGTTTGTGCACCATGTCATTGACTTCTTATGTACTAACCTCGTATTTATTCACCAACTTAGCTATAAACATTTTCTTCTCAAATCATCAAATACTTCAATGTTTTAACCCTTTTTATATCAATCAAAAGCAATACTAATACCTAGACACAAAATTCATGATCATTTCCATTGCTTTGTATTTTACTTTTTTTAAGTAATTGCATTATTAAAAATGCTTTTGTTCAAAACTATATATTTTTAGAAATGCTTTTCTAAATACTAGCCCCTCTGTACATGTTGATAGATATTGTTGTGTACCTATTTGTTAAATAAGTATTTATATTAATAACAGAACCTCCTAGTATTATGATGCTTTATGCTAACTGCTCTAGATTGGATTTATAAGAAAAATCTAAATATTTAAGGTTAAATTTTAAATTTCATACTTTGAAATGATAAATTAGCACCTTTTTGTCTTCCGCGTATGTGAAGCAAGCACATACGTGAACAACGCATGTATGTGAATCTGCACGTACGTGAATCAATGCACGTATCGGCACGCATTCCTGTAGCACTTGTTTGTTTTGTGTGTGTGAGCAGAGGGCTGATGCCGCAGCGCAGCTTGTCGACGGTGGGGAACACGGACGACATGACGCGGCCTTCGCCGTTCCTCCCGCGCAAGACGTATTATAACATTAACAGTTCCGACATTCCGTCGCTCATTTCGCCGCGCTCGGCTCGGCGGACGTTCCCCGATCGCCCGGGCGGCTTCACCATGCAACATCCGCTCATCGGGAAACCCGGATCCATGTGAGTACTTTAACATTCATACCCCAAAACCCAACAACAAACCCATACTATACTCTTTTACATGCCATATCATAAATTCCTTTCAACCTTATCTACACGGCTCTCTTATATGTGATCTATCTGCATACCCGAATGTCGCATATGTGATCCGTGAACTTTAAAAACTACTCAAAACACATATTACAATTATCGAAACACGAGATAGATTGCATTGTAAAAGGTTAATTAAATTTCCCAAAAATAAGTTAAATGCATTTTAGTGGATTATAACTCGACAGTTTGTTATTTTGTTGTGCACTGTGTAAAATAATTCCTATACTTTATTTTACTCTTTTCCGTTTTTATTTGGCATTCTTTTATGCAATATCCAGAAAATTCGAAATTTGTAATGAGTATTGCGAATTTTTTCTTAAATTTCTAATCCCAAGTTACAGGTTTAGATACACTCGTAAGATTTGCTTCTATTGAGTAACAGATCTGTAAGATTACCTACATTAAAATGGCCCTTCAATATCATTACTCAAACTTTCCATGAACCTCAAATATTTCTTTGATCTACAGGCTATACTTATTTACCTTGTCAACATCGAGAATAATTATACCCCCAATTGAAAATTTAGGTCATAATTTTCAGTATCCCATAAACAACACACTTGAGATTTTCATAGCAATCACTTGTATCTAATTTACACACAAGAGAATATGAGACTGATTTTTTTAATATCTACCTTAGACTGACAAAGAAAATAATATTCGTACTTGAATGAATACTACGCACCATGATGGGCACAATCAAAACATTCTAATAAATTGTCAAATGATGTTTCTAATTAATCAGTAATTTTAGTTGTTGTTGATAAATTGGCTTCAAAAATGTCATTCAATCGTTCCAACCCACTTACTAAGTGAACTAAAAAAATTATTAGGAAGGATGAGACAAACAATCATTCTAAAGATATGATTTGAGATTTTCACAGCCGAAAGTATTATTGTGATTTATTTTTGGGGTGTTATGCAGTTTTGCGCTACCTCCTTCTTTGGCCAACGTTTCATACAGCATGCAGTGTCCGTCATCAGTGCAGATGTGTAATTGAATTGTGGAAAGAGTGTGTTTTTGGATGTAGATGCGGTACCATGTGAAGCAATTAAAATTCACAAAAATCCCATTAATATTAATAGTTCTTGATATCCGGTAATTGATGGCTACACCAAAACTAAATGCAAAAGTCCATTTAAAATTATAGTGTAATACCAGCTTGTGGAGGATTCGAGCTGGCAACATAATATCGCATCTACGTATATAAACACACTATTCTCACAATTCAATTACACATCTGCTCTGATGATGGACTGCGATGCTGTCTGAAATATTGGTTAAAGAAAAAGGTAGCGCAACATGGCATAATACACCAAAAATAAATCATGATAAATCTCTTGATATCTTGATTATTATTACACACCACATTTAATTTTTACAGCCATCTAAAACAATGTTACAAAATATTAGGGCATGCATTTTACAATATTATGCCTTCCAATGCACTACACTTATATCTGTATAGTTTTACACCTTTTTTCTTGCCCGATGCACCGTAGATTTGTAAATAAATAAGAAGTACCCACTAAATTTACAATGAAAATCGAGGATGTGCCGAAAATCTTAAACTTTGATGAAAAAAATTGGTTAAAATTTTATAATATTTTTTTTACCGCTTTTCAATGAAGATGCTTTCTTGTATTTGCATGTGTGTATAATTTTGAGTGCATGATCTGTATGTGTGCCTTTGATATATTTTTATTATCTTTATACTTAAATTATCTTTTCATTATTCAAATTTTTAAAAATAAATAATATTTGTTGATTCACTGATTTATTTATTTAAATTCGGTGGTGAAAATGTTATAAATAAGTAGCTTTACTTGGGTAAAAACAACATTTATTGCATTTTATGTGCAAAAATACACAGAAAGGTCATAGGTCATCATACCTCAGCAAGTTGTGCAGAGTCGCTGGAGTTTATTTTGTAAATCCATTTTTACGTTACAAAAGGAGCTAAGCCAGATAGTTTCCTAAAAACTATGGCTTTTGACTGTAAATCGAGCCATATACTTTTTTATAATATTATTTAAACCAGTAAGTTACTATATTTCAGCGCCCTTGAGGTGTTTTCTCACAAAATCAGCGCTCGACAAATTATCCAATTATTATTATTATTATTATAATACTTGTTGATTTTTACAAATAACAGAAATTGAAATAGAGAGAAAGAAATTGTATTTATGGAAGTTAATATGATAAAAGAGACATGAAAGAATATACTTTAAACACATGATAATACAAATATGTTATGTAGGATATTCATTTTTTGCCTGGAAGTGGTGGGTTGTGGATCATACCAAAACTCCTGAACGTTTGAATAAAATTCGTCACCCGATTATTAGTTTGTTTAACCGTTTGAGTGCCAAAAAATGCATACAGTTTCTTGTAAAATGCCACCAAAAAAACATCATTTTTTATGAAACTATATATTTTTTTAAAACCCCATAAATTCTTTGAATTTTCATGAATTTTGATGATTTTTTCGGTGTTTTATTAAAGAATGTCGAAATATTTGAAATAAAACGCTTGTATAAATGAATACAGTATTTTATTTAGAAAAAAAGAAAGACAAAAATGAAAAACAAAAGAAAATCAACAACTGTGCTTTCCTGCACACGCCGTGTGGACACCCTTCTTACAATACGCACAAATAGTCGTTGATCTACGCAGCCCAGCACCATCTGCTATGCCATGACCGCTATGAAAGCCTCCAATTCCAATACAGACACCGGTTTCCAAGCCTTTGCACGTGATTTGTTTCGTAAAGTGTCAGAAGAGTTTTCAAGAAATTGTTGGGCATATTTGTTGGTTTCATTTTTTATCGTTGTTAACAGAATGACATTAAAAAATAAATCAAAATATGATATAGGTTTGGAATCACGCGGAGGAGGATCCCGAAGTCCAGGCGTTTCGAAAAAATGAGAATTTTCGGTAGAAAAATTGGTTCCGGGAGGTACATTTGTAAATGAGTAATTTCTGGTGTTACTCTCCATTTCTTGGTCACGATCAGAAGAATTACTGGAAATTCGCATCCTGCGGTTGGGAAACACGGATATGACATCACTGACATCACTCTCACCAGAGCTACTCTTACTCGAACTTGAATTAGAGGAGTGGAAATCGTCGCTCCCGCTGTCAGACATTTCAGAGGACGCGCTCGACATTATGTTTTTTCAATTAACTAAAATAAAAAAATAATAAATGAATCTGAAATTTAAACGGTTTACTACGATCTTACAACTATTAAGATAATATTAGAATAATATTTACCAACGCCGCAGCACCACACCCGACGTACGCGCGAATCAGAGCACGACTGACGCAATCGACGAAAATCGACGATCGGCAATCTTCGTTAAAACACGAATCGACGAAAATCGACGATCGGCAATCAAACGGTTAATATCTACTTTTTGATAAAATTGAGAAAATGTTAAAAACCAACTCATCAAACATGGATTTAGCTATATATATTAGTTTAGATTCTTTCAAAATGCGTGTTATTTAGAAAAAAGATAAACAAAAATACAGGCAGTATCCCAAATATTTTTAGCATTATTACTATTGGTATGTTCTGCATCCGAATATTGAACACAGGAAGGCATTTTTCAAACTTTCAATGTTTTGTTCAGTATCCATAATTCTCTTTAACTATTGTTTTACTAGTAAGCCATCTTATCAAGAATAGATCTGTCTCAAAATTTAAAAATCAAATCTCAGAAAACTGAAAAACATTTGCAATTTTTGAAGTGAATTAAAATAAAGGAGAATTGTACATCAGAAATCAATTTTGTATTTAAAAATGTGTAAATTGCTTTCGTTTGATGGTGAAAACTTGTTTAATCTTCTAATGGCTTATAATCTTCTACTGAACAAATCAAAAATCGGGTGACCAATTGTAAACTATGGTTCTTTTACCGCGGTGGAATGAAACAAAACTACATTTCTTAGAAAGTGAATTTTTGGTTTTAGATTTTTAATGACCTTCTGCCTTTTTGTAATCAATATTATATTTTATTGATACATTCCTCAATGTTACTAACAACCTATTTTAAGGTTATGTTACTTTTAATTAAAAAAAATTGAATGTACAGAATTTGATATGAAACAGTGGGTAATGTTATTTGGTTAAAGATTAATGAAAATATAGAGTGTGTGGCCGTGCGCATGGTTGGATTTATTGTTCGCTTGAATTAGGATGTAATCAGCTTGCTGCTTTCTGGCTTATGAAAAGATCGCCGAGGGAATTGTCTATTGGATAGAGAGATATTCAACACATTTTTTTTTCTATTTTCAGTCTCTTAACAGAATTATCCATTACGGAGGACAAAGATTAACTGCACAGCCGAATGTATTTAGTTAGACGCTTCCTTAGTTCTGCAATAGCTCTCACCTTCCCTGCTTACTCTGTCTTGTAAATTGTATAGGATTACGTGTTTATTCCATAGAATCACAAAACAAACATATGTGCCAAATATGTTGTGACTTATGTACATTTTAAAAAATTAACTGAAAAATTATTTATGACATAGAGTTATATTTGTAATAATTTTCACATTTTAGTTTTTGTACGCTGTAATATTTATTTTAAGCATGGATTAATCATTTTACAGTTAGGGAATGCCTTAATTATTTTAAAGTCACAAATCTAAGTGTAATTATGATTTTATTTAATAAATTTCTAAAAATTTCAATGTGGACATGTTTTATTTAAAGTTGTAATAAGTGCCTGATTTTCATAAGTGCAAGTGGAAGAATATCACACAGTAAAAAATTAATCAACCTTTGCTACTAAACTTCCAATGTTTCTAACAAACTAACAATAAATAGTAGCCTTAAATATTGTGAAAACAATTGTTACTAATAAGTGTAACTGCTTCTAATTGTAATAACACAACTCTGCATGAATTAAACAAGGCACAAGTATTTTACACTTTCAACAATGTAAGAATGACATACATACAAACAAATGATGAAATTACACACCTAATCTTTCTTTGGAAAAAAACACTTCGATAATAATGGTATGACGTGGCTTACTGCGTAACATTTCAAGTTGTATTTTTGGTGATGCGTGTACTGACATTTAAAAATATTTTATTGGTATTCCGAAACAATTTTCTCTGACATTCAAAAATATTCATTATTGATTTTAAAATTTTGTTGAATAATGTACCTATATATTATTATTGTGTGATTAATGTTAGCCTTATACGACGCTATACCTACACTAAATGCGTTATTGGGCGTGGCCTATATCACCATATTGCCTGCCAGATATTTGAAAATGATACTACTCCTTTCAGATTAATTGGTAAGCTGCCATTGTCACCCGGCTGTCAGTTTTCAAGGTGACAAATCCCATAAAAAGAAATGATAATATACCGTGCTCTCTCCCTCCCCCTCCACACTTCCTATGCTAGGGGGTGAGGAAAAGATTATAGCTGCCGTGTGATTAGAACATAATATAATCTAAATAGGCCACACCCAAATACCGCATCGTGTGAGGCTAGCATAAAGCAAACGGTCAATTCTCTAATGATAAAATCATCAGTGGGTAAAAAACTAGCGACTTTTTGCTGCAAGCTAACCAGAATCAGGCAAGGAAAAGACAAGAATCGTAGCATGTTATTCCTAAACTTATATTAGAATGAAAGTTCTTTCTCACTCAGATATTAAATGAAAAGTAAAGAAAACCCATTGCCATTGCCAGGAATGTTAGCTTATTTAGTGTGGTATTTTAAAATAAACTATAAAAGATACATCAATCAAAAGCATAGGTTTATTAACATTATTTTAATATGTACAACATTATCCTACTCAAAGTCTAATAATTAATAATGCAGCATTTGCATGATTTCTTATCTGGTGAATGTTCGGGAATAATTAAAATCTGAAATACAATCAACAAATATCAAAAAGTGGGAACATTCAGTGTTTCAAATACAATGATCAAATGACAAATTACAACAACCAATGTTTCTAATCATAAAATGCAACTTTTCATATTTCAAATACAATCATCAAATCACAAATGGTAACATTCATTGTTTCAAATACCATCAACAAATCACAAATGGTAACATTCAGTGTTTCAAATATGATCCACAAATCACAAATGGTAACATTCAGTGTTAACGTGATCAACAATTCACAAATGGTAACATTCAAACACTATCAACAAATCACAAATGGTAATTTTCAATGTTTTAAACTCGATCAACAAATCACAATAGGGAATAAATCATCAGATCTCTAAAAGGGACTACATATATACACTTTTCAAAAGCAATCTACAATATGTGAAGGGTCTGTTGTATCGCAGAAATTCACAACAATGACAAAGTCATCAAATGGCCATTCAGCCATTTGGTTTTTTTGACAGTTGAAAGGTTCCTGTTAAATGCTTATTTTAAGTCCATTTCAGCTTTTGAACAAATTGTGATCAGCAAAAGAGGACAACTATCATGTGTTAAGTTTGTCAGCTTATTAAAATTTAATAGAAAGCTGAAACACATCTAGAATCAGCCGGCGTTAGAGGGGGACCTTACAAATGTAAAAAAAATCAAAAACCAAATGTTGCTGAATGATTGAAAACAACTGGCTAATCTAATAAATCACAGAGGAGGACAATCTGCATTTCAAATACATTTAATAAATTATTTTACTTTTCAAATTCAAACAAATGTACAAAAAATTTAACACTAAATGAAAAAATAATAAATAAACGCATATATCCTGCATTACAATTCCTGTTCACCGGTATTCACAAATCTTCAAATACCAAACCTAGTTATATTAAAAACCATATTGTCTGTCAATATATAACTACATAATATGTGCTAGATTACTATAAAATTTTAGATATTAATAATGTCCTTTTAACGATATTATATTATGTATTTCAATATTATCTGATTTATATTTTAATTAGATAAAATTTTGCTTTCTTCTATTAGCCATAATTGTTTATTAAAACTTTAATACATTTGATATTATCTTATTGTTGACTTGAATTTTTGCTTTAGATTTATTGCATACTTTGTTGTATTTTTGTTGTTGAAGTAAAATCCTATTAATAATTATCACTTTTTCTTTATCTATGATTTTTTATTTATTTAGCAATTTCTACATTTTATCATCCTCCGATATTTCAATATTTATAAGAATAATATTTACATAAAAAAATCATCAAGTTCCATAAAAAAAATTTCAAGTCTTTGTTTTTCTTCATACTTTTGAGCAAAAAATATTATTTTTATAATGATTTATTTATCTATGACATTCAAGAGCCAAGCAAATTTACTATAGTTCTATTTATTTAATTAATTATTGTGGAAAAAAGCACTTTCGCAATCATAATAAATAATAACCAACAAAATTAAGTCAATCATTAGATTGGTTACATTTTTCATTAATTCATTATTTATTCTCTTTCACAAATCTCTACCATTTCACTTTCATTAATGACAATAATGTGGTTTTAAAGAAAACTCATTTTCAATCCTAATTTTGAATTTAGAACCTGACTAATTACGAATTAAGAATGTGACTACTTTTAATTTATTCAAACATTGGAGAGCAATAACAGTTTTCATTTTATCTCTTCTTTCTAAATATAATTATTATAAGGGTTCCTACCTCCGTTTGAATAAAAATTCTCCAAGTTGTCTTTGCTAGTATAAAATCAGATGTTAATGGCGCCACTGTCGCTTTTTACCTTGGACAGAGGTAGTTACCTGCTTTTCTATATTTTTTATCTATGGCCTCCTAGCAAAGTGTTCTAAATTCAAATCCTTGGTTCTTGAAGTGTCTTGTGTGCGTTGGCCGCCTAACCCGCCCGAGCTTCCCACTAATAACGCTTGCTGCCCACTAACCAATCAGGGAGGCCGGCCTGGACTCTGCCACGCCCCCTGGCTCCCCGCCAGCCAATCGCAGGGCGGGCCACAGGGATGACAATGTGTTCAGCCGGCTGGCGGGCAACACGGTGCAGCCGGACCATCTGGTCGGAGGGGTCATCAAGGAATTTGTGAACAAGGTGATTATTCTACTACAAAACTTTATTCATTTATTTTTTTAATTAATCTGCTTTGAAAACTGCACACAGTAAGCCCTGAAGAAAATTATTTTCCTTACTGTCTTTGTTATTTTTGGAGATCTGTGTGAAGGGTATTGTTGAAGAAAAGGAGTGAACTTTAAATTTAATTATGAAGTTAATGTATTCATTGTGTCTACTGAAAACAAATCATCTGTAGAGAAGTACATCTAGCATTGCAGGCTATCATTATCAAACCCAAAATTCTCCGTTATCAGAGAATGTGCAAATTTTACTTAACCTCTTGAATGTAGGATGTCATTTGGCCACATGATGGTCGTTCTCCATTAAAAATTAATTTCAAAGCATTCCGAGAAGGTACATTACTGAAATTAAAAGCAACATCTGGAGTGATATTGGTGCAAGCGATTCTGACCTTGTCCTCGTAGAGTTTCTTTATACATAAGGATGCATATTTTTTTTTTAAATTGTCCCGGACGCCGGCGTCTGAACCACAGACGATAGGTTAAGGCGATGCACCACGTAGTGTGAAATTCAGGATCAAACCTCTATCAATAACACACCTTAAGTAGATGGCGATAAGGTTTAAATTCCGCCGTCTGATTTATCCAAAAAAAAATATCGCCAAAAAGCAGGTTTATTTTGCAAAGTTCAGGCACAAATATTTATATGTTTTACAATCATTTTCTAAAGAATTTAATTTTCCACATTATTCGATAAAATCATAACCGAAAATAGGTTCACAAGTAGGAGATTTTGAACTTTACGGGGGTTTTTACAGGCCTGATACTTAATTTTTTTGTGGGTTTATAAAAAAACTAATTAAAATAAATTTGATTATTTCAAAGGCAAATGTGTTTTCTACATGCAGTTTTTAATTAAACCTTCTAAAATATTTTTAGGCAATCTAATTTTCAAACCAAAAACACATGATTTTGAATTATTGAGTAGTGCTTCAACTTAAGGAGATAATTTTTGCCTGGTGGAAGTTAATTTGTTGAAATTTTACTTTATATCTAGTAGTAAAATTTAGAAGGATAATAAATCTGTTTGTCATCAGAGTCAATCGGTAGACCGAGCCCTCCTGCATTGCACCCACATTGCGGAAGGCCACAACAGTGCAGTCCTTTCTCTGCATGCCACCGAGGAGCTCCTCTTCAGTGCTGCTGCCGGTACGTTTCCTTTATGATTATATTAATAATTTACCAGAATGTCAGAAAACAATCTATTCTGATGACTAAACCAAAATATTTTTAAGTAATAGAGAAAATCTAATTATGAAGAGGTAACCCCGAGTGTAATAATAAAAGTGCTCTAATCAAATTTAAAGGAAAAAAACGAGTACCTGACTGACCAACACACCTATGCTATTAGGATGAAAACCTCAAATCTACTGAACATCCCAAAATTAAACACATCATAAGCCACCACATACGCAAAAATCCTTTTTTTATTATTTTTACTGTGTATTTGGTGGTAACACATCGTTTGGCAAAATATCATAACCTAGAAAAATCGTTTGATCTCTGTTATTACGATTAATGTACATGTCTTATCCCCACTTGGGTTAAAATTGCTTAGTTGCAATACGTCATAAGCGACATTATGTACGATACGACAAATTACATTAAAGTTTTCTTTAGATTTTGGCCGGAAGCCGGAAGTTTATGCTGTTTTTATGCTCTCCTATAAAATTGGTATTTTGTGGCCTATGACGTATTAAGTTTGTGTGAATGATAAATTCTATGTTATATAATTATATAATGCCCTTCCAAATAAAATTAAAAACACCAATAAGTTTAAAAATGACATCAAAAACGGCTAAATAAACATGAAGATGAGGAAATCATTAAAATTATGAAGTATCACTAACACAGCCTACAGTCAACAAACATGACGATGAAGATATTAACCGTTTGAGTGCCAAAAAATGCATACAGTTTCTTGTAAAATGCCACCAAAAAAACATCATTTTTTATGAAACTATATATTTTTTTAAAACCCCATAAATTCTTTGAATTTTCATGAATTTTGATGATTTTTTCGGTGTTTTATTAAAGAATGTCGAAATATTTGAAATAAAACGCTTGTATAAATGAATACAGTATTTTATTTAGAAAAAAAGAAAGACAAAAATGAAAAACAAAAGAAAATCAACAACTGTGCTTTCCTGCACACGCCGTGTGGACACCCTTCTTACAATACGCACAAATAGTCGTTGATCTACGCAGCCCAGCACCATCTTTATTACTACAGACCACACAGCGACGTAAATTCTTTCCTGGAAGCTTCTGCAGTTTGGATTTATGGAATGAAATTGTTGAAGAAATTTCAGCTTTTTTTTTTGTAGGTAACCATTCCCTTTCAATCGATTCAATTATTTTTGATGTGAACTCGTGTCTTGAAATTTTTTTGCCTTCATTATTGATTGAATATATTATATATGCGTTTAAAACCATTCTTCCAAAAATGTTAAATGTTACCTTTTTCCAATATTTCAATGTTCTTCTTTCATCTAAATATACATACAACATTTTATCAGACTCATCTATTCCGCCCATGTATTTATTGTACTCATGAATCATCTGTGGTTTTTCTGTTTGCGTTTCGTATGAACCCCTATATTTTTTCACTGTGACGCCACTCGTATTACTATTTGTAGAAATTAGGATGACCGGGTGTTTTTTGGTTTTTTTATCTCGATATGAACAGAGAAGAATGTCGTCACTTTTATAATAATTGGGTTTTCCAACTTGAGACACTTGTGCCTCACGTGGTATATATTTCCTGTTTCGACGGATGGTTCCTGTAATATACGTAATTCTTTCCAATAAAGTCTTAGCCAGTTGAATGCTTGTAAAAAAATTGTCAACAAAAATATGATAACCTTTGTCCAGGTAGTTACCAATTTTTAACAGATTCATTACTACAACATGGCCAAGGCCAAATTTTTTTGTATCATCCTTGTCTTGCTCTAATTTTGCTCCTCGGTAACAAAAAAATGCCAAGCAATAATGGGTTATGGAGTCGCATAACATCCAAAACTTTATTCCCCATCTGTGGTGTTTTTTGTTGGGGAGATATTGTTTGATTTTTGAGTGGCAATGAGTCCCTACCAATGACTCATCAATAGAGAGCTGGCGATTAGGGATATAATGGCGTCGGAAAACTTCATTGGCATGGACAACTATCATATTGAATTTTGCACAGGGGTCGTAGTCTGGATGATTGGATGGAGCCAAGGTGGAATTATCAATTAGATGAAAAAATTTCAAAATTATCTGAAATCGGTTTCTTGAGAACATTTGTTTGAACCATGGTATGCCCCTCGAATCTGTACTCCAGTAGGAAACAATTGACGGTCGTCGTGTAATACCCATTTCAAGTATGACCGCTATGAAAGCCTTCAATTCCAATACAGACACCGGTTTCCAAGCCTTTGCACGTGATTTGTTTCGTAAAGTGTCAGAAGAGTTTTCAAGAAATTGTTGGGCATATTTGTTGGTTTCATTTTTTATCGTTGTTAACAGAATGACATTAAAAAATAAATCAAAATATGATATAGGTTTGGAATCACGCGGAGGAGGATCCCGAAGTCCAGGCGTTTCGAAAAAATGAGAATTTTCGGTAGAAAAATTGGTTCCGGGAGGTACATTTGTAAATGAGTAATTTCTGGTGTTACTCTCCATTTCTTGGTCACGATCAGAAGAATTACTGGAAATTCGCATCCTGCGGTTGGGAAACACGGATATGACATCACTGACATCACTCTCACCAGAGCTACTCTTACTCGAACTTGAATTAGAGGAGTGGAAATCGTCGCTCCCGCTGTCAGACATTTCAGAGGACGCGCTCGACATTATGTTTTTTCAATTAACTAAAATAAAAAAATAATAAATGAATCTGAAATTTAAACGGTTTACTACGATCTTACAACTATTAAGATAATATTAGAATAATATTTACCAACGCCGCAGCACCACACCCGACGTACGCGCGAATCAGAGCACGACTGACGCAATCGACGAAAATCGACGATCGGCAATCTTCGTTAAAACACGAATCGACGAAAATCGACGATCGGCAATCAAACGGTTAATAAAGTCAACAAATATGAAGATGAGGAAATCATGATGTAACACCAATACAATCCTCAGTCCGCTTTCGATAATAATTTTTTAAATAGTCATTGATAATAAATAAAAATATCCATAGATGTCTATATAATAACTTTTTGTCTGTACAGATCGCACAGTGAAGGTTTGGGACCTGACAACAGGTGCCGTGCAGCATACCCTGGTGGGGCACCCCAACAACGTGGTGGCGGTGCGCTACGACCCCATCACACGCCTCGTGTTCTCCGTGTCGGGGGCCTATGTGCGTGTGTGGGACCTACGGGCCTCGCCTGTGCGGGCCATTCGCACTCTGTGGTGAGAATATACCACCATTATATCATAATATGCAACAAATAGGGAAAATACATCATTCTCTCTCACATATTATTATTATTATTAATAAGAAAAAGGTTTTACCATCACTGCATCACTGCAGTCAGCGGCTTCTATAGGGTATTCTACAGAGTAATTCGCGAGTAGACTGTTATTAAACAGGGTGTCCGGGGGTAAAGTGCAGTAACTTCGGGAGGTTATTCTACATGATGGTAGGTGTAAAAAAGATTAATAACTTTTCCAAAATTCCTACTTTTTTTCCCATACAAAAAGACGAACCTATTAAAAATCCTCAGTTTAAGGTACAAACTTGTCCTATCAATTTGCTGTGAGTCAGTCTGGCGCGATAGTGGCGACGTTGGATGGTTGTGATTGACCCGCTTCATAACAACAGAAAATAATAGTGCTGGCTGTACTAATTTTATCTTTTTATCAAATAAGTACCTTTAAAAGTTGGAATTTCGAAAAAGTTATTTATCTTTTTTACTTATACTATCATGTAGAATCACCTCCCGAAGTTAATGCACTTTACCCCCGGACACCCTGTATAAGTATGCAGGTATCTTGTTTCATTTTGGCAAAATTGAATCTCAATTTAGGCGAGAAAATCCACAACTCTACTGACCTGTAAAATGACAAATTCATTCTATACGATGTCATATCTGACACTCCATAGATTTTGTGCATTTCGGTGGGCTCTGAAAAATTAAAAGTTTGTTAATTATTATTAATACAATTTGGGAGGCGGGTATGGGTACCGCCGCCCCGGGAACCATTTATTGGACAACCAACACCTCTGCCACAGGTCACCCCAAGTGGTTCGCTACATTTGGTGACTTTGCAGGGTTCATGGGGTTAAGTTTGTCCAGGACTTGGCTGCGGATGCGTCTGCCCACCAACTGCGTGGCTGGCCGGATCGGGAGAGACTGTTTGAGGGAGACCTGTTGATCTCTCCAGCTGGACTCTCTCGACCCATCGCCTTTCACCACAGTGGGGTGGATGGCTTCACACGTCCATCACTCCTGGACATATTGATCCCCAGATTCCTACCCATTCCTCAAACCATTTTCCTTCCCAGGACTTCCTCTCCTTCCTTTCCCTTAAAAGACCCTCCACACAGCATCTTTAAAGATGACATAGGCCCTGAGGGAATTTTTTCCCCAGGGCCTCCTGTGTGGAGCTAATGTAAAAAAATGAATAAATAACTATGAAAACTTTACAAATAAAAAAATAAAAAATACCGGTATTTAAATTAGATAAATTTTTAGGTCACTCAAGTAGACAAAACATTCAGGAGGTATTTTGATTTTATTCACACAAAAAAATTACATGATGACTTGCAGTTTTCAAATTCTACCCAGATAAACACCGGCGGTATTTTTGAGGGAACTGCTTGTCCCACTTGAGAATTAGAAAGAAAGAAGATATATGGAATCCTACTGTATTTATAAAACAATGGGTTTAAAAAATACTAATACCACAACAAACCAACTGACAGTATGTTTACAATAATTGGAGCGCATAATAACACTCTTCAATACTGACTGAGCGAGAACTGCTTGATCATAAAGCAAGTACTTAACAGAAATGACAGCAGGGTTTAGTCAAGCTCCAAACCTAATGCCCTTGAGTTTTTATCCTAGAGAGGGCAATGGTAGTTATTTTTTGAGCATATTGCTTTTAATAAAAGTTAAGATAAAATATAATTCAGGTGTCTCTTCATATTTCCTGCAGCTATTGGTGCCCTCCACCAACAACAGCTGCCAATGTCTCCTGAGGTGACAGTGTCCTGTTAATAGTTCATCTCTATGTCAATGTTCAGCTTCTAATACAATGTGTTTGTTATTGATAGTTCCTCGGGCAGTACGCAAAGCAGCATAGTGCCGCTGGCCGCCGTGTCTCGCTCCGTGCACCTGCCCGCCGGGGAATCTCAGATCTACGATATAATGCTAAACAAGCAGGGCAGCACCCTCTACACCACTTCCAATGATAAAGTCCGCATTTGGGATCTCAGAATGTAAGTTAAACTTTATTTCATTTTTATTGGAATAACTCTTGTTATAATAACTCCCATCAATGTAATAAATCTTTGAAGAAGAAAATAATACTAATAAATCTAAATGCATCCGGACAAATGCCTTAACTCGGCCATTGAGATCTCATATTTTTAAGTCATTTTTGTCGATTTCGTTTTTCAAATTCAGAATTAACAATATTATCTTTTGACAAATTTTTCCTGCTATCTTTTTAAATGATCACAAATTTCTAAAGAATTGGTTTGTAACCTAGAGAGTGCCTCGGATAACCACATCCGATTTTATTTATATGGGACACCTATTGACCTTTTCTAAAAGTCTAAATGAATATTCAATTTTTATTGGTATAACTCTTTGAATATTATACTCGTCAATGTCATGATCTTTTGTATATTTTCGTTTAGATTTATTACTTATTATCTTCTTCAATAAACTTTATTTCATTATTTAGTGTACATTTAGTTTATCTTGTGTCTAGGATTAATGAAATCTGTATGAAGAACGAGTTAATGATGAACATAAGTAAGTCTAAATACATGGTGTTCGAAATTGAATGCGAGAGTACGAAAACAGTGTGCAATATTGTAATGAATGATCAGGTGAATGATATATATTTGGGAAGTGTGTTTATGAGAGATGGAAAGGTGGGTAATATTGAAATTAGGGTAAATGCAGGTAACTCCATTAATGGAGGACTGAACGATATTGGCGCTAACAAAAAATTGTCCAAAGAAAGCAGTCCACAATGAAGTGCTGGTACCTACGCTGATGTACAACAGAGAGGCATGGATTTGGCAGAGGAAAGATGAAAGTAGGCTGAATGCTGTAGAAATGAGATCCCTGATGCATATGTGCGGTAAAACCATGTATGATCATGTGAGAAATGTGGAAATCCGCAAAGAATGCAACATTTTCTAAAGGAGTTTGTATTTCCAGGTTCGAATGCACAAACAAACTGTCCACAGGCCACCAGGCTGCTGTGATGTGCCTGGCTGTGGGCCCGCTCACTGATGTGGACGATATTGTAGTCACTGGATCCAAAGATCATTACATCAAGGTACAATCATAATATGTTCACTATTATCACAATATCTTCTCTGGATATTCTTTTCTTTTTATAATTGCTTTATGTTCTTTCTGCTATCATTGTAAGTACTTGTGTTATTACCGTTTTCTTCTTCATCTTCATTATTACTTTTTTTTCAGAAGGCTTCTTCGACTGGTTACAGCTCTTATTTATCTTTTCCTTTTACTAACACTTTTATATCTATTTCAGAAGAATTCTTCCTCGAGCAGCTACTTTTATTTCTCTTTCCTATTATTTTAATGTAAATACTTGCATACTGCTTACTAACCCCGTATGCATGGACATTGGAAGGTCTAGAGTCGTTAAAAATAAATGTAGCTTCGTTCAAAAAAAATTAGAGTCTTAACGTGTGCGGTGAAGGAGAAAACCATATGTTTCCTTATAACGCCATTGGGAAAGTGGTGGGGTCTCCACCACTTTCATAATATTATATCCTACTTCCTTGGTAGAATGGTAAGTTCCTTTGCTCTAGATTCAGAGGCAAAAAACAAAATTTCTTTAGAATGAAAACATTTCATGTGCAGGTTTTACTACAAGTATCTCTTAAGTATCTGTGACTGAATCCATATTTTGTGCGCAGGTATTCGAGGTGCGTGGTGGTGCTTCTAGCACGGGGGGCGTGCCCCGCCTGCACCTGGAGCCCCCGCACTACGACGGGGTGCAGTGCCTGGCGCTCTCCGAGGACACGCTCTTCTCCGGCTCGCGCGACACCAGCATCAAGCGCTGGCACCTCAGCTCGCAAGATGCACCGCATGTAAGTTATGCCACCAATCACCGTCTTCCCCACTACTTATATATACAGTTATTCTAATTTTCCTATTTTTCTTTAATATGTGTTTATGCCTCTTTGACAGGAAGATATTGAAAATCGTTCCCTTCTGTCAAACCTCACTACATCTCTGCCTTCCCTATCCTCTCCTAAACATTTTACCTTGATGAATGTCTCAAGCAGTGTAAGAAATTTTCAATTATATAAGTACCTATCTGTAGTGTCCTTGAATGGCTTAGTTTCAGATGATTTTGATAGATGTCGGTAGATTTCAAGCTTACGTCAGATGTTGGGCAGTTTGAGTAGTTTCCCCCAGCGAGTATAGCTGATCAAAATAAGCTCTACAGCTCATCAGATTCAATTCCTAGAGAGTGGTAGCCGGATGACCAAAAGCATATAGTAATATTGTTAATAAACCAATATTGTACAAGGACCTTATAATTATTATTGAAGAACCTAATGCAATGTCTGCCTGTGGATAAGGCAAACACTACACTACCTAAAATGAATAATGCTATTTTATTAATTATATCTTTGTACATAAGACAAGTAAAAATCAAATAGCAATCGTAAATGCAGGTTTATAATTAAATGTGACGCACATGGCTCCACTACATCATAGTTCATGATATCCATTGTTCGACCGATATAGGTCATTCTGCAAAGGTCGTAAGCACTGAGTACTGTACGGGACAGACAAGCAAATGAAGCCTGATATGAAGTCGTGAAGCCCATACAGACATATAGGAAGTCGGCTCTATTTAATAATAATAATAAAATCGTTTATTCATCAATAGATTTTTTTTTGCAATATTAAACATTTTTGATTACTCATTGATTCTATTCAGCTGGTTTTCAGCAGTGCCTTCAATATAAGACAGAAAATAAAATAAAATAAAAAATTAAGATAAAATAAACACAATTAAATTAAATTTCATAAAGAATAATCGAATCAAATCTCTAATTCAACATACACAATATAAATAATAGAATTATTTTTAGTTAGTTCGACTACCATAATACGGACATGTATCTGTTATGTGTGTGGTAGTCGAAAAGCGTGTAATAAAAACTGTATTTAAAATATTTTATGAATAAAGAAAAAA
Source organism: Limnephilus auricula (assembly GCA_951813805.1). NCBI lineage: Eukaryota > Metazoa > Arthropoda > Insecta > Trichoptera > Limnephilidae > Limnephilus > Limnephilus auricula. The sequence continues at coordinate 1,493,956 of OX638390.1, forward strand.
AATTTAAAAAGTTATTGGATGAAACAGAATGTGATAAAATTTATGTATTCAAATACATAGTAAGTTAGATCAAAAGTATCAAAAACAAAAATATTAAATTAGTTTGTATTGTGAATGGATCTTGTAAATTATAACTCCTTAATCACAGTAAAACATTGTCTCCATATTTAGACTAAAATCTTTTATAATCAGATTTAATCAATAAAAAAAAATAATGAGTGTGTATGACTGCCTGGAAGCTAACATCCTCTCCATTATGCTCTCAAAATCAACTAACTGCAAACCCACCTCTGTTCTGAAGGTGTAGGGGCAAACACTACCGACATCTGTCAAATTAGTGTATAACCCCTAAGATCTATCTACAATAGAGCCATCTATGTCTCGTAGCTCGAAGTATGACAGTGTGTTATTTTTTCAATGTTTTGCTATGTCTTGGAACCTTTATTTATTTGCCTCAATGAGAGCAATCCAAAATTGTGAAAGAACGCTATAATATAAATGAAAATGGAAGTTAAATAGTTTTTAAAATTATTATTTTTGCAACTGGCAGACGGTGTACAATGCGCACAAGGGCTGGGTGATGGGTCTGGCACTGCTGCGCGGGGGTCGACTGTTGGCTTCGGGCTGCCGCGCCGGTCAGCTCAAGCTGTGGGACGCTGCTTCATGCCGCCTGCTGGCTCAGGTCAAAGGGGACAGTTCCGCAATCAATGACGTGGCCACAAACTCCACGCAGATATTCACCGCCTCCAAGTTAGTACTCCACACTTCCCAACCAACCTACACAAACACATCGATATTCTTTTTGTTAGAGTTTTATTTTTACATGTTTGCTGCCTGTTCGTGAATTTGAACTTTTATACTAAATTACATCACACTCTTTTAGTTTCCAGCCAAGGATATGCCTATGTTTCATTTTGTCTGTCATAAATTATCATAATATTTATTGTACCTACTCTTCTTATAGGCTAACTGTAATGTTCTTCAATCCCAGCGATTGGGATTACTCGGTGAAGTTCAGGAAACTTCAATAAAGCTTGTGGTTCGTCGAAATGATTACAAGTTACATTATTTACGTTGTCTTGTGGTTTACAACGAATAATTAACTAGACTAAACGTCCATTTTAATGGCTTCTCTGTGTAATTCTAAAGCAAAGGAACTTGACACTGAAGGTGCCCAGCTACTGATTAGATTTCATTGGCTAATTTCGTAACTGTTCGGGTATTAGACACGAACTCCGACTGTTGCCACTCTCCTAAGGTACTACTTTACTGACATCTGTTAAGACACCCCAACACTACATATAATTACCTATACTAAAGACACTGTTGAAGGACATTGAAACTACATACACAATCCTATACACTATACTAACTCAATTTTCGAAAATTTCGTCAAATTAAAAGAGCACTTATGAATTTATGGCAATCTATGTTATTTGAGGGCTTGTGTCAAAATTATTCACCCAAACGAACAGGCAGTAAATGTGTTTGACGGAAATCATATCAATTACCATAATTTTTTTTAAAATTGAAAACAACTTCATAATTATGTACTTGTTTTAATAACCTCCTAAATGTCGGATGACAGTTAAGACGTAGGTACATGATGATTCATATAATTATTAAATAAAGTTAAGATTCACAATTTCCAATCAATTAAGTATTCAATATACAATCAAATCAATTTAGTATATAGTATACAAAAAAAGTTTATTTGAAGTGAATATACACCATGTCAAGGCCGTATTTCACAGAAAATTAATATCAGAGCATTTTGAGAAGCTAGAGTGCTCTAATACAAAGCAAAGTCTGAAATGATATTGGCGCAAGCGCTTCTGACCTTGTCCTTGTACAGTTTCTTTATACATAAGGGTTAAAATCGCATTTTATTTTTTTAATCTGACAGCTGTCACCCGCCCGCCGGCGGGCTTACGACAAACGAGAGGTTAAGAATATGATATTGTTTGATACTCTTGCCGATTATATCAGCATAAATTATTTACTGTAAATAAATTCAGCATTAAATATATTTTTTTAAATTATCTCTCCACCATTACATTTCATTGTTATGGCTCGATTTCCCCCCCTAATATAATATGACACTTTATTATTGTTGTGATCACTAGTTAGCCTAAATTTGTGTATAATTCCATTAATATCTGTATTTCTATATCATCAACCATTGTCATTTGTACTTAATCATGCAATGTGTTTCAAAATCCAAGGAATGCGATTCTAACCGCAAAATGGAAATGGCAAAAAATATTTTATAAAACATTTATGAAACAATAAACAAATTAATGAACCTCATCATGATTGCAAAATCATATATATATTTTTTTTATGACAGGAGGATTTATGAATTATTATAAGTTTAAATTATCGAAGAAAGAACAAGAGAACAACACTTTGTGGCTTGACATTACATAAATTAAAAAGTTCTCGATTTAAAACCACTTTATTAGTTTTATGTTGTTCACGTACATGAGTTAAGGTCTGTCTACATGCCTAATCTTACTTGCACAAACTATAGTTTGCATAAGTAAACATGTACGTTAAGACTGCAAAACGTTATATTGCGCAAACGGCTTGCACAAACGTTAATTTGTGTTAAATTTGCACAAGTGGCAAATACATTAAGACGCCAAAACTGTACAATGCGCAAATGGCTTGCATACACTTCAAATCATTTCGACTTTTGCACAAACTGCGAGTAGAGGGATATAAATAAATATAAATATAAATATATATTATAAATCATTTGTTTAACCTTAATTTCACTATTCCACAAAGTTTTGAGATTTTTCAAATACAGGTCCTCCAATCATAGATATCGAATTTTCGTGCTTGTTTTAATGATAATTTTTTTATAAATTTGAAGATTTTATTATGTTATAAAAGATTTCAAGTAAAATTAATATTTTAATAAACTTGATCAATTTATAATTAAATGAAACAATATAACTTAGTTACAACCACTGATTTATTTAGTTAAACGCCGACCGGTTTCGGAACAACCGTTCCTTCTTCAGGGCAAACATATAAAACATACAAACATATTATATGTTTGCCCTGAAGAAGGAACGGTTGTTGAATGGTTGTTCCGAAACCGGTCGGCGTTTAACTAAATATACAAACATATTATATGTTTGCCCTGAAGAAGGAACGGTTGTTGAATGGTTGTTCCGAAACCGGTCGGCGTTTAACTAAATAAATCAGTGGTTGTAACTAAGTTATATTGTTTCATTTAATTATAAAATGGATAACCACAAAGTGATAGCTAATTTCAAAAGTTTATCAATTTATTTGATAGCATATTATATTGGTGTAAGTCATTTAACTCAGTTTATTTTAAGCACAGTATTTTAGCTGACTCATCCGGTTTGTTAAATTGGACTCTAATAATATATGAAATGGACTAAATTGTACCGGTTATTTTGGTTTTGCAGTAGCGGTGAGGTGAAGATATGGCGTTGTCCCGTGGCGGAGCAATGAATCGTGCCCCACCCTAATCCCGACTTATCTGCCAAATCCCCCCTTCACCTCCGCCATCCCCAATCCCAACCCCGACACTTGTTCATCCTCCTCTCTTTGGTTATCAGCTTGGTGGCTTACTTGGCGTATGTCCTGCATGCACTAGTTCACTCTGAGCTTGCGGAATGCTTTGCTTCTTTAATTGCATGCATCGTGGAACTAATAATTCGACTGCTTAGATTGTTTGTTTATTATTCTTGGTATTGCTTCAAAATAATTGCGGTTAATCCTTTTTAAGATTGGATATGATTTGAGATTTTCTCGGCCAAAAGTATTGATTATTGTGATAAATTGTTGGGTTATTATGCTTAATAGTTCTTGGTATCCACTTGGGTTTTTTTTTTAATACCTCACGAGAGTCCCAACTGCTCCCGTCTGGAGCCAGTGAGACTATGGCATCCCCAATTGGGGTATGTTGTGAAGCTGAAGGTAAGTGGGGAAGGGAAGGAGATGAGGAAGAGGAAGGTGGGGAAGTACCTGGCTATTCAGATCTAGTCACTAAACACGGCTAAAGCCATTATTAAGCAACGTTTCGATTCTGAATGGTGGTCTTACACCAGGGCGATACTGAGAGTATCTTTTACTCTAAGAGGATTAATACTTGCAACATGGTATCACTTCAACATAAATAAAAACACACTTCATAACAATGTACACATCTGCCCTAATGATGGACACTATAGAAACTTTGGCTAAAGAAGGAGGAAGCACGACTTGGCATAATAACCCAAAAATTAATCACGTTAATACTTTTTAAGATTGTTTTTGTAAGACATTGGCTGTTGAAGACGTTGCACCTACAATATTAGTTGCCACATTTTGAACAAATTGGAGTTGCACAAACATGACTGATTCGATTAGTTGTGTCTATGAATGTTTGCCATCTGTTGTTATTCGTGCAACGTCTGCAATTATTTAGTAATGCATATTACACTTTTTTCTTGTAAAACAGCAAAATTGTAAATACATTTAATATGTAGGTATATAATTGAACAAAAAACAAGCACAGCGTCCATTCAAAATGTTTTTTTCTGGTGTGAGTATTATACTGTAAAAATGATTAGAACCATTTATGTATCAAAAATTTTTCAACTTTTGTGATCTTTATTTTCTTTGGCGTTCAATTTTGATCATTCTATTAAGGAATGCAAAAATAATAACTGAACAAAGATAGATTTTTGTTGCTGGCACTAAGCTGTCCAAAAAAATATGTTATTAGATTTTATGAATTTTTAAAACTTTTTGGTGCATTCTCATTACATAATAGGTTTTTTTATACATTTGTAGTAGGTACATAGTTTATTAATTAATTCTCTGTATAGGTGAAGGTATCCTCTCTATCACTAACACTAAACAAAGCACAACTCCCTGAATCACACTTATCTGCACATGTATTTAGTCAGATACGATAGGCCAATTATAATAAGGCTTTCTTTTAGGGTAAGCAGAGAGATTAGAACACCACACATGTCTGTCACTAAACCCTTGACTTTATGCAAAAACAGGCATTGTGTCTGACTCCACACAGTATTCACAAAGTTATATGTAGGGGAGTCATATAAATTTTTAAAAAATGCCAAAGATCTCTTTTTCGTAACAATCATTTTTATTACTTTAGTTAGTTATTTATGTTTTAAAGGTAAACTAAATTATACATCTCAAGTATTGACGGATGATTTTTAATAGTGTCACATCACATTATTAGATGTTACACATCACTAGTGATGAACTAGTTGTCATCTATGGACACTCTAAAATATGTCTATAACGCCAAGTCTCAACTATTAAAGTCTGTTATATAAAATATTAAACAGTGTTTCCTTAAGTCATCTATTTTAATATATGTTAAATTAAATATAACGAAACAAATAGTATTGTTTTCATCTTTATCATTTTTGAGTAAAATAATTTGGATGATTGAAAATGTGATACTTTGCAGCTCACATTTCCTGGACTCGATTAGTGTTTGGCTATTCCTGTTTGTTTGTATGCATGTGTCGCACGTCACTTGGTGTTATATCCACTTTCACAAGTCTTGCTGATGTCCCCGACCTCGTACTACCGCATCTTGCCATCTCCGACAGTTTGACCCAAGGTTGTTATCATTTTCATTAAGTTTTGTGTGTCCAGCTTATCCTACACCGGTCTGCAACAAGCGAGCACCGATTGCACGACTCCCTTAATTCTTTTATTTCTTTCCGCTGTAAATAAATGAATATCTGCTATATTTATTATCGTTCCTGAGATGGCACTGAATATTTTAATTAGCTACATTTTACAATACAAATGTATGTTGTAAACGAAGTAAATATGTAGTTGTTGTTTTATGTTCGCCTGACTTTTATAACGTACTTACTTAATTTTTTATTTTGTCTTAGTTTTTGACAGTTTAATGAATATTTCAAGGTTCCATTGCTCTTTGCAATCTAAAGTTGACTGAGACAAACAAACAGATTTTCTGTTTTATAAGAAATTATCGTTATGCTCAATCAACTGATTATTACTTTAAGAAAAATTATTCAATACACAACATAACCACAAAAGAAAAACAAAACTGTAAAACTAGATGGGATTATTTATCACTAAAAGGGTGTATGATTTTTAATTTTCAGTAGTTTGTTATGGTTTATGTTTGCCTCTTAGTTGCAAGCTTATAAAATCATTACATATTATATTATCAAGTAGTGCATGTTATATTTATTTGCCTAAGAATTATTATGTAATGTATTACCAACCACCCACTTCACTTCTCTTGAATTCATTACTCATTCATGATCACGCACCTTTACGCTTTCATAACCAACACCGTTTTAACAAAATTATCACATTTCGCTATTATTTGTGCTTAACAGTGGATTATTATAAATCTTTAACAGAAATAATAACATCATTTTCTACTCCTAGAATCAACAAGAATCCATTGAGCTCTTAAAAACAAAGATTTCTGCATATTTAGCAAAACAGTTTTGTGCAATTGTGTTTATTTACGTATGCTTTCAAAAGCTACAATTCTAAGACAATAATAACATTTATTTGATTATAAATGTGATGACAGTATTTGAAGAATTTTAGTTTATTTTGTGATTTTAAATTAAAGGCACTAAAAGTTTATTATCCAATAAAACCAGTTGCAATTAATATTATTGGTTTTATAGTCCAACTGTATCAGAGTGAGTTTTGTAGTATTTTTTTTCAATCTTAACTCAATGTTGTGGAAGTCTGTATGTATTCATTATTGTGACCAAATGAAGCATTAGAATTAAACAATTCACTTTGTTTATGAATCCGCATTGTATCAACGCATCATTGATCATAAACAATACAATTCGTTGTGATTTTTTTCTTTCATTTGTTTCATTTTGTTAAGTAACAAGTCATCAAGTTATTTCACAGAGTTCTGCCCCACTTTTATGTTTGTTTTGGTTACTTATTATTTTTTCCTCATTCCTGTACTTTTGCAGCGGGGGCAAGGTGAGGTTCTGGAAGATCAACCCGGAGAAGATAGAGAATGTGCTGACGGCTGCTGCGGACAGCTGACAATTAGCTAAGCCTCTGTCGCGGAGGATCAATGAATGCTATCCTTCTTATTATAGCAAAAGGTTGAAATTTGCCATTAGAAAATGAATCTATAAACTTAGAAAAGTAATTTTACCCAAAGACTTTACCGAATCAATTAAATACTATTTTCTGTTACACAAAGAGATTGTGATAATATTTATGATAGAGTTTAAGAAAGTTAGTAGAAGTTTAGATGGCAGAGAAGACTTAGATTAGGGCTGTAGACCCAACACCTCCTAGGCGCAACAATTGTTGTTTGATTCACACTCAAATCTATCTTCAAATCATCTTCATATACATATATAACATGATATACCCAAAACCTGGCAGAGTTCCAATAACTGGCAGGGCATCAATAAAAACCTTCTACTAGACCTCCGTAATATTATTTATTTATTTATTCAAAAAATAATGTATTACATAAAAACATAAGCTGCACATCTCACTACTCACCAGTATATATATATATACTGTATCGGGATATGCAGCTTTACAATATTATAGAATTTTAAAAAAATACATATAAACTTAATAACACATAAAATCATAAAAATAAATCTGCAAAAGAAGCACTGAATACAGTTATTCAAACATTAATTACAGTTGGGCAGTATGTTTATAGTTGGCAACAATAATGTTCTACTGTAAACCAAATATGTATAAAGCCCTGTTCAGACACAGCTATAAACCGAGAGCAGATATCTGTTAAGCCGCGAGCGCTTATATTTTGTACCGTTGACACGACGCTAGCAAATATTTATTTCTATGGTAGGAGAGGGTTTCAGATGAATTTAGATAGCTGATACGAGATACCATTTCTTTGTAGATTTTGTACTAGAACTGAGAATTTGACAGCTGACATTCGCGCGTTTTAATGACCCCCTCTCCTATTTTCGGCGGGAGAGGGGGGCGCTTATCTGTTCATATATCGCCTCAGGAGCGGTTACGGCGTAAGATGTGCATGTCTACGGCTGATCTGCGCATAAAGCACTTAGAAGGGATTGTATGGAGACAGATATTTGGCATGCTATGACCTTTTATAGTTTATAGCTGTGTATAAACAGGGCTTAAGGTACCTGCGATGGCTTATCAGATAAACAGATGTATTCATAGCTGATCATTATCATACCATGTTTTAGAAGATTGTCAATTTGTAAAATTTACCTAGTGGCGCCATCTAGCCATGAGTTATGAAAGATAATCCAGCAGTAAATCCAATATTGCAGCAGAGTTTGTAAAAGAGTGTTAGTGTTTTTGTTAAATCTTCTCCAAATTTGGCCTTGTCAGTTATTGGTGTCATAAACAATAAATTTTCTTTAATGAAAATACAGTGTTAATTTTATTATTTGCTATATTTTAAGTAAAGTTGCCAGGTATTGGGTGCTTTACCATAGGTATTTGCAAAGGAGACTCGTATCAGAGGAAACTACCAATATGCATAGTATATTTTTATAATCAAACAGAAAGCAAAGTTAATTTTTCTCGTATATTCTGCTTTCGTGAATATCACCTTCATTATAATTATGTAAAACTATTAATGGATTCCAAATACTACACATTAAGCATGAGGCTTACTTATAAAATGTTTAACTAATATAATTATAGTTTATTATATTGTATACGTAGTTTATATCCAATGTTTTGATAACAATGCTAATAAATTGTTATGTAGTATTTTCCTACCCTGTTTTTGTGACAAGAGAGTGATAGACGCTTGCTTTATCTTTTAAATTTGCTACTTGAATCTTACGCATTATTTTTCTCAACCAAAAAGTCCTTTCTTACTAAAATTCTTATTGAATTTATTACGAAACTGAGGCTATTTTTATTTTACTTATAGAAAACAAGATGTTTATTTATTTTTTGATGATTTATTTACAAGTATTGAAGAGATTAAACAACATTCCAATTATTATTATTTTTAAATAATTCCTGCATACTATTTTTTTCTTTTTCCTGATTTATTTATTAAATTTTATTGTGTTATGTAAAAGTGTATCTAAATTTAAATGAAATGATCTTTATCAATCTAATGACTATTGAATCCTAATCTAATATGTATTTAGGTAATAATAAAATGTACTCATTGTATTGATTAAATGGTAGCTGTGAATCCCAAACCACGTCCTGAATATGCCGGCCTATGAAGCTAAGAAAGACAATATCATTCACACAATCCTTCTGAAGATATTTATGTAAGTAAATTCATATTTTTCTCAATAAGCAGGCAAATAGATATGGCTATGCTTCATACATAAGTATTGAATCAGATTTTATGTTAAAAACACCTTAGGCATGTTAAAAACAACAGATTTGAGTTTATTATTGTTCTTGAATTCAATTTTGGAAGGAATGGTTATAAAATAGTTTTATCTTGAGGTAAATAGAGTAGGGTAGGTTGTGGCTATTTTGTACATTGAAATATTATGTTATTTAATGTGACACTGGAATTATATGTCGCACATTTTGTAGAAAAGTGTTGTAAGTCAAAAAAGTTTAACAAGCATTATAAGCAATAATTATTAACCTGAAACACTCATCCACATTGAAAAAATCTCCCGAGAAAAGATACATGACGCCGACGGGACTCGAACCCGACTGATTTCCGGTCAAATGCTCTACCACCGAGCTACCTCGGCTTATCTTTTACCCGCCAAATAATTCAATATATACTAGTGTTTCATTCAACAATTACTGCTTATAATTGTTGAATGAAACACTAATATATATTGAATTATTTGGCGGGTAAGAGTAAAGCCGACGTAGCACAGTGGTAGAGCATTTGACCGCAAATCATAAGGACACGGGTTCGAGTCCCGTCGGCGTCATGTATCTTTACTCTGGAGATTTTTTTCAATGTGGATGAGTCCCGTCGGCGTCATGTATCTTTTCTCGGGAGATTTTTTTCAATGTGGATGAGTGTTTCAGTTTAATAATTATTACTTATAATAATTGTTACCCTTTGTCCTATGCATAAAAATCTTGTTTTAAGCATTAGTTTATCAATTAAAAAATAATAACAAAAAAGTTTATTTTACAGGAGAGTGAGAACAAATGAATGAATGATGAACAAGCGGTCCCATCGAAATGAGATACTAGCGACATCTTGCGGAGATGGAGTGATCTAACTTTAATACGGTTTTCGTGGGGCATAGATAATTACAATCAGTTTACTTTTCAGAGATAAAACGTAAAATAGATAATTTTGATTTATGACACTTTTCTATAGGGTACGCGATATATGTTTGTTTTATTGAGATGGCGATTCAATTTATATTCCAATTATTATCATGTAATATTTGTAACCTTCTACATAAAAAACTAATTATTTCTAACATTGCTTTTCTTATACAACTGACAATCATTTTTTTAATATATGTTTCATTCTGGTCGTTTTTTGGTAGTTTTTGGTTTCATTCCTCAAAGAATTGCAGCCTGTTTGTATTATCTTAGTTATTATTTAAGTATTATTTAACTAGTCATGATTATTCCACATTAATCATCAAAAAGTTCTGTCCGGTGGTTTATGATGAAAATTACTTATTATATTAATTTATACATATATCTCATTTTCAATTAAGTTTCAAATGTATTAATCGTACTGCATCTCTTGTAACTCAAATAAATATACTAAGTATTATGAAAGTCACATATTGATTTGTAATTTTTATTGTTATCTTCCCATCATTTCTTTTCCCGTTCATGTCCACTTTAATTAGTCTGGAGTGATCACAGATCACAGTGAACAGATCCCTGGATTAAACAAACTGATTTCAAAGTGGAGTGAAAATGTCAAAATAATGCAGGTACATGCGACAAGATAAAGGGACACCCTAGAATGGTGGGTGAAAATTTCAGCAAAATGTTCAACAACCTGTATTGCAGATATGATTAAAATTTTAACCTTTCAATTTGAAATACAGGGTGGGGCAGAATGGAGTCCGTGGTTTCAAAAAATCACTAAAGGCCCCCCAGACCGAGTATAGGGGTGGAGTGTTAGGTGGAGGGAACATTACCGTTCTCAGTAGTGACCATGTTGTGGTCAGGTGAGTACCGGGGCTTTGTTGGGGAGACGTTCTTGGAGACTGCTCTGTTTTGTGGACTAGCTATGAAGCGCATTTTCATCTTTGTGGCACAGTAAACAAACAAAATTTTCATTATTGGGCATCTGAAATCCCTTGTAAACTGCATCAAATACCTTGTCCTCTATAGGCATTATCGGGCCTTATTTTTTTGATTAACCATTACCGTGACTTCTGTTCGCTATTATGAGATGTTGGAGAACCTTCTGCATCCCATCAAAATGGAAGAGTATGGCGAGGAACACGACACAGAAGCCTTCTGGTTTCAACAAGTTGGAGCCACGGCCCATACTGCCCGTCTTTCATGCGAAATTTTGCAAGAGCTCATATTATTTTCAAAACAATGTGAAAAAACACCGTATCATGTGTACTTTTGAGCAATAAAAACCTTTTTTTATGTATTTTAAAGCGTTTTTTTTTTTCAATAACTCCCTTAATCAGTATGGTTTTAATGTTCAAAGGTTGTGCATTGTTTTTAATGGAAAAAGTAAATAAATTAATTAAATAGTAGGTAATAATGTGTCTAAATGTCAACAGTCCAGTTGATTAGTCAAACATTCCGAAAAATCGAAATTTGAGTTTAATTGTAAAACTGTTCCCTCTATCTGGTACAATACTCAGATTACTCAGAAACATAATTATAATGCAGAAACAATTGTAGTGGCTATTGGCTGCGCAGCCGTATTCATACAAAAGGTAGTTTTGGATTTGAGGCCAAAATACCCAACCAAACTGAAAAATTATTTTTGTAATCAAAAGGTATGCTCCCAGGACATTAGTAATTTTTTCTTGGAAGACGGTTATTGGCTAATTATACGCCCTCAAAGGGATTACCGGCGGCGACACGCTAATCATATTATTAGTTGCATTTTGTCACTTAAGTAAGATGTATCGTTTACCCAAATATATCGCATTTTTACCACCAAACTACAATGGAATCTATTGGCCCGGGTATGTATTTTGATATTGTCATTTTTTTCTTTGGTTGGTCTGTATGATGTCCTCAAAGTTGTCCTCTAAATTTATCGCCTGATTAACGTATTTCTCAACTTTGAAATCGTTTTAATAAATATTTCCAAATATCTCCTCGTAGTTTTTGCATTTTATTTTAGGTCTGTTAATAAAAAAAAAATCTCAAAAAATTGACTGCATCTGTCCGCGACTAAGGATTTTATGATATTTTTTCAGATGAAGGTAATTTATCAAAAACTTCGAACTCGTAGAAGTGTGCTTCGAGAGCGAAAAATACAATAGACATCTGGTGGTTTTTCACAAATTAAGTTTACTTTTGAATTTTTTTTACATCAACGATGAACATCGGGACCAGGTTATGTCTTTTAGGAGCTGTTTTGTTTAAAATTTAACGACAAGGTGAAAGAGTTAATCGCAATCGCCAGAAATTCAAATTACGCAATGTGACGTGGCTAAACCACACAGTTCTCATTGGGGGTGACAGCTCTACTAGACATAACCAATCAGCCTCGGGCAAGTCGTACCCACGGGCAGAGGCGGTTCAGAAATCGGCGGTATTTTTAACTGGGGGTTCAGAAATTCAAGAGAAGATATATCTAATCAAAATTTACTGACTGTTGTCACACAACTTAAATAAAGTTACTGGGAGGGGTACCTAGTACCTACATACTATTTTTAAATAACTTAACACTGCGACTCAATAATTAGATAACCAGAAAAGTTTTAGAGGAATTAAATTGTTTAATGGTTTTTACAGCACGCAATGTACGTTGCTCATTATTATTGTTTTTTTCAATAAGAAAAATAACGTAGAATGTAGAATAATATAATTGATATTTTAAAACATAAAAAACACAATTAAAGGCGGCACGAAATAAAATTAGCTTTTTTCACTTATACAAAAATCCATTATACACTTATACAAATTCCAATCTTCTTTTATCAGTATTAGCTTTTTTTTTTATATATAACACTGTATTCCGTCATTGTGAAAAAAAAATTGCGACAGAATATTCGCGACATTCTTAACTAGCAACGTTTGCTGCAACTTTAGTAAATGTAAGTACTCGCAACTAAGAGGTATAAAAACTTATCTAAAAAAAAATTTATACGAAAACAGAAGTCAAAATCGGTCTACTTCAATAGTAGATTTACAAATGCCATTAGCAAAATAAAAAATAAAATACGCCCCCTAGCACACTCGATCGATAACGATTCATAGGATAACTATCGGTAACTTCTTATCGTTCCCTGGGACAACTGCACATCACTAATTTACAAACAACAGTTGATGTCGGATATATTAAGTACACTTAATCATTCTGAACTGTCACTTATTCGTTGGCAATCTGCAGTCATTCTAGGGAACGATGAGAAGTTACCGAAAGTTATCGTATCAATTCTTATCGATCGAGTGTGCTAGAGGGACTCCAGATACTAATATCTACAGTCTGTATGTTGGACAAATATCTGTGACCTTCAGAGTGAAGACTAATATCTACAGAGCTAAGGTCGGATTAATATCTATGATGGTCCCAGTGGTGACGAATATCTATGGAGCGTAGGAGGGACTAATATCTACAGAGGGCAGCTGAGCAAGAGGTTGTACGGAAAAGCATAAATTACTTCAATTACGTAAAGGCTTAAACGTTTAAAGTACGTACATGAAGTGTTTTGCATAATATTACGTATTTTGCTGTAATGTTGAAATTGGCATAGCGCCTGCTCGCGTCAAGGCAAGAAAAACATCCCAGTATTCAAGTAGTTTAGCGGCTACGCTAGGTTTGTGTAACATGGTTTGTGATACAAAAGAAAGTGCCCCCTTCGTAGCGCCTGCTCTCGTCAAGGCAAAAAAAACATCCCAGTTTTCGAATAGTTTAGCGGCTACAGTTCTTTAAACTGCAAACGCAATATTACGTTATGCCAATATGCTATACATAATTGCAAATCCAACCTCTGACAGTACTGTAGATATTCGTCTACATCACCTGTTCCGTAGATATTAGTCAGCAGTTTGAGCTGTAAATATTCGTCCTCACTTTGGTTCCCATAGATATTGTTCCAACATACCTCGTATAGATATTAGTCAACACATGGATTCTTATAGATATTAGTCCGATTTGTTCAGTTTTTGAAATTCCTGTAGGTATTAGTAGACGCCTCCTGCTAGAGGTCTAGGAAAGGCGTGAGCGGCGCTAATGTCACAATAATCGCCGCAAACTAATAAAATCCAATACAAATAGATTATTTTCGTTTGGTTATTTTAAATTATTTTCATAATTTCTAGGCCTCTTCTAGGTACCAAATATTTACATAAAGCATACCTACTACCTATGCATCTTTTTTATTTGTCATGCTAATGTGTACATTTTGCATATTATATTAAAAAGGCAGTTTATTAATTAAATAGAATAAATTAACAGAAAACAAAATACATACAAGAGCAGTGGTGGCTCGTGACTTCACAACAAAAGTTTTAATTATTATCTAGGTAGCCTATTTTAAATACGAGTACCTATATAGGTACATCTATTTGAATTTCGGTTTGGTTTTCTTGAATGAATGAAGTAGAATCTTGGAAGTGGAAATTAACTTCCTTCCCGACATTCGATCTAGCTGAAACTCGTCAGATAGACCCTTTGTCGATTTGTCACAATGCATTCTATTAAATTTTAGTGGCAATCATGCATACAAACGGATATATGTATGCATTACGGCAGTTGAAATACGAAATAAATGTTGGTCCTATCCAATTGGGATTTGGCTCAGTTTTTGCGGTGTTGACTCCAGTCCCAGGGGAGGAAGGTTCAATTCTCAGTTAATCCATTTTTTTAATTGGCTACTAGCGGGCTCAAAGATGGCTCGTATATTAATTGCTGTAATTTTTTTACCTTTAACTAGTGACGCGTCGGCGTCGCGAGTTCTGCAAATTTTTAGAATTGGCCACTTCCCCCCGCTTGCTGAAAAGGAATGAAAACGCGAGGAAACGTCAACACCCGACCACGAGTTATTCAAAAAAAATAATACGGGTAGACAATCCGTCATTTGATGGGGAAATCAATGCCCTCATGCTGACTTCTGATCAACCTGATAATAGTAAATTGCCAGTGATATATGCCAAATCAAGTAGTTGTTAGAATTTTCATTTTTTGTTTTTAGAAGTAATTATTATGTTTTTTCTAGATTAGACTTCAAGTAAAAAGTGTTAAATTTATCATTTTAGTTGTGTAAGTTCTATTAAAGTACTAAAATAAGGATATCATGTCAATTAAAGGGAAAGTACCAATAGGTGTTAATCACCATTTTTTCATATTTTATAATAAAAGTTGATTTGATTTACTTTCATGGTTTTTTATTACATACCAATGGTTAAATTCAACACAATTTTGAAACATCGAAATTGAATTTTATAACAAAAATTTACTCTGAAAGTATTAGCCGGTGAGGTGTGAGACGTCAAGTCACATAATATTATAATGTTATGAATTTGTCATGTCCCCAGTTAAAGGTGAAATACAATGTAATCCAACTTCAGAAATAGCGTGTGTGTGTGCATTAGTGGCACTTATTTAAATAATGCGTTGCCATCGATGACGAGTTTATCTGCCGAGTTTCAGCTCGATCGGATATCGGGAAGTCGGTTAATTTCCACTTCGAAGATTCAACTTCACTCAGAAATCGAAATTCTGATAGATTTACATTACTCGTAAAATAAAACTTTTTTATAGGTATTTAAAACTCCGCGCCGCCTTATTTTTGTAAATAATAATATGCTTATATTTTTCGGCTGCAGTAATAAAAATATAATCACGTTTTTTATGACAACGTTCTTTTATAAAACCAGTTACGGATCCGCAACTGCTCGACAGCCTGGGGCAAGACGTAATGTAATCCCAAAATGAGCACTAACTCCTTTCACATTCAGTATTTTTTTATGTGTGTCAAAATGCTATCAATGTCACATATTAAACCACTGGAGCGACAGAGCAATTTAAAACTTTTTTCCCGGATTGCTAAAGGAAATTTTTCCGCCCACATTAAAAAAATTATACATCCGAATTTGAATATGGAGAAATACAAACTGATTATAGTTACTATATAGCCAATGAATTCACCCATCTTTTGTCCGTTATCACATATTCGTAGGATTTATAAAAAAAAAATCGTTAACTTTAAAACATTTTAAAGAATCTAGAGAATATTTGCCATATTGTGGCAGAAAAGCAATCCGAGGCTTTGGAAATAGTGCCATAATGTGGCAAAAAGCGTAAACACTTGCATATTTTGGTTATTGCCAAACTGTTCACTTATTTCCGTACAAGAATATTACCCATACAGGCCTAGGAACTTCATTTTTTTAAAATAAAAAAATGATTACCGATAGACAAAATTATTTTTTTTCATAATGAAACATCATTTTAGTTTAAAATCATGCGGCCACCGTTCTCTAAGCTCCTCTCCACCGGAATTCGGGTTCATTCCTGCCTAATAAGATTTTTCAGTTGAAATAGAGTTGTAGGGTGATGTTTGTAAATATCTGCCTTGAGTCGGTTCATCATTACCGAGGGTCGTGACTGCTACTCCAATTTACATGGTGGACAAGGCCCCTCCACTCCTCGCGGTTCTGCGCTGCGCGGAGAGATGCGGACACCGACGTTCCGGATGCCAGTGATACTTGGTCACTCCAGCTCATTGGGGACCTTCCTCTGCTTTTTCTGCCTTCCACTTTGCCAGTGACTATGAGTTAATCCAAATTAATTGACGAGCAACTTGTCCAAAGAATCTCAAAATACGTTGTAGGCAGATAGTTGAAAGCTTATTGTGGATGCCTATTTTGTTCTTCCAGAATGGACACATTTGTGCATCTGGCAGTCCATGGGATCCTGAGCATATTTTTCTCTAATACCTACCACATTTCGAGGGTATCTTTCCGCTTTCTTTCGCTGGCTCTAAGTTTCCATGTTTCCACATCGTATGGAAGTATGAGGGAAATCAATGCCCGGACGAGTCTCATCTTGGTGGTCTTCGTTATGCTTCTGTCACTCCGTCACTTTTTGAGAGACAGTATTTTTTCAGCCCGAATTTCGGTGGACATGTTGTCACTTGCAGAAAGGAGCTTCAGAACTCGGTTACATCAGTGCATATACCTACGTAGAAGGGGTAGACAAATCCAGGATCCAGGCATTATCCAAAAATATTTTTTGTCTACCAGCAATACTATATTTTATTTTATTCGACTTTGAAAAAGGATATTTCTAGGCCCCACCGCGTATTTATAAAATATTTATATATTTACGCACCAGACTTTTAGGTCCGGGTTTAGTTTTTCCTAAAAAAAAGAAAAACTAAACCCTTTCACACACTTTTCCATATAAATGATCATCTAGTAAATTCACGCTATGCAAGTGTATGATATAAGTATAATTAATACAAAACAATACAAGAACAACTTGTTAACCTACCAGACTATTAAATGAGAAAATATATAATTCACCGACTCCAGATATTTTCATATCAGAGGGTTCGGCTCGGTGGAATTCCTAATTTGACCGATAAATCCTACTGATCCCCCAATATAAATATTTAAAAAATCTTTCGTTATCCTTATAATTAATTATTATTATTGTTGACATATATATAATAAGGAAATAATATAATAATAAATATATAATCGCTACGAAGGGGGCACTTTCTTTTGTATCACAAACATTTCTCACAAAATACAAGAATGGGATTTTACGGGATCAGGAGGTATTGATGTGCTTCAGGTTAATCGTGATTCTAGGCCAGTAAGAATTAAGTAGGTACCTATGTATATTTAATCACCATTCTAGGCCAGTAAGAACTAGGTAGGTACCTATATTGATGTGCTTCAGTTAATCGCCATTCTAGGCCAATAAGAACTAAGTAGGTACGTAATTTGATGTGCTTCAGTTAATCGCCATTCTAGGCTAATAAGAACTAGGTAGGTACCTGTATTGATGTGCTTCAGTTAGTCGCCATTCTAGGCCAGTAAGAACTAAGTTGGTACCAATATTGATGTGCTTCAGTTAGTCACCATTCTAGGCCAGTAAGAACTAGGTACGTACTTACATTGATGTGTTTCGGTAATCGCCATTCTAGGCCAGTAAGAACTAGGTAGGTACCTATATTGACGTGCTTCAATTAATCGCCATTCTAGGCCAGTAAGAACTAGGTACGTACCTACATTGATGTGCTTCAGTTAATCGCCATTCTAGGCCAGTAAGAACTAGGTACTTACCTACATTGATGTGCTTCAGTTAATCGCCATTCCAAGCCAGTAAGAACTAGGTAGGTACATATATTGACGTGCTTCAATTAATCGCCATTCTAGGCCAGTAAGAACTAGGTAGGTACCTATATTGATGTGCTTCAGTTAATCGCCATTCTAGGCCAGTAAGAACTAGGTAGGTACCTATATTTTTATTAAACCAAAAATAATTTCAACGATTCATATTTTTTAAATGCATGTTCTCCTAGTCGGTAGTAGGTAAGTATCGACAAATCTACAGTAGGTATCGAGTTACCAGGGAGTCGGTTTTAAAATTCATTGGTAAAACGCACAGAATTTACTTGCGTATTTACTAAAAGTATTATTGTTTTTATAGGTAGGTTTAAATTCAGCGCCGGTTCTACGAAATCTGGCGCCCTGTGCAGGAAGTACCGATGGCGCCCCCCCCCAATTTTTTTTTAAAATTAGATAATAAATTTATATACATATATAGATATACATATCTATAAAAAATATATATATATATATGCAATACGTTCAAAATAAATTAATATCCCGCCAACAAGAATCAAGAGTAACTTTCCCAAGTTACCAGGCAATATCTATGACACTGGACAAAATAAGAACATCATAACAAAATATAATATAAAACAGGAGGCAGTTTAAGTTCAGAAATAATAATATTCCAATCAGTTTGTTTAATTGGATTCCTTTTTATCTTTAAATGCATGAATATAAATCGAATTATAACCTAAAATTCTTACCTTGACTTGACAGAGCTGTATGGTGCCAAATCGCGCGCGAACATAAAATAACGCGGCGAACGCCAACGAACAACGAAGGCATAAATTGTAACGAAGGGTTTCCTTCGCGAGCAGCGATCAATGAACCAATCACAATGTTTGTTGAATTTCGAACGATACAATGGTCGTAAGAGACAAGAAGGAAAAATAGGTCTTACGTTCGTATGAAATATATCGTATTTGGAAAAAAATTCCTTGACGTAAGTCAAATCCGTATTTCGTTAAATTTTAACCATCGATGCGCGCGCATTAGGTTCACGCATATGGAAAGTGAGTGTTGCCAGCGCATACTAATAATTCCGTATTACGAGTAATTTTCAAACGATTCGGGGAATATTTTAATTAAATTTTAAAACAATATTTATTTTATCACGGCGCCCCTTCGAAGTTGGCGCCAGGTTTTTTGCACGTTTTTGAACGTATGGCAGATCCGGCGCTGTTTAAATTTAATATAACACGCAAATAATTATGCAATGCATGCCTACAGAATTAAATTTAAAACATGCAGACAAAGAAGGCGGAAGTGTAGGCCTGACCAGATATTCATCTTGCAGTAGATCATAATACATGTAATTTAGATTCATAACACTGGTAAATTAGACCAAGACTTCTAATTATCTAATTTTAAAGAAAAAAACTAAATAAAACATAGCTGATTTACAGGGCCAACCCGTCACATAAAGTAAGAATGTTATTTTTTTTAATTTAATGTAAATCAAATTTAGTAATGTTAGATATTATTAATATCGCGAGTATTTTGGTTTTTTTTTTAAATTTTTATGGCAGCTTTTTCCGCGATCAAGGCAGTCCTGGATTTTTAAATAGGCCGTATGGGCCGCGGCCTAAGGGCGGTAGATTTCTGGTAAGCCGTTAAGTTTGTGTGCGATTATAAACAAAAAAAGTCACTGTGGATAGATAGCTTTTTCTATATATGATGTCCGCGGGTACAGTGCATTAACTTCGGGAGGTGATTCTACATGATAGTGTAAGTAAAAAAGATTTATAACTTTTTTCGAAATTCCAGCTTTTAGGGATACTTTTTTGCTAAAAAAGTTAAATCAGTACTATTAGGTATTTTCCGCTGTTATGATACGCACCAATCAAAAACAACGTCGCCGCAAAGCGCCCGGCTGACTATCAGCAAATTTATCGGGTTAGTTTGTACCTTACACTAAGGATTTTTAATAGGTACGTTTTTTGTATGGGAAAAAAAACGAAATTTCGAAAAAAGTTGTTTTAATCTTTTTTTGTTTTTGTTTTTCTCATCTTTTTTACTCCTTCCATCATGTTGAATCACCACCCGAAGTTAATGCACTTTATCCCTGGGCCACCTGTATATTAAAAATGTTAAATCTCATTTGGCAAAAGTCGCTAATTCCCAGTACTCATTCCTATCCTATCTTAGATAGTTACTTATATTTATGTTGTGGCGGTTGAAATTGTTATTTCATATTACACTTTTACAAAGACTAATTCATTCGTTTATTTCATTTTTCTATTCCTACTTAACCTACAAATAAAACTAATTATTTGAATAGGTACTTATTTTGAAAATTGTGGGTCACATAATAAAAGCCTACAAGTAAGTTATTATGATAAGTGGCAACTTCTAAGAAGGAGGAATGGACGGCGCAAATAAAGTGGCCTATACTTATGAAAAGTATAAATTCGGCACTGGTTCAAGGTCATTT
The DNA here is from genome assembly GCA_951813805.1 of Limnephilus auricula. Lineage (NCBI taxonomy): Eukaryota > Metazoa > Arthropoda > Insecta > Trichoptera > Limnephilidae > Limnephilus > Limnephilus auricula. Next base: position 1,514,849 of record OX638390.1, read on the forward strand.
TCAATTCGTAAAACATACATTTTTTATATGATTAGTTAACATTTGCATTTTTACGCTAAAAACGGCAGTTTTCCATGGTAAACGAAGTTACAGTTTATAAAAAAAGTATTTCTAAAGCTTCAACATGCATTCTATTGTAAAAAGATAAATTTCTAAATCTTCCTTAACTTTTTGTGGCACATGGCTTGACGCGGCTATATTTATGCTAACAATTTATTACAACGAAATTGAAAGTGATAATTGATGTTCTGACCAACTCTTCCTCCACCGCTCTGTCACACGCGAAGTTTTTCGATTTTCAAACACGTTTTCTGACGAACGACATAATTTCCTCCTGTGGGCCCACTCGCCTAGCACACTCGACCGATAAGGATTGTATCGATAACTTTCGGTAACTTCTCCTCATTCCCTAGCATGACTGCAAATCGCCAATGAATAAGTGATAGTTCACTGACTGTCCGTAATACATCCGTAATATTGATGTCGAATGTATGACTGTCCGTAATACATTCGACATCAACTGTTGTTTTTAAGTTAGCAATCTGATCTAGGGAACGATGAGAAATTAACGAAAGTTATCCTTTCAATCAGTATCGATCGAATGTGCTAGGGGGCCTGGAATACTTTTACAGTTTTTATGATAAAAAGCGTAAGATATCCTTTAGTTAACATTTTTATTTTTACTCATATTATAACGATAGATCTGACATCTACACGGAGAAAAATGTTATTCTAAAATACGATCATTTTATTCGTAAAAACGGGACTGAAGTTCTTACGAACAAATAAACAGTGTATCAATGTTTATTGGCGGGAAAACGTAAGAATAATTTGATGGTATACGTACGAAATTACGGATACCAACAAATTATTCTTATATTTTCCCGCCAGTAAACATTGAAACACTGTTAATTTGTTCATAAGAACTTCAGTTCCGTTTTTAACCGTTTTTACGAATAAAATGATCGTATTTTAGAATAACATTTTTCTCCGTGTAGGGATCATCCATTTTCTGGTGTTGAGTTTTTTTACATAAGCTCCACACAAGAGGGCCCTGAGGAAAATAATTCCCCTCAGGGCCAAGATCCGGACAAACCTCATCCCATGAACTCGGGCAACGCTGCTGAGTCACCATGGCGAACCACTTGGGGTGACCTATAGGAGAGGTGTTGGTTTTTCAATAAATGGTTCCCGGGGCGCCGGTTACCCATAACAAATTGATTAATTGCTCCCAAATTAAATAATCAACATAACGCAAGGTCTAAGGTTCACATAACTACTAGTAAATAAAAATTAATGGTTAAAATCGCTTAATTAATATTTTTGCTCCACGATATGTCTCTGTTAGAGTCGAGCACTGAATAGAAGAGAAAAATCGATATAAGTACCTATTATGTAGGGGTTTCTGGAGTGCCCAAATTAAGGTCAAATTTCTCTTACTTAGGGTGAAATTGATCCAACTTTGAGAAGACAATTAATTTCACCTGCCTGTTTGAAATCAGTAGCCACAAGATTTATGTAAATTCTCATAAGTTTTCTTTCGAATCGTTAGAGTCTTCTATCATGGATCATCTGTTTGTTAGTGTTAAGTAAAATAATATAAACCACGCGGGACCCCTTCTTTCCACGTTTATAATAACAGGCAACATACTGTCTGTCCGATTTCCCACCACTAAATGAAATAAGCCACCTTCACTGAGCTCTGAGTGGTTTTTCAGATTAGTATAACCAGTACCTCGATTCTCCACACGTTGTGCTGTTTGTAAATTAATGTTGCTCGGGTCTTTGTAATGTTCCGCAGAATCTAGGCCTCATCTGAAGCGTCCTAGTACTAAATATTTTTCTTTGTTAAAGTGTTACTACATAAGTTTCATCGAAAATGAGCCGAATATTTTCCATTGTGGTTTTCCTATTCGGTTTCACAGCTTTACAATCACGTGAAATACGTAAGTAATTTGTATACAATTTTTCATTTGTAACGTGTAGAACAATACGAATTCAAGAAAATGAACATTAAAATTGCAGTTTTGTAGTAAATTTTGTAGCAATTTTACAACTAATTGTTCTGTCAACAGTGTTAGTATATCTTGCGTTCAAAAAAGTAGGTATATCTCTTCTTAAAACGTAAACAGCTATTAAAATACCTACCTATTTAATTATAAACCATATGTTTTAATTCAATTTTTTGTCTGAAGTATTTAAAATAACTGTGATACTCTATTAAACTAGAATGTAAAAGCCCCCCATGGTGTGTAATAAATAAATAAATAAAGTAAGGAGATGGCAACTCTGTACTTAAAATACAAAAGAATTGCTTTTTTAACTTGCTAAACAAAAAGCTGTAACAAAAATCTGGACTATAAAGCTGTAACAAATAATTTTATATATGTTTAATTGGTTGAGCCCTCTCCCCCCCCCCCCCACACACACCCGCGGACTTTGGAAAATTTGAGGTGGTTAATGCGGCCCTAGGTGCAAATTGGGTTGGCCAGGCCTGATCTAGAAGCTCTTGAAATTTAAAAAAAAATCCTTAAAAATACGTAACATTTAGATTTATCGAATAGCCACATTAAACATATTCCCCTTCCCGACATCTACTTTTACTCTCTCTCTCTATATATCTCTCTCTCTCTCTCTCTTACCCCCCCCCCCCTCGTCCTCCACTAAAGTCGATATTCTCTTTCCCTCTTCTACGTTATTTATAAATACACTGTAACTCTGTAATTAATTCACGTTTTATATAACCCTGATGAAGATTCAGGTTGAATCGAAACGATACATGCAATAAACTGATATTCAAACTAAGTTATTACTGTAATTATTATAATAATTAATAATCTATTGATATGTCCAAAAAATGGTTGAAATGAGGTTGAAAAAATTTGTTTTCGAAAGATTAGAGGGTATTCAATAATCATGGCTGTTGGAAAATCATAAAAAACAAAAGCGGTTCGGCATTCGGTAGGTTCCTTTGCATTTGCGGAATTAAATTCATAAATTTTATCGGCCTCGGGGCAGTTTTCAGACATTATGTGGGCATATATTGAAATGTATATCTATATAGTTATGTAAAATACTTTTGATTGTTCATATTTTTTGGTTTGTAATCGATTTTGAATAATAAATACGTGAGAATAGCACTAACTTTATGAAGCTTTTAGAGATCGGGTTCATTTTTGTTTTTGTTTTTAACCGTGAAGAATGCTGAGATTTTTTTTACTTAGCGTATACATAAAACATATGATTTTACATGCTCAGCAAAAATATTGAATTTAAAAAAAAAAAAATTCAATCAATTCGGCTTAATTAATTTTCATCATAATATAATATAAATTTGTAGGCATTAAATATGTAAATCGATATAATTTATTAATAATAAAACTTAATTCTATAATCACAAATATTTTCGCTTGCATTCCGCAGTGTATGGAAACACAAAAACAGATACGTTGATTTTACGACCGGTCATTCAAATGGCGGTCATGTTTATATTGTCTTAGGCATTAAAAGATAAAATAAAAATATAGCACTGGGACCTTAAGTCGAAAAGAAACTTACATACCTAGTTATAATTAAACAAGAATTACAGAAAAAAGTAAATAGATGTCGCACATTAAAATAAAAATAAAATTATATATTTATCCAAGACACTATCTAGATTGCATTTAAATATATTCATACATAAAGATTGCCAGCCAATAAACATATGCATTAATAAAATGAAGATAATGTTGGTGGTTCTAAGTCGAAGTATGATTACTGTTAAATATGACTGAAGGGCTAGGGTCAAATTAGCTCATTGCTTAGAGCAGAGCTCCGGCAATGCTAAGGTATCGTATACTTTAAGGTCCTGGGGTGATAGCATTGTCGATCGATGAGAAGTTACCGACAATCGTTCCCTAGGACGATCTACAGAACTGCAGATCGCAAACGAATAGGTGACAGTACACAATGATTAAGTGTCCTTAATATATTCGATATCAACTGTCGTTTGTACGTTAGCGATCTGCAGTTGTCCTAGGGAACGTTAGAAGTTACCGACATTCGGTCAGTAACTTCATATCGATCGACCGTGCTAGCACCTCTGGGTTCAATTCCAAGATGCGACCGTATCTTTTTTTTTTGATTTTTCTGTTTTAAATTATTGATTGAGTGTCGCTAACACTGTCTTCAATGATTAAACATTATTGTTATTACTAACTACGTGATACATGTAATTTACATACTTTTAAAAAAAGTAAACACTGAAATTTGCCATCGATACCAAAATGCGAAAAAACTTAGCTTTACTTGTATTAAACCTATATACGGTGCCTTGTCATCAATCTCGTATATAATTAAAAATCATCAGTTGTTTTGTAAGAACGCAATCTCATTACATTAATGAATTCGCTACCTCAGAACCTTATCAAGGTCAGAAAGAACTTAGCGAGGAGTATGTCTAGGTCTACCTCAATACATTTAATTACAACAACTTAATATAAAGTACACAATTTATATAATATATATTTAATAAGTAAATACATTTTATCGGCCTTACCAATAAATGTGGAGTAAATTTTATACAACTGATAAACAACTGTGTTGTGGAAACCTTACTTTGATTGAAACAATTGTTATTCCCTCTCTTTTCTACAAAAAAAAAATAAATGACTTTCGAAAGATTGTTTTTTCATCTAGAAAAGTTTTGTTTTTAATTTTGAAAAAATATGTTTATTTTTATTATAATAAGGTTGTACAAAATTAAAATTAAAACACTTTATTTCTTTAAGTGGCATTGCAACGCAGCCGAGTACTCGCTATAGTAGTTTCACGTGTCCTTCGTTAATTTTTGGTACCATGTATTATTTTTAAGGGACCCCATTAGTGATCCGATTGGTAAAATCCGTCCCAGAAGAAAATTTAATATAATTGACAGCAATTACTACAACATCACCATGCACGCGGTCTGGTTACGGAGAAAATGCCACTTTCCTTTTCATGTAGCATCGTTCATTCTGCGCGGTTATACTGCAGTGCATAACAGTACCTACCTGACCTGCGACTTCATAATTCAAGATTCTTTATGAAAATATCGTTGATTGTATCGTGTTCACGATGACGTACACAATAAACACGGTAAATTTAGAAAATATGTACTTTAGTACTTATATATAAGTACAGAACTGCAATTTAATCAATTTGGCGTCCTTTGGGTGTATCGTTGATGATTTAATAAATATGATGAAGATACATGCACCTATAAGAAGACATCGCTAAATACCCAATGACAATAAACTGGGTTGCTGCCAAAGTAATTCGTGAAACATGGGAGATAGGTTTACTGGATGATAACAAAAAAATCCCACTCGGGCATAGCCAGTTCGTGTTATATATTTTTATAATATTAATATGTTCATCATTATCAGCCGATTTCGGAACCTGGGGCCGGCCAGTGCGATGTACCAGCACCTTGTCTGGTTGTTGTCACGAATATTATCACATTATGTTTTATACTACTCGTAAGTGCCATTTAAATACAGGATAGTTATTGAGTTATATAACAAATACAGCATTACAAAGTAAATTAAATCAATGAAGGAGAAAACTTGTTAAAATATGCACTGCTACAGAGTTTAAGTACAACTTTATACTTCAACAGAGGCATATTAAAAACACAAGTCACATTAGCAAAATAGTTACCTACTAATGGTGTATAATCTCTTTACGACAGAACTGTACCCAAGACCGTGATACGGTTGTCACAATAATACATACTAGTCAACCTTGATCTAATGAAATAAGAAACGTATATAAAATAAAACAAATGAAAACAATATATTTTGCACTTTGTCAATCAATAATAGAATATGGAATAATTGTTTGAGGAGGAGCAACAAAATCGGCTTCGAACACATAGAAATTGCGCAGAAAAGGTAATACTCAAAAAACATAGACTGACTGATACAGACCAAATATTAAACAGTTGTGACGTACTAGACATACGACAATTATACGTAAAAACACTACTAAAGTACATTTTTGACCAAAAAAATAAATTCTAACAAACACAAAATATCACTAACAGACCAGTTAGAAAAGCGCCGAAAGAAAACATAAAAACTCCGACGGTTAACACAAGCTTTGGACAAAGACACTATCAATATTATGCTATAAAAGCATTCAACAGTCTAACACTTGAACATAAAATTGAGGGAAATAAAAATAAATTCAGACACAAAATTACAAAATGGATTAAAGACAAAAAAGATAATGTTATCAAAAATATAAAATAATAAAACATACAGGTAACACACACAACCGGTATAAAACACACATCACTCACAAAAACACAACACAATAAATACTTATACCTTTTTTAACTTTATATAATATTATTTATTTTTTTAATTTTTAATCTCTTTATTTAATTTGATTTTTTCTTAATCTTATGTTTTTTTTCTTTTTCTTCATCAACATTCCATATACATATATTGTAAATGTATTATGTATATTTTTTGTATGTAAAATGGACGCCTCAGCACGGGTAAATTAACCAGTGAGGCCAATATTATTGGATTGTAACATAAAATGTAAAAATTTTGTATCAAATAAAAAATATAGAATGATAGGAATTTGAAATCGAAATCAGGGCTGATAATTTATACTTTTATAAAAGATTAAAAAAATTTCTTCTGTCTCTTAATTTCAATAATTTTAAAGAATGTAGTAAAAAATCATAATCTATTCAATCTAAAGGAATGCCATCTCTAAAATAAATACTATATTTATGAGATATTGATGTGATTATTAAAGACAAGTGACCATATTATAGAGTTATATTCTGGAATGTTATGTTACGATAGCATGTTAGAGTAATGCCAAAAACTGTTGCTTCCTTAGATTAAAATACTATATTTGTTTCATAAGTTCGCATTCTACTATTAAAAATGTCTCATTTGAATAGAACACATTTATATTATTTCTTAATAAAGTAATGGGAAAATTACTTAAAAATATTTTTTCTGAATTTTGTCGGAAATTTAAATAATTCTCTATCTTTTAGCTTATGGTCACTCTTCCTATTCCGTCACTATTCCTCTTGGTTTTAATGTTGAACAAAATGAGTAAACCAATAAATTAGACATGAAAATAGTGTAATTCTTATTCAAATAAAACTTAAGGAAGTTAATGATGTTATTTAAGGAAATAGTCAGTTCAGGAAGTATGTTTATTTTAATTGCTGAAATAATTAGACAATCTTCGGAATAATCATGTTTACCATACATACATGCCTACATAGTGTAGGGTGGTGGTTACAGCGTGGTGGAATTTTTAAATAATAGAGGTCGAAAAATCTGTATTTACCCATCGATAAATTTATAATATTATGTGGTCATAATTAGACTGTAGTCTAGACTCTAGACCCTAAACTTTTATTGCGCGGGCCCAAACGAATCACTGTACATACTGAACATATATATATACTTATAGCACTGTCGGAGCTTCAAAATATAATAATGACTATTCATTAGACCATTCATTAGTTGATAGGCAGCGGGGTTAGTTACTTAATCCCCAGGGTTCTTCAGAAGCCTTTTCTCCACTATTCCACCGTCTTCATAGGGGTCACGTCTAACCATTGTGCTGCCGGGGACGCGGACGGTGTGAAGGGTTTGAAGAACCACCTTCCCATCCCACTGCCGCCGTCTATCGTCGGGACTGCCTGTGACTTGCCAGAAGCAGTAGATATTGTTGTTGTGTCGTATTTACTCCACAGCATCCAAAGTATCTTGGAAAATAAATACAAAGATTAGTAGCAATGGGTACATTTTAGGAAGCGGGTATGGTTACCGCTGCCCGGGAAACCACACGGAGAAAATGTTATTCTAAAATACGATAATTTTATTCGAAAAAACGGTACTGAAGTTCTTACGAACAAATTAACGGGGCTTCAATGTTTATTGGCGGGAACATTGAACACTGTTAATTTGTTCGTAAGAACTTCAGTCCGGTTTTTATCCGTTTTCACGAATAAAATACTGGTCATAACGACCCCCAGATTCCTACCCACCTCGCACACCTTTTTCCTTCCCAAAACATCCTTTTTTTATTTCTTTAAAAGGCCCTCTACATAGCATCCCCAAAGATGAAGTAGGCCCTGAGGGGAATTATTTTAATCAAGGCCTCCTGTGTGGAGCTAATTTTCAAAACTTGTTGACTGTGGACAAAAACGTGGTTTCTTTGGAAAAGCCGATCGTCAGAATTAAATTGAAAGTGGCTTCAAAGATTTTGTTTACAGATTGGGCTAATTGTATATTCTGTATTTGATTAACCAACACGGAAATCTAAATAACAATAATCATTATTGTTACGCACATTAATCATGAATTATTGCGGAATTCCGGGTTCCAACCGCGGAATCCCATCTTACTACTTACAACGTTCTGTCTAATCATATAATTTAGTGCTTCTAATTCTGTATCCTTTTCTCAACCAAAAAGCAATCCGATAATGAATTACCAACCGTAATGCTTTAGCCGTGCTACTAATAAATATATTTCGTGCAATATTCAATTCCGTCGTTTTGCGGTTACCAATCCGGAGGTCGCGGATTCAAATCCCGGCGTGCGCAAGCAAATTAATTTGTGTTATTATAAAATTATGTGTTATTATAAAAACTTATGTGACTGATTTTAAAGTGTTGGGGCGCCATCCTGAATATTTCAGCAGAAACGTATTATGTATAAAAAGAAGCAATTAGAACTTACCTCACGTTGTGTACCGAATGTACAGGCAATTTGGGAATGAAGGTGTTACAAATTCATGATTCAATTCAAAAACAAAGTTTTCAATCAGCAATAAAATGGTTCTATTGTAAGATAAACAGGTTACACATAGAACACCCTACATACTGATCTGTATCTCATTACCAAGAGGGCTTTTCTTGTTACTTGTAGCAAACAGGATCGGTCCAATGATCCTTCGAGATCCAATTGATTCTTGAAAAAAGTGTCGAAATCCATAATTCAGGCGATCACACACTTGGTGATCCATGTTTCCATATTATAGTATTGTAAGGATCTTGGGTGAGACCTGCAACTCTCCTCCAATTGGTGCATTCACACCAGGCAGCAAAACAGCTTACAATCCAATTCAGATTTCAGGTGAAGTTGAAATGAATTCAAAATACGACCTTTGTGTTGAGTTTGTGAGATTGTCACCGCAATATGGGAGAAAATTGCCTCGCTGGGCATTCCGATTACTCCGGATTAAGATTCTCCTATCCTTTATAAAAATCATATCTCGTACATCAGATTGATTCGTCGACCAAACACAGCCCGGAGCTCCAATCGTTCCATGTTTTGTCCAAGAATGGGGTTCTTCCTTCTTTTTCACTGACATCTATCTCCATAGACAAACTGGTGATATCAGTGCAAAAAAGCACAAAGACAATTGTTGTTGTTGAATGTAGGTACCCCTTCATGGTTACATAATTTATACGTAACAAATGTATTAATTTAAAAATAATAGCAACACCATTTAGAATATAAACTTTTGTTGCTTGAAATGGCTTTCGCAGTGCATGTCGACGAGATCTGAATATCCAGTTACTTCCCCACCTTTCTCTCTCAATCTTCTTCTCCTTCTCACTATCTGCAGCCTTAGAACATACCACAATTGAGGATGCCGTAGTCCCGCAGGTTCCAGACGGTTGGGAGCAGTTGCAACCTTTGGTGGAATGGATTCATACGTCCGTCACTCCTGGATACACTGACCCCTAGATTCCTATTTACCTCTCTTACCCTTTTCCTTCCCAGAACTTCCTCTCCTTCCTTTCCCTAAAAAGACCCTCCATACATTCATTTGGCATCTTCAAGAGCATTTGGTTCATTGGAACAGGCAACCTGCCTAGTTACGAACTAATACCGACCTAACAAGACACAATAACACTAGTACTCATTCCATTTTTTTTCAATTTTAATACAATATTATTACTATGTTTATTTGTTATTTGTTTTTGGGGTTTTCTGCCGTTTTGCGCTTCCTCCTTCTTTAGCCAACGTTTCGGACAACGTTACAGTATCCATCATCAGGGCAGATGTTTAATTGATAGTGGAGAAGTATGTGCTTCACAACTACCAATAGCACTACAATCAACATTTCACCACTATCAATTACCCATCTGCCCTGATGATGGACACTGCAACGTTGTCCGAAACGTTGGCTAAAGAAGAAGGTAGCGTAACACGGGATAACACCACAAAAACAAATAACAAAAATACTTTTGGCAGTGAAAATCTTAAATCATGCCTTATTTGTATGTTGTTTTTGCTAAGGTATAAATGTAGCCAAAATAATATAATAAATAAATAAACAAAATAATATAAATACAGCATTCCCAAAGATGACATAGGCCCCGAGAATAAAACTCAAATTTTGTGTGTAAGCACCTATCTAACTTATATATATATAAAGTTCACAGGTAAATAGCAAATCACTTTGTGGATACCTAATTACAATTTGAATATAATAACTTTGTTTGGACACCAATTTGTTATAGACATTATTTTGTATTTAGTTTCTTGATTAGCTCAACGTAAATTATAAATTAGTTAGTCAATAATTAGTAGTTAGGTAGGTATATTATAGCAAATAAACCTCACACACTATTTGTATAGTTTTCTAATAGCATCAATAATATATTTTGGGTAAATCTTGAAGTCATGTATCTTATATAATTAATATATTTTATGTAAATCTTAAGTTATGTTTTTTGTACTAATAATATATGTTGTGTAAATCTTGAAGTTATGAATCTTATATTAATATAATCTTTTTAGTGTAAATTTTGAAGTTATGTATTTTGTATTAATAACATATTTTATTTTAATAAATATGTGTAGATCTTGAAGTAATGTAATTTGTGTTTTCCTCAGCCAGCCTCCTTAAGGTATGCGACCGGGAAGACCCCGAGCTGGACGAGTGCCTGAAGGTGAACATCCAGGCCGCCCTAAAGGGCCTCTCCCGAGGACTACCCGACCTCAAACTGCGCTCTCTCGACCCCTACCTTGAAAAGGAAATGGTCATCGAATACAAACAGAACCAGGTACCTACCTTTAAACTTCAACCTTACTGAACATACTTAATTCTATTCACCGGTCTATTTTTTTGCCAAAAGGATATGAATGACATGCAAACCATCATAATTTTTTATTATTTATATTTATACATTAACTGCACACAGAAGGCCCTGAGGAAAATAATTTCCCTAATGGCCTACGTCATCGTAAAGATGCTCTCCGGAAGGTCCTTTTGAGGAGAGAAAGTAGTGAACACGGGTGTTGTAGAGACCCGTGTCGCGGAAGGAAGGAAACACAAAGGCCGGCAAATCGTTCCACAGCCGAGCTGTTGAACTCAAGAACGAGTCGTAGGGGCGACTATTTCTCATGTGACAAATGTCAACCATGCATATTGGGCACGCGTATGATGCGTTTGCCGAAGGGATCAATGACGCCAGTTCCTCGTAGCATCTTCCATTGTAATAACAATCGAACAAGGACAGCACATCTACCCGACGATGAGGTGATTTTCTCACGAAAACGGCGCTGTGTAAATTATCCGAACTTTATTATTATTATAATGATGCCTGTGTTAAGATAAGGAAATCTATCAAAAGAACCGCCCGTTTCCGCGCAGAGTCAAAGGTTTTTTCAGGTATTTTGGGGATCTATACCAGAGGTGGCTGCTAAATTCAACAGTGGGGTGCACTTGCGATTTGTACAGCATCAGCAGTTGCGTCTACTATCTGCAGTATCTGCGGGCGCTGTACAGTACGCCCAGCTTTATATTACTATTACATCGTTACACTCTCCACTATGTCTGTCCTAGTTTCAGTATCAGGACGAAATTACACAGCCGTAATTTTCACCTACCAATAACCTCATTACTGCTATGAATTACACATGGAACGGAATTACACATGGACGAAGTAGGAGTGAATGTTTGGCTAATAGCTAAAACTTTGCGCATCCGATTTATGTTTTTTGAAGGATTTCACTAAAAGAATATGCATTTTAAAGGTTTGATGATATTGAACTAAAAAATAAATAATATTTTGTAAATTAGCTTATTAAAAATGGAAACTTTTTATTTGCATAACAAGCCGGAATTTAAATATCTTCATTAGGAACTGGTTTATTACGATTTTTTATAAAAATTGGGAAGCGAAAAGCTATTTAACAAACCTTGACCGCTCGTTGAAATATTTTTTTACAAAAATCTGAAATATGGCAACAATATTTTTCACATAACACTCTCCTTACAGTGAATTGCCTTATACAAAAAAAAACAATATTTTTAATAGTACCTGCAGACTTACAATAGTTAAAAATAGGCCAAAGAAATAGTAAAATATACTTATGTATTATATAGTTCATTAATTATTGTGTGTTATTTCACAATTAATTAATAAAAAGAATATATACTATATTTGCAGCACGTTCCAGAGTGGCAGATACTGTCAGTATCGCCCTGGTGTAAGACCACCATTCCGAATTGAAACGTTGCTTAATAATGGCTTTAGCCGTGTTTAGTGACTAGATCTGAATATCCAGGTACTTTCCTAGCTTCCTCTTCCCTATCTCCTTCCCTTCCCCACTTTCCTTCAGCCTCACAATATACCCCAATTGGGGATGCCATAGTCTCACTGGCTCCAGACGGGAGCAGTTGGGACTCTTGTGAGGTATTCTCTATAAAAATAAAAATAAATACCGCAGATTACAGATATGTTCAATTCGAATCGATTATTATTATTATTCTTCTCAAGTCAGTTCCTCATTGCTGAGGATCGTGACCCCTACTACAATTGGACAATGCTCCTCCACTACTCGCGGTCCTGCGCTCCCTGGAGAGCTACGGACACCCTAGTACCAGACGCCAATGATACATTGATGACCTTCCTGTGCTTCTTCTGTTTTCTACTTTGCCGATGACTACTTGTTACTCCAAATTGGAGTCCTCAGTTTGGCGAGCAAAGTGTCCAAAATATCTTAAGATACGTTGTAGGCAGATAGTTGAAAGCCTATTGTGGATGCCTAGCTCTTCCAGAATGTACACATTTGTGCGTCTGAAATAAGTCCAGCGTATAATTTTATTTCAATAATTCGTTCGTCAAAGTTTACAAATAACTAATTAATTATAACTTATATACTATACTTTCTCTTGCTTATGTAACATTTCATGCTTTTCCAACAATTCATGTTGAGTCTACCAATTGATGCAGACTTCATATTGTTAGGCGGAGCATTTTAATATTTCATTCCCTTGTAGAGAGAGTGTTTTGCGTGTTTGCTTTGTCCTTTTTGGTAGTCTGATTTCATTGCACTTGTCATTGTCCATTGTCCTTGTGTTCTCTGTGAATGTCATTATTTAGGTTGTATATTGTTTTATGTATATTATTGTTTTGATTTAGCATCTGTTTCACTGTTAGCCAATTTAGTTCCTTTAACATTTTATTTACTTTTAAAAATTTATATCGCCTTATATTCTCATTGCTCTAATAGTATAATAAAACAAATTTAAAACTTTTTCCACTTTTAATTATTGCTCTATTTTTAGAGAACTTGTACCTTTTTTGTTCTTTGTCATTACCCAACAATAAAATCGTTAAGCAGTGTTTAAAATGTGAATTTTAATTAATAACTCGAATAAATAACCCAAGGTAACATGTGATAAATATTGAACAGCATAATTTATCATAAGCTAATGTTATTGTATGCGGGTGAAATAGCCAATGAACTAACATATTGTAAAGATATTATTGACATTCGACGTACTCTTTAAATGAATTAAGAATAAATATATATAATAATAAGATACATTTAATATTCGAATACGACGAATATTCTATCTTTTGTCAGCCGTACTCAATACCGACCGACAAATTTTCTATTTTTTCTGAACAAAAGGAACTAATGACGTTCAAGGTCACCGGGTGGCCTATAAGCAATAAAAATTTTAAATAAAAAAATTTGAAAGAAAGACAAACATTCCCAGATTACGAATAACCCGACAATATTAGAAAAACTTCTACTACCGTAGAAATGTTGGTTGTATTGTGATGGAGGACTTGGCTGGCAGAAGATAATTGAACTCAACTTAGTCACTAACAGGTTATTAACATGCATCTGAAGGGTGATTATATATCGTTGTGTTATCTTTTGCGTTAAAACAGCATAACGAGACAAAAAGGCAAAATCAGTCGGAAGGCGTCCGTTATCGGCTGTCAAATTTTTGTGATTTTCTAAGACTTGTCCATGCCTGTCGTGTGTTAAAGGGGTTAATTACCTACATAAACACGAATTACTATTTTTATTAGTTATTAAAACTACTTGCATATAAGCCTATTGTGTTATTAACTATTATTGGAATGTTTTATGCGATGATATTCGTTTCGCACATTTTCCCGCAACTGACATCTCTTAATGAGGTTACGAGGAAAAACGCGCCGTCATCTCTGCGTTAGTGTAACTAAATTTAAGAGTTGGTGTTTTATCAAAAGCGCAATATTTAGTTCGTTAACACGATACGGAATACTGCATGAAAATTGTCGAAATCTGTCGAATACGGCCAAATGTAACACGCGTAACGTTCCATGACGGGCACATTTCCAAAGGATTTTGCCTTTTTGTCATTATCTCGTAACGCTGTCTTAACGCAAAAGATAACACAAGAGATACAGAATAACCATTATTTAAAGGTGGAAGCAGTTAGAGAGATATTTGTCCGCCAGATGGTGTTGGTAATATTTATGATGGTAATGTTTCACTTTTCCAATTTCAAATGATTTTTACTTCTTCCATATTTTTACTTTTATGTAATCCTACGAAACGAAACCTATGAAAGTCTTAATTTTATTCAATGATATTAAATATTTAAATTAAAATGTGGTCAATCATAGATTTCTATCCAATAACATTGTTAAATTGTTAAGTATATAAGAAAAAAATAAATCGAATCGAGAAATCGAATCGAGAAATCGCATCGAATTTTACAAATCTAGTCAGGTCGGGGCATTTGTAAGGAAAAGACATTGCGTTTGTTCTGAAATGCACTTATTTATGACCTCGGAATACACTTGCACGCTGTAATTAAATTCCTTTTTAGTATAGTTTAGTGTTTCCCTCACGAAGATTTACTATTAGATGACCGAGTTCATTGGAAATGGATCAACGTATTTTACTACTAATTTTGTATTCGAGTATAACAAGCAATATACAGGGTGTTAAGGTACGTACTTGAGTTACTTTAACCAGTGATTCCTGACATTATTTGGAGTAAAAAATGTAAATAAAATTTTGGTTTCCGGTGACATTTTTGATGTTTTTTTTTTTTCTACAAAAACATAAAAAATAGTAAGTGTTTGGGTAGTTGGGGGAGGGGTAAGTGGTGGGGCGGTAACTCGGCTGAGTGACCAATAAGGTCATGTGAAAGAAAAAAAAAATTGTTTGATTTTGAACAAAAATAATTTTGAAAAAAAAAAATTGTCATGAAAAAAGTCACCGGAGACCAAAATTTCATTAACATTTTTTAATCCAAATAATATCAGGAATAACTGGTTAAAGTAACTCAAGTACGTACCTTAACACCCTGTATAAAGTTGCAAGACTAGTTTTTTTTTCATTTGTCAACACATTTTAAAGCATTCATTGCCAACAATTGATTTTCAGATCGGAGGTAAAGCTATTTTAAACGACATAAAAGCTCATGGATTAAGCAAAGCCAAGGTACACGCTGTCAGGTAAGATTCAACTTAATCATTATTATAAACATAATTATAACATAATAACCAACCAGAGATGGGAACCAATACTTAAGAGTCAATCGTGTGATTAAATTCTATTTAAATTTAATTAGTCAATATGTAGTCACCTTCTTAAGAGCGATTGACCAGCGGCTGAGGATAAAAGTTTAAAAATGTTTGCAACTGTACAGAGAGGTTCCAATGAGTAAGATCGCTTATTCCCCGTGTCAATTTTTAAAATTAAAAATTTAATATCGATTTATTTAATTAAAAACTTGCTATAATATATACCTACATTCATGTTAGCAATAAATGCTCAAAACGCACGATGATAAATTATTAAACATCGTGTACTTCTTGTAAACATTTTTTGATCATAAGTATTTATGATTTTTCAATAATGTCTAAACAAAATAAGTGTATAAATTTTTTTTAAATATTTTAGTTTGTAAGACCATATAAATAGAAAAACTGAAGTATTTTTGTCACAAAACACGTTCTCGGATTTATTTTTTAATAATTTTAATTTAAAATTCTCAAAACTGTGTATACTAGATTATGTATTTATTTAATTTTGTTGTATATGATTTGAAATTTGTGTTGTTTAATAGAATCTTTCGTTTGAAAATTGAACAAATCTGCCAACGACCAACGGTATAACCTTAGTATATTAAAAATTAACTTAGTTTTTTCCAAATTTTAAAACTGCGTGTACCAGATAAAATAACAATCTTTCAAAATCAATTTATGTTTTTTTGGAAAAAAGCGTCAATACGTCTAGAATTTGATTTATAAAAGGCCTGATTTCCGGTATTCCCTGGTAATACCAGCTTACCTTGAAATATACCTTACTTATTAAGTACATACATTAGTAACATATACATTTTTTTTGTCGTTGCAATATTGTATTATTTACAGGGTTACATTGCTTGCTTTGTTATATTTACACATATTCTCATCTTTTATTTGCTGTTTTACCATTATTGCGGTCTCTCACTTAGGTACACAATACTCATTTAGATATCTTTTCAACTTGAAATATACTTTACTCACAATATGCCTACCTTCTACCTTTATGCATTTACTATCTATCCCATCTTCATCTAAAGTTACTTAAACTTATTTACGTGACATTAAATTAGAATAAATATTAAGTATGCATATTTCTTATTCATTCCAATATTGTATTAGTCAAAGAGGATTTCTTAACTTATATTTACTATTCTTTTCTGTTTGCACCCTCGTGGCTCTTTATTACTTACACAATTCTTATTTCTCATGTTATAGTTTATGCCTTATCTTCTTCTTCCTTACACTGTCCCAACTCATTGCCTATGTAGGCTGGTGGGGTCGGCTCTTCTCGTTATCAGCTTGTAGCTTCTTTGGTTCTGAGCATCGCTTTCACCCAGGAGTTCTTTGGTCTACTCTAGATGACTGTCGAAGAAGCTCCATAGACATTGCCTGCTTCACTATATGGTCTGGAAGTCTCCGTCTTATGTACCCATACCATTTAAATTGCTCATCTCATCGTATAGTTTATGCCTTATAATATCTTGTATTATGTAAAACCCAAAAGGCGTTATTGTTATACATAAATAAATACATGATTTCAATTAAGTTGACGCTTTAATATTCGATATTTAAATATGCCGATTACTTACAGATAATATGATATTATTGACAATCGTAAATTCACAATAAAATATCAGAATCCAAGAAAGACTCCAATTAAAGTGTAAAATGTTTTGAAACTTCAGGTCGAACATCCAAGATGACTCATTTGAACTGGAAGTTGATATGAGCACCAAACGAATCGTTGTTGAGGGAAACTTGAGGGGCGAAGGGAGACTCAATGCCCTGGTCTTCACTTCCAAAGGATATTTCAACAATACTATGTGTAGGTATTCAAATCACAATATCATTTATTTACAAATACACATGACAAAGTAGTGTGGTGATTAGTGAGGTTAGCAGATAAAAGTAGCCTAATAATATACTACTATTTAAGCTCCGGCATTCCGTATTTCTATCGATTTATAACATATTTAACACTTTAAGTTCCTAAGAGAGAATTTATGACGCGAATGTGAACGGTAGAAGAAGCCGAGGACGCCGAAGGAAGACGTGGCACGATCAAGTAAATCAGATACTTGAGTCGGGCCATGTCAAGAGTCAGAACAATAGAAGAGTATGTATGAGAAGATGTATGAATGTGAAGGAGGCAAGGAGTGTGTGCCAAGACCGAGTTGTTTGGCGGTCCGTCCTCTCTGCCTACCCCTGCGGGGAAACGGCGTGATGGTTAGTTAGTTAGTTAGTTAAATTCCTAAAAAAATATATGTTATTTTTGAAGATGATTATATGGATTTTGATACACATTTGTAGAGCCGAAACGTAATAGTATGAAATCCCCTCGAAAGAAAAAATGGGTAAGTATGCTAAGAAAAATATTAAAAACACATTTTGTTTTGTTATTTAACATGTTCTAGGTATGAAAAAAGTCACAATGTATCTTCAATAGCAACTTAGGCATTTGTCAAGGGATCTTGGCTCTATTTTAATCGAGTCGAGTTTTATTTAAAAAAAAAATTATAATTTTCGCTTAATTATTATCGTTTTTTATTATTAGCGCGCAACATTTATATTTACCAACGTAGCTCCCCTTTTCTTCTTTGGATGCTTACAACGAAGCTTTAATTCTGATTTCCGTACACGGCGTTATCAGAAATATACCGAACTTGATAATATTTTCACGTGAAGTCGTGAAATTAATACGATATCAAGTAACTATAGCGACGAAGACAATAATGACAAATCATGTTTGGACGCCATTTTTGTCAAACGAGTAGAAGATGCGAAAGCATTTCGCGTAGCGCGATAGCAGTGGCGTCCTGTCAAACTATTTTGCCAGTGTAGCGCCTAGCGGCGATTTCAAGCACAATAATAGTATAGAAAATACAGACGAGTGGCGATCGCGTCGCTTGAACGTAGCTCCATGGAAGAACGGCGTTACCGTACACGCACACGCAATGAAATAATATTTTTCTTACAAATCATTTTCTCACGAACGTGACACGCAAACTGTTTGTTGTTTGATCATGCGTAATCGATATAATAATAACTTTTGCCTTTTATCATCAGAAATGCGTTTTGCCATAACTTAAACTTGGGAAATATGTATTCGCACATAGATGTATGGAATATGTCGCTGATACGATATAAACATGAAATTATGAAATCATGCATGTCAGAATGTGAAATCAGACGTGTTTAATATGAGTTACCGTTATTTAAGAGATTCCGTAATATTTTGATGTAGCATATTTTTCCAATGTAGGAGCTGTTGCACATATTTTTGTATTATTTCTATTTATCTATAATGGAAACTTGTTACTCTCTTTTGTTTTTCTGTATTGTAAACTTTTTCTTGTATTACTCACTGTAAATTTCTAATATTAACTTACACTATGTATTATTATTTTTATGCCATCTGCAATTTAATAACTGGTTTCAGTTAAATTTATTTTTACTTTTTCTCTTTTATTATAATATAATATTTTTTACTTACTTTTATACCTACCATTTTTATAAGTTTATATTTCTTATTTAAATATTGTATTACATATATATCACTTTATTATATACTTATTATGTAAAAGCCCATCAGGGCATTGAAAATTAATAATTAATAAATAAATAAATAACTAGTTCAGCGTTTGTTTTCCTTTACGTGCGTATATTATGAATTTAGCTCGCGTGTAAGGTGTGTTAGCGATGTTTTTTTAAATCAAATTTTATTTTTCAGCTGACGTCGTTTGGACGTGGAAACTAACTGGGAAGCCAGAAGTTAGGAAGGGGAACACTTACTTGAAGATCGTCAAGTTCTTTATGAGACCTGAAGTTGGAAACATGAGAGTTCACATCCCCAACGTATTTGGAAATAACCCTGATTTAAGTACGTATTTTTATCTGGATTTCTAACTAACGATATATCGAGCAGTTTTCCTGAAGGCGTGGGCATAGAGAAACTGACCCTCAAACATCTCGGTATTTGCATACATTCCTCGCTTCAGTCAAATTCAAACATAGTCTCATACAGTTTTTTAGTCAAAAGGTATATTAGGTAGGGAAAAGTACATATCTAGTAAGGATATGTGCCCCTTTATTTATTTTTATTTTAAATTATAAAATACAGGTCATCAAAGAAATCACTTTTTCACGATTTTAGAGGCAACATTGGCAATTATTTGTAAGTTAATAGGCACTTGTTAAAACAACAAATTTTCTCTATTCATTGCATAAATATGATGACTTATACAAAAAAATATAAAAGAGCAATCTGGTTGGCGTAAATTAAAATTATAAACGGCCGACTTACTAATTTGTCATAGATGAATAAAAAATCTACCAAGAAAGAGGTTTTTTAATGATTTTTAAAAAATTATTTTCATTACATTAATACGATAGTATATTAGTAGTAGTATCGATATAATACTGTTTAGTAAATATAGCAAGATTATTTTTTTAATAATTATAATTAACTCACAATAAAATGCTAACGTTGCCACTAAAATCATGCAAAATTGAATTCTTTAATGGCCTATATTTTTATAATTTAAAACATAAAAAAATATAACAGTACCTATATATCTGTACTTCTTATATACTTGCTATATATATTTTTTATTTATTGTTATCAAGTAAATATCGGCGTGCGCATACAAATTTTATTTGATTAATTTGTGTTATTTCACATTTAATTAATTAAAAATAATGTATGTAAGTATATTTGCGGCGCTTTCCAGAGTGGAAGGTACTCTCATCGCCCTAGTGTGAAACCACCATTCAGAATTGAAACATTGCTTGAAATGGCTTTAGCTATTTTTGCCGTTTTTGTGACCAGATCTGAATTGCCAGGTAGTTCCCCAACTTCCTCTTCCTTATCTCCTTCCCCTCCTTCAGTCTCACAATATACCCAAATTAGGGAGGCCGTAGTCTCACTGGCTTCAGACGGGAGCAGTTGGGACTCTTGTGCGGTATACCTGTAAAACAAAAGTAGAACTACATATGAATTTTAAATAACAATAATAAATAATATTATTTAATATATTAAACAGTTGTACTATTGGTTCGGTTTATCATGGGTCGAGTTCATGGGGTTAGGTTTGTCCGGGACTTGGTGGTGGATGCATCTGCCCACCAACTGCGTGGCAGGCCGGATCGAAAGAGACTGGTTGTGGGAGACCTTTTGATCTCTCTAGCCGGACCCTCTCAACCCATCGCCTTACACCGCAGTGGGAGGGATGGCTTCACTCGTCCATCACTCCCGGACATATTGATCCCCAGATTCCTACCCACCCCTCAAACCTATTTCCTTCCCAGGACTTCCTCTCCTTCCTTTCCCTTAAAAGACCCTCCACACAGCATCTTCAAAGATGACATAGGCCCTGAGGGAATTTTTTCCTCAGGGCCTCCTGTGTGGAGCTAATGTAAAAAAAATATATATCACGCATAACAGCTGTTTTGCCTTCTGAAAGCATTATCAAACTGTCAATAATTAACGCATTTTCAACAGTTTGATAATGCCTTCAGAAGGTGAAACAGCTGTCACACGTAATAATAATTACATAGCAGAACTTATTAAAGAAATATTAACATAATACATATATCATATTTTTTAATGTTTTATTTAATTTTATTTATAATGGTAAATATATGTATAAGATTTTTTTTCTATCTAAATTGTTCATAAATAAACGGTTTTTATAAATTAAATAATAATATAATTGAATATATATATATATATAAAATTTAAAAAACATGCCATATCTTTTGACTAAAAAAATAGATTAGTAGATTTGGAGATGAAGATTAAATGTAATTATTGTACCAACGTTTAATTTATTTGTTTGTTGTTTTATAGATCAAATCGCCTATAATTTCTCTAACACCTACTGGCGGGTGATCTACAGAGAGCTGCTGCCGATTGTCGAATTGACATGGGAGAAGATAGGAACTGGTTATGCGAACAGAATCTTCTCGAAAATACCTTACAACGAGCTCTTTCCATCGCGATCTTGATAGAATTATATCAATTTGTTTATCTTAAATCTGTTCCAATAGCTTAGTCCAGATATTCCACACAAGGCACGTCAGAAGCCACTCCAACAAGGCGACCTCATCAGTAAAGTTGAAATATTTACCTCAAAGGGGTTAAATAATGTCCTTTCACTAGAGGAATGAAAGCCGCTCTGCCATTAACCCTTAATTAGGTGCATTAAGAAAATCACACAAATAGTCGCATGGGGGTCACTACTGACCCCAAATAAATAAATGAAAATGGTGTAGAAGAAATAAGTGAAATTAAGTAAGTATTATCAAGAACAAAAGCATAACTTTGCCATTGAACAATTAAAAAAAATAAAACAGCTTCTAATCTTTCATAAAACTACAAATTTTTCGTAGAGCCCGAAATCAACCTAAAAATAATTATTCGGACTCATCTGTAGATTCATTATTTTTGCATTCAATGCAGTAAGCCCTGAAATTTACCACACTTTTGGCATTTTGTTTGGTTATTTGGTACTTTGTTAATTGTTACGTAATTGGTGGCACGGGGTCAGCACCCAAGAGAGCAGCGACACGCGTTGGCTTTCTGGCCGCGACCGATTTGAGTACCACGTGGAAAGGTAGGAAGCTAGAAAGAGCGCTGTCGCATTCCAAACCCTGTAACATATTTTGTTTTCAATTTTAAATGGTCTTGACCCCATGCGCATAATTAAGGGTTAACTATATAACTAATAGATATAATGTAATACCGGTCTATGCTGGAGTATCCGCCATTCTTGGCACACAACATGCGAGGTGGAAAGAAAACATGAACGGAATGAAAATGCTTGGATTCATTCTTCCCTTATCAATTAGACCCTCTGCCAAAACAATGAATTTGTATAGGTTATTGATTTTTTTAAATTTGTGATTGCAACTTGTAGGTGTACCTGAGTAATATATAAAAAAATAAAACATACAATTGATTTTTATTTCGTAAGGACCCGAGCTTTTTAGTCTAAAGCCCACGAACAATTTTAGGTGCGGCGACAGTTGGCAACTATTTCTAAATCCAAACAAATTGAAAAAAGTCTCCCTAAGGGTCGGCGTAAGCTGGGAGTCAACATGTGTTGGTCGGGCGTGCAGACGACGCAACGCAGGAAATGTATGGGCTTATGCGAAGCATGTCGCATAAGTCCATACATTTCCTGCGTCGTCTGCACGCGCGACACATGCTGACTCCCAGCCTACGCCGACCCTAAGTCGCGTCGCATTCAATCTAGAAGGTAGGTAAATAAAAAGGGGTATTACCAGAGTGACAAATGCATTTTTAATTGGGTTTATTATTGCATGGTTTAAAGCGCCCTTAATTATTATGGTTATCAGAGTACCAAAGCCAGAGCCCCAAAGTCATACAAATTAGATAACGAATAATTGATCAGTCGCTTTTGTTCGATTCTCACTTTAAGGCTGTTTATGAGTTTTATTTCGGTGTTTAAAAAAGGAGGCTACTTTTGAATTACTTTGTGAGCCAACTGTTGCCTGCAACTAAAGTTGCTCATGTACGTCTAGACTTTCTATTGACCGATGCCCATGAAACTAAATGAAACTTTGTTCCTAAAAGTTGCAAAAGTTAAAAAAATATTGATTTTCCACAGCTCGTATATTAAGTTCTACCATGAGAGAAAAATATGGACAGAATCTTCGTGTTACAAAATTACATAAATAGTAGCGATGAAAAAAAGTTTTTTCACCTTCGAACGTGTTTGGTGTCGCTCAATGTCCGCATAAGATGTTTGGTAATAATTTTTTTAGAATAATAACATATTAATGAACATAACAGCTATTACATAATAAATATTTATGTATCAGAATTCAGAATACTGGTTTTGGTAGTTTTCTCAGCATGTAATATTTTTTATTAATAGTAAATGTGTGAGATTCTAGGCAAACAGTCAAGTTGGCCTTAGTTGGACGTGGTTCTAACTGCATTTAAAAAAAAAATCTTTAAATGCTAAACAGTTTCTTTTGCTCATTTATGAAAACGAAATAATTTTCAGAACCATCTGTGTCGTATTTCCGAAGATACTTGTATGACGAAGTTCTAACATCAAGTTTTTAAAGCTTCCATTTATTTTTAAGATTCTAACGTCACTTTGAATCTATACAGTTGCTATTTTGTTTTATCTGACTGGTCGTTTTTACGAGGCGCAGTGTAATTCGTCAGTTTTGTTCGATAGGGTTACTCTGCTTTATCGTGTTATGTGGTGTCAAAGTTTGCAAAGACGAATTCTCATAATCTATTTGACAATTTCTGACTTTGAAGTTTAATATTATGTATAGTATTATTAATGATGATAATATTAGCGAAACTCAGTCGAAAATCTGAAACAGAAAAATCAGAAAAAGATACGGATTTTTTAATTTTTTATAGTGAATACCTCACAAAAGTCCCAACTGCTCCCGTCTGGAGCCGGTGAGACTATGGCATCCCCAATTGGGGTATGTTATGAGGCTGAAGGCAAGTGGGAAAACGAAGGAGACAAGGAAGAGGAAGGTGGGGAAGTACCTGGCTATTCAGATCTAGTCACTAAACACGGCTAAATGCCCCAGAGCGATACTAAGAATATCTTCCACTCTGGAACGTGCATCTATTATATCTCCACAGATACATCTGGGACTCGAACCCAGGACCTCCGGCTTTCCGGGCAGATGCTCTCACCACTGAGCTAATGTAGCCCTTTCCGATTCGGTCATATTTAACTGTATTATACCTCGACTGAGAACTACCAACATTATCTTCATCTTCTTAATGCATATTTTTATTGGCTGCTATGTTTATGTGTCTTGATGTATGAAAATATTGAATTAAAAAGTAGCCCAAAGTAGTAAGTACAATGTTTCAAGATTTTCACTTTATTCAAAATATGATAACTCCAAACCAATCATAACCATATAAAAAAGTTTAAAATAAATATACACATTTTTCGAGAATTTACCAACTATACACAAACTTAAAATATACACATGTATATATTTTTTTATTTATACTAATTAAAATAAAGAAACTTTCTACTACGACACATGTCACGTAAACACCTCAGCACTGATTCTCCTAGTGAGGTATTCACGAAACATACAACATTACCCACCCACAGTTTCACCTTCTCAAACCTACCTTACACACAACATAATAAAAAGTTCAAAATTATATTATTATGTACAAATATTAATAATTATGTTAACACTGTATAAACACTATATAGAAATAAAAAATAAAAATAAAATTGTAGTATGGAACTGGCAAAGAAAGGATGAAAGCAGACTGAATGCTGAATGTAGAAATAAAATTCCTGAGGCCTATGTGTGGTAAAACCATGCACGATCGTGTAAGAAATGTGGAGATCCGAAAAGAATGTAAGGCTGTTGTGAGCCGTAATAAGTAAGATTAAGAAATGGAGGCTTAGATGGTTTGGGCAAGTAGAGCGAATGAATGTATAAAGGGGTGAAAAGAAACGAATTAAGAAATAGTTTATAATGCGAATGTAAATCGTAGAAGAAGTCAAGGACCAAGTGAATCAGATACTTAAGTCGGGCTATGTCAAAGGTCAGAATAATAGAAGAGTATGTATGAGATGATGTATGAATGTGAATGAGGCAAGGAGTGTGTGCCTGGCCGAGTTGTTTGGCGGTGCGTGTTCTCTGCCTACTCCTGTGGGGAAACAGCGTGAGGGTTAGTTAGTTAATTACAAAGTAGCCCTCTTTTGGAAAGGCAAAAGGGAAATTTAGGGCTGGTTGCAAATAGTTCTACCTGAATGTTCAAGTACATATTATGTCCTTTATGGTAAGCATAGCACCCATTTAATTTATTTATTTATGTAAAATACTTTACAAAGCATTTAACCTTAAAATCAGATATCGGTAAATAGTTAATGAGAAATTGGTTTTGCAAACTTTGACACCTCATATCTCAGAACAATGTAAATTGATGTTAGAATCCTGTTCGACCAAAGACAACCAATTTGTATAACTAAGTAGGTACTTGCAGAATGGACTAGCGACTAGCTACATATTCTATCAAAAAAATTGAATAAAAACTTTAGGCATATTTCAACAGGTGAGAATATTACCGACCACAACGTAACATGTGCTTGGCTTATTTATGCTCAAGAACCTGCCGCCAGGTGTCGCTGTATGTATAATGTGTATTCAACCGAAACCGAAAGCTAAAATGCCCATTGCACACAAGGATCTGCGAAAACTACCGTACAATAAATAAAAATATATGATTCATTAATACGTACAATAATTAAGCTTTTTCAAATCTCTTCTTTTCCCATGGAAATTTTTAACTGGTTTAAGGAAAACTTCATGCCTTTTCAATTTCAAAATAACTAAAAGAAAATTAAAACGGCTGATAAATAATTTAAAAATTCATGAAAATTCTTATAAAAATATATTATTCATCTTTATTAATCATATTACAATTGGTGATGTGCCGTGCCTGTCTCACTAAAAACTACTGTTTCGAGAGCAGACGTAGTTTATAACAAAAATACAAATAAAAACACAATATTACGTTTAAAATAAAAGACAATTATCATCGTATCATTGGAAATGCTTACTTATGAATTGGTTTATATAAAATGTTTTTTTTTTGTTATTTTTTATACCGGTAAAGTGCATTAACTTCGGAAGGTGATTCTACATGATGGTAGGAGTAAAATAGATTAACAAGTTTTTCCGAAATTCCAACTTTTTTTCCCATACAAAAAGACAAATCTACTAAAAATCTGTTAGGCACAAACTTAACCGATAAATACGCTGTGAGCCTGTCGGTCGCGATCGTGACAACGTTGCATGGTTGTGATTGGCCCGTATCGTAATGGCAACTACACACGGTACTGCGAACAGCCGGCTTTTTGCAGATGGCTAGAAATCGCATCGTTAGTAGGCAAAACCGGCTGCCGAATTGTTATTATTCGTCTGCCGTATTATTATTTCTTTACTGCCGGAGCGATTGTTTCCACTTTCTGCCGCATTTGCGCGCAGAGTATTATTATTTTACTACTGCGGCGTCCGAATTGGTGCTGCCGCAGACGGATTCTGGCTGTTTGCAGCCAGAACGACATGGTCCGTACACGTGATCACAGCGCCCGAGAAATCAACTTACTCAGTGGCGTTTCTTCACAAGGGGACCATGGGGACAGTCCCTACTTATAAACGTTTAATGTTAATGGTATATTTATACCGTAGAAATGAAATAAATAAACTACTATTACATATACTCTACACTATTCCTGAAACCTAACAAGAAAAAAATTGACAATTCTTTGTGTTCACAAAAATAATGAATGCGTTCTGAACATAAAAGTAATTGCAGAAATATAATCTAAAAAATTACTTCGGTTAAGTAATTTTTAATTTCTCTCCTTCCTTCCTTGTAGCATAATAATAATTTATTGCATATGACGTTTTAGTAAAATAATAATATTGATATCGATTGATCGGATTATTTCTATAGCGCCGTTCTCGTGGTTAAAACACCTCAAACCGAAGTACAATTTGTCTTGTGCTATTTTTATTAAACTTCATATTTACATAATTGTAGAAAGCAATCACTTTGTGGTTTGACATATATAAATAAAACACTTGTTTTGTTTAAACCACGAGTTTTTGGTTGTGAACAAGTGTTTATTTTTATTTAAACTTAATATTTATTTACGCACCCTATTTGATGGTTCTGGTTAGGTGCGTGACTTATCTTCGTACCTCATAAAATTTTCTGTAAGAAATTATATTATTACTATTTGGGTATACCTATATTTGTATTGAGTCTCGTATCGTTACTTTCTGGCAGTGAGACGTCAGTATCTACACATAAAAATGACGGTCCCCGCCATCGAAAATGTGCTCGACCCGCCACTGATCTTACTGCAAATAGCATGGTCTAGTGGCAACCACCAATCTGCAGAACTTCTGTAGCATATTAAGCCGGGTCTTTTGCTTCAACAAAGGTTAATAAAGTAATAACAAAGCGTGATAAAGGTTTGTAATTTATAATTTATAAACAAACTTTACAAAAACTATTCGTGTTTATCGTTGAAATATTTTAACGACGTATATACTGTTATTCATATTTTAATTTGATTATAATTAGATGCTCTGTTATGTTATATTATCGAACTCGTATGTTCTTTCCGTAATAGTATGTACCTTATCTGACATTATTTTTTTAAACCTGAAATGTTCCATGGTAGCAGTATCAAGTATTTTGTCTTCTGAAATTGACTTCTTTTAGCAGAAATTCTGACGATAGTGTAATTGGTCAAAATGGAATCTCTTTTAATATTAATTTTAGTGCGTATTATACCTAACCGAACCCACATATTATATCGACCCATAATCGGCAGAACAGCGTAAGCGACAAACAGCAAAGTGTTCAGGAGAAGGTTTTTTTTTAAATAACTTTCTTAGTTGATTCAAAAAATGATTTTGGTTAATTACGATTATTGATATTTGGTTACTGCCTGTATAGAACTGATAATGCAATTATCTGAATGCCTTCAGTTGTGGAGATAGTGGCGGTTACGCTGTTTTGCCTATCACCCTGACAGATATTTTCCCTTAGAAATGTCGCTTACGCTCTTTGGAGTACATGGTTTTTTTTTATATTTATTTATTTACACATATACTGCACAACATGTGCCATTAACATAATTGACATACAATATAAATAGTACAACAACATGAAGAATGACTAACAGTATATTTGTAAGTTAAATATAAGGAAAAAAAAATGTAAAAAGTAAGTAGTAAGATTATAAGTAGTAGGTTAAGGGTAAAATATAAATGTAAAGTGAAAAATATGGTATAAAGTATAAGTATAAGTATAAAGTACAAGCTTTAAATTATTAAGCAAAAATAAAAAAAGTTAAAAGTGAGAATAAAATAATAATAATAAAAAAAGTAGAAATATAAGATATCTTTAAAAGGTACAATGATTTAAATATAAAATATAAAGTAAAAAGTCCTCATAGGAGCAATGAAAAATAAAAATAAAATAGAATAGTTAAGAGGTCGATATTATGGATTATAAATATTAACCGATATGATGAATTTTACAAGTACCTATGATTTCTAATGAATTAATGTTTTGCAAGTACTGGTAAGCATATTATGTTTACATGATCATTATGTTTACATGGTACTAGAAGACAAATTTTGTTTAATGCATCTTTTGTATGATGCCAGATTACCGGCGTGATCGATATTAGCATATTTATTGCCAAAAGTGTGTAAGCGATTTATTGTTGCATTTTGTTCTGCGGTGGTCCCAGAGTTATTACAATAAAAAGGTGTTTGGAGTCGAGTAGGTCTAAAAGGAAAATGAGCGGTGGCAAATATTTTTCTCAATGGATTAAAGAATGAATATTGTTTAATTATTTTTGCTGTTATGAATTTATTCCCATAATTAATTAGGTATGTGTGGTCGATTAACGATTAACCATTGTCGATTTCGATTAAAAATTAGTTTTATTTTCACTGAAATAAAAACTTATTTAAAAAAAGTCGCAGGAGGCGACAATGTTGAAGCAAGAGACCCGGCTTAAGCATTTCGCAAATTCATTTCGAAAGTGACCGAGTTCGGGAGCGCTGTGAATACGTGTTCACAGAGCAAAAGAAACCAACTTACTGCAAAAAGCATCGTCTGGAGGCAACCTCCAACCTGCGATTTTTAGCCAGCTGCTAAAAGCTGCTAAATGTCGGGCTGTTCGCAGTATAGTGTGTAGACCACTTAACAGTGGAAAAGAATAATGTTGGACTAATTTTATCTTTTTACCAAAAAAGTACCCCTTAAAGTTGGAATTTCGAAAAAGTTATTTATCTTTTTTACTTATAGTATATCACCTTCCGAAGTTAAAGCACTTCACCTCCGGATATCAAATACTTTTTACGCACCAGACTTTTAGGTCCTGGCTTAGTTTTCCCCATAGGAAAAACTAAACCCTTTCACACACTTTTCCATAAAAATTAGTAGATCCACGCTATGCAAGTGTATTATATAAGTATAATTAATAAAAAACAATACAAGAACAACCTGTTAACCTACCAGACTATTAAATGGGAAAATAATTCACCGACTACAGATATTTTCATTTCAGAGTGTTCGGCTCGGTGGAATTCCTAATTTGACCGATAAATTCTACTGATCCCTCAATATAAATATTTAAAAAATCTTTCGTAATCCTACATGTATTTAAAATGACTGATTTTTGCATTTTTATATACAAATTCTCTGACAAATCTAATATGCCTAAATTTTTAATGAGAGGGCTAGGTATAATGCCAGTAGCCGAAATAACAAATGGTAATATTTTTGTAGTCTGAGAATGCCGAATTCTTTTAATTTTATTTCCTAAATCTGTATACTTTCTTGTTTTTTCAGAAACAGATTTTTCAATATTACAGGAATTTGGAATAGCTACATCAATGATATAAGTTATTTTTAAATTTTGTCATGTAAAACTATATCGGGTCTATTATGACTAATTGGTCTCTCTGTTAGTATAGTTTTATCATAGTAAATTTTAAAGGAATTATTTTCTAAAAATTAATTTGGTTCGTATTCATAATATGGTACTATATTATGACAGTCAATCAAGTTATGTTTAATTACCAAACTTTGGTGAATTGTTTTTAAAACCTGATTGTGCCTAAATGTATACTCGGACGGCGCTAATATGGAACATCCCGATATAATATGTTCTATAGTTTCCGGAAAAGCCATCCATTTTCTACATAAATAATCAAATGGATTTGTATCTTTGATGATATGCTTCCTATAATTTTTGGTATTAATGATTATTAATATTATTATTATATAGGTGTCTGAGCCTAGTTCCCACTAGGGAAATAGGCTCAGATACCTGGGTGTGCTAGCACGGTCGCTCGATATGAAGTTACCGACCGATTGCCGGTAGCTTCTCATCGTTCCCTAGGACAACTGCAGATCTCAAACGCACAAACGACAGTTAATATCGAATATATTAAGGACACTTAGTCATTGTGAACTGTCACCTATTCGTTTGCGATCTGCAGTTGTCGTAGGGAACGATGAGAAGTTACCGATAGTTATCCTATCGATCGTTATAGAGCAGGCGTGCTGGGGCCTCTGGAGAGACATACATACAGTAGAATTAGAAGACATAGTCACATATCCAATGACAACCCTGGTGAACTTTATTAAAGGGACTGGGTTGTTGTTAAAGGATTGAGGTAAAATGATAACACAATGGGCCTATGGCCTAAGTGCTCACGGGAACTACTCATAAACCGCCTCTGCCTTTAAAAATCTTCTTCGTCTTCTTGAAGCACTGCAGTCAGCAACCATTCGCTGCAGAGCTTCTTGAAGCACTGCAGTCAGCAACCATTCGCTGCAGAGCTTCTTGAAGCACGGCAGTCAGCAACCATTCGCTGCAGAGCTTCTTGAAGCACTGCAGTCAGCAACCATTCGCTGCAGAGCTTCTTGAAGCACTGCAGTCAGCAACCATTCGTTGCAGAGCTTCTTGAAGCACGGCAGTCAGCGACCATTCGCTGCAGAGCTTCTTGAAGCACTGCAGTCAGCAACCATTCGCTGCAGAGCTTCTTGAAGCACTGCAGTCAGCAACCATTCGCTGCAGAGCTTCTTGAAGCACTGCAGTCAGCAACCATTCGCTGCAGAGCTTCTTGAAGCACTGCAGTCAGCAACCATTCGTTGCAGAGCTTCTTGAAGCACGGCAGTCAGCGACCATTCGCTGCAGAGCTTCTTGAAGCACTGCAGTCAGCAACCATTCGCTGCAGAGCTTCTTGAAGCACTGCAGTCAGCAACCATTCGTTGCAGAGCTTCTTGAAGCACGGCAGTCAGACACCATTCGCTGCAGAGCTTCTTGAAGCACTGCAGTCAGCAACCATTCGTTGCAGAGCTTCTTGAAGCACGGCAGTCAGCAACCATTCGCTGCAGAGCTTCTTGAAGCACTGCAGTCAGACACCATTCGCTGCAGAGCTTCTTGAAGCACTGCAGTCAGCAACTATTCGCTGCAGAGCTTCTTGAAGCACTGCAGTCAGCAACCATTCGTTGCAGAGCTTCTTGAAGCACTGCAGTCAGCAACCATTCGCTGCAGAGCTTCTTGAAGCACTGCAGTCAGCAACCATTCGTTGCAGAGCTTCTTGAAGCACGGCAGTCAGCGACCATTCGCTGCAGAGCTTCTTGAAGCACTGCAGTCAGCAACCATTCGCTGCAGAGCTTCTTGAAGCACTGCAGTCAGCAACCATTCGTTGCAGAGCTTCTTGAAGCACGGCAGTCAGACACCATTCGCTGCAGAGCTTCTTGAAGCACCGCAGTCAGCAACCATTCGTTGCAGAGCTTCTTGAAGCACGGCAGTCAGCAACCATTCGCTGCAGAGCTTCTTGAAGCACTGCAGTCAGACACCATTCGCTGCAGAGCTTCTTGAAGCACTGCAGTCAGCAACTATTCGCTGCAGAGCTTCTTGAAGCACTGCAGTCAGCAACCATTCGTTGCAGAGTTTCTTGAAGCACGGCAGTCAGCGACCATTCGCTGCAGAGCTTCTTGAAGCACTGCAGTCAGCAACCATTCGTTGCAGAGTTTCTTGAAGCACGGCAGTCAGCGACAATTCGCTGCAGAGCTTCTTGAAGCACTGCAGTCAGACACCATTCGCTGCAGAGCTTCTTGAAGCACTGCAGTCAGCAACTATTCGCTGCAGAGCTTCTTGAAGCACTGCAGTCTGCAACCATTCGTTGCAGAGCTTTTTGAAGCACTTCAGTCAGCAACTATTCGCTGCAGAGCTTCTTGAAGCACTGCAGTCAGCAACCATTCGTTGCAGAGCTTCTTGAAGCACGGCAGTCAGCAACCATTCGCTGCAGAGCTTCTTGAAGCACTGCAGTCAGACACCATTCGCTGCAGAGCTTCTTGAAGCACTGCAGTCAACAACTATTCGCTGCAGAGCTTCTTGAAGCACTGCAGTCAGCAACCATTCGTTGCAGAGCTTCTTGAAGCACGGCAGTCAGCGACCATTCGCTGCAGAGCTTCTTGAAGCACTGCAGTCAGACACCATTCGCTGCAGAGCTTCTTGAAGCACTGCAGTCAGACACCATTCGCTGCAGAGCTTCTTGAAGCACTGCAGTCAGACACCATTCGCTGCAGAGCTTCTTGAAGCACTGCAGTCAGACACCATTCGCTGCAGAGCTTCTTGAAGCACTGCAGTCAGCAACTATTCGCTGCAGAGCTTCTTGAAGCACTGCAGTCAGCAACCATTCGCTGCAGAGCTTCTTGAAGCACTGCAGTCAGCAACCATTCGTTGCAGAGTTTCTTGAAGCACGGCAGTCAGCAACCATTCGCTGCAGAGCTTCTTGAAGCACTGCAGTCAGACACCATTCGCTGCAGAGCTTCTTGAAGCACTGCAGTCAGCAACTATTCGCTGCAGAGCTTCTTGAAGCACTGCAGTCAGCAACTATTCGCTGCAGAGCTTCTTGAAGCACTGCAGTCAGCAACCATTCGTTGCAGAGCTTCTTGAAGCACGGCAGTCAGCGACCATTCGCTGCAGAGCTTCTTGAAGCACTGCAGTCAGCAACCATTCGTTGCAGAGCTTCTTGAAGCACGGCAGTCAGCGACCATTCGCTGCAGAGCTTCTTGAAGCACTGCAGTCAGCAACTATTCGCTGCAGAGCTTCTTGAAGCACTGCAGTCAGCAACCATTCGTTGCAGAGCTTCTTGAAGCACGGCAGTCAGCGACCATTCGCTGCAGAGCTTCTTGAAGCACTGCAGTCAGCAACTATTCGCTGCAGAGCTTCTTGAAGCACTGCAGTCAGCAACCATTCGTTGCAGAGCTTCTTGAAGCACGGCAGTCAGCGACCATTCGCTGCAGAGCTTCTTGAAGCACTGCAGTCAGCAACCATTCGCTGCAGAGCTTCTTGAAGCACTGCAACGATTTCGATGTTCGAATAGGCAGTGGTATTTAATTACCCTCAAAAACAGCAGTTTTATATGTTTGGGGAGAACAAGTAAATGGTCTCTTTGGCGTGTACTATGTGCAATGTGCACGAGAGTCACGGGACCACTGCAGTCTGTCAAATAGATAGGATGGAACCTTTGATATGTACAATGCATTTGACTAATATACGTGATGCTGCGTTAAACTGAAGAAAATATAAAGGACCGTACTTAGCTGGGAGGTCAATTGAGATCAACACTGTTTATTGTTTATTAGAGAAATTTACACACAGTTTGCACGCAGAGGACATAATTGGGAGCACATATTCTTAGATATCTTTTATTTAATCATAGTAAATATTTTAATAATAATATATACATAGTAATGTATGTTGTGTAATAAACGTGTTTGGGAAAGTAAAATAAAATTTTATGCTATGTGGTACAAGGATTTGATTAGAATATTTTTTATCTTCCTAAATGTGGTACGCCCGTCGGTAAGAAACAGATTGAGGTGATTTCGAATAATGTTGATCCAGTAAGATAGTGTGATTAGGATATATTACAAGCAATACAAGAATGATATTGTCAGGTAGGTATATTTAGTTTAACAAGGTAAGTTTTTGTTTAGACCAAAATTCTGTTGGGCTTATTATGTATCTTAGTTCCGGAGCGAGTTTAATCCAAATCCAAGCCTTAGGCCCAGATCCTCGAATACTGAAAGCGCAAACTCCAAATTTAGTGTTTGGCTTGCGCTTAGGTTCTATCAGTCTGCCTTTATAAATACGTGTACATTATTGATAGTATCTATGTCAAAATGATATCAATAATGCAAACATTGTAACATGTAACCCATATAATTGATTTTGATTGATCCCATGAATGCGCACATTTACAGTTGTTATATTTAAATGAGTGCAAATCATGTCAATTTGCATGCAATTTGTTTATGCCTGTAAATCTATTAACCGGTCGTTAAGTATCACAATGTCTGGCTCTTCGCAGTATTACCATATATTATTTTACCCGCCTATAAGTAGTACCATATTATGACTCAACATACTTTAAAATTCTTCACAAGAGATCACATCACTAGTTCAAGGGGTAATCATCAAAAAGTCCAACCAAAACGTGGTAATTTAACGAATCTAGGATCATTGCGTAAACCCTTTTAACATATTCTAATGCTTCGATTTGAGTATCGCGTTTTGATAAGTAGTGACGCGGATAAGTTGTTTATTATTCGTTTTAGCTCGCGGACATTCCTGTGGTATCGAAATAATATTAAAAAAGCACCGTTAGGTACAGGAAAATGTAGCACTGTTAAAAACAACGATACCTAACACATTAGTTTAAAAATGTGACTCATATCTCTAACCACTAGATGATTTAAGTGGAGCTTTAGATTCCGATCAGCAGCGTGCGATCTATAAACACATGAAAATCAGTGCATACTCCTAATAGAACAAACTTAAAAAAAAAATTAAGAAAAAACACAACTAAAATAAGTGAATCACAAGTAAATCTTGAAACATTGTGGGATCGTAAAAAAACACCACTATTCTTTATTTTTTCATGAAATGAAATGGCTCTCATATTATTTATTATCTGTACTGGAAGCAGGTTTAAGCCGTGAAATTCGCTGAATTGTATAATAATTGTCGGATTTGTGAAGCTGAAAAAAAACGAAGTTGCAAAAAACATCAGAACATGGACAATTATTTCTGCCCAAAATATTTATGAGAAAATATTTACAGAAGCAATCTTTTAGAGGAATATATAAATATTTGACTTCTTATCCCTTTAGAACTTCGCGTAACCACAACATATTTTTTCATATTCATAATGTAAACCGATGCGTAGTAAATTAAAACTAAATAGTGATTTGGCAAACAGCTTCATCTTTTTCTTGGTCAGTTATGTAAGTTACCAAATTACGTCTAAATTCTTGATACATCAGTTCGAATTTTGAAAATGACACTTAAAGATAGAAGTACAACCGAAATGAGTATTTTTGTAGATATGTTTATGCAGTTCCACAAACTTGTTCAGGGGTGTAAGCCTGCAGGGTGGTGACAGCATGGATGATGGTCAATCTCCAATAGGAGAGACCAACAGGAGAATAAGAAGATATCTACTCAAATACCGTACAGAAATAAGAAAAGGTTGTCATCAAAAGAGCAAATATTTATCGTGCACCTATTTTTGATGTTGTTGTTGTTAAACAGAGCAAATATTCTACGTGACGTATTTGTTAGTAAAAAATGACTGTTACATCCAAAATTACAGCTTCAGATGCACAGTGGACTGTAACTACTAGAGACGTAATGGTATTTGCTGGCATTAGGTAAAAATATGTATAGGAAAAACAAGGTATGTAAGGAAAGGGGATAACCAACCACAATATAAGTTACAGGTAATACTCGCCACAACAAAAGGAATGAGTATTCAAACCGATATTATGTATTTCCGAGATGGTCAAATTCCTTATTTTTAATTAAAAACGAGATCTTGTACACATGAAAAACACCAACAAATTGCTTCAAAGGTTCCAAATATTCTTCTGTTTTCAAAACAAATTTTAAATACTTTTCCAACAAGGTGATGGTTGGCGAGAGGAACTAGATAAATAATGACACCCCAGTGGGAACTAAATATATTCTCCTTTCAAAACCAAACCGTGGCATTTATTGTTTCGTCTGAATAGTATATTTCTACTAAAGTGTTTACTGGATAACATAGGTTTACGAACGACACTATTATACAAGTATGCAAATATACGGTAGCATGTAAATACTGGAGGGTTACATATCACTTGTTTGTGAACTTCTCTGTAATACTGGAGGGTAACCATAGCCACGCACGTTCAAGGTACTAAATAAACCTCATTTGAATGACCCCGAATACCCCGAAATTTTTTTTACAGCAAACCATAAAAGAACTCGAATCTACTAGAAAAGTCGAGAATTCTAAGTAGGTAAGCGACGAAAAACTCAAATTCATAGGCTTGATTAATCAATAGACATTTTACAAAATGACAGATTCGCGACAATATAAGAAATATAACAAGTAATTTGTAAATAGAATAAAATTATATTTTAAAAAAATTATAAAAAAACTATCTTTTTATCTTTTGAAGGTTATTCCCATCAAAGTAATGTATCATTAAAGAATAAGATAACAATAATAATCTAAATTAAATATGAAAATGAATAAGACACAGAAAAATAATAAATCAAACGGTCGCAACTGGGACACGAACCCAGATCTCTCGTCTTACCGAGACGTGCGCTCTACCAATTCAGCCATTGCCATCTATTATAAAACCGCCGTAATTGTCAAAGTCATATTTCAAATTTCAGAATTAACAATATTATCTTCGATTAATGTTTTTTTTTCTATATTATCGGCAGCTACCTTTTCTATTGGAAACAAGTTTTCAAAGAACGTATTTGTTACCTAGATAGTGTCTCGGATAAATATATCCTATTTTATTAAAATGGATCACCTATTATAAAAATAGAAAGTCAACAGTGATAACGATCCCAGTTGCGACCGTTATCTTTTATAATTTTTCTGTGTCTTGTTCATTTCTATATTTTAATTTAGATTATTATTGTTATCTTCTTCTTCAGTGATAAAAATATATTAATTTTATTTCTTAAAAAAAAAATTTCCCGTTTGTAATAAAATGTTAATTAACATTTTTAATTCATTTTCCTTTCCTCGTGTTCCTAGAAATACGTATATTGTGTTTATGATTCTCACAATAAATGTCTTTATTTTAAACTTTCCAAAAAATTATCAGTTAAAGCAATGGGGGCTCTATCGAGGCCAGAGTTAAGTTAGCCTCTCAGAAACTGGGCGTACTGTACATGGCCCGCAGATACTTTAATAGTACACAACGGCTAACCCTGTTCGAATCGCAAGTGCACCCCACGGTTGAATTTGGCAGCCACCTCTGGTCTGGGTCCCAAAGTACCTGAAAAACACCCTCGACTCTGTGCAGAAACGGGCGGTCCATTTGATAGATTCTCCCGTCTTAACAAACGACTTTGGATTGCAATCTTTAGAGCTCAGGCGTCGGGTGGGAGTTCATCCTTGTTCCACCGGTATTTCAATGGAAGATGCTCCGAGGAACTAGCGTCATTGATCCCCTCGGCACCGGTGCATAGTCGGAAAACACGCCAAACGCTCGCCCAACATATGTACACGGTTGACATTTGTCACACGAGAACTGGTCGTTTTTCCTTCTCTTCCTTCTGTTCCTCCTTCCTATAACATGGGTCTCTTCAAGACCCATGTTCATTCCTTCCTCTCCTCAAAAAGACCCTCCACGCAACGTCTTGAAAGATGACATAGGCCCCGAGGGAAATTATTTTCCTCAGGGCCGATATATAAAAATCAGGGAGTTAATATATAAAAATAAAATAAAATTATCTAATTTAGAGGTCCCCAAACTTTTTTATCCGGTAGGCCACATACCGATTTTTTTCTATTTTTGGTAGACCCCTGATTTTTAATATTGATTTTTTAGAAATTAAAACCTCTTCGGCGAGTGATTTTCAATGTGTTTCTTTTTTTGTAACATCGGCAACTGCGTCGAAACCCCTTTCCAAGAGATATGAAGATGGAAAGCTATCAGAAACTTTCTCGCGATCGAAAACATTGCTAAAATGCTTGTTTTATTTTATTGTGCGATTTGATACACAGATATTTTTTTAAATCATAATTTAAAGAACTTATTTTGCCACATTCTGTAATTAATGGTTTGTTAGTAGGAGATTTTGCACTTAAAAGATTTTTTTATAGGCCTGAAACTTTTTTTTCCAGACTTAAAAACCAAAATGTGTTCTACCCGGACCCGCAGTATTTAATTAAAGCATCTATAATATTTCTAAGCCATCAAATTTTCAATCCAAAATATATGATTTCAAATTATTTCGTAGTGCATCGCCTTAATACCATTTTTTGGCAGAATCAGAAAAAATGTCAACAAAGAAAGATGTCAGTTAATACAATTATATCACCACACTTTTATTACTCTTCAAGTATTCTTTTTCTCTTCGACGAAGAGTACTGCAAAATAAAGCAATGCGAATAATACTTAAACGCAACATATAGATAAATTTTATGACAGTGTATAAAACCATATATATTTGAAAGTACTTATTTTTATATATAAAATTAACATAGGGATGGGTCTAAGGAACTGAAAAGAAAAATAAATTACAATCATTAAATACACGGAGACGGACGCGGGACGATAACTGCAAAGCAAATTAAATTGCCAAGAAGGAATAAAGCAAGCGCCCAGAAATTACTTATGTACCAGGCCAACAAACTTTATAACAAAATCCCGATTGAAATTACTGAATACGGAAATATGTTTAAAATTAAAAAGGATTTAATAAAGTATGTTCTATTAGTGGTTTATTAGTGATTGAATAAAATTAAAAGTTTTATAGGTGCTTATAAATCATCCCTACTTGCATTTGAGACAATTCAAAAATATTAATTAAAATCATCTTACAAAGCCTTATTACTTCCCAACAATGAATGTTTTCCAAGATTTCCCGGTTCCCCTCTCACAAAAATTAATTCCACAATTAAATATTAGCAAAAGAATTATTTCTGTTGGAGGACTAACCGTACCACTAGTACGAACTACAGCAGCACAGCATCACTATACATATATTTAAGGGTATAAAATTATTTAATAAATTACTGAAAACTATGACAATTACAAAAAAAATCAAATTAAAATTAATTTTTCGAAGAAAAGTTCTTCTTTTCGTTAAAATAAATTAAAATTCACTCTTACCACTTCAGAACTTTTCTTATTGTTTGATATTATGTTTCCGTTTACCGTTCTTTTGTATCATTTATAACTTACCAATATTTTTATTACTTTTATTTTTTTTTCTTACAAAATAACTAATGGTTTTTGCAACAACATTCAAAATTTAATTAGTTAAATAAATATTTTTACAACTAAATAGTTAAATTTCAACTAAAACTAGAGTTGTAAAAATATATAGTTATCCTATCCTAAGTATCGGCTGCTTTATTATGAGAATATTATATTATAATATAATGTAAATATTGTGATAATAAACATGTTTCAAATAATTTTTATATTTATTATTAAAGTTATATTATGTTTGCCAAAAGTTGTAAATTTTACATATACAAGGTGTCCGGGGGTAATGTGCACAAACTTCGGGAGGTGGTTCAACATCATGGTAGAAATAAAAAAGATTAATAATTTTTTATTTTTTTATACAAAAATATTTTTCATTAGACGAATATTTTTTTTCCAAACAAACAATTCAATTTTTTATCAGAAAACTACTTCAAAACTTGAACTATCACGTAGAATCACCTCCCGAAGTTTGTTCACTTTAGCCCCGAACACCTTGTATATGTTTGTGAAATTAGCACATACGATGTGAGCAAACTTAAGAATAATAAATAAAATAAATTAAACGATTGATTTATTTATTGCTTTATTAACCGGGAATGATGTGAGGTCACCCCAGTTGTGTGGAATTCAATCTCCGAAGGTCAACAAACGCATTCAGCATTTATCCTCAGAATGTCATTCAGATTGACAGATGAGAAGAGGCGTGGTATCCATCCCATTACCCATTGCCCATTGACAATCACACTTTACTTTTATCTAAATCGCATTAGCTTCAGATAGATTTGAATACTAGCTGCAGATGAACATAGATGGGGCAATAACCGGGATACTGTCATTCGGACTGTTATCTCTGCTGTCATCTTGCGCAGAAGTTTAATCAATCCGATCTTATCTTAAAACACGTGTTACAAGCTAAGATACATTTCACGTCATGTAAGTAAGTGGGCATATAATGTGCAGTTTTCTAAAAGAGCAATTTTTCGCGGAGTGCAGTGATTTAATTTCGCGGTTTTCGCGGTTACCAAGGACACACGATATTCACTACAGATATTTATTGTGTAGGTAAATACACCATTAATTTGTGTCAGATCTAAGTTAAACCTAAAATCGACTTCAAAAGTAACAAGTTGATATGCTGATATCCAACGAATATATTTACAGTGTCGATTTTTGTACTTATACGTTGGTATATATAGTATATAGACATAAAGTTTTAGCCTTGATGTACTTGAATGAAAATATGTTTTATACTTTTGTTATTCGGCGGTACATCCTCTCTGCACACCCCTTCCGGGACACATAGGGTAGACCGTATTTTCCCTAACCACTCGGGCGTTTTTTGCCACAATATGGCACAATTTCCACAACCACGGATTGCTTTGTTGCCAAAATATGGTCAAATATTTTTTTATTAAAGCGGC
The DNA here is from genome assembly GCA_951813805.1 of Limnephilus auricula. NCBI lineage: Eukaryota > Metazoa > Arthropoda > Insecta > Trichoptera > Limnephilidae > Limnephilus > Limnephilus auricula. The sequence goes on from OX638390.1 coordinate 1,556,013, forward strand.
TATATAATATATTGTACATTCAAAATATAACAAAATAAATATTCTCTAGATTCTTTAAAATGTTTTAAAGTTAACAATTTAATAAATTTTATTTATAAATCCTACGAATATGTGATAATAGACAAAAGATAGGAGAATTTATTGGCTATATAGAACTATAATCAGTCACTTTGTATGTCTTCATATATTCAAATTCGGAGGTATGATTTTTTTTAATGTGGGCGGAACAATTTCCTTTAGCAGTCCGAGAAAAAAGAATTTAAATTGCTCTGTCGCTCCACTGGATAAACAGACTGCATATTGTATATAAGTATGCCGGGGGGCAACTGTCCTGGAATCCTAAGGTACATTTCCGTCATGTAGATAGGTAAGTGGGTAATAAATATAATGTGCAAATACCCTTTTTAAGTGAATACCGCATAAAAGTCCCAACTATTCCCAACCACCTTGCGCCAGTGAGACTATGGCATCCGCAATCGGGGTGTGTTGTGAGAGTGAAGGTAGTGGGGGAGGGGAATGAGATTTATTTATTATTAATTTTCAACGCCCTGATGGGCTTTTACATAATAAGTATATTATACAGTGATATATATGTATGTTTAAATAAGAAATATAAACTTATAGCAATTAACATTATAAAAATGGTAGGTATAAAAGTAAGTAAGAAATATTATATTATAATAAAAGAGAAAAAGTAAAAATAAATTAAACTGAAACCAGTTTTTAAATTGCAGATGGCATAAAAATAATAAAATATAGTGTAAGTTAATATTAGAAATTTACAGATGTGTAATACAAGAAAAAGTTTACAATACAGAAAAACAAAAGAGAGTAACAAGTTTTTACATTATAGATAAATAGAAATAATACAAAAATATGTGCAACAGCTCCTACATTATAAGAATATGCTACATCAAAATATTATGGAATCTTTTAAATAACAGTAACTAATATTAAACACGTCTGATTTCACATTCTGACATGAATGATTTAATAATTTCATGTTTGTATTGTATCAGCGACACATTCCATACATCTACGTGCGAATACATATTTCCCAAGTTTTGAATTCTCTGTAGTGGTATATTGAATTGGGCCCTGGTCGCAGTATTACTACAATAAAATGGTAGTACTGACCTTGTATTTCTGGCTGGCACATTAAGATTTATGAGCGATAAGAATTCAGGGCTATCAATTATATTATGCAAGATTTTAAATAGTAATATTAGATCAAAAACAATTCTCCTGTCACTCAAGTTTAATAGATTAGATAATCGTAGTAGAAAAGGGTAGTTTTTTTGTTCTTTCGGTATTTTTAGTTTATAATTTAAAAAGCTTAGGAATTTTTTTTGTACTCTTTCTATTGTTTGTGAATGCACGTTATAGTGGGGAGACCATATAGTTGAATTATATTCAACCTGGCTCCTTACTAGTGATGTGTACAGAAGTTTTAATGTTTTAATGTTGGTAAAATCTTTAGCCACTCTTAGTACAAAACCTAACATTTTCAAACCCTTCTTTGCAATATTTTCAATGTGTGGTATGAAGCTAAGTTTGGTGTCGAAAGTAATACCTAAGTCATTAATTTCGGAAACAGATTCGAGAATGATGTTATTCATTGTGTAATTGAAATAAATCGGATTTTTTATTTTAAAAAATCTCATAGTTATGCATTTATTGACATTAAGGTATAGCTTGTTATCGCTACACCACTCAACTAATTTTAACAAGTTTGCCGAGAGAATATAACAGTCGTTCAGGCTTCGAATTACTTTAAAAAGTTTTAAGTCATCTGCGAACATAAGTACGTCGATGTCTTTAAAAATATTACAAAGGTCGTTCACAAAAAAGATAAATAATACAGGTCCAATGTGGGAACCTTGCGGAACACCACTGGATGCAAAAAAATCATACGATGATTCCCCATTAAGTTTAACACTAAGTTTTCTGTTTGAAAGATAGCTTATAAACCAATGCAACATGTTTCCACAAACTCCAGCTTTAGACAGTTTTTCTACAAGAATAGCGTGACAAACCTTGTCGAACGCTTTGCTGAAGTCAGTGTAAATTGAGTCAACTTGAAGCTTCTTCGCCATTGCATCGGAAATGAAATTTTGATATAGAATATGGTTAGTTAGTGTTGATTTGCCGGTTATGAAACCATGTTGTTCAGTACATATACTATCTTTAAATGAGTTAATTATTTTATCCAGAATCAGTTTCTCAAAGAGTTTTGGAATTGTTGAAAGTATGCATATCGGTCTATAATTAGTTACCTCGTTTTTATCCCCTTTCTTGAAGATGGGTGTTATATAACTATGTTTCCATAGATCAGGAAATATACCTTTCGACAAAGAATGATTAAAGAGTGTGTACAGGGGATAAGCAAGAACGACGACACACTGCTGTAAGAGTAATGGTGGAATGTTGTCGGGACCGGCATTTTTATTGGGATCTAGAAGTTTAATTTGTTTAATAATTTCGTTTAGTTCGATGTGCACATGTGACAGGTTTATATTGAAACGGGGAGTATAGTTTGGTAAGGAAAACTGATTGGGTTGACTTTTATCATAAACGTTCTTGAAGAAGTCTGCAAAAAGATCGACAATATTTTTAATACCATCGGCCTTTCTGTCTTCAAAATACATAGTATTTGGTATATCAGAGTCACCACTTCTTAATGTTTTACTGAATCGCCAGAAACGTTTTATATTGCTAAAAATATCATTCTCTGTCTGCCTAATATAGTCATTATAACATGTCCTTGAAAGTTTATTACAATCACTCCTAATTTTAGAGAATTCTATGTACAACTTTGATGTTCCGTGATTCTTGTACAGTTTGTGAGCTGTTTTTTTACATATAATTAAATTAATCAAATCTTTATTGAACCAGACTGGATATTTAGATTCCTTATATTGAGTGTAAGGGACAAAGCGATTTACATGATTACTTAGAATAAAGTAGAACTGTTCAATATTATGATTTAAATCATCACTTTCTAAGAAGGACCAGTCGACCAATGTGAGCGAGTCACACATACCTGAATAATTAGCATTTCTGAAATTATGGCTTGATCTCGTAGGTTTCAGAATTTTTTCGCCAAAGTCTGTTATACAAATATTAAGTGGAGGATGATGGATATCGGGGGGTATGACAACTTCTATGGCTTTATTCACTTTGATACTTTGAGAATTGAAGAAAACGAGATCCAATACACGATTGTTAATGTTTCTAACAAGATTATGTTGAGTTAGGTTTAAGTATATTGACATGTCAAGTATTACTCTTTCATTTTCGGAGATAGTTGTATTACAAGTATTCGACAATACGGGGTCGTGCAAATCCCAATTTACATTTGGAAGATTATAATCACCTACTGCAATAAATTTGGCATCAGGGTACTTTGATTTAATTATTTCTACGTCTTCATAATGGTTTTTGAATACAACAGTGTTGGCCGAGGGGGGTATGTATACAGAACTAATTATTATTTTCTCATTTTTACATTTCACCAAAACAAACAATTGTTCTACGTTACTGTTTTTTGTGTTTAATTTCTTAGAAGTAAATTTGTTTTTTATTGCGACGAGGACACCACCTCCTCTTGACTTTGAACTGGTATCACGGTTTCTGTCCATCCTATAAACATTATAAGAGGATAATCCTAGTTCGGAAGAATTGATGGATGGATCTAACCACGTTTCAGTCAGTACCACGGCTTCACATATTATTGATGGTATACAAATTCTGAAGTTATCTAGTTTTGTGCGAAGCCCACGTACATTTTGATAGTAGAGGTTCAGTGAGCTGGATTTTGATAGTTTTTTGTTTGCGCATTCACGATTTTTGGCGTAGAGTTGACATACTTAATAGTAATATTGGTTTCGCCGTTTTTTAATCTTGATTCAAGTTCACTTCGTAAATGAGCAAGTTCATTTCTTTGCAGACTGGTGAGGTCGTTTGCTGCTTTGACACCGTTCTTCAACTTTGATCGGTTCATCAGAATGGATTTGGAAGTTGATGGATCCTTAAATTCGATCTTGATGGGCCTTGTTTGGTCAGGTTTCTTGATTCCCAACCGGTGAATCTTGATCTCACTGGGATTAAATGTGTTTTCAAAACCCTCCAGGGAAGATGAAACCCTTTCAATATCTTCGGTGATTCTCGTTGCAGTTGATAGAGAATTGCTCTCGGGGATGTTGAATAGTATGATGTTCTTAGATCTTGTCTTCCTTTCCTCCAACTCAGTTAGCATCTCACATATGTCAGTCACATTGTTTACGGGTGACGGAATTTGAGATGGAATATTTTTTTGCATATTTTTGTATGCCTGCAATTCACCTTCCAAGATGCCGGTTTTGGCAGCTACCGCTGCCGACATGCTGCCAATTGCAGCCAAGATTTCACATGAAATTGGAGTGATTTTTGCTATTTGGTCCTTATTAAATTTATTACCAGGGTCAAGAAGTACCTTATTTATAGCATTGACTGCTTTCTCTGCGTTTGAGATAAATGACTGGATATCCATTGCGAAAGTAAAAATATGTTTATCAGTTTTTATAAATTTTATGTTAAATTAATATTAAAACTTTTAGAGCCACTGGTTGAGCTTCACTCTCACAAGTTTCGGATAGGTAGTTTGTATAGTTACTGTACTTGTCAAGGAGTGTATTTAATGTTTATGTTTTATTGGTAAAGGCACACTAAAAACTGAAGTTTTAACACTTTATTTCACTAAAGTAGCACTGTTTGTTAATCATATGTATCGTTTAAGTGTTCAGATTTACTGTAAATAAGTTTATTTTTATTATTTAAACTGGAGACGATTTTTGGGAAAGATGGGAAAAAGGGAATTACCTGGCTACTCAGATCTGGTCATCAAACACGGCTAACGACATTTCAAGCAATGTTTTAATTCTGAATAATGGTGTAACATCAGGGCGACGCGACTGATAGTATCTTTTACTCTAGAACTCTATGTTAATTTAAAAGATTAAATTGTGAAACAAAACAATTCAGTTCAACAAAATTTACTTGCGAGCCCCGGATTGCTAGTAGAGAGCCTTATCCCTCGACCACGGAGGTCGTCACAAAACGATGCAAAAGTGTAATTTTTCAATAAAAATTTAAATATTCAATTGCAAACGTTAACTTGTTTTCAATAAATTCTAAAGGTGTTTTCAATAAATTCAATCTTTTTTTTTAAGATCGGCCTCTCCGTACTGTATTTTTGGGTGAATTTTATAAACGGTGTCCGGAAACTACTGACACAAGCGGTAATCTGGAGAATCTACATTACATAAAATAGAGAACCAAAAAAAAAATATAAAAAAATTAGATTAAAAAAAAACTTTTTTAGGAGCTCTACGATTTGACGCACTTTAAAATATATTAAACAGCTGATGCATCCTAGCAACCGATTTTTTTTCAAATTTGACCTTAAAAATTTCAACTTCTGACTCGATTTATTCGAAAACGAAAGCTCAAATCAAAAAAGTTCTATTACAAAATCGACATCAAATATAAAGAGGGTTTACCAGTTTCCCGTTACTACTACCTGTTTCCTTGTAATGTATATTGTACCAATATGTACTTAGTTTTACATGAAAATTAAGATAAAAATTTACTGCACACAAATAACCTGACCGTATTTCATTTATGTCTATAAAATTTGACAACTTTGTGATTTTTTTCTGGAAAGGAAAAAGGTCTGGTTATTTTAGAAGATACCGCATTTGGAGTGATGACTCAAACGTATGAATTTAATTAAAGAAACTTAGCACATTCTCAGAATTATACTCACATTTGTAGAAGTCACCTCTCCTCACAGTACCTACTTATTATGAATATGCCTTTGAAATATGCCAATACATATTATCGGTAAACAACCATCACGATCAACTTTCTAATTATTAATTACCATCGTTACACAACTCTTCTTTGGCACACACTCCTCGCTTCATTCACGTTCATACATCGCTTCATAAATACTCGTCTTTTTTAACCTTATCTCCGCGCAGAAGGCCCTAAGGATAAGCAAATAAAAATAATAAAATTAATCCCCCCGTGTCGTTTTTGGAGAAGCTGTGTGGGAGGTCCTTCTAGGGAAAGGAAGTTCTGGGAAGGAAAAGGGTATGAGGGGTGGGTAGGAATCTGGGGGTCAGTGACGGATGTATGAATCCATCCCGTTCAGTGCGGTGCAAGACGTTGGGTCGGCAAAGTCCTGCTGGAGAAGTCAGAAGATCGTCTCTCGCGATTCGGCCCGCCACGCAGTAGGTGACCTATGGCAGGAGTGTTGATTTGCCAAAAAATTGTTCCCGGGGCGGCGGTACCCGCCCCTCAAACTGTCTTTTGTTATTCCGTCTAACGTAATCGATTCACTCGACACCTCGACAGTGCCATGTCTTCAAAGAGCGTCCCGATTTCTTCCATATACTTTGGAGTCATGACACTCCTTACATCGTCCATCCGCTCTGCATATTCTAACCATCTAAGCTACTCTTTCCAAATATATTTGTTGCAGGTAATAAATACCTAATTGGAGCCCTATTGCAGTTTTATTAACTTTTATTATTATTTCGCTAAGGATCACAGAACAACATAAAATAAGAATCAAAAAGGGTCAGTGACGAGTTCATTGGTCTATTCAAAATATTTCGCAAGATGACCTTCGATTGAGAGTCTTCCGAGAACCTATCAAGTGGGAGGGGAAGGAGGTTGGTAAAGGTCCTGATAACATCTGATCGTGGCTACTATAAAACGCCTATTGATCGGGTTCGCAAAACAACATGATTTATGAAACGGATCAAAATCAAACGATGATACATTCAAAGTTTCTAAGCCATTTTTCTTTGGAATTTCAGATTGACGGAGTTTCTTAAACTTTGCTTTTCTGATAATTAAAAAAAATGGCGGAGATTTTGGTGAGCAAACTGCCTACCAAAGTAATCAAGAGTAAAATATAAATGCATATATTTTATTTTTTATTAATGACCAAAGATATATTGAGGGATTTCACCATCATCTTGATAGTTTATCCACAGAACAAGGTATATTAAACAAATAAATACTCGGGATGGGTAGATAGGTAACTCTTACTTATCCGATACATAGCCACTATATTGGTTCGAGTTCTGAACAGCAAACTCGGACTTTATAAATAAATAATGCTAACTAACTAACTAACTAACCATCACGCCATTTCCCCGCAGGGATAGGCAGAGAGGACGGACCGTCAAACAACTCGGTCTTGGGACATACTCCTTGCCTCATTCACATTCATACATCTTCTCATACATACTCTTCTATTATTCTGGCTCTTGACATGGCCCGACTCAAGTATTTGATTCACTTGATCGTGCCACGTCTTCCTTGGGCGTCCTCGGCTTCTTCTACCATTCAAATTCGAGTCATAAATTCTCTTTACACTCCTTTCTTCATTCATTCGCTCAACATGTCCAAACCATCTAAGCGTCCCTTTCTAATCTTATTTATTACGCTCATATCAGCCTTGCATTCTTTTCGGATCTCCACATTCCTCACACGATCATACATGGTTTTACCACACATACGCCTCAGGGATCTCATTTCTACAGGATTTAGTCTACTTTCATCCTTTCTCTGCCAGCTCCATGCTTCACTGCCATACATCAGGGTAGGTACCAGTACTCTATTGTGGACTGCTAGCTTCGCTTCTGTGGACAACTTTTTGTTGGCTCCAACGGCGTTCAATCCTCCAATAATGGAGTTACCTGCATTCACCCTTCTTTTAATATCCCTATCAGCCTTCCCATTTCTCGTAAACATACTTCCCAAATATACAAACTCCTCCACCTGCTCCAAGTATTTATAATTTACAACTATATTGCACACTGCTTTCGTACTCTCTCTTTCAAACACCATGACTTATGACTTACTTACATTCATCATTAATTCATTCTTCATACATACTTCGTTCATCCTAGATACGAGAGACTGTTGAACTTCTATACTGTTAGCAATCAGCGCCGCATCATCAACAATAGCATCATACAACAGCCAACATACTATCAGATTATTCAATTTCGCGCCCAATCTTCTGGTTAAGCTATAACCAGGCCTCCTAGCACAGTCGTTCTAGATTGATTGTTTCGATAACTTTCGGTAACTTATCATAGTTCCCTAGGACAACTGCAGATCGCTAAGGTACAAACAACAGTTGATGACGAATATATTAAGGACACTTATGTCACTTATTGGTTGGCGATTTGCAGTCATGCTAGGGAACGATGAGAAGTTAGCGAAAGTTATCTTATCAATTCTTATCGATCGAGTGTGCTAGGACCCTTGGATGGCGAAAAAACCCCATAATATAAAAGTACAACATTCACAGATCTCCTCGCTAGGGAGTCCTGTTCCTAGGCAGACGGTAGATTGTTATGTTGGTGTTAAAACATTATTTTTTATGATTTCATCATCTTCTTGTTTGTAGACGTTATCTTGTGTGTGTTGATTTCCAAATCTTCAAGTTTGTTGACTGTAGGTTGTAGAGTTACTTCATAATTTTTATGATTTCTTCATCTTTGTGTTTGTAGACGTTATCTTATGAGTTTTAATTAATTTTAATTAATTTAAGTTTTAATTAGTTTTAATTATTGTAAACCTCATTATCATAATTATTATATTATCACTAAACGTACTTCATTACCTTAAATTATATAATCTGCATACTTCACCCGCCATAACACAGGGACATCCCTAGCATGGCGGGCGAAATAACACAATATCTACACTTTGTATAAAATTCTTTAAATAAATAAATAATTTCCTCATCTTCTTGTTTGTTGACTGTAGGTTGTTGAGATACTTCGTATTTTTTATGATTTCTTCATCTTCACGTTTACTTAGCCATATTTTGATGTTGCTTATAACTGGTTCGTGATATTTTTTAATTTAGGTAATTAGGAAGGACACTATATACTTTTGTTGCATGGAAATTCTGGTTTTTCTACCCAAAAATTTTGCCGAATTTTAATAACATTTGAATTGTTTATCCTTGTATTGATCAGAAAGGTATTCGTTTACCTTTACAGATGAATAAGGAAATTTTAGTATTGTTTTATCACACTGAAAACGTTAAAAAAATGTTTGACAAAATTCTTATGGGTTTTTATAGGATTATTTGTAAATTTTGTGTTTTAATAGCCATGATTTATTTAATTCAAAACTTGCTTTAATATATACATTCAAGTAAGAAATAAAAATGCTCAAAACACACGATGATAAATTATTAAATATCGTGTACTTCTTGTAAACATTTTTTGATCATAAGTATTTATGATTTTTCAATAACGTCTAAACAAAATAAGTGTGTAAAAAAAATCTAAAATATTTTAGTTTGTAAGACCTTAAATAAATTGAAAACCTGAGGTATTTTTAATGATTTTAATAGAACTAAAATTAAAATTCTGAAAAATTTAATTAAAATTTCTGGATTATGTATTAATTTATTTTGTTGTATGATTATATGATTTGAAATTTGTGTTGTATAATACAATATTTCGTTTGAAAATTTAACAAATCTGCCAACGACCAACGGTAAAACCTTAGTATATTAAAAATAAACTTAGTTTTTCAAAATTTAAAAAGTGCGTTTACCAGATAAAATAACAATCTTTCAAAATCAATTTGATTTAAAAATTACTAATTTCCAGTATTCTCTGGTAATACCGTCTTAAAGAGCTGCTTTAATAGTTTTTCATTAAAACAAGTAATTAACCTGAATTAGTTTCGTTCAAAAAGCAAAAATTTATTACTTAACCTTTATTTTATAGTAAGAGCTTTTATATATCGTTGAAGTGAGCGCTAAAGTTTAACGATGGCTGCTAAAAATGCAATCTAATCCCTTAAATAATGATCTCCCTCAATTATCATTATTTTCTCACGAAAAGGGTTACAGATTGATGGCAGCCAAAAACCTTTTCATAATGAAGGGATTAAATCGAATTATTTTACTTTAAAATATCTGCCAAGTAATAATCACACCAATCTATTGAAAATTAAACGATCACATTCACGGGAGCTAACATTAAAATTAAGGCTCAAAATTTTTGAATTTTTGCAAACTTTGTTTTTGCATGAGATATAAAGTAATAATATTAAGACATTCGTCGTGATTATAAAACTTTGTTTCAAACTAAATTCAAATAAAAGACTTTCAATTACTTATTTTTTTGAACATCACATTTGAACTTTCCCGGTTTCCAATTATCAACAATTATACTAATTTCGATTGTATGTGCAACCTGCATAGGTAAATCTGATTCAATTAGCTCAAATTTGCTTTGAATTTAAGTATATTGTTTTTTATTAAAACTAATTATATGAAGAATTCAGACAAGCGATAAAGTAGCTACTTATAATATGGATTAAACGAAAATTATTGTTATAGTATCTTTTTCAAAAATTGAAACTGATTTGTCAAGATTTCAAACTATCCCGTGATTTATCATTAGTATGCGCTTGCTCTTTTATAATTACGCCTGTTCTGTATATATAAGCGGTTAATGTTTTGAATTCAAAATCTCTATGGGTAGAAATTTCATAAATGAATAATAAAATGCCTTTCCAAATTACAACAATTAGAAACTTTTCCTGTTGGTTTTTTTGTTAACAAATTAGTGCTAATTTTTTCGTTTGAAAAAGGCGTTGGTAGATCAAATTTAACGTTCTCTCATATCAATATTTTTTATCGAATCCAATTTACCGTTCAAAATCTAAAACATTCCCTCTTATATGTATCACGTCTCGTTAAACTAAATTTGTGTTTAACAATTAATTTTTAGGAACATGATACGATAAGTTATTTTATTTAATATTTATGGTAACACTGAAGCAAACGTGTTATATTTTTTATAAAAATGGGTTAACCATTAAGAGGACCGGCTGCGCGGCCTTTTTCATACAAAACTTTAATTTGGATTTGAAGCCAAAATACCTATCTAAAGTGAATAATTATTTTTTAATCGAAAGGTGTAGGAAATATCTAGTACGGATATGTGCTTCTTTATTTATTTGAGATATAGACCATTAAACAATTCAATTTTCACGATTTTAGAGGCGACTTTGGAATTTTTTTTGTGGGTTAATTGTAATTATCAAAAATATAATCATATCCTAATTTTTTTGTAAATATATTCTTAATATATGAAAAAATGAATGTTCTCTGGCAGGAGCTCTGACGTTATGAAATTATTTACTATACCATTCATCCGATTGCGGTGAAATTTTCGTGAGTTGTTGTTGCCCGCGAAAGTTTCAATGTATACAGGGTGTTAAGGTACGTACTTGAGTTACTTTAACCAGTGATTCCTGACATTATTTGGAGTAAAAATGTAAATGAAATTTTGGTCTCCGGTGACTTTTTTCATGACAATTTTTTTTTTTCAAAATTTTTTTTGTTCAATGTCAAACAAAAAAAAATTCTTTCACATGACCTTATTGGTCACTCAGCCGAGTTACCGCTCCACCACTTACCCCGCCCCCAACTACCTAAAACCTACTATTTTTTAAGTTTTTGTAGAAAAAAAAAAAACATCAAAAATGTCACCGGAGACCAAAATTTTATTTACATTTTTTACTCCAAATAATGTCAGGAATCACTGGTTAAAGCAACTCAAGTACGTACCTTAACACTCTGTATATACTGGCGAAATGGCGTTATGAAATTTACATAAACAATTTACAAGAGTTGTTTGAAAAATGTATGTATTTCATGTAGTTTAGTGGCAGGGAGGGAAGCATGGTGGGGAGGTGAACCCGGGAGGGGGGGGGGACGAATGAAGGGGGTTCGTGGGAGCGGGGATGAGGGAGGGGAAAGGCAGAGGAAGACGCATGAGAAAGACATTCAGGGACAAACAATTTCTTTCTTTCAGTGGCATTTCAAAACACTCACTAGCGTAATGTGTAATGTAATAAATATGAATTAAAAGAAGCATTTTGATGAGCTTAAATTTAACTTACAAATGACTGATTTAGTAATACACAAATATGTTGAAAACAGAAAAAAAATTATCCAAAAAACGCTTTTTTCCGAAGTTGTCTCTAAAATCATTAAATACTAATTTCATTAATATTCCATATTTTATAATACAAAACACAAATAATTAAAGAAGAACATATCCGTGCTAGATATTGGCTATATCTTTTGATTAAAAAAATAATTTTTCCGATTGATTACGTATTTTGGCTTCAAGTCCAAATTTAAGTTTAGCGTGAAAAAGGCTATGCGCTGTTCTCTTAATATATATTGCATATTCTATCATAATATTATGTCCTAGTCATTTGCAAAAAATATGCTCTTACTTCTCTTAAATGGACACAAGCCAAGGGTGGTCCTTTGCAAAATGTATTATGTGCTCATTTATTCAAAGGTCTAACTTTATATGTCCGCCAAACATCTTCCACGTGAAGTTTAATGTTCTGATGTCAAATAGATCATAGATAACCGACATTATAAATTATTATAATGTGAGGCAGTATGATTTTATTGTTATAATATATTAGCTGCGGTTATAGATACATTGGACGTAGTTTTTTTTGTTTTGGTAATATGTTCTAAATCTGTGGCAAATGTTGACATATTTTTATATGTATCTCTTTATATATTATATGTATCTCTAAGATGGCAAATGTATTTTTTTTAAGGATGGTTTTTCTGAATGCAGTTTTTTACTGTGTCTTGACGTAATTAATGAGTTAAAGCTGAAGCAGGCTATAATAACATACCTCAGTAATAATCATCAATGTTAGTATAATACCTACAATTCTTCTGCATGGGTCCAATATAATTTAATTAGCATATTTTACTTCATGATTACTGTTCCACAAAATTATTACTTAATCACTTGTTTGTAAAAGCCCGTACAGGCGTACATTGATATCAATAAATAAATAAACAATGCTTTCTTCGTAATTATAGAATAACATTGGGAGAGGGAAAATTGTTAATTTTTTAGAGGGCGGGGGAGGAGCAAACCCAAATCGTCAAAAGAAATAAATAAAATTGAAGAATGAGTGCACAAGTAGGTGTGGGGGTGGGGGGGAGTTGATCATGGAATTAGATGATCGTCAGAGGGGGAAAAGTGGGAAAATATTCAAAAGAGGGTTGTTAACTTTTTTTTCTGATTATCAATTATATTTTATTCATATTAACATTCAAAATTAATAAATACTTATTTTCAACCACTTTCACTCGAGTTTTACTTTGCAGAAGTAAGCATTGCTTACAAAATTTGTTGGTTTTTCAGCCATAAAAGGGATTAAAACTAACTGTTTATTATTTCTGTAATTATTTATAAAATGAAACAAATAATTGTGTTTTCACCACTAAATATTATTCATAAAAATCTACATGTTTCAAAACCGATGGTTTCTTCTGACTACCCCTGCAGCTGAATGTTTAAGCGAGATGGTTAGAAATATCGATTAATTTATATTGAAGATTATTATTATACAATGTTCGCAAGATTTGGCTAGATATGAATCGAAATATCTTCTTATCCAGAGTAGAAGAGATCCACGAGGTTAGCAATAAATTGACCAATGGAAGGCATCAGTCATCATTAATCCCCTATATTCGTGGTGTATTTTTTACGCTAACCGCTAAACTAGTTTGGTGGGCGGTGGCGGGTCGGGCTCCGGAGCTCCATGCTGATGCGTCGGGATTATTTTAAAGCCTGGGTTTGTAAAATCTGCCGCCATTGTGACGGGTGCCTCCGCACAGCCGACATCCCGACAAACTCCCGCCGTAACCTCAAACAAACCAAGACCATTCGTCTGACTTTCCCGCGGAGTTTGGTTGTTCGCGATCGCGCGCCGAGAATCGACGGGAGCGTTTCGAAGACAGTTTTTCCGAATTTTGATCATGTTTTCTCCGGCCGTAGTGGGAGCGATCCTGCTTGTGTCCCTAGGAGCAGTTCTGGGAGATTCACTCACTAGAGAGCAGAGGGAAGACCCAAATATTCGAGTTACGGATGATGCCATTATTATCGAAGGTATTTGAAATTAATCTCTCAATTTTAGATTGCAATTATTGAATCACTGCCTTATAATTGTGTCATCTTTAAGACACGTTTAGGGTACAATTTTTCTTACCAGTAGAGAAATTAATAAATTCGTTAATTATAAAAAATACATTCTGATTGCTGTCTTCCAATGGAATTTAAAAAAAAACAAACACTTGCAAGACAATTGTTGTGATTTATTTTGGGCTATTATGCCGTGTTGTGCTACCTCCTTCTTTAGCCGATGTTTCGGACAGCATTACAGTGTCAATCCCATGGAGGAATTCCTCCATAATCCATCCTCAGGGCAGATGTGTAATAAGTGATGATGGACTAATAAATGCTGTCCGAAACGTTGGCTAAAGGAGGAGATAGCGCAACACGGCATAATAACCCAAAAATAAATCACGATAATACTTTTGGCCATGAAAATCTTAAATCATATCTCACTTGCACGACAAGCTTTATTTGATGAAATATTTGTAATGAAAAACTGCACCATAACTGTTTTATTCATTTGGGTTTCAAAATCTATTTTAATGTGGGTTCCAATCTTTGTGGATACGCATATAAATATTTTTCTGCAAAAACGTATGTAAATTAAATTTAGACGAAACAGTTACAAGCTAACTGGAATTCTGTAACGCGGAGATATTAAAACACGTTTTCAATCCAGATTAGCAATAATCTCCGCGGAACCATCATGTTGTAGGCGCCTGTTCCGAGTGACATTTAGATATCTAGGCGACAACTTGAAACATAAATAAAAACTGACATACTTTATGGGACATCCACATTTCAAGTTCGAGGATTTGAATACATTGATATTTATTAATCTGTTTGTTTGTTTTGTTTGCTGATTATTATTTGGTTGCTGTATAAACAGTCAATTTTAAAAGCGACTAAGCGCCTCCGCCCACTCAGGCAACTGAAAACTCTCAACTGCCAACTGTCTTTGTATGACAATGTGATAGATAGCCCGCACACTACACAATCACACAAAACCCCGTTGTCAATGGTAACGCAAGCGGTGACTTGCGACCATCTTGCGACTGTCACTGCTCATTGCTCTGGGCGGCCATTTCTAGTTGCTAGCTGTCAGCTGTCTCGTAGTTCGTCTATGGTTAAACAAGCTTTTTGACCAATCAAGACAGAGAAAAAGCCGGTTTTAGTTGGTTTTCAGTTGCCTCAGTGGGCGGAGCGCCTTAGTGAAAAACCTCGCCAATTCCATCGCTATTTAAAGTACAAAAGAAAGATCCGAAGTTTTGGAAAATTGCAGTTTTTTATAAATGTATTTATTCGATTTGTTTGTTTAAATAAATTACTACTGTATTTATACATTATTTTTTGATTTATACCTGTTCTGAGGGCTTAGGAAAATGTAAACCATATCTCGTGTCCATTGATATATAAATTATTAGTTAGTAGATAAAACAGAACTTTTAAATATTTCTGCTCGCGAACTTGTTAGAGAAAAACTCCAATAATATGTAATTCATATCGAAACACACAAAATTTATGGTGATTTATTTTTGGGTTATTATGCCATGTTCCGGTATCCCCTTCTTTAGCCAGCGTTTTGGACAGCGTTACTGTGTCAATCATCAGGCAGGTGTGACATCTGCCCTGATGATGGACACTGTAACGCTGTCCGAAACGTTGGCTAAAGAGGGGGTAGCGCAACACGGCATAATAAACCAAAAATAAATCACTATAATAATTTTCACCGTGAAAATCTAAAATCATATCTACACATATTTTTTTGAATAAAAACATCATTTATTCGTCTCAGATCTAAGATTAGCTATAAGTGGTACTATTACATAAATTAACCTAATAAACCTTTGTTATAGGGGATTTTTGTTGGTCACCCGACAGGTGATCCCCTGGCAGTTATAATTACTCCGAAATTATAATTACTATAAAATTATCACTTTTTGTGCATTTCAAATTTTGTGTAAACTAATTTCAAACCTAAAATCGACGAAAAACAGTCAATAAGTTGGCATACATATCAAACGAATTGATTCATGGTGACGATTTTTGTACATATGTGCTGGTTTATACAGTATATAGGGAAGTAGTTTTATCCTTGATGCATTTGAATGAAAATATGTTTTATACTTTTGTTTTTCGGCGGTACAAGCTCTCTGCACACCCCTTCGGGGACACTTGGTTATATTTTGTGTAAGTAGGTTTACCGTATCTTCGTATGTCGGGGATTCAGCTGTCATGAAACCGCTATTGTTGTAAAGACTCAAAATAAACTTTCGCATTATAATTTTTCACAAAAGTTACCTTAGCCTTATACCATGAATACATGTACAAAAGAAAATCAGTGTGTTGAAGTAGCAAAAGCTCGCTAACGGAGAATTCTTGTGTCGTAAAATTTGCATAGCCTTTTCTGTCGGAAATTCATAGGTCAACGGATCTGACATCGGATCGTTGAAATATACATTTTACTATCAAAATATAAGACAAGACAACGCCACAAAGTCAACGAAGTTTAGACGAGTGACTTATAATGTTTGAAATGGCACAGGAAGAGAAGCAAGCGGGGGAGGAGAGGAGACTTTTGTGAAAATGCTCCCTGTGGTAGGTACTATTCACCATCAAAAATTCAGCTTTCCCCCAATTTGTTCCAGTTAAACACGTTCATTGACTGGGCTATAAATAATATACAATCATTGAAGACAATTTTAGTGACTCTCAAATGAAAATTTGAAACAGAAAAATCAGAAAAAGATAGGTACGGCTGCATCTTGGAATTGAACCCAGAACCTTAGCCTTGCTGGGACTTCGCTCTTACCACCCAGCTTATTAGATCCTATACCTACCCTTCGGCCTTATATGACAGTATCAATGTTTGACGAGAACTACCAACATTATCTAGCATATTTTTATTGGCTGATCTTAAGGTTTAAATAATATACAATGAAAACGATTTAAACAAATTATAATGTCGAGTTAGTTCTGATATAGTAGGAACATCTCATTGGAATACTCAGCCATTAATCGTTGGTTGCAAATCACTTCGTAGAATTATCGTAAAGTTGCTGAACAATAGTAAACAAGCAATAAACATAAATAAGAATACAAGAATAAGGACCAAGGAGAGGACCCACGCGGCTACAATTCACAATCCTAAATCCTGAAGGTGCGGCAAGAACAAGATGTGCCTTTCAAATGATAATGATGGCTCCAACTGTTTAATATAAGGCGTAGATACATTGCCATGTGAATTGTGAACACGAGACCAACCCAACTATCTATTCTACATTTACAGTATTGGAATATCATTGAGGTTTTGAACAACATCAAAATAACAATGACTTACATTTTTCAGATTTTTTTTTACCTTTTATTTTATGCGACCTTTTTGAGGAGTCATAGAAGACATTGTCATTTTTAAACCTTTTAATATTTTTGCTCGGTTAAATATTTCAAATGTTTCTTTAGAAACCAGAAAAAAATATCGTTATTTAATCGAACCTTAATAATTAATCTCCTAATTAATACGCCTACTGTTATCACAGCAGTCTTGGTGATTTGTGTTTCTAATAATATATATGTATATCCATCACAAACTTATCTTTGGCCTTATGCTCTCCTCTGTGTAAGTAAGTGGTTTAAAGGTTTAAACAAAATGCACCGTTTCTTTGAACCGTTTTGGCAATATACAGGAAGTTTCGGGACGTACTTGACTTTCTTTAACTAGTCTAGTAAGCGTTCAAAAAATAGAAGAATATGTATTTTTTTGTTTTTTTTAAAGAAATTTTTATTCACCAGATTTACAGGAACGGGTTTAGTTTTTCCCGTAGGAAAAACTAAACCCTTTCATACACTTTTCCATATAAATGATCATCTAGTAAATCCACGTTATGCAAGTGTATTATATAAGTATAATTAATACAAAACAATACAAGAACAACACGTTAATCTACCAAACTATTAAATGGGAATATAATTCACCGTCTCCAGATATTTTCATATCAGAGGGTTCGGCTCTGTGGAATTCCTAATTTGACCGATAAATCCTACTGATCCCTCAATATAAATTTTTAAAAAATCTTTCGTAATTCTACATGTATTTAAAATGACTGATTTTTGCATTTTTACATACAAATTCTTTGACAAATCTAATATGCCTAAATTTTTAATAAGAGAGCTAGGTATAATGCCAGTAGCCGAAATAACAAAAGGTAATATTTTTATAGTCTGAGAATGCCAAATTCTTTTAATTTCATTTCCTAAATCTGTATACTTTCTTATTTTTTCAGAAACAGATTTGCTACATCAATGATATAAGTTATTTTTTAAATTTTGTCATGTAAAACTATATCAGGTCTATTATGACCAATTGGTCTGTCTGTTAGTATAGTTTTATCATAGTAAATTTTAAAGAAATTATTTTCTAAAAATGAATTTGGTTCGTATTCATAATATGGTACTATATTATGACAGTCAATCAAGTTATGTTTAATTACCAAACTTTGGTGAATTATTTTTAAAACCTGTAATAAAAAAAAAATACGAATATTATTAGATAGACGATAATAATTAAGCAAAAAATTCAGAAAATTATAATAATAAAAAATGACTCGTTTAATGTAGAGTAATAATCTCTCGACAAAGTCTTATGTTGCATTTAAATATATACTGTGATTTTTTCATACCTATACAGAAATGTGTTTTTAATAATTTTCAAAGCATGCTTTGCGATTTTTTTCTATCTATATACATTTCGTTTCAGCTCTACAAATGTACATATTTATCATCTTCGAAAATAACATATATTGTTTAGGAACTTAAAACATATAAGAAGTGTACAAGAGAAATATGTTGTAAATCGGTAGAAATTCGGACTAACGGGGGAGGTCTTCAGCGGGGAAACAATATAAAAAATAAAATGTAAAATCATTATATGTTTATGTTAATCATGGTGGATTTAAGTTGTCTCTGATGATAGATGGTTTAAAGCGGTCACCTGAGGTGCTAGCATGGTCGATCGATAAGGATCGGTAAGATAATTGTCGGTAACTTATCGTTGTTATCTAGGACAAGTGCAGATCGCAAACGTACAAACAACAATTGATATCGAATATATTAAGGACACTTAGTCATTGTGATCTGCAGCAATCGTTGCTCATTATAATTCGCAGATTTTCATAGACGCACTTACAGAATTGCGAAACTACGAATAATTATTAGGACAACCAGGGGTCATTTTTACACGATTTCACATCTACTACGCCATAACAATATCTATATATATATAATAGTAGTAAAGTGGTAGTACCGGTGGCGACGGCTATGGGATTCCTGTCACGACCGACGAGAGATGTGCCGTTTAAATATGTTATGGGAGATGTCGCGAGGAATGTTCGGGTTTGAACTTTTTTGTTACTCATGAGGGGCTCAAGTAGGTTAAAAATTTACTGTACTATTTTTTTCGCATTCAAATTTCAATTTTTGAACCTTTTAATACAAAAATAGAATAATATGTTTTTTTATAGACCTACAAAAGCGCGCAAATATAAATTTATTTTGAAAGTACAATTCGTACTTGAAAGGAAGTAGACTGGTGAATTTATCGGCGAAGGCCTTAATTTACTTTCTTTCTTAATGTGATTTCCACGCAAAAGTCCCTAAGACTTAGGTCATTTAGATGAAGGCATCGACTTCATTAAGATGAAGGTATCATGTAGGAAGTTGGAGCATGGAAGAGCTGAAGGAAGAGGATGTCCCTCAGCAGTGAATAGTTAAAATATTTTTTCTTTCAGAAACGGAGCACAAATAGGTTTTTTAAATTGTTAATCCGTCAATTTAATAAAATCTTTATTAAATGCAAATCGTTGAAGAAGAAAAATCTAAACGTAACATGAAACAGAACATGACACAGAAAAATTAAAAGATAACGGTCGCAACTCCTTTGCGAATGTCATTTTTGTCGATCTCATATTTCAAATTCAGAATTAACAACACCATTTACAACTATTTTTAGTTCGATTCCCAGTTGTTTAATTTTTCTGGGTTTTGTTCTGTTTCATAATTCGTTTAGATTTATTAGTATTATCTTCCTCTTCAATGATATATTACATTGATGGGTATAACCTTCAAAAGTTATTGCAATATAAATTGAAAATGATTTAATATGTGCTAATCCGGGATTCTCGCTGCTCTGTCATTGAGGTCATATCATGTTAGACTTTTTTCTTCTTCTTCTTAAGTCAGTTCCTCATTGCTGAGAATCGTGACCCCTTCTCCGATTTTCATGTTGGACACTTCGTTTTTTTTTAAATAAAAAAATTATTACCGATAGACTAAATATATATTATATAAAAGCCTATTGTGGATACCTAGTTCTTCCAGAATAGATACATTTGTGCATCTGTACAGATGTCCATGGAATTCTGAGCATTTTCTCCAGCACCAAATTTCAAGGACGTCTATCCGCTTTCTTTCACTGTTTCTAATTTTTTTTCATGTTTCCACACCCTATAGAAATATGACGTTATTTAAAGAAATATTACGAATAACCGGACAATATCTTAATTCCCACTACTTTCATCGTAATAAGCGGAAAATGTTACTGAAAAGAATACGATAATATAATAAGTCCTGATGATGGTACGGAGGTAACGAAACCAGTAGACGAAAAATAAAAATAAATTGAATTAAAACAAAGTATTTTATTTTCATTTATTGAAAAGAATACTCTTCTTAGACCTGTTGTTACTTTACCAACTTACTTGAACGCATGGCACCATAAAGCTTTTAAAAGCTGTTCGCTGCTCACTGCCAAGTGTTGAATTTATTGCAATCATCATTATCAGATATGTTTTTATACAACAAGTTTTTGTCTTCCCATTTTAGCATTAACAAATTACAAAGCTACCACAGCATGAGATATATCCATATAATAAATCTTTATAACTAGTTACAAGTGGACTAGTTTCTCTCTTTTTAATGTCAAATGCATTATTTCAAAGTCGTGATTCCACGCGAAGAAAATTATACAAAAAAAACGATAATTCCATGGGGATTCTTCTCGCATATTCTGAGGCAATTATTGCACTTGATATTTGCAGCGATAGTAAAGGTCTCTTGAAATACAGCTTTGTTAATAGCGAGCGGAACTTCTTGATATGAGGAGCTATATAACCCACAGGCTTATGAAGTATTGTAGATTGTAAGTGAGATTAATTAAAAGTGCGTGATCCTTAAGGGAGGAGTTTGGTCCAGCCGAGTTAATTTTTCAATGTTTTTTTTTCTAAGATAAAAATTATTTTCTTTCACGAAACTTTTGTTACTTGTAACGGTACATTTGAACAAGAAAAAACACTATCACAAGTTTGATTTGAATATCAACATATATAGTTATAGTTTGCAAAAAAAAGTTGTTGATTGCAAAAATGGTGGACATAAAATGATAGCCGATGAAAATAATATAATAACTTTGTATAAAAAATAATAACTTAGTAATAACTAACCTAATAATAACTTTTCATGCGTCGATGTTCATCCGCATATAAATGTAAAGGAGCTGTATTCCTTTAATTTTTAATTGTGTAGTGTTAGTTAGAATGTAAATGTCAATTTTCATTAGTTTTATTATTGCATTATTTTATTGTATTGTCAGTTGGTTTATAGTTGGTTTGTTAGAAGAAACCATAAAACGAAATTTATACAATAAACATTAATGTCGTTTCTTTGTTCAACTTAGCAACACAAGTGCTATATTTAAAAGGAATTAAACCTCCATATTCTATAAATTTAACCTTTTTTAATTTAAACTTTGAATTAAGTGAATTGGATGAAAATTCGATGAGCTACGGTTCCGGCCAACATGAAAAACGTGGATTTTCGCTTGTAATCGGGTCGATATGTTTTCCGGTCTAAGTGCTTGGCGCGCACCCCTCCTGTCTATATTTAAAGGTCGAATTTGATGCTATAAATATTATCCACATGTGTCGAAAGATTTTTAGGCAACAAAAAAAGTCGATTTTTTGATCGGGTGGAAAAGACTCCTCCCTTAACAAGAGAAGCAGCGAATCATTTTATTTCCAGTGGCGAGTGAATGCTTCCATTTTTTCATTATAAAGCGTGATCAGGAGACATAAATAACAATTCCATGTAATTTATCTTTTTTTGTAAAAGAGGGAAGTATTCAATCGCTGTTCAATAGGAAGAATGGTTTTTTATGAATAATGATTTATTTTCTTCGGCAATAATGAGGTTCTTCACGTGGGACTATAAAATATTGTTCTATGACAAGTTTATTTTCAGTAAACCAATTATCAACATTATCAGTGGCCAAAATGTTTTCAAAATATTGCTTTTGCGAAAAAATGCTGCTGTGACTCAGAACTTATCGATTTATCAGCAGTAATGGAAACCATTTAGTTTTCTATTATTTATTTAATTTTTGTTTTAGTTCCACACAGCACTGAGGAAAATAATTACTTCGCTATCTGAAGGGTTTTTTGGAAAGGAAGGAAAGGAAGATCTTGAAGGGTAAAGGTGTGGTTAGGAATGAGAGATAGTTACATAGAGAAATAAGCTGGGGCTTAGTGTGTCCAGGAGTGACCGATGAATGAGTCAACAGGGTTGGGAGATAGGGCGGAAAGGCGATGGGTCGAGAGAGTCCTGCTGCAGAGGTAAAAAGGTCTCCCTTAACCAGTCTCTCTAAATCCGGCCCCCCACCCAGCAGATGGGCAGACGCATCCGTTGCCAAGACCTAGATAATCCTCACCCCATGAACCCGACACTCCTACTATGTCACCAAACGTAGCGAACCGCTTGGTGTTACCATGGCAGAGGTGTTGATTATTCAATAAATGGTTTCGGTGGCGGTACCCATATTCGCCCCTTAAAAAAATCCTCCCTCTTCATCTACAAGTTGGAACTCTTCAAAATTTATAGTTCACTCATATTTTTCTGTAAATTTCTCCTAAAATGTGATATAGAGGCAATTGTGTGAAAGTCGTATTATAATATTGTTGTTTCCAATATATTTAATAAACTTTCCTGAAGCGGATACAAAACGAAACAAATATTTGGTATTTCCTCACTTTAAGTGCGGTTTTTGTCACCATCTTTTTTTGCAGACTACTCGGACCTGCTAAATAAATAAACATCTACTTATAATCATATTTATCAACAGGAATAACTCTTCAACCGGTTTGTGGTCAATAAAATACTTCGGAAACCCACAGCCAATGCAAGAATAAGAATAATTATTATTAACCTATATCTAATAATAAATAAATATCTGATCTTATTAATTAATATAACCACTCCAGCAATCGAGTTAATAATTCAAATGAATGCGTCTGATTTGGTAATTTCCTGACCTCATTAACAAAATCATATTTCCGAATGTACGGAGACATATTAATGGTTTATAATATTAAAGATCCATTGAAATAACCTATATTTAACCATTCACCCCATATTTTAAGGATACCTGAAAACATTATAAAAAATGGTTAAATGCATAAACGTGGGAATTCTGTGTATTATTGGCATAATTTCGTACGAAGTATCTGTTTGTAACATATTAAAGATTATTACTTTTATGCGTTGTCTATAACCTAGTTGATAATCACAGATATACATTTAAATTAAAAAATGTTGTGTTTTTAAAATGGAACACACGATCAACGATTTGTAAGAAAAAATATTACAATAATTTCGGTTCGCGAAATGAAAATAACGAACGATTCCGAATGATGCGAGACATATAATATATAATAAAGCGAGACATAAAGATGAAAAATTAATATAGTGTTATCTTTGTAATCAATCGAAGAATACAACGCGCGGGAACTTTTGAAATAAATCCAAAAACGCTCCATTGGATAATAAAACATTTAGTTGCATGATTTTATCACACACGACAAAGATGCCATTTATTTACCAAACTTTGTACATCCAGATATGATGGGCGCAGTTTATATCTTTTTTAAATCTTATCATGTATTTGTATGTAATCATCTTGTATTAGGTCTGTATATTTTTGTATTTTTTATTGTATTTTTCTGATTTTGTTTTTTTTTATGCATTTCTATAGTCTACCATGGAGGATACTCTATTTTAACATTTTTAATATCAACAGTACATAAATCAAATGATTGGTTATAATAATTCATAAAATCTCATAAGACATGTTTCTGTGAAATATCTGTAAAGTGATTCTTCATATGTTGTATCTGTATGGTGCTTCTGTGAAATGTTTTGTAAAATTTGTCTTCTTATATTGTGTCTGCATATTGGGTTGGGTAGGGTTTAACTTTTCAAAAGTACCAATTGGCGATCCCTTGAGAAGTTTTGATAACTCATGGGAGTGCAACTTGAATGTTTTATTTAATAAAAATAAAAATAAAAGTGTTTACAACAGCGTCTGCGACGATTAATAATTATACATTCCGATCTATTATTGCGGTTTTCGACCGCATCTTAAAATTCACAGGTGAATTGATTGGTCGAGACACATCACCTTGGCAATGGACGTGAAATTTTTAATGAGTCGTAGAGGGGGTGTTTTTAATTGAAAATCGGTATTTTTAATTTAAAATAAATTTAATTTTTAATGGTATTTTTAATTTAAAATAAATAGGTAATGCTCTAGCATTGTGACAATGAGGGCTATTATTTTTACCGTGACCATCCGCGGAAACGGCACGGCGACGGTAACGGCTCGCGGCATCTCATTTCTTTAATACGAGTGAGGGAGGGGCAAGAAAATTATAATTATTTTGGAACTCCCTCACTCGTATTAAATAAATGCCGCCGCGCCGACAGGGATCGTCGCGGTAATAATAAAAGCACTCATTGACTCCTTTTGAAGAAAAATTTAAGAAAATCGAAATATTACATTGGAGTGAAATGTTTGAACTTTTGTTTTGCATTGTTTACGAAAATTTACGGTGAGAATAGTAAGACAAAGTGCTATCGTCTGGAGCCAGTGAGACTACGGCATCCCCAATTGGGGTATTTTGTGATGCTTGATGTAGTGGGGA
Source organism: Limnephilus auricula (assembly GCA_951813805.1). Classification (NCBI taxonomy): domain Eukaryota; kingdom Metazoa; phylum Arthropoda; class Insecta; order Trichoptera; family Limnephilidae; genus Limnephilus; species Limnephilus auricula. The sequence goes on from OX638390.1 coordinate 1,581,082, forward strand.
GGGGTAATAGATAGGGGAGAGGATGGTGGGGAAGTTCTATTCGGATCTGGTCACCAAATACGGCTAAATCAATTTCAAGCAACGTTTCAATTCTGAATAATGATTAATATATTAATATTAATAATGACACTAAGAATATCTTCGACTTTGGAACGCGCAGCAAATATGATACATATTATTTTTAATGAATAAAATTGCGAAATAACACAAAATAATCACATCATATTTATTATTTGAGCACCGCAGAATTTGAACCCACGTCCTCCGGATTGTTAGTCGGGAACCCTCGACCACAGAGGCCGTCATTGTTAATGAATAAATGTAAAATATCTCGAAAGTGAAAGCAACTTTGAATTTAAATCTTCACTCACAAGTTCAAACAAATTACACAAATTATCGGCGGTCATTTTTTTTTATTTGCACGAATAGTACCTCGGTAGGTACCTTTCCATATAATGGTCTTTAAATTTTCTAACAAAAGTATCAACAAGCACCCTGTATTTTCACTCTAAATTTGGAGGACAATGGGCAGCAATGAAGCAAAGAGTTCAATAAACTGGAAATAATATTCCGTTAGTAAAGTGATTCACGGCCGCCCAGAAGGATCTCGGGAGATGTCGCGGACATGGAGCTGAGAGCTGAGAGCTGACGCCTGAGAGCCGATACCTGACACCTGACACCTGACAGCTGGAAGCCCCCAACGGTACTTAATTTACTAAGAAGCTATCTGGACATTTTTCTAAACGTTACTTTCTAGGACACGGCTTTAAATGCATACTTTTTACTTTTTGAGACGTTGGACACATCAAGAGCATTGAAACACGCTGTGTCAACAAAGTGGTTTGTTTATTGCATGACCATATAAAAATAAGAAGATAAATTCAAATGTAAACAGGAAAATGTGCTAAAATTCTTTTGAACAAGCGTGGGTGCAAAATCTTTGTGGAAGGAACAACATACTTCCCGCCCTGGTTTAGGTCCTGGAGAGAAACGATCTTTCAGAAATAAAGCTTTTACTAATAATTACTCTTAATAATAATAATAATTGAATAATTTGTAGAGCGCCGTTTATGCGAGAAATCACCTCGAAAACTTCAGCTATCAACATGTCTCGTGCTCCTCCCATTTTTCCTTGCGCCTTGTAAAAGTCCCAAATACTTAAGGTGCAGCAATTCCAATGACCTTTTTTATGTTAAAAGGAAAAATAAGATAGTTTGCCATTGCTCGACTGTGTAGATTTGTAGGACGTTGTGACCTCCTACAACACGGGTACATTTTGAGTCGACTCCTTCATCGTCAAAATATAATCTTTACTTTTTTTACATTGACTCACACAAGAGGCCCTGCGCAAAATAAATTACATCAGGACTTGTGTCGCCTTTGAGGATGCTGTGTGGAGGGTCTTTTTGTGGAAATGAAGGAATGAACCTGGGTCTTAAAATACCCGTATTGTAGGAGGGAGACAACACAGTGGCCGGTAAATCATCCCACAACCGAGATGTTGAACTCAAGAATGAGTTGCAGAAACGACCCATTCTCGTTTGGCGTATTTCCTGACTGTGCGCCGGTGCTAAAGGAATCAATGACGCTAGTTTCTCGGAGCATCTTCCACTGTGATATCGGCCTGTGCTCTAAAGATTTAAATCCGTTTTGTTAAGATAGTAAAATCTTTCAAACGGACCACCCGTTTTTGCAGTCAAGGCTTTTTTCTGGTATTTTGGGGATCCAGGATTCAAAAAGATAATATGATACGAGAAAACCACAAAACATCTCGTGCTTCATTTCCAAGTTTATATAAAAAATATCGTTTAAATTCCTGTATAATAATCCTTATTATCGCTAATATTTCCCTCTAATGCAAATTAAGCTAACGATTACTTCCTTCGATCTACAGTGATGATATAAATTATGAGTCTGCACACGGATAACGGTTTTATAATGAGTGATAAATTAATAACAGGCTACAGGAAATAAATGCGTGAATATAATCCTTCGCCATCAGGTCCACGACCCTTTCCATACTATTATTATTTACCACGCGTCACGTTTCATATTACGTAAGGCCTTCCTATCTTGGACTTATAATATTCGTAGTTACTTGAGCAGTGGCGGATTAGGAAACCTATACAATGATAATAATAATAAATTGTAGAACGCCGTTTTTGTGAGAAATCGTGCAGTCAGCAACTAAACACGACTCGTCACCTCAAGGGCGGTGTAAAATTTATTATGAATTCTTAGATTCTATCTAAGTTTACTATTTACATATAGATACCGAAACATACTTTTACCTGACAGGAAGATACCAATTTGCACGCGGAGGACATTATATTGAAAATACTGGACATTGCATGATTTTATATTTGCTACCCCCATCACTGTTTGTATTCATTTATAAGAAGATTAATGCCAAAGTTGAGTAAATATTTATTTTGAAAGACTTGAGAAATTTAGGATTCTTTAAGACTGAAGAATTTTCACAAAGCGACCTTTACAAAAGCTTACAAATAAGAATTTGCTCATATTATTACACAATTAGTTATTTACAATGTCGCGGGCTGTGAAATTGAAAGGTTTTTGACTTTATGAAATATATATAATGACCATTTTGAAATCCGTTTTTTTTTCGAAAAAAGGAAAAATCCTATATTTTTTAAATTTTCCATATTTAATTAATTAAATTCGCATTGTTCCACATGTCGTATACTCCTATTTCCATGGTGGACAATGCTCCACTACTCCTCGCGGTCTTTCGCTGCCTGGAGAGCCAAGGACACTGACGCTACCAGTGGTTCATAGTCACTCCAGCGCATTGGTGACTTTCCTCTACTTCTTCTGCCATCCACTTTGCCAGTGACTATTAGTTTCTCCAAGTTGTAGTCCTCAGTTTGGCGAGCAACGTGTCCAAAGTATCTTAAAATATGTTATAGGCAGATAGTTGAAAGCCAATTGTGTGTCCCTAGCTTCTCCAGTATAGACACATTTGTGCATCTGATTATCCATGGAATCCTAAACATAGAGTTCCATCAAATTTCATCAAATGACTATTACAAATGATTCTAAGTCCGTTTCGGCTTTTGAACAAATTGTGATCAGCAGAAGAGGACAATTTATGTTTTTCTTGTCAGCTTATTACAATATATATGCTGAAATGCGCCTAGGATTGGCGATTAACGACATCTTACAAATGTTACAAAAACAAACCGATTTGATGGTACTGAAAAAACAAACTCATTTGATGACAATGAAAAAACAAATTATTTGATGACAATGAAAAATCAAATTCATTTTATGACAATGAAAAAACAAACTCATTTGATGACAATGTTACATTTGAATTTCTGTGAAACAACTGGCCTTCTTTATTACGAATGGGATCCCATTATAAATACAAAAAAATTGCTTTGGTTAAATTGAAGCTTTTTCTACCGTTTCCATTGTGCAGAATTAAAATATTTTTTTTAATTAATTTATAAAAAATGTTAGAGTAAACTACTATAAAATGTCTTTTTTCATTAGAAAATATGAACGCACATAAGAAACAAATTTTTAAAAGTATAATTTTATGGCTAAAGTTATCTGTGAAATTATTATTTTTCTTTCGTAGCACATTATTCATAAATTAAATAATAAAAAAACATCTTTTCACTTGAATTCGTGACCTCTAGACTCTAGACTCCGTTTGCCAAGCGATTTTGTGCCTATTACCTATATTAGTTGCTATTTATAAGGCACACTAAGTGTTGACGCAACTATGTCCGTCTCCCTTCTACCTACTTGCCATGTACATATCCTATCTGACAATATGTACCAATATTACCTACATGTGACATTTTGGAACAAGAACTCCAAGGAACTTATTGAAGTAACCCTCATCACCTCCTACGGTATCTTGGTGACTTTAATATTGATTCTTACGGAAATCGTGACCTCTAGACTCCGTTTGCCAAGCGATTTTTATGCCTATATTTGTGGCGATATAAGGCATCGCAAAAATACATGAATTTTTGGCTTGTGGCTTCCTCTTAAGCCGACATTAACATTAGTAGGCTATTGAATACCACACTGCATTCACCAAAGGTAATCGAAGGTGGTGGAGAAGTGAAGAATAAAAAGAAGAAGCCATCGGCTGTCAGACATCAGACACAGAGTAAACACCCAATAAGCCATTTGCATGCAGCGGCGGTAGAGGACGTGTCGATGGCCGAAGCAAATGCACACATCGCGGGGGACACGACACGGGACCCAGTCCTCGTCACGCGTGTCGCCATTACTGGGAATTATGGACAATATCGCAGGAATTCTGCCCGACTCATCATTCTATAATAATTTGGTGTTCGATGAATCTATCGTTCGATAATTTGTTACAGACCACTTTAATTTTATTTAAACCCTACCGGTTTCGGAAGAAACCTTCCTTCATCAGGAGAGTATTAAAACTGCAGAACTGAATATTAAACAGTTTTAATATTATCCTGACAAAGAAAGGGTTTTTCCGAAACAGGTAGAGTTTAAATATAATTAAAGTGGTCTAAAACCAATTTATGTATTTTTATTATAAATTATGGCAAGTCACAAAGTTCATGCTTTTTACAAATATGATAAATATCAGATTTAGAAAATGATTTTATTGGCTTTCAAAAAAGAGAGCAAAGTTTTGTTAAAAAAACATAAATAACAAATTTATTTTCATTCAAATCAAATAGTTGTTTTGCAAAAGCTTCAATTTCGATAAAATAATAGCTTCAATGACCGTCAGTGGCCTAGTTGGCATCGCGTTTGGGTCCCACCCAGGCGTCGTGTATTCAATTCCTCGGCTGGCTCCATCAAGTCCTCCATCAAGACACAAGCAACATTTTCCGCTTAGTGTGGTGGTAGTGGAATCTTTTAAAATATCATCAGGTTATTCGTAACCCGGGAATGTTTGTCTGTTTTTTTTAAATAAAGAATATTACAAATAATGAAAACAAAATTTTAAAAACGTGTTTCATATTGAGTACTAAAAATGTGGTTGAAAGAAATATTACTATGACGAATGAGATTATTTCATTAGCAATCATTATCATTATCATCCCTGAGGAAAATAATTTCCTTCAGGGCCTATATCATGAAAGGGGGGAGTGAACCTGGATCTTGAAGAGACCCATGTTGCAGGAGGGAGGAAACACAGGGGCCGGCAAATCGTTCCACAGCCGAGATATTGATTTCAAGAATGAGTCGTAGAAACGACACTTTAAGGTGTTAGGTATATTGAATTAATTTAACAAAAAACGTGATTATTAATCGAATGAAAAGATTCAATATAGTAATCAAACTGAAACGATTTGTATTTTTTTAAATAACAAATAGTTTGATATTTGCAAACGTCGATATCGTTAAGTTATCACGCAGATGTCTTTCCGAGATAAGTATATGAAGTCATTTTGAATTTTCGTTTTATTTTGATATCGATAATATTTAATGAGCAATTAGTTTGGCCTGTGGTTACGATGCGTCGGAATCGCAATACAAAACCTTTAAAACCGGTGTTAATAGAAATATAATACGCAAAGTCAGCAATTTCTGTTTGGCGCATGCCCCTCACGAGCTGAAAAGGGAATGCATAAAAACCTAATTAAATCCGTCCAAACCATCGGCTTCTCAGGCCGATCCCAATTTGGTTCAGGAAAACACTAACGAGCGGGATGAACGCAACCCGACAGCTAATCGCCCATCGCATCGCGCCTTGATCGTGGAAGCGATTTCTATACAAGGTGCACTTGCATATAATTATATTTTTATTTCTTTGTGCATGCGTGATTTTTAACTTATTTGTTATTAAACTGGCATCAACGATAATGCTTTTCAAATGGGCAATTATTTAAGAATCAAAATAAACGAGTCGTAAACATTTCTTTGATAATTGCAAAATTTATTTGTTGGCGTCATTGTAAATTAAATTAAATTAACCAACCACGCTTATTATAACATTTTTGTTTACACTTATTTTGAAGGCGGGTATGGGCAGGAAGGGAAGGGAAGGGCAGTTCTTAAGAACAAATTAACAGGGTTTCAATGCTTATTCTTACATTTTCCCGCCAATAAACTTTGAAACCCTGTTAATTTGTTCGTAAGAACTTCAGTTCCGTTTTTAACCGTTTTTACGAATAAAATGATCGTATTTTAGAACAACATTTTTCTCCGTGTACGTAACTCCAAGTGGTTCGCTGCGTTTGGTGACTTGGTTGCCCGGGTTCATGGGATGAGGTTTGTCTGGGTTTTGGCGGCGAATGCATTTGTCCACCATGTCGGGCCGGATCGGTTGGTTGAGGAATCCTTTTGACCTCTCCTGCCGGACTCTCTCGATGCATCGCCTTGCACTGCAGTGGGAAGAATGAATTCTAAACATACTACCCCCAGATTCATACCCACTTCTCATACCCCAGATTCCTATTCACCCTTCATATCTTCCTCTCCTTCCTTTCCCAAAAAATATCCACCCAGGATCCCCAAAGCTATCATAGGCCCCGAGGGAAGTTTTTCTCATAGCCTCCTGGGTGAAGCTAATGTTAAAAAAAACATATTTCAATTTTCAGTATATTTTGTATCCTAATGAAAAAACCCTTAGTTTTTGAAAGATGTTGATAATTTTTATTAAAAATAGTGGCTTAAACAAAATCCTCATCGTCATGTATCCATCCAAATTGATATCGTCAGAATGATTCGTTGCATTATTTGATTATTAAAGTGATTCAGAGATAGATACTTAAATTATGCGCAATCCTTTTTAAAAAATATTACAAATAAAATAAATTAATAACAATATTTTAGTAAAATAACTAACTCACTGTAGGAGACTACTAATTATTTCATTAACGAGCGGATAAAATGTTAATTCGGTTTGAGTTAAATCGATCTTTGAATGCTTATTTTATATACACTTTTTGACCAGTTTTGTTGTAAGAGCGCTACAATAGATATTTTGTGACCGACAATATTAAAACTTGTGAAATATGGACCGTATATGATTGTAATTCTTTTGGTTAGCAGTAAAAAATGGACAACCCTATCAACAAATCAAAAAAATTGCATCGCAATCCGATGAATTGTTTAGGTATCGCATAAGGGACAAAAAAGCAACATTTATTTTTAAATATTAAGATTTAGTTATGTTTACAGTAGAAGAATTTATTCTTTATTTAGTTTTCAGGAAATATATTTTGAGTTTAGAAGAAACGGTGGACAGTTCTTATTAGTATCACTTTACTTTAATTAGAACGTATAAGCATATAAGAATTACGTCGCTAAAGTGTCCAGTCAGAGTTCCTCGAATGTGTTGGCATTGATGACGGGTGCCTGGTGACGGGTGACAGTGATCGGGTGTTCGGGTGACAAACCAAAACGTCCGCCGCGGGCCATTTGTCTGCGAAGGTGATTTGCATATGATAAATTATTATTTCGGGTACCTACGTAATAAAGAAGGCTCAATTTGCATGGCTAGTGGCAATGACCTCTCCACTGGCCCAATACTTGTGGGAAGTGCGGAGAACCCGTTTCGTCAAATAGCCACCTTGTTTCCAAAGAATTCGTGCTCTTGTAAAATAAGAGCCGCTTTCCTGGCATCGTGCCTAAGTAATTTGACAGTTTGTTTGGACACCTTCGTGTTCACTGTGAATGCACAATATCCTCGAGATACAAGACCCCTGATTTGTGGTGCAGTTACAGTCGGGATGTGTTCTACTTGTATCGTGATAGTAGTGCAGGATACAATATCTTCGATAGATGGTGTACATTGATATGAAAGTCCGCGCCGCAATATTTATATTTATTAATGAAATAATTAAAAACACTTTTTTTTACCACAATAATCTTTATTTAAAAAATCAACGTGTTTCGAGTATTATTATTTTATAATGTATTATTTTATAATGTGTATATAAATTTTATAATGTTATTATAAAATTATTATAAAATTGTGCAAGCATTTTAGTTTTTATTGATAATGGTATTTTGCTATGTTTATTGCTATGGCTTTGAACGCCGAAACAGCTGTCACAATAATGAATAAAACTAAGACAGTTAAAGAACTTAATAATATTATTAAATTTGATTTACTTTTAAAAAATTAAGTTATAGTTCCAGATACAAACAACCCTTGATAATAGACAAGTGTTGGTATAATATCTTGCAATTTCATTTCCATAAATCACCAGTTTTCGGTTTCATGTATGCCCATTTCGACGATGTCTGTTTATGGTGTAATTTAAATACATTAATGGCAACACCTATTAAATATTACGCAACTAAACGCCACAAAAAACATCAAAATAATTTATACATCATAATGTAGATTTTTTTAAATGATTATGTTTCCTCCATATGTAGCAATCTGACATTTTGGTAAAAACAAAGTGTTTTTAATTATTTCACTAATAAAATTGTACCACAAAGTGAATTTACAAAATTTGTAGAAGTTTTATATATTTTTTTGTTTTTTTATATGAATAACTGCACTACTCCCAACTCCCACGAGTCCTAGCTGCTCACAACCGTCTGAAGCCAGGGGAACTATGACATCCCCAATTGGGGCTTGTATTGATGCTGAAGGTAGAGAGGAGGGGAAATACCTGGCTTTTCATATCTAATCACCAGTCCAAAGTCGTTTCAAGCAAAGTTTCAATTCTGAATAGTGTAAATTCACCAAAGAGATACTGAGATTATCTTTCGCTCTTGAACGTGCCGCAAAAATAGGTACTATATAAGTATTATTTTTATTCAATTAATTATTGTAAAACCACATAAATTATGCTAAACAAAAATTTACTTGGACACGCCGGGATTTGAACCCCCGATCTACGGATACGGATTTGAGAGTCTTACCCCTTTACCACGGAGGCCGACAAGATCTATCCCAACATACAAATTTTACTAAAATATAAAATAATAAACAATGAACCCTGAATAATGTGAAAATGTCAGCAGACTCCAAAAGTAGAGAACTTTCCATCATCGCAAACGTTTGCATTCCGAAAACATAGAGATGACGCACGTAGAGAATTAGAGATGTTACATTACTCATAACTCATAACCATAACAAACGCTTAGCCCGTGAAAGTAATATACACATTAAAGTAGGTACTATTATAAAAATTAGATCAATTGATCCACATGCTCTGAAGTATGGCGGCAACAATTAAAATAATACACTTAGCACTTGGTAGAACGACTGAGCGGCATTTTCGATACAAAACTTAATTTTGGATTTGAGGTCAAAATACCCAATAAAACAGAGTATTTAAAATATAAATAAAATGTTTGGGAAATCTAGTACGGATGTAACCTATTTTATTAATCTGTGATTAAATTACAAAATATAGGCCATCGAAGAATTCGATTTTTTAATTCACTTGATTACATTACATTTTGATTTTTTTAATATTAAGTTTGGTTGGGTATTTTGGCGTCAAATCAAATCAAAATTAAGTTTAGTATGAAAAAGGTCGCACAGCCGTTCCTCTAGTACGGATGTAACCTATTTTATTAATCTGTGATTAAATTACAAAATATAGGCCATCGAAGAATTCGATTTTTTAATTCACTTGATTACATTACATTTTGATTTTTTTAATATTAAGTTTGGTTGGGTATTTTGGCGTCAAATCAAATCAAAATTAAGTTTAGTATGAAAAAGGTCGCACAGCCGTTCCTCTCAAGAAACTACATTAATCATTGAGAATGAAAACACGTTTACTGAAATCACTATCATATCTGTAATAATAATAATTTGTCTCATTATATTCCCCACTTTCCATAGTTTCACCGGCTTTTTGATAAGATAAACATGTGACACACGCTAGAAGATATTACATCTAACGTAGACATGTGAGAGAGTTCATCTGTGATGTTGTTTATCAATGGAGTTGCATCACTTTAGCGAGATATTTTGGTGTGGTCGACCTTTTCCCCGTTCACCGCGAAAGTATATTTTATCCGATCGCTTCTGTCCGCGACTTGAATCTGAATTCGAGAATAACTTGGAGAATTTTAATTGCGCGCCTTCCATTGTTTTCGGTATCGACGTATTTACTTCGAGAAGAAAGAAGGAAAAATCACTTCTAATTTTACTTTGTTCATTTTATAGTAATGCAGACATGTTAAACAGTGGGCAACCCGTGTATTTTTGGACAGCTCCAAAATCTCTGAATTAAATTATGTGTGTTCTAAGTTTGTCACCTTGTTACGCCTACGTGTTCAAACATTAGAGTCATCTTGTTTACGATGAATTTGAGATTCCTATTCCATGTTAACACTTTTTACTTTTCTTCGGCTTTTGTCCATACAAATGTATTCCTTAATTTCCTCTGTGGATTTTGTCGCTAGTGCAAATATATTTTTTAATATAATATAATTATCGACCACTGGCATGTTGGAACGTTTTGATTTTTTTGATAAGTTACTTCTTGTAGAAGTTAGGACCATACAAATATAGTTAAATTGGCTGATTGGCTGACGAGTACAGGACCTTCAGTGTACAAACTACACAATGTATTTTATAAAAGAGCAAAACGAACAAACCTAGAATAATTGTAAAAAAATCTTAAAAACTGGTAAAGAAAATTTAATCTTGATAAAACAAAGAAAATGTGGTGGAGATGATAAAGCAGGATTCTTTACAAAAGGCTCTATTGTATGAAGGAAAGTGGTTACTATGGTAAAACAGGAGTCTACTTATATTGAAAATTAAATGGAACCACAAAGACATGAATGTGTTGAAATCTTAATTTAAACAAAGGAATAATACTCATTACCGTCCAATGTTAAAAAAGCGGTTACAATTATTCTACAGCGACAAACGATAAATTAAATAATGTATGTAATTTAGTTGATTTACTCTTCTACGTGCGTCGTAGACCGCTTCTCGTGACTTTGAAATTAACGCGACTAGGACTACTGCAATTTCGCTAAGATGCGCCAGGCTACCACACAAATGGTAATGTTTGTTGACAGCTGACCTCCGAAACGAGAGGACACCATAAGAAAATAAAAAAATAATATTGCAGACTGAAAACGAAATAACTTTTAAATATTATTCTGTCTTTCTATATATAAACAAGGTATCTAGTACCTTCCCAATGGAAATTAAAAAGCCACATGGGAATTTATTTAGCTAATAAAATATATTGATCGATGATTGTTAATTAATATTATTTCAAGAACAGGGACGGTTAATCCGACCGCTTTCCAGTTTGCTCGGGTTGAATCCTAATACTTACCTGTTTAACAATATATAACTCATGGAATTTAAAAATTGTGGGATCGTTAATAATTTTATGTTTGCGAAAAAAAGCGAAAAATCACAGCATCTAGCTGTACTAATAAATTTAAACAAAAGAAATACACGATTAAAATATAAGTAGACATAAAATAATTTTCTGTTAAAATATTAAATTTAACTTTATCGCTTGTTTGAATTACTTATACAACAAGTTGATACAACACTTGGATTCAAAACAAATATGTTTATTGAAACAGCGTTACAATCGCTTACAGACAGACCCACAATCGAAATTAATAAGTTTGATAATGCTAAAAGATCTTATGAAAATGTTCGAAGGTAAGTGAGATTAGAAGGTAAAGAAGAGTTTTTTTATGTAAAAGTTACTTATATAGACGGAAGTAAGTAGATAACATAGTTTAATTAGATCACAGAACTTAACAGTTCTTAAAATTATAGAAAACACACATATGTATTCTATTAAAAAAAAATACTTTCGCCTTTTCTCAACATGTTTTCGTTAGACTTCGAAAAATACTTTGTAATTTGGTGACAGTTGATTAGCCTTCATAGTCAGGGTGCTACTATTTATTTATTTAACGCCATTCGGGCTTTTACAATAAAGTAAACATGGGTGAGTTTATAGTGGTTTAATAGAAATATCTTCAAAAATAACATCAAGTAATTCGTAGTTTTATTTGCAATTCATTTGATTCTAGGAATTGGCTATTGTGTGGAGTAGTGTGGTATTGAGTTTATTGTTACCTTCTAATTTATATTTGTTTGAAGCACTGTAAGTACTTAGAGTTAGGCTCTGTTGAAGCAGGGCTGTCAGTTAGAGGTTTATAATAATTAATAATTTATAATTAATAAAAAAATATATCAATTATAATAAAATAAAAATTTTGAAAAAGATTATGCATTTATTAGCTAACACTCTTCTGTCTGATAGTTTAGAAATTTGAAGTAATTAGAAGCCACACAGAAGAATGGTATCATGCCAAACAAATTGTAAAATTATTTAAAAAAAATAAAAACAACTTTGGCTCTACTTTCCTTGTGTAGATAATACCAAAAACACGCGGAGTGCTAAAGGGGTAAGAAGAAAAATATTTCTGGCGTTTATATTCTTCTTAAGTCAAGCCAAAAAAGTCCCTTAAGGCTTAATGTTGTTTGAAATGGAGTTTTATTGTGTCCTAAAATAATTTTAGGACAGGGGGAAAGGAAGGGGAATATAGGATAAGGATAGGAAATGCTCCCGATCCATTCATCCATCCACAAAGATAAATAATAAAAGAATTCAAGAATTCGCTTGATATAACTACTATTGCACCCAGATTAGAATGGAAAACAAAAAATAAGTACCCTGAGAAATATGGCGATCAAAACAAGCTGTTTTATTAATTGATTGAGTTTTAGTTCCAGATCCACAAGTGATTCATAAATAATGTATATAACAACCTTCGGCTCCAACTCGTAAATAAGCTGAAGCCTGAGAGGTAAAAAACAGCCAAATCAAGTTTAATTATACCGAGCAAAACATAAATATTATAACTAATACAGAAAATATTATCTTTTATACAATATAGCACTAGATTCGTTAGTAATAATGGTAATAAACTAATAATGAATAATGACTATGTTTCATAGCTTTAAAAATAATTTGTTTCTGAACACGTGTTTAATTTGAGATGATGAAAATATTTGTTGCAATAAATTGATAGAGGATACGATACGATTGAACCACCCAGACAGGAGTACTCCTGTCCAGGTAAGACCGGTACACCAAGGGGCACTGATTTGTTAGGACATAAAACCCGGCTCTGAGGATAGGAAGGAGATTGGAGTTTAATCGGCCGGTATACATGGCAACCTAATAAGCCAATATTGGAATTTAGGATGTGCAGGAATTAAGGAATGGATTGAGCGTTATGATTTTGCATTTCCTCTCTTTATGTCTTTTTTCTTCTTGCCTCTTCTCGGCTCTTCTTGGATCTTCTTGTCTATTTCTGGCTTTCCTTGGCTGTTCTTGCTTCTTCTTGGATCTTCTCGTCTCTTCTTGACTTTTCTTGCTTCTTGTCGGGTATTTTCGTCTCTTCTCAGCACTTCTTAGCTATTCTTGTCTCTTCTTGGATCTTCTCATCTCTTCTTGGCGCTTCTAGGATCTTCCTGCCCCTTCGTAGCTTTTCTTGTATTTTATTTTCTATTCTTGCTTCTTCTTGTCTCCTCTTGGATCTTTCCATCTCTCCTTGGCCCTTTTTACTTCTTCTCGTCTCTTTTTGCCTCTTCTTGACTCTCATCTCATCTGGGCTCTGCTTGGCTCTTCTTGTATTTCTTGTCTCTTATTGTCTCTTCTTGGCTCTTCAAACTTATTCTTGGATCTTCTCGTCTCTTCCTGCCTCTATTTGTCACTTCTTGCCACATCTTCGATCTACCCATCTCTTCTCGGCTCTTCTTGCATATTTTTGCTTTTCATGAATCTTCCATCTTCTCTCTCCTTCTTGGCTCGTCTTGGCTCTTCTTGAATCTTCTAACTTCTTACTGACCCTTATTTTCTATTCTTGTCCCATCTAGTCACTTCTTGGCTAATAATGTTTATTTTCGTATCACTATTCAAATCCCACATACGAATGAATAAATTTTGTAACGAAAAAAGGACCAACTTCTGAAATACACTAAAAGTGCCGATAAAAAACCGAACAGAAAAAAATAAGAACCGAAGCAATTTTGGATAGGTGTAAATTTAAATTACAAATTACCTATTTACATAGGAACAAAAACTTGTCGTTTATATATTAAAATTATCACCCAAAGAAACGCATTTCCAACATGTTTTAATTTTTCATTATATTAAAACCAAGGATTAGGCAGATTTTTTTTTAATAATTATAAATAACTCACAAAAAATTCCAAAGTTGCTTCCACAATTAACCAAAACTGATTTCTTTAATTACCTATTTAAAAGTTATTTAAATATTCATTTAAAAGCAAAAAAAGTAGTTCCTGTCCGAGATCGACATTTGACCTACCTTTTTATTACAAAAATAAGTTTTCAGTTTGGTTGGGTATTGTGGCCTCAAATCCAAAACTACGTTTTGTATGAAAGCGGTCGCGCAGCCGTTCCTCTTAACATATTTTTTTACTTTAAAAAAATGACTTATATTTTCACATCTATAGTATTATTGTCTTTGCGCCCGTACGGTCTAAATTTAATAACCCGACTTCGAAAACATTTCTAACGAAAAAAGGTCTAACTTCTGAAATACACTAAAAGTGCCGATATAAAACCGAACAGAAAAAATAAAAACCGACTATAAAAAATAATGACCAAAATAAAAAGCTCGAAAAGAGTTTTAATGTGTTGGCATTACAACGTGATTTTTTTTGTGGAGGGTCTTTTTGAGGAGAGGAAAAAGTTAACACGGGTGTTGAAGAGGCCCATTTTGCAGGAACGACGAAACACACAGCTGTTGTATAGCCGAGCTGTTTATATCAAGAGGGAGTCGTAGAAACTACCCGTTCTCATGTGAAAAGTGTCAACCGTGTACAAATGTTGGCAGCGCGTTTGACACCAGTTCCTCGAATCATCTTCCATTGAAATATCGGTAAAACAAGTACTGTATTGGGGTGTATTTTTGTTACTTTTATGAATACCATATTGGATTTTTGTCTTTCAATAATTCACCATTCAACGCTCCCTTGAGGTGATTTTCTTGATACATAATGATCCAAACGTTATCATTGTCACTAATAAGTTTTCTATTATTGGGCGATCAAATTTAAAACAAACATTTCACTGATAAATGAAATGATAAGCTAATATAAATTTAAAAAAAAAAAACGAAATCAACAATAAAGATAAAAAAAGTTTTCTTTTCTTCGTACATATGTATTACAATTCCTGAAAAGTTACATACTAGGTTGACGTAAGCGACACATTACGATATCTGGAAAACTTATAATCCATACATTTTCTACGGAAATAAATGCTTCAGAATCACACTGGCAACACGTTGCGATATTACCCCGCGCATTACACGTTGCGATGCGTGTGGTCAGTGAGATTCTGAAGCATTTATTTCCGTATGGAACGTCTGGAAAGTGTGATTCTGAAGCATTTATTTCCGTAGAAAATGTATGGATTGTGAGTTGTCCATACATTCTTTTTTTTTATTATTAAGTTAAAAGAAATTTACATTTCACTTTCTTGACTTAAAATTAAATACAAGGTAGTGAAATTAATTTTGTTCTATCAACTTAAGGTTAAATAGTTTTTTTAAAAATATATTTATACTTTTCTCCATTTTTAGGGTGTCTGGAAGGAGATTATATATTTGAACACCCTCGTGGCCAATGTTTCTCTTGCCTCTTTCAGTCTTAATGTGTAGTTTACGTAGCTTACGTCGACCCAGTATGTACTTAAATAACATTTAAAAATTTGAAAAAAAACTAACGAAAAAAGCCCCGCGTACCTATTACTAGTCTTAGTCGGCTCTTGGACAATTCATGTTTAATATAATTATTTAAAGTCACCGATTGTTCCATTGTCGTGTAGTATAATTGATTTTTCGACAATTTATAGATTGACATACAGCCTGCTGTGTCCTTACGTAAGCTACTTAAAAAAATATTTTATAAATGTTGCTAACTGTGGTGAACCGTTTGATGAGCCTACCAAATTTGTGCTATTCAAAGATATATCACGTGCCCATGAAATGTCTATTATAAATGATTATACTCGTAACTCGTAACATATAACAATTTGAAGTTCAATACACCTCTCCGCACCCACTTCAACGATTTCCGTTGTTCGGAATAATATTATGGCAAATCGGAATCGTATTTGGATCTCCGCGACGCTTGTTGTTTTTTTTATGTCCATCAGTCCATCATCAGTCCGTGAACCCGACTTATTCGGTACATCTTAATGCAATCCATTGATTCCTTGATTAAAATTGCATTGGGTAGGTACTTGCAAAAATACTATGAATTGTTTAACGAAATTGGAGTAGGTACTTTCATGTTGATAATATAAAATCGTGTTCCAAATTCCAAACATGAGAATTATTGTTATTTATCAATGATTTCAAATTGAAGTGTAAGGCGCTCCGCCCACTGAGGCAACTGAAAACCAACTAAAACCGGCTTTTTCTCTGTCTTGATTGGTCAAAAAGCTTGTTTAACCATAGACGAACTACGAGACAGCTGACAGCTAGCAACTAGCAACGGCCGCCCAGGGCAATGAGCAGTGGCAGTCGCAAGATGGTCGCAAGTCACCGCTTGCGTTACCATTGACAACGGGGTTTTACGTGATTGTGTAGTGTGCGGGCCATCACATTGTCATACAAAGACAGTTGGCAGTTGAGAGTTTTCAGTTGCCTGAGTGTGCGGAGGCGCTAAGGCGCTCCGCCCACTGAGGCAACTGAAAACCAACTAAAACCGGCTGTTTTCTCTGTCTTGATTGGTCAAAAAGCTTGTTTAACCATAGATGAAGAACAATCAGCTGACAGCTCGCAACTAGCAGGGCAATCAGCCGTGACAGTCGCAAGATGGTCGCAAGTCACCGCTTGCGTTACCATTGACAACGGGGTTTTGTGTGATTGTGAAGTGTGCGGGCCATCACATTGTCATACAAAGACAGTTGGCAGTTGAGAGTTTTCAGTTGCCTGAGTGGGCGGAGGCGCTTAGGCGCTCTGCTGACGAGGCAACTGAAAACCAACTAAAACCGGCTGTTTTCTCTGTCTTGATTGGTCAAAAAGCTTGTTTAACCATAGACGAAGAACAATCGGCTAACAGCTGGCAACTAGCAACGGCCGGCCAGGGCAATCAGCAAAGCAAGTCGCAAGTCACCGCTTGCGTTACCATTCACAACGGGTGTTTGAGTGATTGTGTGGTGTGCGGGCCATCACATTGTCATACAAAGACAGTTGGCAGTTGAGAGTTTTCAGTTGCCTCAGTGGGCGGAGGCGCTTAGAAAAAAGAGCAAAGGAGACGGTTTTCAGCGGGAAACATAGTTTTGGACCAGTTATTTTGTTTAGACATTATTAAAAAATCATAAATACTCATGATCAAAAAATACTTACAAGTAGTACATGATATTTAATAATTTATCATCGTGCGTTTTGAAAATTTTTATTGCTTAATTGAATGTAGGTATATATTAAAGCACGTTTTGAATTAAATAATTCGATATTAAGTTTTTAATTAAAAGAATTTGATACGGGGAATAATCGATCTTTCTCATCGGAACCACCCTGTACAGTTGCAAGCATTTTTAAACTTTTATTCTCAGCCGCTGGTCAATGGCTCTTAAGTTAAAGTTAATGTTAAACAACATCAACCCGTTATTTCTGCACAAGATTACCAACTGCTGGTGGGACTATAGCATCTCTAAATGTGGATTGTTGTGAACTGAAGGGAGTGGGAGGGGAAGAACGTGGGGTAGAGGAAGGTTGGGAAGTAGATACCTGACAATCTGGTCACTAACACGGCTCTTAAAACTAGAACTAATAAAATGTGTTTTTTTCTAGTGACTGGCAGCGTGCGACACCGCCGCGAGATTGTAGACGCTCAAGCAAAAGAAGACGTGGACAAAACATCAGACAGAAGTAGCCGCCAGTTCTTCATCGGGCAGGGATTTGTGATCCCCAACGCCTTCCTGGGCAGCTATCCTTCGCTCCGCGCCAGCCCCACGTTGGGCGCCAATTCCATCCGAGCTGGCGGTTACCCTTTCCAAGATGGCGGCAATCCATTCGAAAATAGCGATATTCCATTCCAAAATAGCGCCGTGTCGCCCAACGCAGCCTCGGCGGGCAGACCCCCCTTGTCCCACGCGCCCTGCATCACGAGCTCCGGGCAGAGGGGCAAGTGCGCCTCCTTCAGGCAGTGTTACCCCTACTTCAAGGTGCCCGACCTGACGTCTTGGGGACCCTGGGTGTTCGGGGGATATGATACCTGCAACTATTACAGCGATCAGATAAAGCAGGTTGGTTTACTGATCCTCAATGCGTATAATTTTTCAAAATTAGAGGTTGGGGCCCTATAAATTTGATAGATTATTTTCCGAGCACTGTATATTCCATATATATATATATATATATATACCATTTTGGCAGTATTTGGCACCTATATGCATTTATGCTCTATAGACATTGCCGAAACGGGTTTCCTAAAAATATTTTTTTCAAAGTCCTGTGTTTTCAACGTGTACCATTTTGGCAATTAGCCGGGAGCCCCTCCGAATTGGGGGCCCTGGAAAATGTGTTGAAAGATTTATAAAAAAAAGTCCCTGACCGGGCGTCCCCCGACGTAGGGGTCCTAGGCACGGGCCAGTCGGGCCTCTAGCGGAAACCGGCCCTATGGCGTCTTTCCTTTTCTTATCTTCTATCGATTTCTCGATTATCAGTCAGATTGCCTTGAATTTGTTTCTCCTCATGTGAATCTCATCTCCTCTCCTCAAGAAATAGCAAATTACGAGGAATTAGATGTTTTTTTAATGGAATTAGATAGTTCATACCTATACACTCACAACATGATAAATTACACTTTTTGCCATAGTATTTAAAAAAAAAACTTTAACCATTGAAGCATTCCGCTATATAAATTATTTCAACCTTAAGCGCTAGTAAATTTTTGCGCGTTCGGTTTGGAATTTTTCCGTCCTAACTTTTCATCTCGCTCTTTGCAAGACCAACTACTCTAAACCGAACTGATTTATCTACAGATCCACGAATTCATTTTGACTTGACTTTTCGGGACATCGAAAATCCATTACAGAACCGCACCCAAACTAGATCACTCATTCTACTCCCGTCCTTCGTCCCTTTATCGATCGTATTTTCCTCTCCACCCTCCCCCTTAAGGCTATTGGGTGCGTGTCCGGTTTCATACAAAACGTAGTTTTGGATTTTAGGCCAAAATACCCAATCAAACTGAAAAATTATTTTTGTAATTAAAAGGTTTATCAACTGTAAATCTCGGACAGGAGCCACTTTATTTATTTATTTATAAAAAATAGGCTGTTAAAGATTTTAATATTTTAGGATTTTAGAGGCAATTTGGACAATAATTTGCGAGTTAATTTGATCATTTAAAAAAAATATTTTTTTTATAATATGATGAAATATAATTATTTTTTTGAAACAATTTTAATCGGTGTAAATTTAAATTACAAATTACCTATTTACATCGGAACAAAAACTTGTCGTTTATATATTAAAATTACCACCCTTAATTAAATTACCTATTTACATCGGAACAAAAACTTGTCGTTTATATATTAAAATTACCACCCTTAATTAAATTACCTATTTACATCGGAACAAAAACTTGTCGTTTATATATTAAAATTACCACCCTTAATTAAATTACCTATTTACATCGGAACAAAAACTTGTCGTTTATATATTAAAATTACCACCCTTAATTAAATTACCTATTTACATCGGAACAAAAACTTGTCGTTTATATATTAAAATTACCACCCTTAATTAAATTACCTATTTACATCGGAACAAA
The DNA here is from genome assembly GCA_951813805.1 of Limnephilus auricula. Lineage (NCBI taxonomy): Eukaryota > Metazoa > Arthropoda > Insecta > Trichoptera > Limnephilidae > Limnephilus > Limnephilus auricula. Next base: position 1,600,853 of record OX638390.1, read on the forward strand.
AACTTGTCGTTTATATATTAAAATTACCACCCTTAATTAAATTACCTATTTACATCGGAACAAAAACTTGTCGTTTATATATTAAAATTACCACCCAAAAAAACGCATTTTCAACATGTTTTAATTTTTAATTTTATATTTTATTATATTAAAACCAAGGATTAAATTTTTTTTAATAATTATAATTAACTCACAAAAAAAAAACCAAAGTTGCTTCCAAAATAAACCAAAACTGATTTCTTTTAATACCTATACGTCATCATTTAAAAGCAAAAAAAAAAACTAGTTCCTGTACGAGATCGACATTCTTCAGTTTGGTTGGGCATTTTGGCCTCAAATCCAAAACTACGTTTCGTATGAAAGTGTCCGCGCAGCCATTCCTCTTAACATATTTTTATACTTTAAAAAAATTATTTATATTTTCACATTTTACTTATTTTCATTAAAACCCGTTGACTCACCCATATTTGTCCCAGCATACAGGTCGCATATAAATCTTTGTATTTACCCTTCTGTCATGGTGAGAACTATGATTTTAACGGTGTTAGAAAGAGAACACTCTACACTTTATATTAAAATCTAGAAATTAACAATAAAAAATTAAATGTGCACCTCTATGAAACCAAAGTTTCGGATCGCAGGTTGAAAAGAAAATTAAACTTTGGGAATTTTTTATTAATTATTTTTACATGGAATGACAAAAAAGTGACGTGAAAGTATCTTTTATAATATACCTGTCTAATTAAATATGTATGTGTTTTTATTTATTTTTCGTTTTCAGTCATATTAGTTAGAAAAAACTTATTTTTAATTTTTTTTATTTTTGTATTAAAAATTGTAATACTTCAAAAATTATCTTTTTATTTCTAATAATGACATTTGATTGCGTATCTCATCACCTTTCAAAAACAGTTTTTACTTTTCGGATATGTCCAGAAATATTCCATTTATTTGTATTTTATTGCAAAGCTGAAATATTTTAACATTCTGATTGAAGGGTTAACTTGCAGTAAGATTTGCTGTTAATTTTCTCTAGAATAAATAAATAAAATAAAAATGGAAAACAAACAAAGGCTGAGGCTTAATTCGCATAATAATTGATTTAAATTAATCTACTTATGTTTGTAGCCCGATGTGTTCCAAACAATCGGCGTTTGTTGCGTCAGCCCTGTGACCCTGGAGGGCGATGGCTCCTTCAACCCCGCCGTTCCGCCCGTAGTGGCCGGTGTGGACCCCGAATACACGCCCGTGGTGGCCGCCGTGGACCCCGCATACGAGGCCCCGGCCCCCCTGGATGCGCCCGAGGTGGTGGAGACCCTCGCCTTCGGGCCCCCCTCGCGCTTCACCCCATTCGCAGGGTGGCCCCCGGCGCAGCCGCCCCTCCCCACGCACCCCCCGGATCACGCGGCTCCAACGCACCCTCCAAGCTTTGGTTAGAACTAACTTTTTTATTCTGACTATAATTTATTTAAAATTAAACAATCAAATGGTCTGAGAAAATTCTTAGAAAATGTTTGTACAGATTATGGTGTAGTACTTAGAACTGCATTTACTATTTTCGGCCATTTCAATAATATACAGGGGATGAAAGGACGTATTGACTTACTTTAACCAGCGATTTCCGACATTATTTGAAGTAAAATACGTAAATAAAGTTTTGGTCTCCGGTGACATTTTTAATGTTTTTTTTTTTTTAATAAAACATTAAAAAATCAGTAGGTATTGGATAGTTCGGGCCGAGGTTATGGATTTATTTATTTATTGGATGGGCGGTTACTCGGCTGAGTGACCAGTGATGACAAGTGGAAGATTTTTTTGTTAAGTTTTAAAGACAAAAAAAAAAAAAAAAAAAAACATCAAAAAAATTCACAAGAGACAAATTTTTATTTACAATTTTTACTCCAATTAATGTCAGGAATCACTGATTAAAGTAAGTCAAGTAAGTTCCTGTTTACTTTAAATCTTCGATTGAATGATAGGATTCCTATGGTGAAAGGTTAAAAATCATCTTGTTTACGACTATATTCGTTTATAAACGAGTTTAAATGACATTATTTTAGATTTAGATGATTTGAGATTTTCACCGCCAGAAGTATTATCATGATTTATTTTTGGGTCATTATGCCGTGTTGCGCCACTTTCTTCTTTTGCCAACGTTCAGGGCATCATCAGCAGGGCAGATGTGTGATTATATTGCATATCTGCTCTGATGGTGGACACTATAATACTCTCTGAAATGTTGGCTAAAGGAGGTAACGGAACATGTCAAAACACCCAAAAATAAAACACGATATTGATATTATTAGATTTTTTTGTAAATAAAGACAAACATTCCCGACAATATTTGAAAATATCCTACTACCACCACAGAAAGCGGTAAATGTCGCTTGTGTCGTGATGGAGAAAATGTCGACCGCAGTCAAGATATTACGCCAAAAAACACCTAAAACCAATTTTTTGGGGGCCCAATGTTGGCAGATATATATTCAAACACTTTATAAAATTAAGAAATTGGGGATCAAGGCACTTTGCAATAGAGAATTTTTGGTCAGAAACAGAATTCAAATTTTAGCAGAAATCGAAATTGTAAATACCATTGTGCTTACAACTTACAACCATCAAACCAATAATAGAAATATTTAATAATTTCAATTGTTTATGCGGGATTTCCAGGCCAATTCACAACCAAAGCACCCACAGTTCCCTCCACCACAACAAAGAAGCCACTGTTCACCACCTGGGGCACCAAGCAAACCACCAAGGCAACACAGAAACCCATTGTAAGTAACCCATGCATTCAACATTCTATAGCCCATTCAAACTGTAAAAAGGGTAGTTGTTAACCTTCACAAATTATAGAAATATCGCACCAACCTTAAAACTTGTAAATATTATAATGTAAATAAATGCCCCCCATGTAAATATGTTATAGTGGCCTCCTCCAGTTCCTACGCACGGGCCTCCGTCCCAGACAACTATTTCTCCCGGATCATCAGAATCTCATTCTTATTCTTGTGGAGGAAAGAATGGACACCAGGTAAACCAATGTTGTAAATACATTTTTGCACATTTAAAAAATATATTATTTATACTCATGGACATTCACGATAACTTGATAAAAAAATATCTTTATCTGTGAAAATTGGGGTAGGTACTTTTTTGGAAGATTCTTATATAACAATTGAAATAAATGTTCCATTTTTAAAGTGCACTAAAAAAAAATTAGGTAAATTTGTCGCTTGTCGTACTCCGCCTAACGGTTAATAAGGAATATTTCTTAATTAAATAGTTAGATTTAGCTTTAGTATTACGAAAAGTGAGTATTTAAAATACTCATTTTATATTTTAATTTTGTTACAATTAATTCACTCATGCGAAGTGTTGGACGCCATTATTGGCCAAGTGGAGCCGAGTACCTACTACAATGGATTTGACATTTGAGAAGTTTCATTTCAATCTAAATGCGCATGAATTACTTAGTTTACACAAACTAAGAACCTAATAACCTATTTTGTGCACGTAAATAGTGTTTTCTTATAGTAACTGTCAAAGTAAAGTGTAATTTCCATAATCTGTGTCTAAAAGTGAGGCGGCTTATGGAACATTTAATAATATGAATATAATATTTCAATAAAATAATTGTGTACTGTAAAAATGGAACAAAATGGTTTGTTGGTTGTTGATAATTCAGCTTGTAGAAGACGAAACTGGTCATTGCATAAATAGTCACAATAGGCGAGTTTAAGGTCCGGCAAGTGGCATGTCTCCTCGTTCACGCCTTTCTCTGTTGCACATATGTTTTACCCATCTTTCTCTTTCACTTACGGTCATTGTAAGGTCGAGAATGATGGATTTTATCAAGTTCAGGTCGGCATTTAAGTTTGGCGCGTACTGAACCTGTATGCATAATATACTATATTACTGTAATTCCATCCTCATTTTCCAGTGATTAATTTGTTTTCCAGGACCAAGAGAGGATAGTGGGAGGACACAATGCGGATCCCAACGAGTGGCCGTGGGTTGTGGCTCTCTTCAGCCTCACCCGGCAGTTCTGTGGAGGATCTCTCATTGACGATAGTCACATTCTAACAGCTGCGCATTGCGTTGCACAGTAAACAACTACTTTTATATTTATTTTTTATTGATACACAGATAGTTTATGTAGTTCCCGTGAGAATTCAGGCCTTGGGCTCATTGTACTATCTCCCATTCTATCTCATTCCTTTAACATTAATCAATTTGGGAGCTGGGTATGGGTACCGCCGCCCCGGGAACCATTTATTGGATAACCAACACTCCTGCCATGGGCCACCCCAAGTGGTTTTTACTAGGATTGGTGACTTAGCAAGGTGCCCGGGTTTAAGTTTGTCTAGGTCTTGGCGGTGAACGCGTTTGCCCACCTACTGCGAGAGAGACTGGTTGAAGGAGAACTAACCTAGACTTCTCCGGCCGGTCTCTCCCGACACATTGCCTTGCACGAGTGGGAGGATACTCCGTAACTGCTCGACACATTGACTCCCAGATTCATACCTACCCATCCTTCCCAGAACTTCCTCTCCTTCATTTCCCTCAAATTACTCTCCACACAGCATCCCCAAAGACGGCATAGACCAGAGGGAATTTTTTTTCTTCAGTTAATGTTAAAAATGTTAAGCTTCTTTCTAATGTTAAAAAAAAAAAAATTTCGTTAAATACCTGCACGCTATTCATAACTTGTTGTGGAAGACATATACGTAACCCTTTTCCCCGATTTTGCTGATATTATCCAGAAAATGATAGAGTTTCATAAAAAAGTCTTTGTTTTAATATCTACTTTGAAAACTTTACAAGTTTCATTCTAAAGGGTGGTCTAACCATAACGCACGATGTTAATTGTAAATAAAATAAAAAGTTTTCAGAGAATTATCTTAATTTTTTTTATTATGATAGAAAGATCTATGACAATTATGTGTGAAACAAAATATCGGTCAAATGCTTGCTATGGCTTCGGTGGCATACCTCTATCCGATGTCCGTACTTACCTTAAACATCTCCAAAACTAAATACTTAAAATTCAGCAAAACCATTACTGGGCAACCAAAAACTTTCCTGCATTTATTCCTCCACCCCTGTACTACATCAAACCCATCAAATCACAACTTCGAAAAAATAGAACATACTGATAACATCAAATATTTAGGCTTAACAGTGGACTTAAGGCTTAAAATGGGAACCTCACATTAACTTGCTCGTAAAAAAAATACGTAAACTATCTTTCATTTTTAAAACTATAAGAAACATCATGTCACTAAACAATTAAAAAATGTTTACTTCGCCCTATGTCAAATCCTTTTAGCTTACGGTATTTCGGCATGGAGGGGAGCCGCCGACAAATATATTAAACCACTGAATACAACCCACAAAACATTAATTAGGATCATGCTCAAAAAACCTTATCTGCTTCCAACGGAAAACCTCCTTATTACACAAAAAATATTAGATATTAGGAAACTATACATTAAAAAGATAATTCATAACAATTGCACAAAATTCTCACCATGCCACATAACTCACCCACAAAATACAAGAGCAAAGTCACACAATCAATTCCAAGTGCCTACAATTAAATCAACTTTTGCCAAAAAGCACGAATCCTACCTCTCACCTCTAATATTCAACACCTTCTTAAAAGAAACCACTTACTCTATCACTGATAAAAATCTAAAATGGCTATATAAACAATGCAAATTTGGCTATTACACAAAAAAGAGAATGCATCACCAAGTTAATACTAATCTCTTCCTAATCGACAATTTCTCATCCTTTATTTACACATGTTTTATTTCCAATTCCAGAGATTTATTCTTTCTTCTTATTGATTTATTATTCTTGCAACTTGTATTTTCATGTTTATTTTCTGACTATTTTCCTGTACACCTTTTATCTTTTTTAATGTTCTTATTATTACCCGTCTCAGAACAGACATATAAATAAAATACTATATTACCTCAATAAAAGCCCGGGTTGCCGGCAATGAAATTGAATTGATAGTCCATATTTTCAATAACGCTGAGGCATAATTGAGGTTCAATGTCATTAATGTGCCGAATTATCTCATCCTTTAGCTCTTGAATTGTTCTTGGCTTATTGATGTACACTTTTTCTTTTAAATATTCCCAAAGAAAGAAGTCCAACGGTGTCAAATAATGACATAAAACGATAAAACGGCCATTGAATTTCTCACGCAAAAGAGCCATTGTTTCGTTAGCTGTGTGGCAAGTGGCACCGTTCTATTGGAACCACATATCTTCCAGCTCCATATCCTCAATTTCTGGCCACAAAAAGTCCGTTATCATCTTGCGATAACGAACATTATTCCCAGTAACTCCTTGGCCGACCTCATTTTCGAAGAAGTACAGCCCGATAACACCGCCAGCCCATAAACCGCACCAAACAGTCACTCTTTGTGGATGCATCGGCTTTTCAATAATCACTCGTGGATTCTCATTTGCCCAAATGCGGCAAATGTGGACATATTTGATCGATTATGCTGTCCAAAAAAATCACAAAAGTGCACAAAATGCATTTGATTTAAACGCCCATTATCAAAAACGCTTCAGCAATCTTAACGCGCTGCTCAATTGTGTACCTCTCCATGGTGGAATTTGTCAAAGACTGAAACAAAGAAATGTCAAATAAAGTTGGGCAAAAAACTTGACATTAAGGTGTGACTCACAATTAACATCGTGGGTTATGGTTGGACCACCCTACGCGAATAAATGTGATTGAATTTAGATGTAAACATGAAAAACATTGATGGTATTAATATTAAATACAGTGGAACCCTCTTAAGAAGTTCTCTCTTAAGATGTTTTCCTGCATAAGAAGTTTGGTTTTTTCAGTCCCATATAGCCGGTTCCCACGGGGCGACTTTTGTCGGTCAACTCGACAGTTGAAAGCTAATCGACACGTGTGAACACTTTGTCAACAAAGTTATCAACTTTTTTTGTTGCTAGCGAAAGTTGATAGCCCGTCTACTTTTGTCGTTCAAGTATGACTATCGCCATTTTGGTTTTACTAATCGTTCGAGTTTTACATCGAATCGTCGCGTCTGAACACATGTTTCAAGTCGCTTATCATTTTTAGTTACTCGCGGGAAAAAGTAAACGTCAGGCGTTTCATTTATTCGGTACTATTTCCTACCGTCATGGAATCCGTTTCAACCAAAAAATATCTGAAATGGTCGGACGATTTAATGTTCAGATTTATGGACCTGTACCAAAGCCATCCCTGTCTTTCGGATCAAAAACAAGAAGTATACAAAAATAGAATATTATTTTTGAATGGAAATAATATTATTTTGAAAAAAATTGTGTTGGATGCGCCTAATTCACTCCTTCTCATGATCCATTTTCTCATCCAAGTACGACGTTTTTTATATTTTTTCATAATCCCCAGCTCCTCTCACAGAACATCAGAAATTAGATAGACGCACGCACTAACAATTTCAGTTGACGCCATTTTGAATCTCAAAATCGGTTCAACTTAAATTGAAACGTGGGAACAAAATGTTGCTCAACTTTTTTCGTAAAATAAAAGTTGGTCAACAAAAATCGAAACGTCTGAACGCCCCATTAAAGACCAAAAGGCCCAATTTATCCCACTTATAAGGTTATCCCGCCTGAGAAGTTTTTTCCGGTCCCTTGGAAAACTTCTTAAGAGGGTTTCACTGTTTATACATATATATATAATATTGTAATTTAATTTCCAGTATGACATCACACGATGTGGCGGGAGTTACAGTGAGACTGGGAGACCACAACATTCATGTCAATCATGAAGTGCGCCACATAGAAAAGAGACTTAAGAGGGTGGTTCGTCACAAAGGTTTTGATATGAGAACTTTGGTAAGTCACTAGAACAACATTACTATAATAATGTATTTTTATAAAAAAAAATATCTAAAACCCAATCTACATAATATACATTGGAAAACTTCAAACTATTTCCAACCATTTCGACCTATTTCATAAACTATTGCGAATACAAACATTTATAATATTAATACGCTAACATCTGTCATACAAAATCGCCCCACGTACCAACCAGATACAAGCGGAAGTGCTGTTATTATATGTTAGTGCTCATTTTTATTAATATTATTGTTGATTTGGAAATATTGGCAGATTATCTATTTTTACTTAACTTATATTCTATGTTACCTACTTTGTGTCAACTCTTAGAGCTCGTACGCACTAGCGGCTAACCGCGTAGGCGGCTAAACGCACTAAACCGCTGAAAAATTCAAACCGCGGTGGTTGGAAAGAGGGCAGCGGCCCGCTTCGCGGCTGATCGCCATATTGGCTGCACGCACTACGCGGTTGCGGTTCAGTACGCTGCTAGCCGCTATTTGGAATTGTGGAGGAGTAGCATATGAAAACAGATAATTGAAGCTCAAACAATGGGAAGAGCTAGTAGATAATTTTGGAAACCATTATATCGACAATGAAAATAAAAGTCTTGGAATGTATTTATTTCAAAATTATTTATTTAAACGAAATTACATGAACACTGGCTCCAGACGGGAGCACTCTGGTTACAATTTTTATTTTATTTAATTGCATTAAAAAAAGTCTTTATACATTCATACATATATGACAGTGGTAGTATAATTATGTCATCTATAATGTAAAAAATTTTGTGTTCGTACCTTATGCGAGGCCATACTGGTGAGCTCTGGCATTATGAAATTTGCATAAAAAAATGAAATAGGTCACGCGAGTTAGGCGGCAGGGAAAAAAGGCTGGGGGGAGGGGTATGCGGGAGGGTCGGTTGGGAATTAGGGACGACGGCTTCGCGGGAGGGGGGGGGACGGAGAGGGGAAAGCGAAAAAGGTGGAAGCGGAATGCGTGAGGGGGGGGGGCGGGGAAGAGGAGTTAGAAGAGGAAGAGGAGTCGGAAGGGGAACTGGGACGAATGGGAAATGACACGAAGGGAGAAACAATTTACTTATTTAATTGGCATTGCAATGCATGCCGGTTATCAGCTAGTTGACCAATAAAATGTGCGGTATTCATAAAAAAAGTCATAAAATACTCGGCAAACATTTTTCACTCGGCAAGCAGTTTCTGCCTACCGCGGTTGAATTTCACCGAGCGGTTTAACAGCGGCTGTCCGCCATGGCGGCCAGCAGCTAGTTTCAACCGCGTTAGGCGGCTAGCCGCTTTATCAACCGCCCACGCGGCTGAGCGCTAGTGCGTAAGAGCTCTTACATTTTATGTAAACTATATTTTGTTCCTCATATTTTATATTGCTTATATTTTGCAACTTTTTATTTTCATTGTAATTCAAAAAAACATGTACTGCATTATATATAAAAGCCCTATGGGAATTTAAATTAATAAATAAATATAATTGTTTGTGGAATTCCAATCAGGTTCGAAAACTAATCAATGATTTTTTCCAGTACAATGATATCTCTGTGTTAACAATGGACTCTCCCGTGACCTACTCCAAGACTGTCCGTCCCATCTGCCTTCCGAGGGGGGGGGAGACCTTCGCAGGAAGTACCGGAACTGTCGTCGGATGGGGAAGTCTACGAGAAGGTAACTTAATACATATTACATAATCAATTAAATAGATGTAATGATAAGTCAGCTACTACAAATACTGCTCCATATTAGGTCCTTACATATGAAATTGGCGTTTTGTATGGGAGGAACATAAAGTCGATTTTTTTAAATATAATATATTTATATCAAAGTATGTACCATTGCTATCTATGCACTTTTGCCATCTCATAGGTAGTTCATCGATCCCTTTACTAAAAAAACCATTCGGACGGGAATCAATAAACTCTTTGAAGGCGGTTTGGACTGCCCCATCGGAGTTGAATTTTTTCCCTTGCAAGAAGTTATCCAAATTTCGAAAAAAATGGTAATCTGTTGGGGCAAGGTCCGGAGAGTACGGTGGATGTCTTAGACATTCCAATTGAAGCTCCTCTAATTTGGTAGCCGTCTGTTGTGCAGTGTGTGGTCTAGCGTTATCATGAAGCAGCAGTAGCCTAGAGCGATTAACCAGCCTCGGTTGTTTAGCAGCTAGCTTTTCCATCAAGGTTTGCAGTTGCTGACAATAGACATCTGCCGTAATCGTCTGGCCAGATTTAAGAAAGCTGTAGTGAATGACACCAGCACTAGTCCACCAAACGCTCACAAGTAACTGTTTTGGAGTCAATTTTCGCTTGGGGCATGGTTTGGCTGGTTCGGCAGGGTTCAGCCATTGCGATGAGCGCTTCCGATTATCGTACAGGATCCACTGTTCATCACAGGTAATGATTCGATTTAAAATCCCTTCATTATTGTGCCGGTTGAGTAATGCAACGCATCAGTCAACGCGCGTTTGTTGATTTGCTTCACTCAATTCGTGAGGTACCCACCTTTCAAGCTTTTTCACCTTCCCAATTTGCTTCAAGTGGATTAAAACAGTTTTATCACTAACACCGCAGCCTGCAGCTAACTCGGACGTGGTTTGCGATGGATTCCACAAAAGCCTTCAATTCTTCATTATCAACTTTGGTCTCCAGCCGTCCACGGGGCTTTTTCTGCAGGACGAAATTTCCAGAACGAAAACGTTGGAACCAAAAACGCACTGTGTTTTCTTTTGCGGCACCATCGCCATACACATCATTAATCCTTCGAGCCGTTTCTGCAGCACTGGTGCCACGGTGGAACTCGTACTCGTAAATAACGCGATATTTCAATTTTTCCATTTTGTAAACTAAGTGATGCAAAGAAAAAAAACAATTAAGGAAAAAAACAAATGAATTATAATTTTCGAAACACAAATACATGAGTAAATAGCTGTATAAATTTGAATTTGGAATTCTTAACCAAAGAGAAGATATTTGAGGTCAAAGTTGCCAGTATGGCAAAACGCCAATTTCATATGTAAGGACCTAATATTTACAAATCACACATCCCCTCGAAAAGTGTTGTAAGGCAAAAGTTTTATTTTACGTTTTATCTCTGAAAGGTAATGTGATTGTGATCATTTTTCCACGACCGTCCGTGGTCAAGTGGTAACAACACTTGACTCCCAATCGGAAGGTTGCGGGTTCGAACCCGGCGTGCGCAAATAAATTTTATTTGATTAATTTGTGTTATTTCACAATTAATTAATAAAAATAATATATACTACATTTGCGGCACGTTCCAGAGTGGAAGATACTGTCAGTATCGCCCTGGTGTAAGACCACCATTCAGAATTGAGACGTTGCTTAATAATGGCTTTAGCCGTGTTTAGTGACTAGATCTGAATAGCCAGGTACTTTCCTACCTTCCTCTTCCCCATCTCCTTCCCTTCCCCACTTTCCTTCAGCCTCACAACATACCCCAATTGGGGATGCCATAGTCTCACTGGCTCCAGACGGGAGCAGTTGGGACTCTTGTGAGGTATTCTCTATTAAAAAAAAAAAAAAAAATAATCGTCTTAAATAAAATAAAAAATCTATGTCCCACGAAAATCGTATTTAAGTTAGTTCACTCCATCTCTGTAAAATGTCGCTAGTATCTCTTTTCGACGGGACCTCTTGTTCATCATTCATTCATTTGTTTTCGTTCTCCTGTAAAATTAAGGTTTTTTACTTACAACTTTTCTACGGGTGTGCGATATCTGTTTGCATTAATTGGTTAACAAGATTTAGTCTGTCTAATGGTTCCATGTCAACTCAGAATCAACCCAACTCATCAACTCTTTAAAAAGTCGTTAAAAGCTATGAAACCTAACATAACCTATTTAACCAACTTTTTATATATTTTTTTCATAACTTTTAATGACTTTATAATGGAGGTGTTGAGTTGAATTCATTCTGTGTTAACCGGTCACCGTTTCTAATCATTTTTTTTTTCATTTTTTTGTTTTTTTAAACAAATTTTCTAATCAAATTTCTAAACAAATCTATTGTAACGCGATGCTTTTTGTAGGTGGCGCTCAGCCATCTGTACTCCAGGAGGTGTCTATTCCCATCTGGAGTAATATGGAGTGCAGAAACAAGTACGGTCCAGCGGCCCCGGGAGGTATCGTAGAACATATGCTGTGTGCGGGACGAGCAACTAAAGACTCTTGCAGTGTAAGTATTGAGTTTTGGTTTGGCAGGCAGGCTTATAACACAATTCATTGTTCAGGTTAGGTACTCAGATCAGTACAATATTGCAAGTAGGACACATAGCCTTTGAAATAAACAAGCATTTTTCTTTTTAAAAGCCCAGAAAAAAATTATATACTTAGTATCAAGCCTATAAAAACTGCTTCAAAGTTCAAAATTTCCTACTTACGAACCCCTTTTCGGTTATGGTTTTATTGTATAATGTGGCAAATAAAGTTCTTTAAAAAAATTATTGTAAAACATCTAAATATTTGTACCTGTACTTTGCAATAAGATAAAGATATCATTTTTTGGTTTACACACATGCTAAATTTGTCACATTTTAGTGTATTATGTATAGCTGCTTAAGTCAAATGTACAGGATGGCGCAAAAGTCGTCAAAAATCCGAGAACCTATCGCCGGAAGGGTTATGGAAAATGCCATAAGTCGAGCCCGTATGGTCACAATTCTGGCGGAGGCCACTTGGCCGATATCATTTTTTCGACTTAATGGAAAAAAAATTAAGACATCAAATAAACACAATCCAAAAGCAGAACTAAAAATTTTCATTCATAAAAAAAATTACAGCCAAAGAACATCGGGTGACAACTTTTGCACCACCCTGTATAAACATATGTGTGTAGCGCTGGAGGAACATTTCATTCGGGCATACAGATGTGTACGTTGCGGTGTAAAGGTTAATGAATTACGTGTAAACTAACAAATATTTTTAATCATGCAATTAAATAAACAATTAAAATTTCCAGGGTGATTCCGGAGGTCCCTTGACGGTTGTAAAGGACGGCACATGGTACCAGGTTGGAGTGGTTTCCTGGGGAATAGGGTGCGGGAAGGGGCAGTACCCCGGAGTCTACTCCCGGGTGTCTTCCTTCTTACCGTGGATCACCAAGAATACCTCGTAAACCTGACCATCTTCAGAACTTCAGTAAAGAGAACACCTTCATATAAACTTACCCAACTTCCTAAATTCAAATAGGGGATTTGGAACAACTTTGTGTAAACCTTGCTCATCTTTTTGAATGGGGGACACAGAACAACTTCATGCAAACCTACCCAACTTCCTAAGTGCATATAGGGGATTCGGAACAACTTTGTGTAAACCTTGCTCATCTTTTTGCATGGGGGACACAGAACAACTTCATGCAAACCTACCCAACTTCCTAAGTGCATATAGGGGATTCGGAACAACTTTGTGTAAACCTTGCTCATCTTTTTGCATGGGGGACACAGAACAACTTCATGCAAACCTACCCAACTTCCTATGTGCATATAGGGGATTCGGAACAACTTTGTGTAAACCTTGCTCATCTTTTTGCATGGGGGACACAGAACAACTTCATGCAAACCTACCCAACTTCCTAAGTGCATAAAGGGGATTCGGAACAACTTTGTGTAAACCTTGCTCATCTTTTTGTATGGGGGACTAGAACAACTTCATGCAAACCTACCTGTATTTATAAGTTTGTATAAAAGATTCAGAACAACTTTGTGTAAACAAAAAGGTGTGTGTGGATTTAAAACAAAAGCAAACTAAAAATGACAGTGGTTAACCTGAAATTTTACAGTTTTAATCAAACAATACAGTTTCAATTTTACAACAGTTTGCCATAAGTGTGCCTTATAAATAAATTAGTATTTTTTTTAAAATACTTATTATGGTGATCCAAACAAAAACATGGTGACGTGAAAAAAATTATGATTGAGTTTGATAGAAATAATTATCGATGTGTGTTTGCAATATATTTTTACTTGCCTATTCTTTATATTCATGGAGAAATATAATTAGCAATAGGTATGAATTTTCATTATAAATTTAAACTTTACGCAACGTGTGAATCTATCGTCCATTTTGTGAGAAACTTGTTTTAAAGTTGTGCACGTATCGCCGGCCAAAGACCAGAAAGACAAATAGTGAAATTTCCTTTTCATCATTCGTCTTAAAAATATCAATGTTACGTCTTAGTGTTAACTTTAACGTACATCTTACCCGGCGATATTACAATAAGTTCTATTCAATAAGATAGAATGCTTTCCTGTTAGTTTTATGTTAATGGGAATATTGCCTGTAAAAGCCTTAACAAGGCTGCAATAAAGTATTTCCTCGAATAAAGAAATTACTTTATATTAAATGAATACATAGTTATTAAGCAGAGATTGTATGAGTGAAAATAAAAAAGTATAAAAATTATGTTATTTAATTTATTTTATAAAATTTATTACAAAAAGTCTTACATTTTGTGGTTAGGGGATAATAATGCATTAAGCTTTGTTTATATAACACTACATTTTAAATAATGTTTTTGTTTTTTACTATTGAAGCCTCCTGGTCAAACCACACAAATATTGCTGAATAGTTTAGGTATATAAATAATAATAAAACACTTCCTAAAAATGATTCCTATCTAAGGATTATTATAAAACTAAACTCAAAGGCGCTGGTACTTGCTGTGAAATATTTGAGGATATAACCATGGATCTGTGTTTCCTCTCTCTTACAACGTGGTTCTCTTCAAGACCCAGGAGCCCTCCTTCCATTCCTTAAAAAAGACCCTTCACACAGCATCCCCAAAGATGACATAGATCCTGAGGGAAATCATTTTCCTCAAGACCTCCTGTGTGATTTAATTTTAAGAAAAATTTAATGCATGTACACAGGTATAATCCAAAACTTTGACACCGTCAAAAATTAAAATAAGTATTAAGTCCATAGGACTAGACAACAGAATTCTTTATACATTAACTCCCACGGAGGAGAATAATTTTCCTCAGGGCCGCTGTGCATTTGGGGATGCTGTGCGGAGGGTCTTTGTGAGAAGGAGTAAACATGGGTCTTGAAGGACAACAGAAGGAGGAAACACAGAAAACAGCAAATCGTTCCACAGTTGAACTCAAGAACGAGTCGTAGAAACGACCCATTCAGCAAGGCTAACCCACACTACTTCCTTGTCTCCAAGACGACAATTAGTTTAATACATATCAGTTTTACGATTCAGAAATATTTAATTTCTAGATGACTGACATTACTATTTATTATGATACTAGCTGACCCGCCCATGCGTTACTGTGGCTAACGAAACACAACGCCATCCTCTGGATGGTTACCTAACCTAGATAACCAAGTGTTGTGTCAATAAATTAACTCACACCGCCATCTGTCAGAAACTTACGGAACTTACAAATAATTTCAAATAATTGTCACATAAAAACCATTTAATTCGCAATAATAAATATTGAGGTCAATAATCGAGATAAAAACTACCCTATATCTTAAGTTGTACCAAATTACACACAGAAAGCTAAATTTCATCAAAATCGGTTAAGTAGTTTTGGAGTTTACTTTGAACGAAAATTGTGACGTGAAATTTTTATATGTAAAGAAGAAAGAAGATGAGTTATCGTAGAATTTAAATGAATATACTCCAGTTCCAAAGTAAAGGATTCCCTCAGCACAGCATTCCCTTCTGAGAGAGAGACTGCCATTCAAGATTGAATTTAATTTAGCTATGTTTAGTTACCAGGTCTCAACACTTGAGGGACAACCGAAGCACCCTCTCTCCTGGTCTCATAATACTCCCAAAAATTGGGGATTCCTTAGTTCCAGCGGTTAAGGGCGGTTGTGGCCCTTGCATCAACAATTTCAAATATTTCCCAACAAGTACCAACTATTACACTAAACATTTCTCACTGTACAATAGTAAATAAGTAAATAAATAAACAGCCAGATTCTATACATATTAAGATTGAGGTCAAATTAAGACAAGCTTTTCTCAGAAAAGCCTTCATAAAAATATTTCTATTTTATTGATATTCCAGTTGATTAGTCAGACATCTCCGAAAAAACGAAATTTGAGTTGAATTTGCAGTTATAAACACCACCAAATCAATTATAATGCACAAAAACTTGTAGTGAATTAAACAAAATGTTGAAGTTTTCTGGGTCAATAATAGCATATTTCGTGTCTCCCATTGTTTTTTAGCATATATACTATGTAAAGCACAGACACGTAAAAATAATATTTGATTTATGGTGAGCATTTGAATATTGCTTTCGTCATTATCTCAAAACTTAGTATTTAGAGATGTTTGACCAATCAACTGCACGATTGATATAAAGGAAAGGTGATTACATAATACTATTTTACAAGAAGTTTCCTGTTAAGAAGTTTCATGCTTAAGAAGTTCCCCGGTAAGAAATTCTCTGTTAAAAATTTTCATGCTTAGGAAGTTTGGTTTTTTTCAGTCTCTTGAAACCTGAATGGCCAAATTTATCCCTCTTATAAGGTTTTCCGGTCCCTTGGAAAACTTCTTAAGAGAGTTTCAACGAATCATCACAGCGCATATAAAAGTTTACGGCAGGTTAAATATTCATCTATAATTAAAGATATTATGTCAATGGCACCACCTGATGTGGAATCCAGCACAACGACTAGTTTATAAAGGTGAAACTAACACAGACAAAAGCAAAACAATGCCACTGGTTTTATAACTCAAAGTTTGATACATTCAGATGTTGGAGAATGTTCCGTGCTGTAAAAAAAGAAAAAAAGGGTATAAGAAAAACAAGATGATAATAAAAGAAAAGATACAAGACACTTATTTAAAGCACCTTTGCTGAACACTATCCCCCTTACTAATAAATGTGTTTCAAATTTTACACAACTGAAAAATAACCATTCTTCCTACATTATTGATCGTTTATCAGTTGTGTAAAATTTAAAACAGGTTATTAGTAGTAAGCCTGTGGAAGATACTCTCAGTATCGCCCTGGTGTAAGACCACCATTCAGAATTGAAACATTGCTTGAAATGGCTTTAGCCATGTTTAGTGACTAGATCTGAATAGCCAGGTACTTCCCCACCTTCCTCCTCCCCATCTCCTTCCCTTCCCCACTTACCTTCAGCCTCACAACATACCCCAATTGGGGATGCCATAGTCTCACTGGCTCTAGACGGGAGCAGTTGGGACTCTTGTGAGGTATTTTCTATAAAAAAAACAAAATGATTTGGTATTTAGTGCAGTGGTAATACAGAGGAGGGAGGATGTACCTTGAAAGTATCCCGTATCGTACATATCATCCGGATTGGGCACAAAGGGCGGGCTGGCACTGAGCTGGTTCTCCCAGTCGATGTGAGAGAATAGGTCCATCTGCTTCACAATGACAGCATCCGGCCTCTTGCTGGGATCCATGGTGAGGAAGTTCTCGATGGCGCGCACCGCTTCCGGAGACAGGGCTTCCTCGCCCTCTGGCCACTCCAGGTCTGGGAAACAAATTATATATTAGACAAACTCGCATCACAGACAATTTTTTTCTACATTAACATGGTAATTACATCTTTGGGGGTGTTGTGTGGAGGGTCTTTTTGTGGAAAGGAAGAAGTGAACCTGGATCTTGAAGGTACCCATGTTGAGGGAGGAAACACAGAGGCTGGCTATCGCTCCGCAGCCGAGCTGTTGAACTCAAGAACGAGTCATGGAAATGACCCATTCTCATGTGACAAATGTCGAGTATCCTCAAGTATGTGATTTAATTTGCCTAAAAAAAAGAGTTGCAATAAAAACCTAGTTACTAATACATTGTAACTAGAATTTCTTTGAACAGTAAACCTGGTGCCAAAAAATTTTTTTTCTGTAATTTTGTCATTTTTAATAATTTAAAATCAAAATTTTATAAGTAGGTAATCAAATTCCTACTTACTTAATATTACATCTTTTATTTTAAGTTAAAAAAAAATATTTAAAATAATGGAGTATACAATGTGTTTGAAAAAACATCACTATCTCAAAGACAATTCTTTTTCAAACTTTCTTCTGGCAGGAGGTATGGGATCATAATATTGACTAAATGTGAGTCCAAGAAAGTCCAAATAAACACAATGATTACACACTTGAAAAAATAATTTTTACTGAACCAATCAAATTAACCATCAATTTCATGAAACATAAAAGGGTTGACTAAATAAATTTACAGACAGACGAAAAGCAAAATGGTAAAATTAAAATAGGACTTTGATATTAGTAAATGACCTGCCAACATAATCCTTGTGTACGAATTTTGAATAAAATTAATTGCCTAGTACAAAAAAAAACTATAATGAAATCCAGTCAAATCAATGATAATCAATAGATACTCAACTATAATAACCAAATAATTAGAAATTCAATAGTCAAAAACGATGTAGAAACAAATAGGGAAAAGCCGTATAATTGAATAAGACCCTTGTAGACTGATCCTCTCCCCCTCCTCGATATGTTATGTATATAAACCGAAACAATTCTACCAGTCTGAAGATGGCCTTGATAGTCCGAAACCGGTTATGGTCACAAATAAATTAAGTGGAAATGCGTTTTATATAAGTTTTAAATTTTAGATACTCACTTCTTTGTAAGATGTTATTGAAGACAGCCTGAGGGGTCTCATCATTGAAGGGAGGGACGCCCGTCATAAATTCGTAGAGGCACACTCCCATGGCCCACCAGTCCACAGCTGGGCCGTGGCCCTTCCTGTAATAACAGCGTTAGTCATACATATCTTAAATATACCATCATATTCACATGGCCTACGTAAAGAACTCTGTTGAAAATAGTTGGAAAAAACAAAACTAGGTAGATTAAAATAACCATGTTCGGTGCAATTTATAAGATAGCATTCCATTTATATACTTGATGCAACTCTAAGTGACCAGCTCAGGCGTGGGGGCTCCATCAAAGCAAGTTAGCCTTTCAGAAGGTGGACATACTGTCCAGGGCCTGCAGATACTGCAAATAGTACACAACTGCTGAACCTGTACAAATCGCAAGTGTGCCCACTGTTGAATTTGGCAGAAACCTCTGCTTCGGAGCCCCAAAATACCTGAAAAAACCCTCGACGCTGTATAGAAATGGGAGATCCGTTTGATAGATTCCCCTATATTAACAAACAGATTGCAATCTTCAGAACACAGGCGTCAGATAGGTTTGCTGTCCTTGTTCAACGATGTTAAAAATGGAAGATGCCTTGAGGAACTAGCGTTATTGATCCCTTCGTTACCACTGGAAACACTCCAAACGCGTGCCCAACATACATAAATGGTTGACATTTGTCACATGAGAAAGGGTTGCTTTTATGAATCATTCTTGAGTTCAACAGCTCGGCTGTGGAACAATTAGAAGTTCCAGCCTCTTTTTCCTCCCTCCAACGGGTGTAGGAGGGACACGGGTCTCTTCAAGACATGCAATAAAAAAATAGCACAACCACGATGACAAAACTCCCTCAACGTTCGCTGCTAGTTACGGATTAACATATTGCACTTTATGTGGAGCTGAATGCTGATAGCCTGTCTAAAGAATTAAAATAAATTAGAGCAGGTTCATTTTAAATAACACGTTCAAACGATTTACACATTCTGCTGAAAATGTCACAAATAAATAGAAGTAAACCCTCACCTCAAGAGCAACTCGGGAGCCAAGTAATCCGGAGTACCGAGGATGCGTTGATCTGAAGCTTGCTGGCCTCTCCTGACTGATTTGGGGGTTCTGTATGGCGTCTGTACGGCCGCAATGCCCTTGGCTCCCTCTATCGGAGACACTGCCTCTTCCTAAAATATATGATATGTATTGTTATGTTGGTAGTCCGGATGCTTTACTTGAAGCATAACCTTGAACGTGTAAAGAGTGTAAATAAACTTCATATAACTAAGTCAACAGTCTTATTACTATTTACCAATCCCAGATATAATAATTGGCGATGAGGATAATCGGAAAGTTAAATAAAAACGAGTGTTATAAAGTCCAGTGTGAAACAGTTATTTATAGTGACAGTACCTTGCCAGTGCCTCAATATGAACCCGAACTGTGAAAGTTTCGGGATGTTTTTGGAACGCTTTCAAATTTTTATTTAAAAATTAATAATACATATCACCAATAAAGAGAAAATTGGATATCTTTGTATGATAATTGGTGCGGAAAAATATAAAATTTTAAAAGAAACAGTTCATCCGAAAAAGATTGAAGAGTTAAACTTGTAACGAGATTGTAACAACACTACAAAATAAATATGAGGATAAAAAATGTACGATCGCCCCAAGATACAAACTTTATATGTAATTGCCAACAACAGTCGAATGAAGGAATTGATGAATACATTTCAGAAATAAAAATTCTGTCTATATTGTGTAATTTCGGAGCATTTCTTTATGAAGCCTTGAGGGATAAATTGCTGTGCGGTTTAAAAAATCAAGCCATGACTATAAGGTTTACTGTCTGTAGATGAATCACTGACTTTTGAAAAAGCAAAAAAAAATTGTCAAGAATATTGAGACAATAAGTAATAGTTCAGCACAAATATTACACAAAGAGGATCATTCATTGGGAGTTTTCAAAGTGAAGCCGAAAATGGCACGTCAAAGAAATAAGTCCAAGTCAATTCACATACGAGGTGTGGATATTAAATAACGAGATTGACGCTGCTGCAGAGGAAGTACGCATGCGCCAAACGCCAGCAACCGACAGCTATGTAGCGTGAAGCCCTCTCTTTTGAATGCAGTACTTCTCGCTTCCGTAAATAAATCTGTATAGCCAGAGCCTTCGTTCGCAAAAGAATTGTTTTTTGTTTTGCTGGAAAAATGATAAGATTAAAAAATGGATCAATGAATTTTTGTGAAATTTCACATGAAACTTTGAAAAAAAGCTACTGAAACTTATAATTTATTGAAACAAATGTATGACAATGAATTTTTATGGCGTGTACGTGTTTTAGAGTGATGTAACGCCCATCGTTCACGTAGCTATTTACAAGCGACGCTACTGCTACCTGTCATACAATTTTGCTAGTGCAGCGCCTAGCGGTGATTTCAAACACTAATAATAGTATTGAAAATACAGACGAGCGGCGATCGCGTCGCTTGAACGTAGCTCCATGGAAGAACGGCGTAAGCATTTTCAAGATGGCCGAGAAGACGTTGAAGAATATTCACGCTCGGGTCACCCTTCCATGTCAAAAACGGATGACAATATTGAAAAAATCGGTAATCTGGTTCGATCTGATCGTTGGGTAAGTACTCGTACGATTTCTGAAACTGTAGGAATTGACAAAGAATGGGTACGGCTGATTTTACATAACAAATTTTATAATGCAAAAAGTGTGTGCCAAAATGGTGTCTAAAATTCTCATGTTTTAACGACAAGAGCTTGCAAAAATGTTTGTTCAGAAACTTTATACTCCTGTTCTTTGCCGGATCTTGGGCCGTGCAACTTCCATTTGTTTTAAGAAGTAGATAAGTGAAATCTGCATTAAAAAGAACAAGATTTGATCCATTTTTTCAACTTATCACTTTTCCAGCAAAAATAAAAAACAACTCTTATGCGAACGAAGGCTACGGCTATATGTATTTATTTACAGAAACGAGAGGTACTGCATTCGAAAGAAAAGGCTTCACGCTACATAGCTGTCGGTTGCTGGCGTTTGGCGCATGCTTACTTCTTCTACAGCAGCATTAATCTTGTTGGTCATATCAATCAAGTCACACCTCGTATATCAATCTACTCCTATAAATATAGAGTTTGTGTATTATATTTTACTCTTGTGCGGTTCCGAAAATTCTCGCCCTACTGTTGGGGATATTTTGACTATTTCCTACTCCAACATTGAACAGGTTAAGGTTGAAAATAAAATAAAATACCAACGATACAAAACATCAGTTACCCGCTACAGATATCATGGCATCCAAGTGGTTAAATAGTGGATGTTCTTACCATTTTCATACATCTGGGAGGAAAGCACTCTACAGTGCATGGTTGAACTTTGTGAGAAGCCAGTTGAGAGAGGTCATTGGGATTGGTATCGTTCAGCGGGAGGTTGAAGCGGGTGGCCTTAGTCACTTTGTTTCCATCGGAGGACGGGAACTTCTTGGTGGACGACACAGGGGTGGAAAACATCACTCCCGCGTTGTTGGGATGGACATCGTCTTGGGAGAGCCATCTAACAAAATAACAGTTATTTTCTAATCAAGAGAAGGGAATAAGAGAACATGGCTTACTATCTAACAGCTTAACTTTAAATTTTAACTTAAAATAATATTGTATGTACAGGGCGCTTTTATGAGGTGAAACATAAAATATATTTATACATACAAGGTTGCCCTGTGAACATGCCCGCGAATGTTTCCATAAAGCGATATTTCTATATTGGTGAGCTATAGCATTAAGAAAATTGCAAAAAAAATATTTCAATAGGTCACAAGCGGAGTTTTGAAAAATGGATGTATTTTATGGTGTTTAGCGGCAGAGAAAAAAGGCAGGAGCTTAACACATCTGTAGTACAAAAACTATATTTTTAAAGCAGTAAAATGTTACATAGAGGAACGATCAATGCAATACATTTTTGCGAGTTTTACATTAAATTATAATGGGACTGGAAGAAATAAACGACAAATGTGGGAAAGCGATTATTCAGGGAAAGATCGATCGAGAATTCACTGCAGTAATAATTTACAAGCACAAAATTATGAATTTACTTTTGGTAATAATAATAAAAATTAGTTAACCTTTAGGCGGCGTTAAAATGTATGGGTGGTTTCACATCCACGCACGGCACATTTTTCCATCTCGTATCGCCCACAAATTAAAGTGAAACTCTTTCAAACTTACACCAAAGCTAAAGCTAAGGAGTCCTGCAGGGGACAATTCTGGGCCCAACATTATTTATTTGTTTCACTCGTGAATAAAATTATCACCTTTTTTAAACATTACGTTTATACTGATGATACGCTATTCATTTCGCATGTAGAATTAATTATCTAATTTCTTTTCCTTACAGAAATGGTCACATGTGCGGGCCTTACAATAAATTCCAAAAAAAACAAAATTAATGCATATACAATCTCCACATGCCAAATAATATCACGCCTTTAATAAAGTCGCATAGCAATTGTGTTAAGAAAGTTCACTGTATTTATACATAAAAAAAAAAGCTAAAAAGTTTTTTTTTTTGCATCCCTTAAACTTTGCTCATTCAGAACATTTTGGACCACTATTTGAGACAAAATGTTTGGGTCCCAACTGACTGTATTTGTATATGTACCTCTTCTTCAGCACCCCTTTGAGAGGATTGACCGCCGTGGGGCTCAGATGCATGGCCTTGCGCTTGGGCGTGCAGTCGTCTGCCAGCTCCATGACGAGGATCTCCTGCGTTAGGCCGGTGTGCTGGTCCCCGGGCCCGGGCCGCGTCAGGAAGGCCACTCGCT
Organism: Limnephilus auricula; assembly: GCA_951813805.1. Lineage (NCBI taxonomy): Eukaryota > Metazoa > Arthropoda > Insecta > Trichoptera > Limnephilidae > Limnephilus > Limnephilus auricula. The sequence continues at coordinate 1,624,214 of OX638390.1, forward strand.
CGCCCGCTTCCTCGTCCGATAGGTTGCTGGTGTCGTTGGTGCGCATGCGCTTGCGCTTCATGCCGCTGGGGTCCAACAAAAGAAAAATATACATGACTAAACGAAAATAAGGTAAGAAAAGTACACAATTACAACTAAAAGGAATCGAAATGAAAATCTAGTCTCCTCCAACGAAAGCAATCCTTCGAACGGGCCCTCCATTGACACGCTTGGTGTAACTCTAAGTGATCAGCTCAGGTACGGGGGCTCCATCGAAGCCAGAGTCTTAACTAGCCTCTCAAAAACTGGACTTACTGTACTTAATAGATTCTCCCGTCTTAACAAATGAATTGCAATCTTAAGAGCACAGGCATCTGTGAGAATGCTGTCATTGTTCTACTGGTATTTCAATGGCAGATGCTCCGAGGAACTAGCATCATTGATCACCTCGGCACCGGTGCATAGTCGGGATACACGCCAAAAGTGGCGATCAACAGTGACATTTGTCACATGAGAACGGGTCATTTCTACGACTCGGAGTTCAACGGCTCGGCTGTGGAATGATTTGCCGGCCTCTGTGTTTCCTCCCTGCTACAACATGGGTCTCTTCAAGACCCATGTTCACTCCTTCCTCTCCTCAAAAAGACTCTCCACACAGCATCTTTATAGATGACATAGGCCCTGAGGGAAATTATTTTATTATTATCAGGACCTCCTGTGTGGAAATAATGTAAAAAAAAAAAAAACAATTTAATTAATGTAATTAATGGACACACCAAGTTAGTAAATATGACATATAACGATGATAGCAGACAAAACATCATCTCTCATACACAACATGTGCAATATCTATTTGTATGAAGTATCAAAAACTCTGGCAACCTCCTGCATAATGAAACTTACTGTGGTATATAGAATTATACATGAAATTTCATCATACTTAAACAGATGTCATTAGTATAGATAGTTATTAAAGTACATTGGTAGTTTTGAGGTGTCTCAACAGATGTCAGTTAAGTAGTACCTTAGAAGAATGTCAACTATCGTCGTTTGTGTCTAATGCACGAACGGTTACGGAAATAGCCGATGATACATGATAGACAGCTGGGCTCCCATAGTGTTTGGTCCCCCAGTTCCAGAATAACTTAGAGCTTCCTACAGTTTGGACGTATGGTCCAGTTAAATATTCATTGTAAGCCTTACGATAATGTTAATAAAGCAACTTGTAATCTCGACGAACCTTGATCTATTGGAGCTTACCTGAACATATTTCAAGTAATCTCAATCACTGGGATTGAAGAACATCACACTTACACTTTTCTGGAATTTCGAGATCAACACCAATATCTTCAGTTTATCAAAGCCATTTTCATTATGGAATATGGAGCTTTGAAATATCTATTTAACAGTTAAAAAATAGGTCAAGACTCCGTATCGATAGTTACCTATTTTTCAATTCATAGAGATGATAAAAACATTCATTGGAAATCTGATACTGATAAAAAGAGTTTTGTCATCAACAGGTAGAATCTATTTATACACTCGAGCGCTTTTTTACACTACATATATGGCACTATTTCCAAAAACACGGATTGCTTTGTTGCCAAAGTATGGCAAATATTCTCTAGATTCTTGAAAATGTTTTAAAGTTAACGATTCAACAATATGTATTTTTTTTATAAATCCTACGAATATGTGACAATAGACAATAGATAGGTGAATTCATTGGCTATAGAGAACTATAATCAGTTTGTATGTCTCCATATTTAAATTCGGAGGTATGATTTTTTAATGTGAGTGAAAAAATTTCCTTTAGCAATCCGAGAAAAAAGTTTTAAATTGCTCTGTCGCTCCAATCGTTATATAAAGAAGAGTGTCTCTTCCGGGCCACGTGGATTTGATTGTTATACAAATCTACAGTTTTATTCCGAGATCGATGAAATTTTGCACACTTGACCTTCAAATCAAGAGGAAGGTCTCTGTTGATGTTTCTAAAAATTACCTCCTCCCCTTTTCCCAACCCAGCAGAATTTTGAGACTTCTTGATAAAAACTTGACATTCAAAGTAAGAGGAAAATCACTGTTTACATCTGATTTTGAAAAACTCCGTGTAAAGCCCGGAAACGCCGGGGAATTCAGGTAGTCTAATATAAATTAGAAAGCATCTTTAAAATCAGACTGAAGAATGTTAAATGCACAATTATTACCGATAATTATCCGGCCTTTTGAAGGGTCTTATTCTGCTGAGCGGCGAAGTGTCCACAGCTTTTCTGCGTGCAAAGGCGGGCGAAAAGACGGAGGACTTCTCCTTGAGGCACATCTTGCAGGAGCTGGCCGAGGAGTTGTTGGCGCTGGAGCTGGCCGTGTCATCTGCGGGCGGCGCTACGCTGCTGTTGATCTGTGAGGACACTTCGTGGGATGTGTTTGAGGCAGAGCTCTCGCACGTGTGGTACGAACTCAGCGTGCTGGCGCTCTGGAAATTTTAAATTAAAATAATATTTAGGGGCACTTATGAGGTGAAACATAAAATATATTTATAATCAAGGTTGTGAACATGCCCGCGAAGGTTTCCATAAAGCGATATTTCCATAAATCGATATGTCACAAGCGGAGTGTGAAAAATGGGTGCATTTTATGGAGTTTAGCGGCAGGGAAAAAAGACGGGAGGGGGGGGGGGGAATCTGAGAGGGGCGGAGGAGAATTAAGGAGGGAGGGTTATATAAATATAAGAATATTTTTAGGTAACAAAAAAATATCGATTTTTTTGATCGGCTGGACCAGACTGCCCCAATGCAACATTTCATAAGTAAACAAATAGATGATGAATTTACCAATTGGCTGTGAATGTTGGGTGTGTGATCCAGTGACATGTTTTCCGCCGATTGAAAGGGCATAATGCCTGACATCCTGGAGCTGTTGATTGATTCTCGACTGATGAATTCATTCACTATGCTGTTCTTAAAAAGTGAATTGATTCCACGTTTTGCTGAAACAGAAATATTATTGAAACTAACAGAAAAATTAGATAGACGACTTATTTCCCACTTCACTTTTATTTTTAAAATTGTTGATGGTGTTATAGATAGCCCTGATTAATTTAATTTATCAAAAAAAAAATTATTGCAAGAACAATATCAGGACCGAGTCATTTAGATACTCGCTTGTACCTAGATTGCATGCAGTTGGAAAGGTTTTCTCAGAAGAGAAGATGTGTTCAACTGCAGAAAATAGTTACAGACTATAATAACATACCTAAATAAATCAAGGTTAGCATAATACCTACTATTCTTCTACATGAGTTCTTATAATTTAATTAGCATAATTTATCTCATGATTACTGTTCCGCTATTATGTACATCTCAAGTTTTGTAAATGTCCATTTTAGCGTATTTACATTAATACAAATAATATATTAATATAAATGTAAAATCAACTGCTATCAAAAGTTCTGTGATGAATGAAGGGCATTTTCATAAACATAGGAATTCATTTTTAAAAACAACAAATAATTAAATTTAAAATCAACTTACTGCTCTCTTCGAGGGTCTGCAGTAGATTCTCACTAGGATCCATTCCCATTGGGGAACCCATGGACAGGTTGGAGCCCAGCGAGCCTCTCAGGACCCCGGCGCCACCAAGCCCCAGCGGGCCCCCGGACCCAAATGACAGATGGGAGGTGAGGGACAGCAGCTGCCCGGGAGTACGGGCGTTCAGGTTGGGAGTGCAGTTCATCAGGTCTGACATTTCTAGATCTGGAACATGTAAAGAACATGTAATTAAACATTACTTTAATAATACATCATTTTTAAATAAAGGGGCACTGTTTGGTGTATCATTCACAAGTTTTATTGAACCCTTTCCTTTTATAATTATACAAAAAAGTAGGACGCTTCGGTCATGAACTGTTGTTAATGATTTGCAATTTTGAAGAGGGAAAATTTAGTATATAAACAAACGAACTATAGTGGAGACGTTAAAACAGGAATCTACAGAAAATTGCTCTATTGTATACGAAGGAAAATATAAGTATGGATGGTAAAACAGGAATCTACTATGTAATACTGACAAATTAAATAGATTACAGAGTCATCTGTTGACACAATATTAAACTTCACTCAACGGAAACTGGATTACTACGTGTTCTGTCGGATATAACTCTTGCTATCGAGTCGGGCAAATTGGCACTCCTTTCAGTCTTGGACATGAGTGCCGCTTTTGACACGATTGACCACGATTTCCTCATTAAACGGTTAGAAGAATCCTTTGGTTTAAACTGCGACGTTAAGAGCTGGCTGACATCGTACTTGGCTAATCGTAGGCAAGCCGTAAAGGTGGGGAAAAAACAATCAATATATGCAACCCTTTCATCTGGAGTACCCCAGGGGTCTGTTCTGGGCCCACTTCTCTTCATCCTCTTCACAAATGATGTCGCTAAAATAATAGAATCATTTGGTCTTCTATCTCACTGCTACGCTGATGACCAGCAAGTGTACTTTTACTGCTTACCAGAGGAAATGGACAGTCTAAAAATTCGCATAACTGAGTGTCTAGAAGCAATCAACCGCTGGATGACCTCAAATAGATTAAAGCTGAATCCATCAAAGACTGAATTTCTCTGGACCGCCACAAGCAGACGTCAGCATAACATCGATAACTCCCCAATATCCATTTCAGGAAGTGATATCACTCCTAAGACATGTATTAAACTACTGGGTGTCAATCTGGATGCTGATTTTTCCCTTAAAACTCAAGTGAACAGAACTGTAAGCACTGGGTTCTTTCAATTAAGGCAAATTAAAGCAGTGCGAAGAAACTTGCCAACAGAGGCAACTAAATTACTAGTCAATTCGTATGTTGTTTCACGCCTAGATTATTGCAATGGAATATATGCAAGTCTCCCAAAATATCAAATCAACAAATTACAATCCGTTTTCAACGCTGCGGCGAGACTTATCACCGGCGTATCTAAATATTCCCATATTTCAGAGCATCTCAAAAATCTTCATTGGCTCAAATGTCCTGAAAGAATCCAGTTCAAGCTCTGCTGGATGGTATTTAACTGTTTTAGTGCTAAGCAATTTTGGCAAAAATAAATGAAAATTGCTATACACATATTGATTAATTTAGAGGAAAAAATAATGGTGTCAAATAAAACACTCTAACTTAGACAAATATCAATCAATTTTATTAATTATTTTTGCATTATAAAGATAAAATGTTTATTGTTTATTAATGTTTATTAAACATAAAGTGATATCAATATTATTGTATTTTATTTCTTTTAGAAAATAAAAAATCAAAAAAAAATAGCTCAACAATTATGTTTTGCCGCACAAATAGCGTGTAGGCCTTTCCTACAGCGTACGCAAATAAGGCGGGATCGCTTTATCCCACTCCCTCTGTTGCTACACACCTCGCACTGGCGTAAGTTACGTCCCGGTAATTTTTCCAGCGCAAATTTTTTCTTTGATGAAGATGGTTGTGTTGACACGCTATTTTTATGACTCATCCACTCCTTTTCGAGATCCTCAATAATTTTCGATGTGAATTGGAGCCGGGTCATTTTTTTTTCGGTAGTGTTGGAAACATACAAAATATAAGAGTTGAGTACCATTCTTCCAAAAATGTTGAATACTATTTTTTTCCAATATTTTAGGGTTCTTCGCTCGTCCAAATACACGTACAACATTTTGTCAGATTCGTCCACACCTCCCATGTATTTGTTGTAGTCATCAATCATGCTTGGTTTCACTTTTTCGTATTCAAAATTCCCTTTCTTTTTCTTGATCGTCACACTATTAGTATCTGCATTGGATGAAATCAATATGACTGGCTTTGGTTTGGACTTTTTGTCTCTGAATGAACACATCAAAACATTTTCATGTGCTAGGTATTCGGTTCGAAATAATAGCACGTGACATGGTTATTTTTTTAAAATAATATAAAAAAACGATAAAAGTTATTTTTAAATGTATAAGAATGCACTCTCATTACAAATTACGCGCGAGGTTAGCGTACGTGCACTCCCGCGGAGCACCGAAAACACACTGAAACTCGCAGCGCTTTTGCGCTGCGCCGCAATTTTCGATACAAACGATCGCAGCGCTTTTGTGCCGCGTAGCATTCTAACGGTTAAGTCCCTTAATGGAATGGCTCCTGCTTACTTATCAGAAATGTGTATCCCAGAAAACTCCAATTCTCGACAGTCAACTCTTAGGTCAGCGGCATCATCAGCAATCGGAAGGTTGAAGGAGCCAAAGCGCACACCAAATACTAAGTTCGGTGAGCGTGCTTTCGGAGTGTCGGGACCTAAAGCCTGGAATGGACTGCCACATGACTTAAGAATGATCACAGACTCGGCGAAATTCAGAGCTAAACTTAAAACTCACCTTTTTAGACAGTCGTACCCATAAAGCCAAAAACAAAAACCTTCACTTTCACCTTCTCAGCCCGCGACATAGTAAATAAGTAATTGCATAAAAATGTTAACAAATTCTTAATGGTGAATTATTTGTACATCTAATTTCATTCAAATCCTCCAGTCCTAATGAGTCCTAAATTCACAAGTCTTTCGAAATAACTTCAATTTATTAACTCAATTTTTGGCAGTAATCTTCTTATAAATGTAATATGAAAAATGATGGTGTAGCAAATGTAAAGTTATGCAATGTCCAGTGTTTTAATATAGTGTCCTCCGCGTGCAAAGTCGTATCTCCTCCAAGCATAAACTTTCTAATTAAAGTGTGTTTATCGGAAGTGACCTGCCAGGTAAGTATGTTCTCTGTGTCCATTTGTATATAATAGTTCTAGGTAGAGCCTAAGAAGTCATAATAAGATGTACAGCGCCCTTGAGGTGATTTCTCACAAAAACGGCGCTCTACAAATTATCCAATTATTATTATTATTATTATTAAACAATAATAATATTTTGATAATTTGTATAGCACTGTTTAATGAAAAACATCTCAAGGACGCTGATTAGATGCTTCTCCTGACATGAAAAATTTCTGTGTATTCAAATAACTTTATCTTAATTAGTGGAAGACAACCTGGCCTATAATGATTTCATGTTGAAAGTTTAATTAATTAGCACATAATACAGTATAATCTCTGTAATCCGAACAACAGGGTGACGCGGGTGAGGTGGTTGGTTGGAAAATACAAGACGTTAACCATTGAAGAAAAATGTGTAATTTTCAAATAAATTTATGTAAATTGCCTAAGTTTATCAGTAAACACCAGTGGCTCCCAAAGTGGTCCGTACAGACCCCCAGGGGTCCCTGGGATCATTCAGGGGGTCCGTGGAAAATTAAAATTGATTTGGGGGTCCCTGAACAACGTCTGGGGGTGGTCCCTGAACAACGTCGGGGAGTCCCTGAACAATATCAGGGGGTCCGCGCAAGGTTTAATATAAAATAAAAAATTATGAGTCATTTTTATTAATATGGAAGTTTTAATAACTATCAATGCATAAATTATTTGCAATTTTTATGTCTTAACCGAGTGTCTTTGTCTGGAATTCTGACTGATGATCTGTTAAATTTATGATTCTTATTGCTGAGTCAGGGATTTGGGCAGGAAAACTCATTCCCTATCCCTGGGGTTCATGGGCAAATTTTGACTATGAAAAGGGGCCAAAAGAGTTTGGGAACCACTGGTATAGACTTCAATGATTCAATGAACGATGAGGAATGTCAATGAGATTTAGTGATAAAGGATGGTACTCTATAGCAGTCTGGTGAGGTATTAGATATTTCAATTTGGGAGGCGGGAATGGGTACCGCCGCCCCAGGAACCATTTATTGGATAACCAACACCTCTGCCATAGGTCACCCCAAGTGGTTCGCTACGTTTGGTGACTTGCCAGGGGTATCCGGGTTCATGGGGTGAGGTTTGTCTAGGTCTTGGCGGCGGATTATCTGGACCCACTGAACCCCAGATTCCTACCCAACCCTCATACCCTTTTCCTTCCCAGAACTTCCTCTCCTTCCTTTCCTAAAAAATACCCTCCACACGGCATCCGCAAAGATGACATAGGCCCTGAGAGAAATTATTTTCCTCAGGGCTTCCTGTGTGGAGCTAATGTAAAAAAAAGAGGGAATTTAAAAGTTCTACTGTGAGAAGGGTTTGTTTTCAGCAGTTACATTGTCATAATTTCATTATTAGTGCAAATAAATACTTATTTCTTCAAACTTCGCAAAATCACTTTGTGGCATCATTTTGAATTAAATTAAAACAAATAACTTTGTTTAAACCACTAATATATACTAACCTCAAATAAATACTATTTACAATTAGCATCATGCTGACTGAAGTGGGGAACTTTATTGAAAATCAACTCCTAAATTAAACCCGCATAAAAATAAACCGTGGTCGTTGACATTTTGAAACATTGCAATGGCAGTTAGTACATACATATAGTTTGAAAAAAAAAACATATACATTCCTCTATTCAAATCATAGACCAAATGTGTAATATTTGTGATTTTTATGCTCCGTTTGATAGATTCTCCTGTCTTGACAAACGGGTTGCAATCTTTAGAGCACAGGCGTCGAGTGGGAATGCTGTCCTTGTTCTACTGGTATTTTAATGGAAGATGCTCCGAGGAACTAGCATCATTGATCCCCTCGGCACCGGTGAACATAGTCGGGAAACATGCCAAACATGCGCCCAACATATGTACACAATTGACATTTGTCACTCTTGAGTTCAACAGCTCGGCTGTGGAACGATTTGGAGCCTCTGTGTTTCTTCCCTCCTACAACATGGGTCTGTTCAAGACCCGTGTTCACTCTTCCTCTCCTCAAATAGACCCTAGACAGCATCTTAACAGATGACATAGGCCCTGAGGGAAATTATTTTCCTTAGGGCCTCCTGTGTGGAGTAAATGTAAAAAAAAAAAATGCTTACGTCCTATATAATGGATTCATGTGCTGTGCAGTATTTATATAAAGATTCCAGTGATACAAAAATTCGTTTAACCGAACAGGTTCAATTTATAATTGTTTTAATTATACAGATTATACTGTACCTATAATATATAAATTATTTTGGAAGCCTGAAGACCGAATTCCCCTTAAAATAGAGAGGCAAGATTTGGCCCGCCACAGGCAAAATTGGAAGAAGCAACTTCAGAGGCTGGGTCTGTTATGAACGGAGGCCATGAAAGTAGCGCAGGTCAAAAACACCTGGAGGTGCCTTGTCAGAGCAACGGGTCCCCAACCGGAATTCGACAAGGGGAAGAAGATGAGAGGTACAAACAACATAATCATATTATACCTCTGTGTATTTCAATTCTAGAGAGTCCAAAGTCAGTCAGTTTGACATGGCCTTCCATAGTCAGGAGCATGTTGTCTGGCTTGAGGTCTCGGTGAACAATGTTATGGAGGTGAAGGTACTCCAGAGCCAGTATGACTTCCGCGGCGTAGAATATAGCCATGGACTCCTCCAGGAACCCATACACCCCGATCAGGGACTTCAAATCGCCTCCTACCATGTATTCCATTACCTGGAAAAACATATATTATTACCAATCAACTCTTTAATATTAAACACTTCCAATTTCCTTTCTCTTTACCCTCCCTCACATACTTCAGCATCACAATATTCTTGCAGAATGTTTCAAGGGTGGAGAAACACATATTAATCTTAGATACCCTGGCAAACACCCAATGATGTCCCCAGCGTACCATATTAAAGCGGCTGGGCAGATTTTTATTTTTTATTTATTAATAATTTTTTTGTTACATACATGGTTTTAAGATACAATTAAAATTTTTCATAAAGTTCACATATATATGCATGTAATTATATGGTGTATATGGTGCATTATACACTATTTACAAACATACACACACACAAACATATATTTAATGTAAACATAATATAATAGAATGCATAAATGTATGATACCAAAAAAATCCCACATAGGCATCGCAAGTTCGTGGGTATACTTGTGTTTCTTTAAGGCAGTTTAGTTAAGTTTACTCTACATATATACTATCTTTGTAGAAAATTGGAAAAAATATAATAATATAGTAAAATCAATATTTACAGAATTAAAATTTAAAATACAAGAATAAAGATTACAAATTTGTCAAAAGTTAATAGATTTTAAGTTAAAACGTGGATTACTGCACAATGGGTTACAAATTACTTTGTTTATCCCCTCAGGCCTCGGGCTTATACTGCCATAAGGTCAGAGTATATCCGCTTTGCAATAAAACCAAATAAATTAAATATTTCTGAACGAAATCTAAAAACTATTTTTAAAAAGTGATGAAATACGCTTTCAAATTATATTATTATTATTAAAAAACACGAAAACATTTTAAAAATAAAATTTTTAAACACAAACATAAAAAAATTTTAATAATGGCTAACCTTACGATTTTTTAATTTAATTTAATTTTTTGATAACGAAACAAAAAATAAAAACACATATTTTTTTAGAAAAATTTATTATAAGTAACATTTTTAAAAATATTATCATCACCTCACTTTTTTACCGTTTTATGTAAAAAATTAATTGATTAAAAAAAAATCACAGTTTCATTTTTTTCAAATTCCGATTGGAAAGTTTGGTTTTGAAGAGGTCTACATTTTATTTTTTCTGTGGTTAACTTTCAGAATTGAATATTAATGATGGTGTTTTCTTTTTTTAACACCGTTTAGATCATATTTCTCACTATGATAGTAATAGAGTGACAATTTCTTTGAAACCTGTAAGAGTTAGATACGTTTATTAAAATACTATCCTTGTTTAAGAAAGACAATAACCAGACTAAATACCAGACTATGAGAGTATCATTAATTCTGGAATGATTTTGAATTGTTATTCAAATTAAAATGTGTAAATTAATGATGAAACTTACAAGATAAACAGAAGAAGCCGACTGCAAGGAATAAAACAATTGAACGCAGAAAGGGCTCCGGGACAGAGCCAGGGCATTCCTCTCCGTCACAACCTGCGACACCATATTCTTGTGGATCATCTCCGACTTCTTCATCACCTTGATGGCGTACAGGTGGTCTGGGTTAGTTTTCTTGTAGCCCAGGAACACCTTTCCGAAGGAGCCCCGGCTGATTGGCTTCACGATGCAGAAGTCCTGGATTTCAGGTGTCTGGAAAAACAAATATCAATTGGTTGAATTCAAATACAATCTTAATTTTTAGGGCTTGGAGAGCATTAAGGAATGATTAAAACTATGATTTATTTATACTGGGTTTTTACAGATGTTCGCACTTACGTGAGAACAATCCAGTTATAAAAACTCAGTTATTGTACAAATAGGGACAAACAATTACAAAAAATCTACAATTGCATACAATTAAATACAGATGAAACATACATACTCTCAGCGACATACAATTTTATGTGAGTATAAATGTATACATAAATAATTATCATAACGTCTTGAAGAATCGTAATCTTCGCAGTAAGAATAAAATTATATAATACGATTCTACATCTTCGAAGCGAGTGGTCATTGAAATGTATATTTATATTTGAAATGTATATTTATATTTTAAAAAACGATCAAGAAATAATTATGTTTTAAATAAATATTGAATATTATGTACGACTGACACAAAATATCGTTCAGAAACACACAAAAATACGTATCATGTTAGTATTTTACTGATTAAAACTATTCGAGGGGTTAAATAACATTTTCATCGCTGAGATAGACAACATAACACAGAGGGAATACGAGGGATATTACTGAAATTTAAGCTAATTGATTACCTTTGTGGCAGTTGAGTTGTTTTTCGTAATCGTGTTCAATTTTTGTAGTATGACACTTCCAACATCCTCCGATTTTAGAGGAGTTGCGTTTTCTTTACCTTCACTGTTATTCTCCATTTTGACAACACGATCTCGGTTATAAAAAAAATCAGCAAAATAAAGTACACACGGACAGTCCTGACAAAATTTGAACACAATTTGACAAATGGCAGTTGTTCGTACTTTTAAATTATTTTACTATGGAAATAGCATAGAGATTAGGGAGGGTAAAATAATATCATCTATCAGTCCATAATTATTGTCTCTGATTCTGACTTTCAAGTTCAAGGTTTTCTATGTTTTTGTAATCAAAATAATATTCCTTCTTTGGGAATTACTGACAGCTGTCAGAAGTGATTGGTTTATTTATGTGTCAGAACGTCAGAAGACAAAATTACATGAAAACTACGATTTCCGCGTAAAAATATTAGGCCTAAAGTAAATATGGAGGGATAATTTTGTCGCTCAATGTTATTATGGGCGAAAACATTCTCCTGGCGTTTTTACAATTCTTTCCCTTCAAGTAATGATATTCAGGGATCATCGTCTAATAAAGCTATTCCAAAATGAAGGGCATGTGTAGATTATGTCTCGAGAACGTAGCAGAGTTTTACATATTTTCGGAAAACTCTACTACTCATGAAAAACTGCTGTCATATTGTAAACTAGAGGTATTTATATGCTGAATTAAAGATCGATTCCCTGCTTCAATATAATTTTATTAATTATTCCTATATATCTTTTTATTAATTCTTTCAGATATACAAAGATGATGGATTACCCGATGAAGTCTGTCATTTATGTCTGCAACAATTAGATATTGTTGTAGACTTCATAAACAAGTGTGAAGAAAGTGACAAAGTATTGAGAAGGAAGATTAATAATAAAATTTTTGAAAATTCTGATATTGCCGTCAAAGAAGAATATAATAATGAGACTTCTACCGAGTGTTCGGATAAAATAGATTACGATATCGAAGTTCTGGAACCTGAATTGTTACAAACTAATGTCGCTGTTAAAGATGAAGCCGATGACCATGCAAACATTTTTCTTGCACCATTAGATAGTTGTATTGATAAGAAAGATTTTGTCTCATCCTGTAATTTAACCCGCCCTCGGAATTCAAAAACAAAACTATCCAAGCATTCCAAAATACGCGTCGACAAAAGTATATTATCTAAAAAACGCGCAACAAAGAACTCATCCAAGATTAAACAGAGGGACAAGAAAAAAATTAAAGAAGAACTCATAAAATCTGAAGATGAAGACTTATTTAAAAATGATCAATTTAATACTTCAGATATAGAGAAAGATTCACCAGAACGCAATGAAAGTAAATCGAATCTAAATAAACGGTTGGTCAAATCAAAGACATCCTTGAGTAAACGTAAAGGCCTTTCGAGCAAAAGAAAAGATCCCAACCTGAAGGATGCTAAAAGAAAGGCCAGTAGAAGAAGTAAGTTTGAAGATGAAAGTTCTCTGTGCCCTGTTTGTGGGAAATCGTTCCCTCAGTCCCGAGCCTTGCGCCAACACCTTCAGAAGCATTCGGGAATAATGCACAAATGCGGCAAATGCGCCAAAACCTTTTCCACCAGAGAATTAATGAAGGTCCATGAACAGAGACACCTGCGGATACGGGGTTTTCCTTGTGAAGTTTGCGGTAGCACCTTTTCTTCAAATTACCTCTCGAGAAAGCACTTTCAGCTCGTGCACCAGAGGATTAAAGCGGTTGCTTGCAAACTTTGTGACAAAGTGCTTTGCAATGCAAGAGGCCTCAATGTAAGTTTTTGTTTTTTTTTTTTACTTATGATTAACCAAATATTTTCAACTTTCAGAGGAAGAATCACTCTGTGGTTGGACATAATTATAATTACTAATTTTAGTATGTATTTATACAGCCCTGAGGAAGGTCAAGCTAAACCCAAACCGATTGGCTTTTATACACGCAATAAAATGGTATTCAAAGTATTTTTATCAAAATATTTAATTCTTTGAGTCAGAACATGTCAAATCAAGAAAACTCAAAAATAATTTAAAAAATAGATTGTCTCTCAAAGTGGTGAGGCACATCCATCAATCGTCCACTTGATTAGTCAGACATTAGTCAGAATTAGACATCTCCGAAAAACCGACATTTGAGTTGATAATGCAGTTGTAAAAGTGCACCCTCTCTCTGGTACAATACTGAGATTACTCTTAAACACCACCAAATCAATTATAATGCAGAAAAACTTGCAGTGAATTAAACAAAATATTGATGTTTTCTGGGTCACCAGTAGGATATTTCAAAATGTCATAGTAATGTACCGGACCGTTATACCTCTGGTGTTATTTTATAGAATATTTAATATGTAAAACACAGAGACGTGTAAATAATATTTGATTTATGGTGAACATTCAAATATTGTTTTCCTCATTATCTCAAAACTCTTCATTTTGTTAGTTTTGAAAATTGATGAACATAGCACAAAGGGTAAAAAATATTATAAGCAATAATTATTAATCTGAAACACTCATCCACATTAAAAAAATCTTCCAAGAATAGTCCCGTCGGCGTTATGTATCCTTTTTTGGGAGATTTTTTCAATGTGGATGAGTGTTTCAGGTTAATAATTATCGCTTATAATAATTGTTACTCTTTATTTTGAGTTGTCTAGTTGACTAATCAACTGAATGATCGACATAATATGCAATCCCACTGTATTCTATCAAATTAATATTACATTACAACTTTGATTGAAAAATAACCTTTTCACTTGTTCATTGAAGTGATTCGTATTCATAAATGTTAAAGACATGTTTATGGCAATGTTACCAATAATTCTTACCCAAATTATTGGTTACTCAGCATTTGGTTTTAATTATCTGCCTTTCAAAAACTGAGTTTCCTTATAGTCCAAAGGATTATAAATTCACAGCCTCCGTGGTCGAGGGGCAAGGCTCTTGACTTGCATTCCGTAGGTCGCGGATTCAAATCCCGGCATGCGTTAGTAAATTTTATTTGATTGATTTGTGTTTTCGCAATTTAATCATTTAAAATAACATAAGGCATATTTGCGACATGTGGAAAATACTCTTAGTATAGCCCTGATATAAGATCACCGTTCAGAATTGAATTGTTGCTTCAAATGACTTTAGCCGTGTTTGGTAACTAGATCTGAATCACCGTTCAGAATTGAATTGTTGCTTCAAATGACTTTAGCCGTGTTTGGTAACTAGATCTGAATAGTCAGGTACTTCCCCCACCTCTCTCCTCTCCATCTCTTTCCCCTCCCCACTTAAGTTCAGCCTCACATCATATAAAAAAATTGTTGAATGAATCTACTAATGTTTCTGTCTAATCTCCCTCTGTGTTTACCATCCTTTCTACAATATGGGTCTCTTCAAGAACCATGTTCACACTTCCCCCTCCTCAAAAGACCCTCCACACAGCATCTGATGACATAGGCCAAAAAAAATTGCTAATGGTTCTGTAATATTAGGAGCATATGAAGATTCACACTGGCGAGCGGAGTTTCGAGTGCCAACTGTGCCAGAAGAAGTTTGCCCACAAGCTGTCGCTGACCTGTCACATCCGGGTGCATACGGGGGAGCAGCCCTATGCGTGCAGCTTCTGCGAGAAGAAGTTCTCTATTGGCAAGTCCCTCAAGGAACACGAGCGCCTGCACACCGGCGAGAAGCCCTACGGCTGCCCCCTCTGCCCCAAGAGGTTCGAACAACTATCCAATATGAAGAGCCACTTCAGATACAATCATAAAGGGTTGGACTTCAAAAAAACTAGAGAGTTAACAGCCAAGGCTACTGTTGATTCTAATATAACATCATAAATAAATAAAATTATATTCTTTTTTTGAATACCTGTGATCTTTGTAAAGCAATCATTTTTATTTTTACTCGATGAATGTTAAGTTTTATAGAAATTGGATGAATCTAATATAGATATAATATTTTATTTTATTTGGATTTTTAAAATTATAGGTAGGTTATTATATTAACTTGAAAGCATTATCATATTTGTGCCGGTCACATTAGTTTTTTTTTTTTTTTATCTCGTTAAATAATACTTACACATAAATATATTTTAACATTTACTTTTTGGTAGGCAATACCTAAGTAACATTATTTTGGTATTGTAATTCACAAGTTCTATAATGCATGCTCAATTTTTTTTCTCTAAAAATGTATGTATTAATTATTATTTTATCTGAAATAAAACAAGATATTTAGCAGTTCCTTGTCTATTATTTTAAAATACAACAGTCATATTTTCATTTCATTACGACACTCGAGGCAGAAAAACGGTTGGTCCCAATAATTCTAAACACAACTTATAGAATAGAATGTTTAACATTGCTGCTCCATTTCTAAGTGCATGCCATTTTGAAAATGATCCATTTTGTACTCGAACATAACCACCGGAGCGACAGAGCAATTTAAAACTTTTTCCTCAGATTGCTAAAGAAAATTTTTCCATCCACATAAAAATAATCATACCTCCGAATTTGAATATGGAGACATACAAACTGATTATAGTTCTGTATAGCCAATGAATTCACCTATCTTTCGTCTATTATCACATATTCGTAGGATTTATAAAAAAATATTATTATCGTTAACTTTAAAACATTTTAAAGAACCTAGAGAATATTTATTTTGTTATATTTTGAATGTACAATATATTATTTAATCGCTTTAATAAAAAATAAACATTTAAAAAATAAACGTAAATCACGCATCCCACAGAAAAATGTAAAAAAAAATAATTTTGCAGTAGAGCGAAAACAAATGATGAATGGTGAACAAGCTGTCACATTGAAAAGAGATACTAGCGACATCTCGCGGAGATGATGTGATCTAACTTAAATACGGTTTTCGCAGGGAATAGATAATCACAATCACTTTACTTTTCAGGTACAGACATAAAACAGAAAATTTTGATTTTAACTTACCCTTTAACCCTTTTCTATGGATGTGCGAAATATTATGTAAATTAATAAATACAAGAATAGAAAAATATATTACAATGAGGGATGATTATTATTAAAAAAAAATCATTACATGTTTCTCCTAATCAAGAAACCATTGGTTTCGAAACATGTCGATTATTTTGATTAATAGTGGTTTATGGAGAGTGATTTATATTCATTAAATTGAAATGATGCCGTAAGAGAATTTGCGATTATTGAAGAAGCTTCTCGATATTTTTGTTTGTGTCTACAGCAAACTTTCCACACCTTCATTATTTATGCAAAGTTACTTCATAAATCTTATATTGATTTCATTAAAAGAGTGTTTACATTATTAATATAAATATCCTGTGTCCACATGAATTACCTTTGTTTAATTTTTTCCTTTTGTTATTTTATTCTTCCTCTTTTTAGGTTCAGTGGTGAAAATAATATGTTGTATCGTTATGTGTCCTTTTCTGCATAATACAGTGCAACTATACCACCCAGTGAAGATGGGGGTGCATTTTGGGAAAAAGGATAAAAAGGACTTCTGTGGGTACAGGCAAGAAGTTGGCTTTTAATCAGACAGAACCAACCTTAAAACCGTGCAAGATATATATTTCTTTTAGAATCTGATACAGGATTTCCACAGCCCGTTCTAGGACTTAAATTAAATTAAAGTAGAAGAATCACATGAAATTTTATATTTTCACCTGGCTTCAAAACCTATTCAAACACTTCATCAAAGTCCACATTTCGAGTAAAATAATGTCCCCCAATCCAAGCACTGATGTGTCGCAAAGGATAAAGGATTCAGCGCCCTCGAGGTGATTTTTCACAAAAACGGCGCTATGCAAGTCATCCAAATTATTTATTTTATTATTATTATTATAAGAGTAAGAAAAAATACCTGAGCCGCTGAAAAAGAAGCTTGGGAAACACCCGGTGTAAAGAACTCCGAGCTAAGAAATGATCAGTAATTGAAATCACCATTGTAAATTCTATTTACATTTTTTACTCCAAATAGTGTCAGTAATTATTAGTTGGAGTGGGTCAAGTATGTCCCTTAACACCCTGTACTGTATACACCGGTCGTCCAGTTGATTAGTCAAATATCTATGAAAAATCGAAATTTGAGTTAAGTTTGGAGTGAAATCTAAATGTGTACCCTCTATCTGGTACAATACTTCAATTACTCAACAAACACTACCAAATCATTTTTAATGCAGAAACTCTTGTAGGTAGCTAATAAACAAAATAATATATATTTTCTCGATTGCTAGTAGGAAATTTTAAAAACGCATACTAATGTACCGGACCGTTATGCTTCAATTTATTTATTTTATAGCATAATTTATATGTAAAACACTGAGACATTTTAAAAAATAACTGGACGATCAATATGTGTTTTTTTCTTACAATAATTACTAAAACTGCATTTATCTTATTAGTACTTAATTAGGTAAAATTTTCATGTAAAGCCCACTAGGGCGTTAATAAATAATAAATAAAAGAAAAATTAAATTTTTTAGACTGCTGTGGTTAGAAAATAAGTGATGTCTCCTTAATATACATATAATTCAAAAACATTATTTCAAAACTCGGCATTCACTTGACAAAAAAAAATGTATATGGTAAGTGCCGTCTGGTTTATTTATGGTGCTGTCGTGATTGGTTCATGTATGGTGCTGTCAAAATATTGTCTATGTTTCGAAACTGACGTTTGGCCATCATTTGGCATTCGGTTTGTTTTCATCGAAATTACGGTGGAGAAAACTGAATATTTTAATTTTCGATGGAGACTTGAACATTTTACATAATCATAAAGGTACCACGGCGGACTTACAGTTGTAAATGCGTCTTTCTTCTTAATTAAAATCTTCGCAATACAACTAGATTTTTGTTGGTTTACAGGTCTCAATAAGCAGCTCTCAAAATGTCTTTATACGATGATTTTGATGGCATGAAAGGGAAAAATACTGAGAAAGTAGCAGCTTGGTCATCAGGAATTAAGCTCTTACAGTCACAGCTGAAACTGAAGAAGGCTACCACGACACAACCAAAGAGAGATTCCATTAGAAAAGCTATTCAGGTATGTTGTGGTCAAGCTGGTATAATATCCAATTTTGTAAATGTGCACATTAAAATTGAAAGCACTCGTATTATTTATGTCTTACTCCGCCTCACATATTATTATTATTAAGAAAGGTGAGTTTATTAATAGTTTCATACTCCGCCTACTGGTTAATACGGAATATTTTTTATTCAAACAGTTAGATTTTGCTTTATTATTACGAAAATTGAGTATTTATGTCGGGGTAGACGAAAAAACATGCATTTTATATTTCAATTTTATGAGATTATTTCACTTACGCGAAGTATTTCACAGCCAAGTTTGGCCAAGTGAAACGGGACTTATACAACTTCAATTACTACAATATACAACTATTTACGTGCACAAAATAGGTTATTAGGTTCTTAGGCTGGGTAACCTAAGTAATTCGTGCGTATTTAGATTTAAAAAAATCGCAAATATCAAATCCGAAGAAATGGCGGCAAAGGAAATGTTCCGCTCCGTATTATCCGTGCATATCCGTGTATCGAATTCCGTATTATCCGATAAGCGGAGTAGTAAACATTTACCGTGAGTTTTTATGTCGGGAGAGATGAAAAAACATGCAAAACATTTGCCTTTGACATTTTAATTTTGTTTATTAATTCACTTACGCGGTGTACGAACTCTTCGCCATATTCTATTTATGATCTCATAGCCAATCAATCCTTCACATTTTCCACGGTACCATTAGCTAGAATATAAAAAAAGATTGCCATACCACAAAAATCGATTCTTAATAAATAATACAATTACTTTTGTATCACAAGCCGTGTTACACAAACCTAGCCGCTAAAATACTTGAAAACTGGGATGTTTTCCTTGCCTTCACGTGAGCAGGCGCTTAAAAGTGGGCACTTTCTTTTGAATCACAAACAATGGACTTGTTATTCCCAGATACCTAAATAAATACGGTCAAAGAACTCTAGAATACCTCGTACCAATAATTTACAACATGTTACCAAATTCAATAAAAAACTGTGAATTGACTTTCAGAAGAAAATGTATGCTAAAAAAATGGTTATGTGAAAGAATTTTTTTGTACTAACGTCCGTATTTCTAATTTTCGTTTTTAATGTTTTTTCCATTTTTATAATCTTTTTTCTTCTTCTTTCTTTCGTTTTTCCTCTGCTCTTTATTTTATACATGTAAAAATATGTGAATGTATGTATATATAATGTATATTTTATAAATTCTCTAAAAATTATTTGTAAAAGAACCCGTTGACAAACTGATATAAATCAGTTTAACGGGACTTAATGTTCAAATATGTAAAAAAAGAATGTTAAATAAATAAAAAATAAAAAAATGTTACACAAACCTAGCGTAGCCGCTAAACTACTTGAAAACTCAAAATCTAGGATAAGTTAAAAGTTATTTACAATTATATTGTATTAATTAGCTCAACCAGAAAGTAGGTAGGTACTGTATCTACACTCGTTGACAAGAATTTATTTTATAATGTTGGTACTTTCGGCAAATGTCATATTTGATTGTGTTTGATTGTCTATTCATTAAAAAAGGAACGCTCCGTATTTTCCGTGTATCGAACTTCGACAAGAAATATTCCCTATTATCCGTAAGGATGGTTTATACATTATTACCGCACTCGTTATATGAAATTGTTCAACAGCTAAAAACACTTAATAACTCAGGTCCGGGGTATACGTCATTTCTATGTCTACCTACGTTAAATTGTCGTGAAAACAAGCTTATGTGCCCAAGCGGTTAAATCTAAATTACAAGGAGTGCCCTTTAACCATTTTTACCATAACGTAACCTATTTTATGTTTAATTTTTAAATTAATGTACTTCACGGAAAGGGTCACGTGTACTTCACGTAATCAATTATTTCATAGTTCTGGATATAATTGATTTATATGTATGTTGTTTTGCTTTCCTCTACTTTAAATTACATTTGACGTAAGCGTACATTGATTTTAAATGCTTTTAATCCTTTATAAGGCAGACCTGGTCTGTTTGTGAGTTACATTATTAAATATGAATAATTTGATGGTTTTCTAGGTTCTACCACCAGTAATTGATTTAAAATCCAAGAGGGATGACGATGAGGTCATCTTCCCCATTCACGCTCCAATAATTGCCCAATCTCAAAAAGCGGGACAATTTGTTTCCTTGTCCACCAAGGAATATGATTGGGAGATTATCGGAGAGTATGACCCAATGTGGCCTAATGATTATGAGAAATTCGTCAAAGGTACAAATTAAGACAATCTTATACATTTGCAATTCTGTTGTCAATTTCTAAATTAAGATTACATTTTTTATTTTAAATCTGAAATATTACATGGTTTGGGCTTTATGCAGAGTTTATCAAAATCAGAATTAGATTTTGTCAAGAAGTATCAAAAATCTGCGTTGAGAGGTGGTGAAGGGGGATCGACGAGACTTTTCGAAATCTCATGTAGACAGTAGTCACCTTCCTCTAGTTTTGAAGGTCAAGTGTGCAAAATTTCATCAATATTGGAATAAAAATGTAGATTTGTATAAAAAAACAAAGACACGCTGCTTGCCACAGACACTCATCTTTATGTATATAGATGAGTTTTTGTTTTTTATTTATTAATTTTATTTTAGTATTTTGTACGTCAAAGTTTACAAATTACTAATTAATTATAACTTATATACTATTTATTGTTTCTTTACATGCTATGTATTACTGTTTACAATCCAATTTTTAACCTCACTAGGACAAGCCTATGTTGAGTACAATTTACTATATTTTCTCTCGCTTAATATGGCTCCTACAATATATCTTGACTCTACCAATTGGTGCAGACTTTAAAACTTTCTATTTTGCGTATTCACATTGTTCTTTTTTGGTAGTCTGATTTCCCTGCATGTGTTATGTGTCTGTGAATGTTCTTGTTATAAATAATTTTTATTTGAAAAGTATTTTGGTTGTTTATTATTTTATGTATAAATATCATTGTGTTCAAGATCCACATCTGTTTCACTTTTAGACAGTTTAGTTCCTTTTGAAAATCTATTTCACCTATTTAGGAGAATTTGCTACTTATTTTGTTCTCTGTCGTAATACAAAAAGAATTGTGGAGCAGTATTTAGTTAAAATGTGGAGTATTAATGGAGTTGTATATAGTGATGACATTTAAATTTAGTTTTTTAATTATTTTTTTTATGAATTCTTCCCAAAAAAAGATGATAAATGTAAGACATTTCATCCTGATTTAAAACAAAAATATCCGTTTGTTCCAATTTTGAAAATATTCATTAGTAAAATGAACTCATGTAGGCACCTAGTTTTTTAAAGTTTTTTTTAATGGCTTTTCACCCCACGGGAGTGTTTTAGCCAAGGGTACCTAGTTAAAAAGAGCAATACATAGTAGGTAAACAAATTTTTTGCTTAATTTTCTCAGAATTACGAGACCAGCGAGATCGAGACAATGATAGGAAATTTGACGATAGAGAACGCCGCAACAGCACACAACACAAAAAGCGAAAATCCAGATTCGTTGAAGAAGAACCGAGCGAGAAATTAATGGTAATTAAGTCTTTTTTTGTATTTCTTGGGCATTAACTATGTAACAATTTCTAGACATTTTGTTTTGAAGCAAACCAAATTAAAACATATAAATATAAATTCATACTTTAACTTGTGCGCTTTAGAAACTTTAGAAATAAACAAAAAAATTAAATCAAAAATTAATTTAGTTAACAAAATAATAGCACCCTGCAAATCTCCCCTTTTGACTTTGTTCCCGTGTGATATTGACCCCGCCCACTGTTCTCCCCTTCCCCCAAAATCACCCCTCCCACCACCCCCACCTAATAACATCTAATTCATTTCTGTACTTGTTTTAAATTTTAAGTTTAGTTTTAAGTTTGCTAGTGAATGACACGGATGTGTCGAAACCGGTAGCATAAAAATTAAAATTTAAGTAACGATAGTACATTGAAAATTAAAACTCTTCAAAACAAAATGTCTGGTAATTAAGTCATCTTGATTTTTAATATCCCGGAAATATTCTGTAAAAAAAGTGGAATACAATAGCCAAGTTTTCTTTGAAAGTCTTGGAGAGTTAAAAATTTGTAAAATTATTATGTATAACTAATACATAATTGTTTTTTTCATTAGTTCCAGCGCACATCAGACGATGAGAAAGAGCGGCCTGCCCCCGTGCGGACGGGAGGGGCAGCCATCGCACCCCCGCCCTCGTTGATGCAGGAGGCAGGACCCCCTTCGCCTCCACCCGGAGTCCCCGCAGGTGCAGACAAGGCGGGCTACTCTGTCGGAGGCTATGGGGCCAGCTCCGTTGCCGCTAAGATTATGGCTAAATATGGCTTTAAGGCGAGTCTAAGAACATCTTAATGCATTTTTGTGATAGAACTGATAAACCGTAGAAATGTGATTCAAACTGTTTTTTTAATATTTTCTGTGTATTTCATTCAAAACATTTTGTGTACATTTGTTATTAATTAATTTTTGTTACATTTTTTGTATTATTTCACCCGCCATGCTAGTGATGTCCCTGTGTTATGGCAGATGAAGTTTACAGATTAGAATTATACATAATATCGTCGTATTAATTCGTAGACTGCGTAACTCCAAATTTTAAGAAAATACTTTTTTAATGTCATCTGGTGTTAAAATTAGTCCCGCATTGACTAGTAAAACTCGCAAATTTAAAAAAAATTACCTTTTTAGATAAGCACAAATTAGGAAACTGTTCAAGAAAAGTATAAATCTTTTGTAAAATACGTACCTTTCTCTATTCTCGGTTTTTATGTAAACTTCCTAACTCCGATTTGAAATAGAAAGCCTTAACTTACAATAATTAAATGATTGAAAATAAATTTAGAAATATATTGTATGTTCGAAACATAAATATAAACAATGACCCGTCTTTAAATTTTTTTCACTAGGAGGTTTTTTGTGCCTCCTGTAAAATTTGACATTTGGTGGTTACGCATTCTACGAATTAATGCGACGATATGCTTGATAATATATGTATGTGGATATCCGCAATGAATGCAAGGCTGATGTAAGCGTAATGAGTAAGATTAAGATGGGACCCTCAGATGGTTTGGCCAATGAGCGAATGAATGCAGAATGGAGTGTAAGGAGAATTGTAATTGTGTGTAAAGGTGTTTTTTTTTCTTGTATTTGTACAAGAAATGTGTTAGCATAAATTTTAAATGGAGTATTTATTATGTACATATATTTAAGACATTATACTCTATGAAGAGACGAATGAATTAATTTACATTATTTATTGCATTATAGGAAGGACAAGGTCTGGGCAAAAAGGAGCAAGGAATGTCCATCGCCCTCCAGGTGGAGAAAACTTCAAAGCGCGGCGGCCGCATCATACACGAGAAAGACAACAGCGTCATGTTACCTCCCGCCCCAGGTGTAGCCATCATCCCACAACCAGGTTACCATACATTCTTATTTATTACATGTTTACTTCTTTTTTGACCCTGCATTAATTCATCAACTGCATGGTATCTACTGAGATGTGTCATTAGTAGTCCTATCAGAGGGCCTAATCTGTATCTCTCACAACGTCCGTACCGCTTTAGGTACGGGTTTAGCTACGTCACGAACTCTTATCAACCCTTCCCTTACCGTACTAAAAACTTCCTCGCGCTCCGGTGCTGTACAATCAGTAAATATTTATACAGGGTGTCCCGTATTGTGCATTAACGGAAGGTGATTCTACATGATGATGGTAGGAGTAAATAAGATTAACAACTTTTTCCGAAATTCCAACTTTTTTTTTCCATACAAAAAGACGTGCCTATTAAAAATTCTTGGTGTAAGGTACAAACTTACCCGACAAATTTTCTGTGCCGGGCGCGATTGTGGCGACGTTGGATGGTTGTGATTGGTCCGTATCATAACAGCGAAAAAAAATAGTGCTGGCCGCACACGCCGGACTGATTTTATCTTTTTACCAAAAAAGTACCCCTAAAAGTTATTTATCTTTTTTTACTTGTACTATCGCGAAGAATCACCTCCCGAAGTCAATGCACTCAGCCCCAGACCCCCTGTATATTGTATTTGTTAAATCCAATACATAAATGTATTGCGGAGGAATACCTAAAATATGAACTCTACGTTTAGAATATTTACAGAGATACAGTAAAACTCGCTTAAGAAGTTCCCATTTAAGAAGTTTTCACGCTTAAGAAGTTTTGATTTTCGGTCCCTTGAAAATTCCATACAAAAAACTGCAAAAAACACGAATTTTTCCCACTTAAGAAGTTTTAGAGCTAAAACTGCTTCCCGCTTAAGAGGTTTTAGAAATCCGGCGGTAAAATCAACACAAACGAAATATTGTGCCGCAAAATATCTAAAATGAACCTTTTTTCAAGTCATAAATTGAAAGATGTTTGCTTCACAGATTTCGCGCGATCCTAGTACCCATAACTAGTACCTGAGACCATAAAACCCTTTGTCGGCCGCCGGGCCGTGAGCCATAACCTGGCGTAACCCATAAATAAACCAATACCCAGTCCCCTAATCCCCTAACTAGGTACAATAGCAATGCGACCTGTGGAACAAATAAGCAATGCGGAATTATGTAGGTAACGAATATGCAAGCATCTAGGTTGAGTTTAATATAACCTTTCATGTTTTTTCGGCCTCAATGACAACTTGGGCTAGATCTACATTTGCATACACTTGACGCCTCCTTCAATAATCTTCCTTTTGGTACTGAACACAGAGATGTTTCGTAATATTATTGTATAAAAATTTTATTCCGTCGAATTTGAACACGAAAAACTTTTGATAATCTATGGGATCGCGGTTAATACGGAATATTTCACCTTCAAATAAATATATTTACCTTTATTATTACATAACATGATTAAATATGCCAGGGGAGATGGTAAAATATCCATTATAATTACGTTTTTTCAATCTTAAAAAATTGCCATGCATCATGTTTCATCTGACGTTTGTCACAAATTAAGTTTGAAGGTTCGGAAATACATATGCATAAATTTAAAATTTAGATTGAAACAAAACTTCGCAAATGATTTTTGTAGTTTTGTATTCATCGCGAGACTGAATTCGATAGTTTTACCAACTTTGGATGCGTTAACCATTGATATATGGCGTTAACAGATATAATTCTCAAACAGCTCATATGATACAACTTTCTGATTCGAGCATCAAGCCATTTATTTACGTGCAAAATCGTAACTATTCGACGTCTGGTAGGTGGGTAGGACATAATATTGGGCTGCGCGTATTATTTTCAGAAGGACCGCGAAATTTCGATTTCCGCAGAAATATAGCGTATTTTTACCAATTTACTTCAAATACCTAAATGTCAAAAACCGGCCGCGACAGAAATCGACCGCGAAATTTCGATTTCCGCAGAAATATATCGTATTTTTACCAATTTACTTCAAATACCTAGATGTCATGAACCGGCCGCGACCGAAATCGACTGCGAAATTTTGATTTCTGCAGAAATATACCGTATTTTTACCAATTTACTTCAAATACCTAAATGTCAAAAACCGGCCGCGACAGAAATCGATCGCGAAATTTCGATTTCCGCAGAAATATATCGCATTTTTATCAATTTACTTCAAATACCTAGATGTCGAGAACCGGCCGCGACCGAAATCGACTGCGAAATTTCGATTTCCGCAGAAATATACTGTATTTTTATCAGTTTACTTCAAATACCTAAATGTCGAGAACCGGCCGCGACTGAAATCGACCGCGAAATTTCGATTTCTGCAGAAATATACCGTATTTTTACCAATTTACTTCAAATACCTAAATGTCAAGAACCGGCCGCGACAGAAATCGACCGAGATATTTCGATTTCCGCGGAAATATGCTGCATTTTTACAAATTTACTTCAAATACCTAAATGTCAAAAACCGGCCGCGACAGAAATCGACCGCGAAATTTCGATTTCCGCAGAAATATATCGTATTTTCACCAATTTACTTCAAATACCTAAATGTCAAGAACCGGCCGCGACAGAAATCGACCTCGAAATTTCGATTTCCGCAGAAGTATATCGTATTTTTACCAATTTACTTCAAACACCTAGATGTCGAGAAACGGCCGCGACCGAAATCGACCACGAAATTTCGATTTCCGCAGAAATATACCTTCAAATACCTAATTTTCGGCCGAAGAACTCGATTTTTGGCAAATTTTTATGATTTTTTTTTCATAAATTTTTGATTTACACGGGAATTAGTTAATTCGAAATTTGATGTCCCATGAATTTCGAATTTTTTTTGACCGCTTGGAGCATATAAGCTTGTTTTCACGACAGTAGGCAGACATAGGAATGACGTATGCCTCGGACTCGAGTTATTAAATGGCTAAAATTGAATCCCACTTAAGAAGTTTTCCCACTTAAGAAGTTTTTTTTCCCCGGTCCCTTGGAAAACTTCTTAAGAGAGTTTCACTGTATTTCAGTAATTATAGACCGTGTCCGCTTAGTTGACAGCACCGGCAAGTGAAAGTTAATCCACAAATGTGCTTGTTTGTCAAACCGAAAGCTATAGGCCCAGTTCCCTCAGTGAGTTTCTGTTCATATCGAGTAGTTACCTGATTTGTCTAGTGTCTATGAGTACTTTGAATTGCCTCATTCCGGATACCCTCTCCCATTCCTTCCAGTGCTGGGATTTAACCTACCTTTCAATATGTAATTTTGTCTGGCAAGCTGCTACTCCTATGGCCGGCTCGGATCCCGCTTGTGGTGTTTTCACCCATTTCCTTGCTAGTCCGCTCATTAATAATAATAATTGGATAATTTGTAGAGTGCCGTTTTTGTGAGAAATCACCTCAAGGGCGCTCATTGTCCTCAGTATCTTACCTTAATCTCGCAGGGACTATTATATTATTTACTCTATGGTTTAGAACCATTCTGATTGATTCGGTTGTGAATTGTTAGAAATGAAATGTTTTTAATTATTTCTAGATTCTCCACCAAACAATGAAGCAAGTTCGTCTCCCGTGCAGAAACAAGAACCCACCATCACCGAGATTATGAAGAGTCCCAGCAAAGTTGTTTTGCTTCGGGTTAGTATTTTATATTGTTTCCTTATTTTCCAATATGTAATTCTTATTGATTTGATTTGGTGCCAGTAGAGTTGTTAAAAAGGTACTAAGATCTAACATATTCATTTCGGTTGTCTCCGATGTGCATAAGTTAAAAATTAAAACTGAAATCAAATTTGTTTGAATTTAAGTGTCATTTTCCAAATTGAAACTGGTGGTTTGAAGAATTCAGACAAGCGATAAAGTACCTACCTATAATACTTTTAACTGAAAATTATTTTAGTTGCCATTTTCAAAATTGTAAAGGATTTGTGGAGAATTCAATCTGCGCACTAATATTATTCTAAATTGTAATATTCTTACTTCAGAAGTGTTTGATTTATAGCTGTGTAAAAGCTGAGTTATCTGAGAATTGAAAAATATGTTTTCTTTGACAACCCTGGTAACTCGCATATTCAGGCAATAAGAAGAGGTATATTTTTTCTGATCTCTCTGTTGATAATATTTTATCTCTATAATACATTGATAATATCAGAAATGATAGTGCAAGAGATGTAATAGGGTGTAACAATCTTTTCTTTTGATAAACACTACACAGTCTACAAAATGAGATGAAATTACATATTATCAAAATAAGAATTCCCACATTATTCATTGTTATTAAGTTTAATTTGTAGAACTCCATTTATATTTTATTTATTTTATTATTATTTCATTTATAAAAAGTTTTTATTTATAAACAAGTTCTGCTTTTAATTGTTTTTGTGTTTAATTCGTAGAACTTCATTTAATTTTTTTTAAATTTAAAAATGTTGTTTTTAAGTTCTGGAAATATTTTTGTTCATTTATTAATGTTTGTGTCAGTTTTAAAATGGCCTTGTAAGCCGAAAAAGCTGTCACAATAATAAACTAAATTACTAGCAGAACTTAATAATAACATTAAATTAAATTTAAAAAATAAAAAAAACTTCGCTATGTAATTATTATTACATGTGACAGCTGTTTTGCCTTCTGAAGTAAGTCTTCAGCAGAAGTCGAAACAGCTGTCACTTGTAATAATAATTACACAGTAGAACCTGTTTATAATGTTTATAAATTAAATAACAATATTATTGAAAAATAATAATTCATAAAAGAAAACTGGAATTTTTGGGTGACAACGGAGTTCTCTCAAAATTTATCAGTTCAGTAAAATCCCGAGTTTTCCCGGTTTGCGGCCTTTCTGACCATCTTTCATTTGTTTGTTTCCAGAACATGGTTGGGCCAGGCGATGTAGATGAAGATCTGGAGCCCGAGGTGAAGGATGAATGCAACACAAAATACGGCAACGTCGCCAAAGTTATTATATTTGAGATTCCGGGGGCTCCTTCCGACGAGGGCGTCAGGATATTTGTGGAGTTTAAAAGGATTGAGAGCGCTATAAAAGCCGTTGTGGATTTGAACGGTAGATTCTTCGGTGGCAGACAAGTCAAGGCTGGCTTCTACGAGGTCAGTAGATTTGCGGCCTTGCAACTTTTAGATTAAATAAAACAATACCTGTACATTATTGAATAAATCATTTATTTCTTCTTCTTCGTTGTTCCTTATTCCTTAAAGAATTTTGGAGACCATCCGGCTAGAGTTCTACCTGTCCTCATTCAACCAGAACGGTTCCTCCGCACCTGCAACAACTCTTAGGTCTCTTCCACTTCTCCTTTAACCCTGGATATGGTGTTGCAGGATATCTATAGTTGTCAATTTATCTCAATAAGTTAACCGTTTGACTTTTTGACAAACATTTTTTGAAGTCCTATTTTTTATTATACCATATTCTTGTTTTTATTTTATATAGTAAAATATGGAATAATGCAACTACAATTCAAATAACATAATGACAAAAAGCATATTTTTATTCAAATTTTATCACATATCTTTATTAGGTTTAATGACAAATTTTGGGAATGTAGACATTGCTTTTCCTTCGAATTGATTTAAAAATAAAAAGATTCAGTAGTTTTAATTTGTTTATTAATTAAAAAATAAAATGTTAATAAGTAATAAATTTAATAAGCTATGGAATGTTTTAACGCAGCAATCACAATTAAATCAATTTTCTAGCACTCCTAATACAATTTTAAATAAAATACAAAAAAGTACACTAAAACAAAACATACTGTGTTAACCTCTCGCAGGCCGCAGTCCCCCCGGCGGGTCCGGATTTTTGAAGCGATTTTGCCCCTTATGTATAAAGAAATTGTATGAAGAACAAGGTCAGAATCGCTTGGGCCATTCTCGTTCTTGACATAACAAAATACTGGATAGCATTTAGCCACTCCGAAAAATTCAAATTAATTGCCAATGACGCGCCGGCACCAAAGATGGCGGACAAAATTGATGCCGCTTGATAATATGAATGCTGTCATATTCGAAGTCTATATTTATTCATTGTTTTTTATATAAATCCATTGTGGAAAGCATAGATTTGAGTGATTATTAGGAAGTTCGTTTTATCTTTATTATTTTGATGTAATTTTTGTAATATATCACAAAAGAAATGTTATAAAAATTGAATTCGTAAGAAAGGTGAGAACTGTCAAATATTTTACGTCGTATTGAAAAAATATATTTTTGTATGCTGGCTTTCAACAAGTTAAAAGAACTTTATTACAATACACAATGTTACCCCTCCCTTGATTTTTTATTTACATATTTATAATATTTTATAATACATTCGTTTTTTTGGGTTTTAGTGTTCTCCTAACGAGATCACTAGAGATCTGATCTAATAGGGAACAACGTCATACAGTAACAATTTATTGATATTATTCAATTTTTACCTTGGTGTATACCTTATGTAGCTATAAAAAATATCTACACCCAATGGAAAAAACAACAAAGGATATAACAGTGTAGTAAAAATAGTTTCCTTAAGCTCTCATTTGTCGTAAGCCCGCCGGCTGGGCGGCGGGCTTAAAATGACAGATTAAAAAATAAAATGTGATTTTAACCCTTATGTATAAAGAAACTGTATAAGGACAAGGTCAGAATCGCTTGCGCCAATATCATTCCAGGCGTTTATTTTTATTTGAGCACTCTAGCCTCTCTTAATGCTCTGATATTAATTTTCTACGGAATTTGGCCATAAGTGGGGAAATGTCATCCGACATTCAAGAGGTTAAACCACAAAAATATTCCTTGAAACATAACATATTGTATTTTATAACAAAGTTTGTCATCATTTTACGTATGATGTCAAACCACAAGCAAGTGATTTATTTGTATGATGATATAAAACCTAATATGTACAACATTCATCAATTTTGCATACATACTTAACAATGAGTTGAACATTACACAATCGTAAATTTCACAACATTCCTGAAAAAAAGTTATCAATTTAACTACAATGTCGATTCGTGGAAGATATAAACTTAATTAACAGTGCGTAAGTCTCAAGTTCATTCCTACATCATTAAAATTTATCTACGCTTTTAGAAATTAGTGAACAATAACAAATATAGCCAATGCAAAATTCAGAACTCGACTAGGGGCCAAAAAACTTGACTAACCTTAAACAGTATTTAAAAACAATAAAATATTATTTATGCTTATTCTAGGGTGGAAGTAACTCTCATTGTGATACTTTTCAGAATCATAACGCTTAGTAAATAACCAAATTTGAACAGCCAAAATCTTTCTCTTCTCTTGGTGCCATAGTCTCACTGGCTCTGAGCATTTGGACTCACATTGGTGTGGTGTCACATAAATAAAACAAACAAAATAAAAGCTGCACAGTGGTTACATTCTTCTTGCCTGTATGATTATTTACACGGCAATCAGTGGACGTGTGATTTTAAGGTCTAAATAAACAAAACTCTGATAAAAAACTATAAATAATTTTTCATGTCAACATGACATAAACTAAATTAAAGTATGGTAAGTATCAGTGGCGGGCCGTAACAATGTAAATTTTAAATAAAAATATGAAAATACCAACCGAAAACGGTTAATTCTAAAAAATCGTTAAATAGTCACCACACGTTACAGTAAGGAAGTTATTTTTCAAATGGTGATTTTCAATTAAATGTTTTGTAACTGCATTACTTACAAACTCTGAAAATTTAATAATTGTTATATTATTTATTTATTAACATTAAGTTGTGCACAATTAATTATTGTTAAAAGTATTTAAACATGAAAGAAATATCATATTTTTGAGTACAGATTACAAAAATTATTCGTTACATAAATTTTACTTATACAATAATAAATGTTTTCTCAGAATATTTGGCAAAAAACTTTTAACAAAAAAAAAATTAACTGTTGAATCTTTCTTGACCATGGATTTTAAGAATTTTGTCATTGATAAAAATATAATAAAATCAAAAAAAAATTATGACCAATTTAATAAACTCATACAAAAATTACGTATCATTTCTGTCAGTCTCAAAAATACAACAAAGCATTATAAATTGAAAAAAAAAAATTATAAATTAATAAAATTTTAATGAATCAGGAAACATTAATATTCTTCATAAGCTTATTTAAATAATCTCTAGCCACCATAAAAAAAAACAATATTGCACATAAAATTAATAAATTATAATTTATTATTGAGCAAAATTTTATTAAAATATTATTGTGTAAGGCGGATTAATAAGCTAAACCATGTCACCAGGTTTCGTTACATTTAGTGACTAAGACAGGTTTTTGTGACAAAATTTACACAACATGCTGCATTAAATTGAAGAAAAAAACATTGTAATGTGAAAAATGCGGAAGATTTTTTTATTCACAGCCATCTTTTATGCAAAGTAGGCACGTAATAAAGACATTTTTTAATAGAACGACTATGTAAATCTTTCAGTATGTTACGTTCAACATAATGTTGAAGGTCTTCAATTAAAAATGAAAAGCACACAGCAGTAGTTTATTTTTACACATAGTAAGTATGTACATTATTTGGAAGCAGGTACAAATATTATTTCATAGTTTTAGGTAAAAAAATAAAGTACTATTTTAATTTTAAAAACTACGATGTTAATCTATTTTTACAGAATGATTTTAACTTATTTTGTGTTTTTTTTACTATTTGATCTATCAGTTGGATATGTATTTGTGAACATTTTGTAATCATAAAAATGAATTATGTACACAAATACAGGAACTAAATAAAGGAAGTAATATGTATGTACCAGTTTAGTGCAAGTTATTCTTAATAACAATGAATAAGGATTGAATGTGTACAATGGAATACTGGATGTGTAATAGAATTACAATGAAGACATGCAGTTTTTATTATAAACATAACCTTATATTTAGTACATTCATGGGCGCAAATAATATTACCACATATTGCCATTGCTCCAAAACTAACTTTAAGGTGATTGTGAAAAGAATTTATGTTTGATTCTTTCATAGAAGGCGCATATAATTATTTTACAAGTTATGCTTTGAAATATTAAGAAAAATTAATTGTTTGCGCCCGTATTCGAGCAATATGAATATGAATAATTAGTTTTGTCAATTAAAAAACTCAAATCTTTCAAGAAAGGCTAACAAATACAATATTGTATCGGTGATTCAATCCTTTCAAGCTTTTTAAACTTTTTCTAAAAGTATAAATGAATATTCAATTTTCGTATCATCGAAGAAGAAGATAATACTAATGAATATAAAAGAAACATGAAACAGAACAAGATACAGAAAAACAAAAAGGTTGTCCCAGTTGTGACCGTTGCCTTTTTATTTTTCTGTGACTTGTTCTGTTCCATGTTTCGTTTAGATTTATCGGTATTATCTTCTTCTTTAATAATAGAATAAATTTGTGCTATTTATTTTTGGAGCCTTGTTAATATGAATACTAATATTTGGCAGCCATCCGTACGCACTTCTTATCATATTTGACAGCTAATATCTCGCACAGCCGGCCGGTGTGTTAAAGTCTTTGAAGTGTTTGCAAACTTCCAAAATGAAATTTTTCAGTATTCCACCCTGGTTCTCTTTGGAGCCGTCGAGAAGTATAGTGGGGATGAAGGTGGGTTTGACGATGGCGGTGGATTCTCCGTGCGTCTTG
Organism: Limnephilus auricula; assembly: GCA_951813805.1. Lineage (NCBI taxonomy): Eukaryota > Metazoa > Arthropoda > Insecta > Trichoptera > Limnephilidae > Limnephilus > Limnephilus auricula. The sequence goes on from OX638390.1 coordinate 1,658,127, forward strand.
AGAAGCTGCGACCCGTGGGCACTTTTAGCACATTCACTTATTGGCCCAATGTCTACTGATAATAACGATCCACACTGAAATAAATGTGGTACATATTTATTAGTATCACACTCACCAAACATATAGCATGTGTTAACATGCAACATTATGATTCAAGAATCCATATTGTATAGAATAATCATAGTATAAAAAGTTGTCAGAGAGGTAATATGTACATATTGTAATAAACAAACATTGATGCAAATTAATCTTCAAACAAATTATGGTAAATATCCAGATGCGCTGGACATTTTTCATAAAAATATTTCAATTTGGATTTGAGGCCATAATACTCAACCAAATTACACACATAATTATCTTTTTAATCAAAGGGTATAGAAAATATCTTGTTCGGATAATTAATATGTGCTATTTTATTTGTGTTATATATTATGATGGTCATTGAAGAATTCAATTTTGCGTGATTTCAGAGGCAACTTGGGCAATTATATGTGAGCAAATTTTTTTTACATTAGCTCCACACTAAGTCATCTTAGGAGATGCTGTGTGAAGGGTCTTTTTAAGGAAAGAAAAAGATAGGAAGTGCTGGAAGGTATGGGGGATGGGTAGGATTCTTTTAAAACACAAATAAATAAAGTAGCACATTTCCATACTAATTATTTTAAAAACACTACATAGAAATATTGGTTTAATTACAATGAGGAATAATTATTACAATCACTGGAGAAACAAAATATTTTGCCTTTTAATAGCTTTTAATAATAGACCATATATTATCCGTAGGTGTATTATTTTGAACAAAATACCTATTAAATTGCATTATTTTCCTTCTCCGGGAATGAAATAGTCGTTTCTCATTGTAATTAAACTAATACAAAGTGTTTTTAAAATAAATTGGGCTTATACAACACCCGATATATTTTTAAAATATATCGGGTTACTTTCCTGAAAATACAAAAAATATGACAAATGCATTTTTAGGTTTGCCGATATAAATAATGTGTAGAACTGGTTGCCACACTTGAAACAATCGTAATTAATTTTTATTTTGCCCTTAAAGTAATGTGTACTTGTTTACCGGTTAATGCAGAAAATAATTACATGAAAATGCACAAACATACCTAGCATTAGTTTTACAGCGAACAACTGATAACATTTAAGCATTAAATTGTTAACATAATCATTAATCATAGAGAGAACTAGTACTTAAAAAGAAATAGCGATTAAAACTATAATTATATAACAATGTCTGTGTATGTGTCTGATAAGTTAATATCGACAGAAAAAAACCTATCTTGCACATTAATGCACTAGTTAATTACCGCAAGATTATTTATTATTTAGTTCCCATTGTGTGGTTTATAAGTATTGAGTGAGCAATAAATTATAAATTAATGGATGTACTTAAAATACTATACATAGATAAGTAAGATACTATACATAGATACCTATATCACACAGCGGGAATTTATGCAGAGCTATGGAATCCAAAATCCACAATGTCCAAAAACCCATAACAAAAGTTTAGAGAAGAGTAATTTTTTTTTCATGTTCTCCGTAAAACAGTTATACACCTATATATTACGGAGAAGATTACAAATTTAAGGTACATAAAAAGCCTGGGGGCAGTTTTACTACTTTGTGACATGAGTCAAAAGATAGTTGCTGAATTATAAGTGATGTTGAAAATGTCGATGGTCATCGTTAAGCAGTTGAGTCGCTCTGTTGATTGGCGCGTTATGGTATGGCGTTATGGCTCTTATTATAGAGGTTCTCGCTTTTGGAGCACAAAAAAGTGCACGGGATCTCCCACAAGTATATTTGTTAGGGATATAAGTTAATCTCTTTCAACATGGGTGCATTGAGTATAAAGTTAATTATTAAGTATAGATTAATTTAATCCAGAGATTAACTTAAAGAAATATTTAACTAAAAATATTTTTCGACGGACTTCTAAGTTGTTGAAATTGAGCATTCCTGTTAAGAACAAGGATGGATACAGGAATGGATAGTATATATATATATATATTCTTTCATATAGGTAACGCATAAACCTTTTTCGTACTTTTTATTTCTAGGATATGGTTCTGTTCAGAAGGGGCCCAAATAATGAAGCTATTTTCCAGGATGCTGCAAACAAGTGCTTCATATAGTTTCATAACACCTTCAGATGTGGATTCTATTATTCTATTCATATGTTCTTTAGATGTAGATTCTAAGAAAAATCTTTAGAGCAAAAAATGGTTTCTGGAAAACAATGTATAATAATAAGCTGTTCTAACTATTTAAAGAACCGTTAATACAAAGATTTATAAAACTGGGATGGCTCCACTGTACAGAGTATGTAACTAGAATGGAACATAGCCGACCACAATATAATTCTGCAGTCTACAAGATAAAGAAGAATCCTGAACTTGGGTGGCTGGATGGGTGAGAGGCCAGCACGGTTGACATTTGTCACATTAGAACGGGTCACTTCTACAAATCGTTCTTTTTTCTGTGGAAACAAATTTCTGTGGAACGATTTGCTGGCCTCTGTGTTTCTTCCCTCCTGCAACATGGGTCTCTCCAAGACCCATGTTCACTCCTTCTTCTTCTCAAAAAGACCCTCCACACAGCATATTGAAAGATGAAGGCCTGAGGAAAATTATTTTCCGCAGGGCCTCCTGTGTGAAGTTAATGTAAAAAAAGCACTATAGAAATAATCTGATAATAATAGTTGTGATTTATGACCATGTTTAAGTTGGTGTATAAATTGGTTAATAAATTATTTTTTTTAATTTAAAATAAAAAAATAAAAGTGGTGTATACAAAGTTATTGTTTTATTTTAAATTATATTGTCACATCACAAAGTAACTGCTTCATACGAACAAATAAATTATTTATTTTGTTCATGAAAACAATTTAATTGAAGGTTTTCCTCTTACCTTGATGAGGGCGACTTCTGGAACTATATTATCTTTAATCATACAGTTGGTCATCTCCAACTGGCCGGATTCCTCGGCTATCAGATCAATAGCGCAGGCGTGTATCTTATTTGCCTGGCATTCGATGGGGCCGTGTTGGCATTCAAAGTCCAGCATTCCATTGGGATTGTAGAATGTCTGAAATACAGAAAACAAAACAAAAATAACACAATTATTTGAGAAAATAAGCAATATCAAGGTTGCCATATGAAAAAAGATCTAAAACTTTATTTGATAATTCCGGGATTTCAGGGAATAACACCCCTCATGTTTTTATTAGACAAAAATTATCTATCATCAAAATACATTACAAATTATAATAATATTGCTATGGGACAGTTGAATTTTAAAAGAGGCACAGGAAAATCATTTTTAATGTATTTGCGCACACTGATAGGGGTTCAGGTTGGTTCTAAATAGTTTGGAAACACGCTCGCAGTCCCCTTTCATCCCGCAGTAGTCCTACGATATACTAAGCTACACTATATAAGCAAGAATATGTTTAAAATGATTGTACTGTGCTTGAAATGGTGGTGGTTGTTTAAAAACATTTTCAGTGAAAGGAGTGAACATGGCTGTCTTCAAGACCCATGTTCACTCCTTTCTCTCCTCAAAAAGAACTTCTATACAGCACCTAAAAAGATGACATAGGCCCTGAAATAAATTATTTTCCTCAGGGCCTCCTGTGTTGAGTTAATGTAAAAAATATATATATATTATAAATGTTTTGCGTCTGCCATAGTGAAAATTCCCCGATTGTTACCCTAAAAAATTGTGGTTTTGAGGTTAGTGGTCACTCTGAATATTAATAGAGTTACTTGATCAGATAGATTACCTTTTTTTAAATGTAATACAAAAATATTATAACTGTACAATAAATATTTCCATTGTATTGGATTATTTTTAAAAATAATGAATAACGCTTTTATGAAATTTCTTAAGGTCATAGATAGAATGTTTACATATTGTTTGATAAACCAAACAAAGGCAAACCGGACATTATAGAAACATTTAACTTTCATAATATTACAACATGTGTAGAAGCAAATACAGGTGCACGTATATCATTAGTGCCAGATGCAGAACTAACCGCCATTAGCAATGCCTCTCAGAACTAATATTGTATTGTGGAGTAACCTTGCTTGAGTATAGGCATTGTGCAACCATTATATTATAATGAATGTTTGTAAAAGTGTGTAAATTATTATTATAATTTTATTCCACGGGGTTTTTGGGCGATTGAACTGATTATTTTGTAATATTTTAATGAATGAAGATAATATTAGCGAAAGTCAATCGAAAATCCGAAACAGAAAAATCAGAAAAAGATACGGATACATCTGGGACTCGAACCCAGGACCTCTGGCAATCCGGGCCAACGCGCTATCCACTACGCCAACGTATCCCTATCCGATTCGGTCATTTTTAACTGTATCATACTTCGACTGAGAACCACCAACATTATTTTCATTTTTCTTATCGCATATTTTTATTGGCTGTTATCTTTATGTATGTATCAGTAGTCTTTGTGTATCATATACGTTGGCGCAGTGGATAGCGCGTTGGCCCGGATTGCCAGAGGTCCTGGGTTCGAGTCCCAGATGTATCCGTATCTTTTTCTGATTTTTCTGTTTCGATTTTCGATTGACTTTCGCTAATATTATCTTCATTAATTAAAATATTATAATTTGAGGTTTAACTCTTTAAGTTAACAAGTTAAAAATAAGGTAACTTTGCAATAAGCCGCCGCTTTTTTAATAGGCACAGATTTTGAAAAGTTCACTACTTTTAAACTTAGTTACTACAAAAAACATCGGTTTCAGTCGAGACCGGTGGAAAAATATGCATTTAAATTTACATTTCATTAAAAAAAAACTGTACTTAATTCCTCGTTACGGCTGACATTTCGTATTACATTATTTTGCATAGAACAATGCTGAACAATTTCCAGGGTACCAATCGATAAATATTTAAAAAAAGATTACTCTATGGCAAGAAATCACTCGAGGAAGGTACTAACTTAAGATTGGGTTGCACCATACAAATTTTAATTTTCTGAATAAATAAATAATTAAGTATATTTAGGACGAATTAAAATCAATGTACTATTAATTAGGTTGTGTTAGGTTAGGTTAAGTAATAATTATTGGATATAGATGGAAACACTTTTTTTAAATAAACTCTTTTGATTCACCTTAATTACATTAGCTTGTGAAATTTTGCCCATATTTGTAATCACTGTCACTTTGGTATGTTGGTAGTCCTGATAATTTTTTTTATATATAACGACCGGCTAGAAGATTTTGAAGATATCACGAAATCTGGGCGTATTAGATAAACACTAATTTAAGTACCGAAGTTTTGAAAATAAAATGACGTAAAAAAACATGCTTTTTTTCTAGTAATTATTATTTTTTTAAATAATACACTCACTTTTGTATCACAAACCATGTTGCACAAACCTAGCGTAGCCGCCAAACTACTTGAAAACTGGGATGTTTTTCTTGCCTTGACGTGAGCAGGCGCTATAAAGGGGGCCCTTTCTCTTGTATCACAAACCATGTTACACAAACCTAGCGTAGCCGCCAAACTACTTGAAAACTGGGATGTTTTTCTTGCCTTGACGTGAGCAGGCGCTATAAAGGGGGCACTTTCTCTTGTATCACAAACCATGTTACAAACCATGTTACACAAACCTAGCGTAGCCGCCAAACTACTTGAAAACTGGGATGTTTTTCTTGCCTTGACGTGAGCAGGTGCTATAAAGGGGGCACTTTCTCTTGTATCACAAACCATGTTACACAAACCATGTTACACAAACCATGTTACACAAACCATGTTACACAAACCTAGCGTAGCCGCCAAACTAATTGAAAACTGGGATGTTTTTCTTGCCTTGACGTGAGCAGGCGCTATAAAGGGGGCACTTTCACTTGTATCACAAACCATGTTACACAAACCTAGCGTAGCCGCTAAACTACTTGAAAACTGGGATGTTTTTCTAGCCTTGACGTGAGCAGGCGCTATAAAGGGGGCACTTTCTTTTGCATCACAAACCATGTTACACAAACCTAGCGTAGCCGCTAAACTACTTGAAAACTGGGATGTTTTTCTTGCCTTGCCGTGAGCAGGCGCTATAAAGGGGCACTTTTTTGTAACATAAACCTAGCGTAGCCGCTAAACTACTTAAAACGCGTGCGTATCTTTTTTTTTCGTTCTAGGTATTCAAATAATTACACAAACCCGTTAGACAAACCCTGCTTGCCCTACAATCCATTAAAAACCTGGGATGTATATCTTGCTTAAACTTGCGTGCGTGTTCCTTTATTACTTTCGTTCTTAGTTTAGGTTATTAGATTAGTTTAGGTTTGGTTAGGTATATTAAATAAGACGTTCTCCGACGACATTCAAAAATTAATAATTGAGAATTTTGAAGCTGTTTTTATAATAAAATGTATTAGAACACATATCAAGACAAGCACTGCTCTCTATACAAAACGAAAAAGTAGAACGATTTTTCTTTTGTTTATGGTTCGTTATTTTTGAAAAAAATTTCCTATGTGGTTTCTATGGACAAGATCAGACAAGATTTAATATGGCGTGCGCGTCAAAACGGAGAATTAAAGAAATATTACGTGTATAAAAGTTTTTACGAATATAAATTTAAATGCATATTTTTCCGCCTTTTTCGACTCAAACTGATGGTGCTTGTGGTAGTCAAGTTTATTTGTAGTTTAGTTTTTAAAATATATGCCTACTAAGAGCGTAGCGGCATGCGGCGGCTTATCGCCAATTTACCAAAAATAAAAATATAAATGATTATTTTGTGGTCATGCTATGCTTTTACATTAAGTTCTTGATTATTAAAATATATATACAGTTGAAGAAAATCGTTTTTCATTCAGAATCTTGAATATTCAAAAAACCAACCAAATCTTGATGTAAAAATTAATGTTTCCTTGTTTGTCTCTTGTGCGTTCCTAAACCATTCATCCGATTGCGATGAAACTTTGGTGAATGAATGTGCGCATGCCCGCAATGGTTTCTACATATAATAGTGAGCCCAGGCGTTATGAAATTTGCATCAAAATTTCGCAATAGATTGAGTGCAAGTTGTTTGAAATATGAGTGTATTTTATTTAGTTTACCAGCAGGGAGGGAAGGAGGGAGGTGGAGGAGAATTTGGAGGGGGGAGGGGAACAAAGGATGGGAGGTTCGCGGGATGAGTACGAGGGAGGTGGGAATGGGGGAATGGTGGAAGAGGGACACTTTTTTTATTTTTTATATTGAACACCTCACAAGAGTTCCAACAGCTCCCATCTGGAGCCAGTGAGACTATGGCATCCCCCATTGGGTTATGATGTGAGGCTGAAGGTAAGCGGGGAAGGGAAAGAGACGGGGAGGAGAAAGGTGAGGATGTACCTGGCTATTCAGATCTAGTCACTAAACACGGCTAAATCCATATCAAGCAAGGTTTCAATTCTGAATGGTGGTCTTACACCAGGGCGAAGCTGAGAGTATCTTCCACTCTGGAACGTGCCGCAAATATGGTATATATTATTTTTAATTAATTAATTGTGAAATAACACAAATTAATCAAATAAAATTTATTTGCGCACGCCGGGTTCGAACCCGCGACACGGGATGGGATGGGGAACGCGGGATGAGGGCGTGAATGTGGGAGGGGGAGGTGACGTGAATATAATATGTGCGGGTGGATAAACAACTTAAAGTATTAAGGAGATGCACCCCATAGTTTAAAATTCGGGACCAGGCCGCTAACAAGAACACTCCTTATGAAGATGGCAATAAGATTTAAATTCCCGTTTACCACCAGCCACCTTTTTTGATTTATTCTCTCAAAAAGCGTGTCTTATTTTATTTTGCGAAGCTCAGGCACAAATATTTAAATGTTTTATGATCATTTACTAAATAATTAAATTTTCCAGATTATACATTAAAACCGTAACCGAAAAGGGGTTCGCAAGTAGATTTTGAACTTTAAAGAAGTTTTTATAGGATTGATACATTATTTTTCCTGGGCTTATAAAAAGACTGATCATAAAAACACTCCATTACTTCAAAGGCAAATATGTGTTCTACTCGCATTGTTTAATTAACCCCAGATTACAAACCTTCGTCGAATCGACGATGCAGGATTAAAAAAACCGCGATAACTTTTCGTAATTCTTTCATACTAAATAACATGGCTCGTCGCATCGACAAAGGTTAGTGATAATATTGACTTTTTTTTTTTAATATTTGTGTTTTGTGTTTTTTTTTTTTGTATACTTGTTTTTATTTATATTCAATGTTATTGATGCGGTTGATGTACCTATGAACTGTCCAAAAAAAAGGAAAATATGTGCCTTATGTCCCTCCACGAAGCGAAGGATGACTAAAAGTAGTTGTACCAAGTGCAAAAAATCGTTGTGCGTGGAACATCAACTTGACGTCTGTCACAAATGTATTAGTTGCTAGATTTTCACAATTTTTTTTATTTTATTAGATAATTCAAGTCTTTGCTTTTTTATATTTAAAATATTTGTTTTTTTCAAAATTTTATTATAACTAATTCAAATACCAACTTTAAAAATGTTACAATTGTTGATTTTGCATGAAAACTTTGATTTCATTCATAAGGCTGTTAATTAACAAATTTGATATTTTTGCTTATCTGAATATGAGAAATAATATAAATAAACACTGTTCATTAATAATAAAAAGAAATATGTACATATTTTGTTTTAATAAAACCCACCCCCTTTATTGTACCGAAGTCGAAACGACGAAGGTTTGTGATAAGCGTCGAAAAATAAGGTTTGTGATCTAGGGTTAGAACATCTAAAAATAAGGTTTGTGATCTAGGGTTAGAACATCTAAAATTAAGGTTTGTGATCTAGGGTTAGAACATCTAAAAATAAGGTTTGTGATCTAGGGTTAGAACATCTAAAATTAAGGTTTGTGATCTAGGGTTAGAACATCTAAAAATAAGGTTTGTGATCTAGGGTTAGAACATCTAAAATTAAGGTTTGTGATCTAGGGTTAGAATATCTAAAATATTTCACCTTGTTGTTCTTCTACCAGTGTCCTCAATTATTGTTTTAGCTTATATATAATTTGGGTTGTCGAGAACCGCATTTGACCGTAATTAATATGCGAGTGAAATATTAATATAATTTTAAAACAAAATTAACTATACCTTCGCTTTTCCATATGGAATTAACTTCAAGGATATATTATCTTTCAATTTCTTAAAAGTTGTATCCAAATGATGTACAAAAAAATGTCTGGAGTCGGGACACAGAGCTTCATAAAACACTGAAACTTCTACGATCTTTTCCGGCAGCAAAGCTTTTTGAGATATTTCGTCCTGAAAAGAAAAAATAACATTTAGAACCGAGGGTAGCACAAAACATGAGAACAAATGCAAAGAATAAATCATACTTACATTTTCTCCCGCCGACGGGTTGCGGGGATATAATTTATAAGCTTGCCAAACAATTAGAACCAACAATAATAAAACTATCACGCGAAACCTGGTATTACCAGAAGTCCCCATTTCTACAAATAAAGATTAATAAAACCGACTACGATAATTAAAATGTCAACTCATTAAATAACTTTTCCATATGTTAGAGAATGATGTAGTCATCGATTCAGTAAAACGACATATCGGATCCCCAAAGTGTATCGTATTATCTTATATGGCAGAGTACAACCATAGTACAACAGTAAACTGGGCGACGTAACTAAACGTCATTCGCGGAATAGTGACAGATGACTTTTTTAATGTTCGTGTGTTGCTTGCAAACCAGTCGCTGACAGTTGGTATCACTAGCCAGTAACATCTTATATTCTAAGCAAGTAGGTACCGCCGCTAAAAAAATCTGGCCTCAATCATAATTTAAAAAAAATTATAATTAGGGCGTTTTTTTTTCTTAGAAAATTGGAGATCCCTGGGGTGAAAATTTTTTTATTATTTAAAACTTAACTTTGGATTTGGTACATAAAATACTCAATAAAATGATTTTTTTAAATATAAAGTTATAGCAAATAATTATGTAGTAGGTATAGGTCTATCAATTTAAGTTGGTTTCATCACAATACTTACACAGATGCATAACTTACATACAGCGTCTTTCGTTTACACTATAAAAATAAAAACAACCAACGATTATTTCACATTTCAGAGTTTGAAGCCAAAACATATTGGTTATATAAAATTGTTGTTGTAAGTCGAATATTGTTTTGTTTTATTGTTATAAAATTAGAGGTTATTAAAATACAGTCCTGAATGCGATAATCTTCAGGACTTTTAATTCAAGTAATAAACAATGTGATTTCGACCCCTTTCATAACAAGGTTCCATCTGCCTTGGCAACGTTGTGCGATAATTAGATCTATAGTAAGATACTTTAGAGTTCATTATCGCACAATGCTACCGCAACAGATGAAACCTTGTTATTCCATAGGGTCGATTTGTCAGAATATTCTAATACAGTGAATTTATATATTAAAATTAATATTTTTCAAAATCAATAGGTTCATAGAAAATATTTCTAAATATGTGTAAAACCTTTTGAATTTAGTCATACTCTTAAATGTAACAAATACATGTAACAACAAAAAATACAGTTATCATTATAAAACTTACCAAAAATCACAGTTAAGTACATGACAAAGTTTACAAACATGAAGAAAAAGTAAAAAATTTGAGAACAAACAAAACGGCGCAGAGGCTATTGCCTATACTGCCATCCATCATTTTCGGCTGGAACCACAACACTACTCTCCAGGACTAAAGTAACCAGCAATGATGGTATGCATGTATTATCAATATCAGCCATTGTCTACATCCCATATTTATTAGTAGTATACGTAGTCCAATGAATAAGTGTCATTCACCGAATTCATGCATCCGATTAAACTAGAACCGTTATGAATAGGACATGCTGTAAGCTTACTAACAATATTATTTTACAAACATTATATGTATACACTGTTACGAGGAAATTAAAGACTAGATACAGATAAAGTTAGTGGTGGCTGTAGGCTTTATTTTTATTTTATTAAAGGGGGCCACTGGTCTCCATGACCAGGCCGACAGCGTAGAGCAAAATTCTCTTTACAAGGACTTTACAAGGGAGACTGAGCACACTTTTAAGTAATCAAGGAAACAATTAAAAACCAGTATTAACGAAGAACAATAAATAATGTATATTTCTATATTAACAAATTATAAGTATTAAATTACAGAGATTGATAAATTAAACAGATAATTAGCTTACCCCTGGATCGACCATTTTATTACACTAGTCTAGCTATGGTGAAGTTAATTACTGTGGAAAACGCCCACCGTCCGATCCTCTGATATTTGATAGTGTCCCCAATGAAAAGTTCGCTCCAACCAACGGACAATGGTGTCCTGGCAAGTCAAAACTCTCCGTGAATTGCAGCAAATTCCCAAATTCCAGACCTGTCCGTGGGTGGCGGCGTCTTTAAAAATTGTTCACAAGCTCTTTGGCTTGTATATAAATTGGATTGCCTGCGTAATCCAACAAGTTATGCATACAATAATGGAAGCGTGAATTGCGCGTATGGCATACAATTTTATTGGGTACTTTTTAATGCCGATTAAATTGTTTAGCACGGCGAAAGCCATTCGTAAGAGAAGCACTTTTCTTATTTGTAATATTCTTGAAATACCCCGATTTACTTGTTCGAATGATTCTACATATTATAAATCCAAAGGGTCACGTTTGACCTTTGTTGAGGTGTCTGCCTCCGAAGAAACCTCTCCAATAAGTGTCAACACCCCTGCCGTAGGTCATCCGAAGTGGTCGCTATGTTTGGTGACTTAGCAGGGGTGCACGGGTTCATGGGGTAAGACTTCTGGGTTCTGTGTCTTGGCGGTGGATGCTTTTACCTAGATACTGCGTGGCAACCTGCATCAGCTGAGACTGGTCGTGGGAGACTTTTTGACCTCTCTATCCGAACTCCCTCAACCCATCACCTTGCATCGCATTAGGAGGGATGGATTCTTACATTGATCCCCAGATTCATGCCTTTTTCCTTCCCAGAACTTCCTCTGCTTCCTTTTCCTAAAAAGGCCCTCCACACAGCACCCCCAGAGTTGACATAGGCCTTGAGGGATGTTTTTTCCTCAGAGCTTCCTGTGTGAAGATAATTTAAAAAATATATATATTTAATGCTAAGCTCATAATGGAGTCAGTTCTTGGTGTGTTACTTATATGAATGTGAGCTGTTTTATTTTGTGTTCTGAATTATAAAATGAAAATTTTATTTTTTATATTCACTATTAATTATTATTAACACAGCAGGTTGGGCGATATTACTTTTTTAATAATTACAAAAAATTACCAAAGTTATGGCCAATATTTTGCGAATTAAAAAAAACACAAATAAAATAGCTCACATCCATACTAGATATTTCTTTATAACTTTAAAAATCTTTATTAGGATTTTTTCCTTAGATTATCATTAATAACCGCCTCTTAAAGTTTCGCTGTAGTTTTCCTTAGATTATCATGATTATTTTTGAGCTGTATTTTTCTGTTGAGATTTTACTTACCTTGTCAAAATTGTAATTAATTAAACAATAAATAAAACAGCATTTTAATATTATTATTCCGTGATGCTTTATTAATTATGATAAATAATATTATATTACATACATACTGCTAATTGAAACTATTTATTTTATTTATGCCTAAAAATAGACTATAGTATTTTCTTCAAAAAAAAAGATATGTTTACACAATATAATAATTCATTATATGCATTGGAATACAATTGCTTTAGAAAAAGAAAATAAATCTTGAAAGGGCATATATTTGATTAGTGAGACGAAATATTGCTGGCAAGACAATAATAGTAACATTAAATTTGTCTTCTAGAGCGATGGCTACTCAAATTTGAGTAGGTGATTTGTAAAATTTAAATTAATTATGAATTTAAAGGTTTTTTTTTTAAAGATTTATTGGCTTTAAACTGCAGTAATTCATATGTTTCTATTTTAATAATATTTGGAGGTATGATATTTATTAAATCGAATGGCCAAATCGATAACCGAATACCCAGAAATCTCCATCGCTTAAGTGGTTGAATCAATGAACAAAAGTTAAATGTTCTACAAAATGATTTCAAATAATCATCGTATAATGTAATGTTTTTATGAATCTCATTGAAAAAATATTTTAAAAATACAACTCAACACAAAACTTAATAGATATGGCAAATATTGACAAATTTATTTAAGGTTCTGCAGTAAAAAGAAATATACAAAACAATATTTAAATACATTCATAATTTCTTTTGTAAAATTAATCTTTACAAATGAAGTATACAATTCTTTTTAAATCCATCAGAAATTGATGAAAAAATATTGCACTAATAAAAAGGTCAAAAGAACAATATTGAAATACTATCAATCACAGACTAAGTACTATCACATGTATAATTTATAATGAAAATATTTATTACTCTCGACAAAAATATGTACTCTTAGATCTACATCTACAACTGATTTGTTTCTTCAAAAAATTATTTTAATAAAATAAATTCTACCACACACATTACAATTTTACTCTGAGTTCATATGTCTCTTTTATTAAGACCATAGAGGTTAAAAATGATTAAATAAGTGATTGAGTGTGAATAAAGGAAAGAAAACATTAGTGCTTATTTACATAAATCTGTAGTGATTATAAGTACACCCTTAAAACTTACAAATTGTATATCCAGTAATTTGTTTTAATTCTTCGTGCTATACAAATGATCAAAGGGGAAATATTTCAAACGGGATACAAGATGATTTTTATTTAACACTGAAAAGTTCAAAATCGAAAACTTTATCTTAAATAAGCGGGGGCGTACCGTGACCGAATTTTCCGATTTTAGCAATCATTTTTTTGTTAACATATACATCAGACAGAGTAATTTCCCTCTGGGCCCATGTCATCTTTAGAAATGCTGTTGAATGGTCAATTTGAGGCAAGGTAGGAGTAAACATGAGTCATGAAGAGGAGGGAAGAGAGAATCTATCAGACCATCCGTTTCTGCACAGAGTCAGGGGTTTATCAAGTATTTCGGGGCTCCAGGTCAGTTGTGGCGACAAAATTACTCACAGAAAAGCGTTTAACGTTGAAATTAAAATATTTTTATAAATTTTCAAGAAATTATTTTGTATGGAAAAGTATCATTTTAAAAGTGAAAAAAAAAACTAATCCTAAAATTGAATGGGAAATTGCATAAATGTGAAAGTCACGGCAGTCCATTTAAGAAAGCTAGGGTCATTATTACCAATAGATAAATCTCTTCTTTAAATGAAGCTAAATTTTAGGGATATATTTTTCAAACAACTGCAATAGCAAAAATAGTGTTTAGTCTAAAAATCTGTTTGGAAAAAGCTAGGGTGATATATCTGTTACTATCCAAAATCCATCAATCTCATCCAACAACCCCAAATATTGATTTTTTTTTTACCACTCTTACATATATAATTTATGTGTTCTAGGATAAAAACTTATATGCCTCGGAAAACTACTTTTATTAATTATTTAAGTACCCTTTTGGTGATTTAATGCGCAATTTGGCACAAGACAATCTATTTTCTCACCATTTGTTATAAGTGGAAGTATAATGTGATAAGTAGGTTAAAATAAAGTCATTATGTCAATTACATCAATTACATCATAGAAAAAAATGTGAAAACCACATTTCTAATTTCATAAAACTAAATTCAGCACATTCATAGTATTATTTACATTATCTTCTATATGTACTTCTCGGATATAATACACAAATCTGATTCAAAGATAACTTTAACAAAACACTGGAGTTTTCACAATTAATCGTACCAAAATAATCTAAATAAAGGCTCCTCTTTATTACAAATAAAACTAATCCAAAAATTGAACTGAGGATCATTAAGCAGCCAGTGAAAATATTTAGCTGATTTACGTTAGCTTACAATAACAAATATTATGTAATTCTTTTAAGAATTTTTTTATGTAAATATCGAAAAATGATCTTCATTAAAACATTATTAAATCCAATATTAGTAATATTTTTAAAATACAGTTAAGGCCTTATGAAGAGGGACCAAATAGCAAGACACGAGCATGCATTACAATATGATATTATCATGCTCTAAAACAAAACAATTTAAATCATTTTATTAAACAAGATAAAGTCGGTAAATAAAATTTTAAATCACATCTCTACTGAAATTGTTGAAGCATTGAAACATCTCTACTGGAATCAATATATTGGTATTTGTTTGTACCAGTAAAATTATTGAAAGGTAAATATAACATTAAAATAAAACCTATGTTAAAACAATAAAAAAATTAAAACTATTATGGACGGTTACAATAAATTGCATTTTTAAACACTGGAATAAAATTAAACATAATAGGAAAAATGAAAATCATATCTCAGTCTAAGGAAGTGCATTACACAAATTTTTTACACAATTTTGCATTTGAAATAAATCTTATTATTTTGTTTTGGTGTCTTTTAAAATTTCTACCATACTTTTTACAGCATGGAGACAATAAACAAATAAATATTCATAATGTGGTGTATTTATTTACTTGCTAAATTAAATGATAAAATATACATTATAAATAATAAATACGTAGGAAACTTTTTTCAATAAAGTGCATTATTAATTAAAGATTAAACATGACATAAAATTAACAAATGACATGACTTTACTTAATAATGATTATATATATGCAAACAGCATTTCAAATCGTTTTTATTATATTTAATATTTTTTTGTTATTATTCTGTTAGCATGCAAAATGTGATACATCTCATAAACTAACACTTAAATACAACATGTCATTTCATATTTATATAATAAATTCATATTGCAAGTAGGTATACACAACTTTTGTACTATTTTAAGTACAGTATTAAGGAAATGGTACAATTATACAGAGTGAACAAAACAAAAACCTGTACCAGTCACCTTGCACATGAAAATTAAGTAGGCAAAAGAGAACCTTAGATTTTAAGAAAAATTGTGAAGATGAAATTTAGAATTAATTAGCAAAATAAGTATGTACTCATCATATTGTCACAGAAAAGAAATACTGTTGTAAATATATGTACCAGAAATATACTTTTCAAATACCGTTCCATAGGAACTGATAATCTGCATCAATCTATCTTGGTACATTGCTTCCCGAATGTATCTAGATTTGATATAAATATTTTATTTTTTTAAATTTATGAACAGTTTATTTCAATAAATCTTTGAAACTGTAACATCTTATTTTTATCAGAGAAAACACTTTTTTGGCTACTACACTAGCATTGCTTTTTTGTGACAATATTATGATAAAAATAAAGAATAGTGTCTCGATGTGGCTTGGTTTCTATACAAATCTACAGTTTTATTCTGATATTAATGAAATTTTGAACACTTGACCTTTTAAACAAGAGGAAGGTCACTGTCTACATGAAGTTTCCAAAAACCACCTCATCCCCTTTTCCCAACCCTTAAAGCAGAATTTTAATGCTTCTTCATGAAATTTTATACAATTGACACTCAAAATATTAGGAAAATTACTGTCTACATCTGATATCAAAAGATTCTGCATAAAACCCTGGCGACGCCGAGCCGACTTCAAGCTAGTATTATGATAAAAATAAAATAAAAAGTAAACAAATGTAAAATAAGATAGAGAATCAACCGATAAAAGGAATGAGATTTACATAAACATATTTGTAGAAATAGCAGATTGTATTTCTCAAATGAGATCATTATTAACTAATGTTTTTAATTCTAGGACTAAGCGCACGAAATTGGGTTGGATGGTTAATGCATCATATTATGTTCAGGTAGTATTTGGTACACAGTGAGGAGAGATTCGAGGACCATGTGATTATAACTTGGTATGCTTGACGCTGTCCGTCCAATAGTTCTGGATGGTCATGGCCTCCAGGGAGTTCAGGAAGGAGTCATTGTCCAGGCTGTACATCTCTTCGGAATTCTCCTGAAAATATAATGACATTTGAATGACATTATAAGAAAATAATTCAAATAAACTTTCACAGATCATGGGGTTAACACAGGGTGGCCATAGAATTCAGACCTCAAAGTTCTTGATTATTAAGTTCTCCAACTCAGTTTCAACCATTTTAAGTGATATTTTAAAATTTATCTTGGCACACTTTAAGCGGGAAGGGTAGTAGTTCTACCATTTAGGCCGGTCCTTTGGGAAAGCCTGGAAAGGCATTGCTGTCAAATATTGTTACATGCATTTTGTACACCAAACTCTTTGTCAGGCTCTCAACTATCTGTACATGTAAAAAACAATATATAATGTATATGTGGTACATCTTCTTCAGAAATCTTCTTATCTCCTTGTCTTTTGAGTGGAAAAATATTTTATTAAAAGGAAACTTATGCTTTGGCAATAAAATAATACATTTTTTATATATCGACGGTCTAGAAGAACAATGTTGGATCTGCTAAAAATTGGTTTGTTTTGTTGATTTGAAAGTCTGTATTTTAGGAATTTTGAATGAATTGCCAAATATCAAAAAAACCTATATTTCTTGATCTCAAAATAGTAAAAATGCAGAAACGAAACTTTAACAGCTCTACTGCAAAACTACAAAATCGCACATCTGACATTGTTCATCGAGACTGTTGATATAAAGGCCGGTCTCTTGCGACCAATTTCACAAACAATACCTCAAACATTACCATAAACACAGGGCAGGGCCACAACGTTTGTTGTTTTCCATGGGCCACGGAAAGTAAAAACATTGTGGCCCCAACTTAACTATCCACAAAGTGTGTAAACATTTTTGTCGGAGGAGATGCCGCTTAAAACATCACTAAATGGCTTCAATAAAACACTTTAACTTCTGTTTATGAAATCCTATTAAAAAGTAGGCTATACTTTTGGACGATACTTGTATATTTGGGGTGTGGTATAGATATAGAAAATAAAATTAATGTCATTACTACCCTGATGAAGAAACCATCGGTTTTGAAACATGTAGGTAATTGTGATTATATAATAGTGGTTTAATACAAAGTTATTTGTTTTAATTTAATTGAAAAAAAAATCATGTTATTTTCCAAGATTTAATAAATTCGATCATCTTCAACGGGTTTCTTGTTTTCGCCCGCCTAAAGTGTGACATTCACGTCATATAATCTCCTTACACTCTTTCTTTGTTCATTATCATATTTAATATTCTGTTTTGACATTTATTTTTATTTTTATTTTTTTTCATTAAACTGCTAGTTACATGTTTTGAGAATTTTATGACCACCACGCTAGGCACATGCCCGTGTTGTGGTGGTCAATATTCACTTAATTTAAAAACAAAGAGTCGATAAAAACATACGAGAGTGATCCGATAAGTACCTAGCCTCACCACCCGATGGCTCCCTTATCGCAAGTCGGTATCACTCTCGGCAAGACCACTATCGGTCAAAACAAAAACTACGAGTCCGATTCGGCTGAAATTTCGACAGTAGCCGTCTACTAGAATGTACTACACGATAGTAAATTTCTCTTGCGATAGTGGAGCCATTGGTCTAAGTACTTATCGGACCACCCTCGTATATTGTCTCTTCTGTGTTATTTATTTATTCACAAAGAAAGTCTAAACTAAATCTTCAATGAATGTTAAAAGGAATACTTACTCTGATGGTACTATCATCAATGTATCCGCTAGAATCCGGATTGGAACACTTGTCATTGAGTGTCTGTGGCTTGTTGAGATATCTCCGCCGGTACAGCACCAGGCTGATGGCCCCTCCCAGACCCAGGATTACCAGGATCCCAAAGCAGATCCCCGACACTGATCCCGCATCCAAACCTCCAGACCCTAGAGTCACCTGACTCTTGCTCACATCTGAATCTGCAGCTCTGCGCCCAACACCCGTCTCCAAGAGCAGAGCCCGGGCCGTGGAGATTTCTAAACTAGCCGTAGTAGTACTGGTCTTCGTCGGTTCATCTGCTTCGTCTTCTGCCACTTTAGCAACACTATCGTTCACTGTATTATTATTGTTGGTGATAACGGTCACATTGGAGTCCACTACACTGTTTGGCACGGTTGGATCTACACTCGCATTGTTTGAATAAATCGCACTTTCTTGGACGGCTGAAGATTCTGTCTCAATTTCTTCAACCTGAACTGTGATTGCTTCTGTGGCGTTCGCTTCTTCGATCTGAGGAGCAGGTGTTGTTGAAGTCGTTTTGATGACTTCTGCCGTGGGCCGAGGAGGTTTCTTGTAGTCAAGATTAAGGGCCAGCTCTTTCTGTAAAGATGGACCTTCGTCTCCAATGTCGCTGCCGGTAGCCAGGGGGAAGGCTATGGAGACCTTGAAGTAAGGAAGGACCGTGGCCGGGTTGGGGGCCGGTTGGCCGATGGCTTTGCCGCCGCGGTGTCCCCGAGGGGTGGCGGGGGCTGCCGTGGGGATGATGAGGGGCGCATTCCCCACACTCTCGTCAGCTGTGGAGGCATTGCTTCTTCCCTCAGTTACGGAGGGAGTGGGAGAGGTCGACTTGAAGTCAGCCAATTCAACTGTAGACAATGTGGGGCTGCAAACACACACTGAAAATAAAGGAAACGAGACATATTAATATTTTAAATAGCAGCAAGAGATATTCTTTTCTATAAAATAGTATGAAATAAAGATTCAATTGCTAGAAAAATATTTTAAATGCTTTAATTAAATACTTCGAATAGAACACATTTTGGCCTTTGAAATGATTTAATATTTTTTTGATAAGCTTTTTAATAATCCCAGAAAAAATAAAGTATCATACCTGTAAAAACGGCTTTAATGTTTAAAATCTTCTACTAACGGACCCTTTTCAGTTACGGTTATATGGTATAATGTGTCCAATTAAGTTTTTTAGAAAATTGTCGCAAAACATATAAATATTTGTTACCTAACTTCGCAAAATAAAATAAAACACAATTTTTGCGACGTTTTTTTTCTTGCATAAATCAAAACAGGCGTCTGGTGTCAAGCGGGAATTTAAACCTTATCCCCATCTACATAAGGATTGTTATTGTTAGCGGCCCGATTTCGAATTTCACACGACGTGGTGCATCGCCTTAAATGAATATTTTTATTTCAGAGGAATTTTTGTAGTTTTAATTCCTTATCTTGACAATGGATGCTAAAAACACAAATAAAAGAAAACGAAATAACATGGCCTGGATTAAATGTACGAATGACATTAAAATAATTTACTGAAATGAAAGCATTATTTGCAACAGATGGAATAATAGTGTTGCAATAATAAAACAGAATATACCTATAACATAAATGCTTTTCCAAGAAGTGGAATTCTCATACAATAAAACTTTTATTATTAAAATGAGGTTAATATTCAAGCTAAATGCAGAACATAACTTTTAATAGCAAATAAAACTTTTAATGGAATCAATTAGTTCCAAATGTACAGCACGTTGGGTTTTTTTGTAAAAGTAGAAGGCAAACGAAAAAACGAAAGCTTTACAAGTATGAGTTCCGATGAATCGATTTGGCTCAATTTGTGGCCAAACAAAAGCAGAATAAGTAGGTACCTACCTAACTAATGAAAGGCAGTCATTTAAGATACCCCCAGAGAGGTATAAGGTGAAGTTTTTTAATGACCCAATCGAAACTCTACAGTTAGTTAAATAAGAAAATATATATATAATACCTATCACTAACTTACATAGTTATACCTGCCTGGAATATAACTTATTTCTAACACAATGGTCGCAACTGGGACTCGATCCCAGATCTCAATTATATATGGAAAAATAAAAACCTTAGTCGAAGATAACATTGTTAATTCTGAAATATGACTTTGACAATTACGGCGCTTTTATAATCGGACGCAATGGCTGAACTGGTAGAGCGCCGCGCTGTCCCGGTAAAACGTGAGATCTGGATTCGAGTCCCAGTTGCGACTTCATGCGGTTCATGGGGTGAGATTTGTCCGGGTCTTGGCGGCAGTTGCGCCTGCCCATCTACTGTGCGGCGGGCAGGATCGGGAGATACTGGTTGAGGCGACCTAATCTAGACCTCTCCAGCCGGCTCTCTCGATTCATCGCTTTGCACCGCAGTGGATGGATTTATATAACCGTCACTCCTGGAAAGAATGACCCCAGATTCCTACACCCCCGTCATACCATTTCACTTCCCAGAACTTCCTCTCCTTCCTCTCAAAAAAAAGACTCTCCACACAGAATCCCAAAAGATGACATACATTTATAACTTTAATACACTTTTATAACTTCTTCACCCAAAAAAGTGTTAAAAAGTTATAAAGAAGTTTCAATTAAAAAAAAACAACATTCAAATAAAATTCCACCATGAATTAAAAGTTTCAAAGGGTAACAATTATTATAAGCAATAATTATTAGCCTGAAACACTCATCAATATTGAAAACTCTCCCGAGAAAAGATATGTGTCGCCGACGGGACTCGAACCCGCACCCCTCTGTTTGCCGGACAGGAGCTCTACCATTAAGCTACGGCGGGATACCTCCTACCCGCCAAATGATTCAATATATACCTAGTGTTTCATTCAACAATTATCGCTTATTATATTTTTTTATATTTTTTTTTTAATATTTTTTCACCTGCAAACAACCAACTTTATTTATATGAGAAAGGCATGTAAGTGCTAACTCTCTCACTAGGTGGCGTCGAGACATTACATCTACATTTTTTGGTGAAAATACTTTTAAGTCCCGTCGGCGACACATATCTTTTCTCGGGAGAGTTTTCAATATTGATGAGTGTTTCAGGCTAATAATTATTGCTTATAATAATTGTTACCCTTTGTGCTATGCATAAAAAATCTTGTCCTAAACATTAGTTTATCAATTTAAAAAATAATCAAAAGTTTCAAAATTAGATATATTATAAAAAGTAAAAATAATATATTTTGATTATATTCGAAAAGGTTTAAAATACTCGTCGAATAGAGATAAATTGTGATATAAAGTTTTAAACTTTTTAACCACTGTGATATATCTCTTTGTGGATTCCATGACCGTTGATCAAAAGATAGTTGACCCCCGGCATAGGTACTTATATACAATATGCAGTCGGTTTAGGGAAAATACGCTTTATCTACGTACACGAAATATAACTAAGTGTCCCTGAAGAGGATGTACGCCGAATAACAAAAGTATAAAATATATTTTGATTCAAATGTGTCGAGGAAAAACCACCGGTCAATGTACTGTATATACCAGCGTCTAAGCACAAAAAATCGACACTGTAAATAAATTCGTTTGATATCCATATCAACTTATTAAAAGGTATTTTTAAAGTTGAAGTTGGTAAATAATGCAAACAATTTTTTTTTTAATAATTATAACATCGGGGCCATCTGTCGGGGGATCAATTGTCGAATCATCCCCTTTCTGCCATCGAATAACACTACAAAATTTTTCCATTAAAATCTACAATCTCAAAGTGTATTCAGTGTGTACGAGGTACTCAGACAGTAACACGTATAATGGGTCATTCGTCATACGAGATCCATCGCATAATCACACGACCACAAATGAATTTACCTGCAATAAGAGAGCAGACCAGGGCAAGGGCGGCAAGGGGGCGCGAGGGCGGGGGCGGAGAGCCGCGGGGGACGCCGCCCATCGTGGCCGAGTCACTACACCACCACCACACTGACCACACAAACTATACTATTACCTGTATCACAGTCGAAGGACAAACAATGGCGTACATGGTCATTATATCACGAACAAACACTGAAACACGAACCACCATGTCATTTTAAAACTATACTAATATCGGCGTGATCACTAAATAAATATGGTTAAGTTATACTATTCAGACTCGTTATACGCATAAATTATTGAAATAACACATCGTTTTCACTTAATTGTTGTAAGAAACAACTTTTTAAGTTGGCGGAAGTGGAAAATAATGCATTTAAATTATAATTTCATCAAAATTAATAACAGGTTTATAGTTTGGGTATTATAATCTTCTAGATATTATGCATAATATCTAACTAAAGCAAAGACAAAAAAAATACAACCTAATTTATATTTAATACAAAATAGGTTCTTAGGTTAAGCTTTTATTTTCTTAGATATAAAAACAGTTTATTTGTAAACAAGTTCTGATGTATAATTATTATTACGCGTGAGAATTGTTTCGCCTTTTGAAGGCATTATTGCACATAAAAGAAAAGAAATAATATGGAATTCTACAAATTAAATATAATATAACAATAAAAAAGTAGAACTTTACCATAAATAGTTACTAATAATATTGTTTCGTAGAACTATACATATATATTTTTAACACCGCTGTATCTAAGTTTAAAGCCAACGTGTTTCATTGCCCTGCACGGTTGTAACCATACTGTTGAACTGATTTAAAAAAAATAACAATCAATAAAACACTATTACTATTTAAAAAAATATTACGTTAAAATAAATTAATATTATCACGTTAGCTACGAACACCAAACAAAATATGACTAAATAAAGAACACACCGAACACAACATAAGTTGCAATTTCCTGCGTTACGAATAATTCTAAAAACGTATGTATATGTATACTAATATAGTATAATTATATTTCACGTATTTGCCAGCTCCATGCGGTTAAATTTTGATTAAACAAAATAAGTAATACAAGAATCGAACACTTCAGACTTCAGACATCTAAATGAGAAAAGCCCCGATAAAGTAAGAATTGAAGAGGATAAACGCATTGAAAACACGATTAATTCTTAACAGAGTGATTGCTCTATTCGTTTTTCTGGTAAAACTATTCTGTAAGCACTCTGTCAGTCACTGAAATCGATAGCAAAAGAAAAAGGACTAAAACGAATGCCAAGTAAAAGATAAGGTTGACTCATAGATACGCGGACATTCCAGAATCTTAAAAAGTCATTACGTAGACTAAAAGAATGGCAATCGACACAGGTAGAAAAAGCAAGTGACTAATTGGAATCTAACAGGTTCAGTTTCTCTGAACTATCACGCCTTTTATGTAGCATTGTGTCGGGGATATCTCGCGGTGAAACATGGATGGAGAATGCGAGTTGCGATGTGAATGGTCGCGCAAAACTAGGCGAGAGCAGAACCCGCCATATTGCATCATATTATATCGAGAAAAGCCTTACTCCTCGTGAGCATCGACTACTGCCCCCCTAGCACTTCTCATCGTTTCTTAGCATGACTGCAGATCGTCAACGAATAAATAACAGTTCACAATTACTGAACGTCATTAATACATTCGACGCCAATTACTGTTGTTCGTACGTTGGCGATCTGCAGTCATGCTAGGGAACGATGAGAAGTTACCGAAAGTTATCGATACAATTCTTATCGATCGACCGTTTTAGGGGTCCTGGCCCCCTAGCACAGTCAATCGATAAGGATTGATATTGATTGATACCAATTACTGTTGTTCGTACGTTGGCGATCTGCAGTCATGCTAGGGAACGATGAAAAGTTACCGAAAGTTATCGATACAATCCTTATCGATCGACCGTTTTAGGGGTCCTGGCCCCCTAGCACAGTCAATCGATAAGGATTGATAGGATAACTTTCGGATAGGAAAACTGATATACCGGGCTAATAACACCCTTGCGGTATCCTTGCGGTTATCCTTGCGGTAACATTATTGCCTCTATGTACCGCAAGCCCCTACAGACTTCCTTTCTGGAATGATGATGGATAAACGGTCTGATTTCTAGAAGGAAATTAGCGGTGCATAAGCTATATCATTCAGAATTAGGTACATGACTTTTTAATGACCCTGATGAGATCACCAGAGCACAAATTTATTACCTATTTATACTTCTCAGGATATAAAATGCTCAAAATAAATCATTTCAAAAGAGGGCACTTGAAATGCAGAACCAACTCCCGGCATGGAAAATAACGATAATTAAATCTTGCGCTATACCTGCATTATGAAATAGCGTGTTCGTGGACCAAAACCGAAACTAGCTACTCGGAAAGTCTATGAAGTATTTGAAGACAGCATGCGGAGATGAAACTCCATGTTCCGAGTCATTATATTCGCATAACCCCACATTACTCCGCGGCATGCTGCAGAGTGCAGTGGCTGTTAACCGGTGTTCTGAGGAACACTAGTTAAGTATTTCCTGCTTCCCAACTTGTTGTAAATGTATCGTGTTACTACAACTTATTTGTATAACTTCACCTGACTCAGCCTACAATGGTCCATAACTAGTGTTCCAAAGAAAGGATCTTTGAACTTGTTGTAAGCATTTCGCGAACTTGATGCTAGTTTACTGTGACCATCATAATGCAAAAGCGGCGTAGGTACTACATAGCTAGAAAATAACGCTTGATCAAACTTTAGAGAAGACATTTATTTTTATTTTTTTATAGTGAATGCCTCACAAGAGTCCCAACTGCTCCCGTCTGGAGCAAGTGAGACTATGGCATCCCCAATTTGGGTATTATGAGGCTTAACGTAAGGAAGGGAAGGAGACGAGGAAGAGGAAGGTGGGGAAGTACCTTGCTATTCAATCTAGTCACTAAACACGGCGAAAGCCATTTCAAGCAATGTTTCAATTCTGAATGGTGGTCTTACACCAGGGCGATACTAAGAGTATTTTCCACTCTGGAACGTGCCGCAAATATACTATATATTATTTTAAATAATTAATAGTGAAATAACACAAATCAATTAAATAAAATGTATGTGCGCACGCCGGGTTCGAACCCGCGACCTTCGGAATAGGAGTCCAACGCCCTACCGCTGGACTACGCCGGCCATCTAGATACATAAATGTGAGCTCAAAATTAACTAATTAAAACTCTAGAAGTCTCCGATCAGCTAAGTGATTTATAGCAATGCTCGATTCGCCTGTTGGTCGGAGATTTACTTTGGGAAGAGCGTATTTGTGCATTGGAGTGTTGAGCAGAAATTTCGGCTCAACAGTCGATCAGTAGGATTGGGAACAACGGCCGTAACACACGAGTGGGTTTAAGACACGGCCTCTGTAAAAGCATTGGTGAAGGATCTTACAATGCATTGGTAAAACTACTCTAGTTCCGCGAATTTGTATGAAAAAAAGTTTTCTGTGGCTTAGAAAATGTTAAGAACACCTGGTGTGTACAATGTAAGAACAATGCACAATCGATATTACGTCATCCGGAGTCCGGACTACAGACCCTGGGTGAGAGAGTCGAGAGTAGAACGGCCACAACCAGCCTCAAGTCAGAACCGCTAGACAATGGCTAACGTTCGCTAATTCGACTCGGACCAATAAAATTATTGCTCAAACCTAATTATTGACAATGATAATACTACTTTTATAACAAAACTAATGCTGTAATACTACATTGAACGCGGTGAGATTTTACCACGATCATAACACAATGGCCAAAAATAATTAAAAGCATTTGATTTTAAAGGTTTCAAGATTAAGATATGCATTAACAATTAAAATATTAAGATTATGTTATGTGTCAAGGTTTCGTATTCATCTGAGATAAGTCTAGTTTCGAGTCGCAACCTTTTTATTAACAATCTTTCTCAAATAGCGCTGCTGCTGACTACGGAGACTAAGCCATTTTTATGGAATCAAAATTATAAACAATGATTGAAAAAAACCTGACCATGTTTTGCAGCCTTCAAATGCAACGGATTATCTTTTTACAGTTCAAATCTCATAAATATTGACCATGATTTATACTAGAATTAATTCTTTTTTTTGTTCACATTAATCAGATACTTTGTGATGTGACGTTATAATTTGAAATAAAACAACAACTTGGTTAACACCACTATTGTTTTTAATATACTTAATGCCGACCGGGTTTCGCTATAATCGTAGCTTCAGGGCAGCCTTATGTGTACATACTCTACTAAAAACTAAAATAAAAAAAATTAAATCTAGTAACAGTATTTATAAATAATATCGTAATATGTTATGCTTTCATAGAGGGTTGCAAAAATGGTTTGAGCTCCAGTGGAGGAGGTAGGGGTAGGTGGAGGATTAGAAAGATATTTCCTTAACTCAAATTAGAGAAGGAAAGCCAAAAACAGTAGTAGCAAAGTAATAACCATAATAATAATAACCAAATAAAACAAAATAAATTTCTAGAGGTATATTTTCTGTTTGGAAAGTAATGTAGCTTTAGCCCGTTTAATCACAGGAGACCATATTTGTCCCAGCTCACATAGGTCTCACAGAAATCGTTGTTTCTCCCTTACTATCATAGTCAGAAATGTGATCTAAATGGTATTGGAAAGAGAATACAACAAACTATATATTCAAATCTAAAAGAAACCCACAAAAAAATTTCAATTTACCCCTTTCTGAAACCAAAGTTCCCGATAGCAATTTGAAAAAAAATTATGGAACTTTGTGAATTTTTTAAGAATATTTTTTACATGAAACGCAAAAAAGTGAGGTGACAGTAAGGTTTATAATTCATTTATCTAATGAAATAAGACTGTGTTTTATTTTTTTTCATTATCAGTAATTTTAGTTAGAAATAAAAGTTAAATGAGCCATTTTGAACACTTTTTAAAGTTTTCGCAAAAAAAAATTTTATTAAAAAAAAACATAGTAATTTTGAATATAGAAATTTGAAAGCCTATTTCATCACCTTTCGAAAACAGTTTTTAGTTTTCGAATCTGTTAACAAATGTTCCATTTATTTGGATTTTATTGCAAAGCGGGAATATTTTTATCCTCTGACAAAATACGCCAATTTTTTTAAGGGTTAAAATTACGTGATAAAAATAAGACATAATTTTCAGCAAACAAACAAAACACTAATAAATTAGTCGCAATCATGCCCACCTACAGGAACATGCGTGTTGTCTGACATCTGAGAGTTCAAACGCAAACATCTCACTTTCTCTGCGCGCACTGTTATAAAACAAGAATGAAATAATAATAAACTCTTTGGGCATCACATTAATCAACGAGGTATGGACGAAGACCGCCATGCGAGAATTAATAAGTTGCACGGTGCGTTTAATTACGCAGAGACAAGTAGATTAATTCGCCATCGGAGTCAATCATGGAGGGATAGATAGTTGCGTGGAGTGCGGGAATTCTCACGAGAGAACGACACGACAAGTGACAAGTGACAGGGAGAAGTAGAGAACAGACAAGCGAGAAGCGAAAAGCGACAAGCGGACCGGCCGCAGTGAAACAGTTTGCCGGGAAAGTGGAAAAGCGGCGCCGGGTACACACTACTGCACATTACTGTACAGTGCACGCCAGCGGCTACCGGCCAGCGACAGTGAAAAGCCAACCGGACCGAGGTGAATCGAAGAGTGACGGAGTGACAGTCTCGACTCTCAACTCTCGACTGATAAATCGAAGATAAAGATAAATATCTAACTACCACATACTAAATCATTCAGCCTTTTCATAAAGAATTTATAAATAACACTTAACTTTCTTAGATTGAATCTGTTTTCAGAGCATTACGAAGATTTATTTACGGATTATTAGCAGGAGAAAGGAGTACCAGGAGAATACTATGCAGAGTTATTCGGAGTAAAAAGTGCATTGTATCAAGCCACCCTTTTTTCAAGTGTATTTTTTTAATTTATTTTTTAATTTTTCTTTATTAAATAAAATGTTCATTTATCTCTTGTTTTGTTCGTAGGGTTGAGCATTTTTTTTGTGTTTGTGTCACTTCTTGTATTTTTGAGCAAGTTTAGAATTTCTTCTTCAGAGGGTTTTGGTCTTGATCTTCCACGGTGACCAGCCGGGTTGGAAATGAAATTTTTTGGAGGAGGCCTTCACCTTCGACTGAGAGAAGGGTTCTTGCTTATGAAAAACTTGAGATATCTATATTACATTCATATAAATAGCATTAATTACACTTTTTCTTACTTTTCATAACTCTGTAACATACTTAATTGCAAGAAATAAAAGGCTTTTTAATTTTTTTTTTTAATTTTTTTTTATAAATAAAATGTTTGTTACATTTTTTGGATTTTACGACCACCATGCTAGGCACATTCCCGTGTTGTGGTGGTCGATCTTGATAAGTATTCAATCTCAAATACTCTCTCATTCTCGCATCGCGTCATCCCTTACTAATTAGGGGCGAGGGATGCAATTGGTTAGATGTTGCACCCCGCCACTTTGACTTACAGATGGTCTAACCGATATAAGGTCATGTTTTAACCCTGGTTCAACCCGCGCGGCTGCAAGGGAAAAATCTCTGGCAGGCCTGGATTACTTTCAGCTAACCCAGAGTGTATGGGAATCGTAACCCTTTTGTTAAAAGGTTTAACGAGCGGTTGAGGGGACAATTAGTTTTCCTTTGAGTCATTGTTAAAATACTCATAAAGTTATTGTTGAAGTTTTGTACTGTATTACGATTATTGAACTGTGTCATACTTACTACCTACTCCAAATAAAGACTAATTTTGTGTATCGTAAAATAATTGTGTATTTTATTTATTAATCCCACTACAGCATGACTTTTGGTATCCGGTAACTTTTTTTAACTACTAAAAACCAGTAGATATTGTTAAGGTGAGGGTGGGGGATTGGACGGTCACTCGACAGAATGGACCAGTGATGACAAATGAATTTTTTGGGTGTTTGTTTCAAAATTTCATATTAAATATTTACTCTAAATATTGTCAGGAATCACTGATTAAAAAAGTCAGGTACGTCTCTTAAGAGGAACGGCTGCACGGCCTTTATCATGATAAACTTAAATTTGTATTTGAGGCCAAAATACCCAGTCAAACTGAATAACTATGTTTTCTATTCAAAAGGTATAGCAAATATCTATTACGGATATGTGACTATTTTATTAATTTATGCGTTTATTGAATAGTAATTTTAAATTTTCCGACTTAAATCGGTCATTTGTAATTTAAATTGACCCACATCAATATGCTATTTTTTTATCATTATTATTTTACAATTTATCATATTTTTATAGTAAACAGAGAATTAAAAAAATATATATCATTTACTCACATATAATAAATTAAAAATATATCATTTACTCACATATAATAAATTAAAAATATATCATTTACTCACATATAATAAATAGCAAAAGTGGCCTCTAAATTCATAAAAAACTTGAATACTTTTGGCCCATATTTCACAAATAATAAAAATAAAGTAGCATATATTCGTTCTAGATGTTTGATATACCTTTTGATTACGAAAATAATTTATCAAGTTTATTTGGATATTTTGGCCTCAAATCCAAATTTGATTTATATGAAAAGGGCCGCGCAGCCGTTCCTTTTAGCAACCTATATTATTATTATGACATCTAAATCTGAATGAGAGAAGACGATAACTTACCAGGAAGAAATTAAAAAATTTAAAGCACCATTATGACCGGAATAGTTCATATTTTCCGGTATTTTGTATTGCATCGAGTATGTTTCAACCTTTCCGAAGAAAGGAAGATTATAACTAGAAAGTTGAGATATTTTTAACGTCTACTGAATATGAAATTGTAATTAAAAATCTGTTTCACTTATATTCATTTTGCATGGTTATTTCCGTGAATATAATTATGCAGGCAGATACGTGATTGATTTCATGCTTACGTTAGGTTATTTCAAGTTATTTTAACAGAATATTTGTTTATGTGTATACCGCACACGAGTCCCAAGTGCTCCCGTCTGAAGCCAGTGAAACTATGGCATCCCCAATTAAGGGTATATTGGGCCGCGAGGCCGAAGGTAAGGGAGAAAAGAAGGAGATGAAGAGGAGGAAGGTGGGAAAGTGCTTGACTATTCATAACTGATCATTAAACACGGTTAAAGCCATTTCAAACAAAGTTTTAATTATAAATTGTGGTATTACACCAGGGCGATACTGAGAGTATCTTCTACGCTGGAACGTGCCGCAAATATACTAAGTACATATTAATTTTAATAAATAAATTGTGAAATAACACAAATCAATCACATAAAACTTACTTGCGCATTCGAATCCGCGACTTTTCGATTGCTAGACGAGAGCATTACCCCTCGATCACGAAGGCCGAGTTAGAATATCAGAATTATATACAGGATGTTAAGAGATGTACCTGACTTACTTTAACCAGCAATTCTTGAGCTTATTACTCCGCATGGGTTTAAAGTTTGTGAGGCGTAACCTTTACTTTGGGGACTGTCCCCTGTATTTATTCCACAAAACTACAAACCTTCTTAGCTTTTCACAATGTTATATTTTTCATCCATCATAAAAACAGCAAATATCTATTAATAATATTGATATACATTATCGCAAGATGTAAAAGTGCTTTACGCAAAATAAATCATTAAGTACCTCATACAATATTGATAAAATATATTATCTTTACACGCACCTACCTAATTTTATGAAGCATGTGATAACTACAACATTATTGGTTTTCAGAAAAGTAATATTGCAATATTATGCAAAGTAAATACCACCCAAAACTTCATCATGAAAATTATAACAAAGTGATGTTTCTTTGTTTGTCCCATATGCGTTCCTATAGGTATCTATTATTAATCCGATTGCGATGAATCTTTGGTGAGTTGTTGTGCGCACGTCCGCGAAGGTTTCTATATATAATGGTGAGCTTCGTCGTGATGAAATTTGTATTATAAAATTACAATAGGTGGTGCGCGAATTATTTGTAAATGTGTGTATTTCATATAGTTTGGCGGCAGGGAGGGAAGGAGGGATGGACTCGGAGAGAGGCGGGGTAACGAAGGAGGTGGGGGAGATTCGCGGGACGGATACACACGGGAGGAAGGGAAGGTGGAATGGGACACGCAGGAGGGGAATAGGGCGATAACGGGAGGCATGGGAAAGGACGCAGGGGAGGGGCAAAGGAGAGGTGGGGGCTAGGAAGGGGCAGATGGAAAAAAATGCAAAGGAGATATAGTAGCCGTAGGAAGTAAATTTGGAACACAGACAGCTGTACGTGGCCTGCTCACGCGTCGGAAAACCTTCTCATTTATTCGTGTACACACCAGACGGAACACCAAAAAAAATATTGTACATCCAAAAGCATTTCAATAAACCGAATTAAAATACAAACACTTTATTTCTTTGTGTGGCAATTGCTAGTACAAGTACAAAAATAAACAGACAAGCCTTAACTAACAATGCACCAGTACACGACCATTGTCTTATGAACAAAAATATCATTCATATTTTTCACGCATTGAACAAAACGTTTACATAAATAATATTATTATACGTAAAACAGCCCCTTGTCCATAATACGACAGCACGTGTTAAATTAATGTTCTTAGCGTGTCTCGATAGAATAAGATGAAAGCGAAGAAACTGGGTGCTGCTAAAATAAAATAAAATAAATTATTCCAGTCTGTTAAAATTCTTCCCCAAAGAGTTTCGTTAGTTCGTAAGCGTTATTGTATGAACTAAAAAGTTCAGATGAAATGTTTCAGCAGAAATAATACATTTTCAGCGTCCTGAAATGATAACGCCGAAACAACGGAGGGGTCAGGACTCAAGGCTGATTTATTCACGAAAATTCCACTTCTGGAAGAGGAAAACTAAGGAAAATTGTTTCCACGAAAACATATCGCTACCATTTTATTTCCGAAAAGCGAGAACGTCTGATATGCGAAAATAATAATAATAATGTCGTACTACATGTTACCAAATATGTTTTACGGTGATAAAAATGTGTTTCTGTATAATCTCTCTAGTATGTTATTATATTATTACCTACAATAAACACAAACCACTCTAACCAGGAGGAGTATTGTCTCGGTGCGACCGACACTAAAAATGCATGCGAAAGTAATACAGTACACTTGTTACATTTGTTGGAAGCAAAAAAAAAATTGATTCATTTTGTTGCTAGTTACACACAAGCCATAAAAATACAAGAACAAAAGCTGAAAAATACAGCGATTAGATAGATTAACAAAAATACAGGAAGAGTGTTTATACAGTTTAGGAATAGTGTTGTAATAAATATTTTACATGATCCAAAATTTGGAACAATGGCAAGAAAAATAGTGAAAATTTGAGTGCATTTGTTTTGAAAACAAGATTTATTTTTTTAATTATTACTTTAGAAGCAAGTTGTTGGTGTTTGTCGTGTACACAATCTCGTTTTTAATAATAAGGATTTGACGGAAGTATAACATATCGTTTTGTACACGTTCGTTTGTGACGATAATTACCTATAAGGATTGCGGTGGTACTATATCTATATTGGGGTTGTGTCGTGTGTTCCTTCGCAAAGAAAGAGTGGTAGTGATTGGTTATCCCTTTTCCTTGCATACCTTGTTTTTCTTACACATATTATTACCCAATTCTAGCATCCATTTCGTTTCGTTTCATTATAGTATTTACAATCCATTTTTAAGTTCCTTTTAATTTCGTAAGCAGTTTTTGACGCAACAGCTAAAATGACGATATATAAGGGAAATAATAACTAGCCATCACAGCCTCCACTAAGGTAGGCAGAGAGAATGGAACGCCACACAACTTTCCTGGCAAACACTATTTTAGCCTCGTCCATATTCATAAATCATTCCATATTATTGCGACTCTTTACATCGTTCACTTCTTGCATCCACGAGCATGAAACTTAATATTTATTTATGATCAATTTTACGAATTAAATATTTACTCATAGTTCATAACTTTGAATATTAAATAGCGAAGATTATTATTTATTGATTACAGGTGGATGATTAAATAGCGATTTTACCGTGGGAAATTAATAACACATTTTTACTCAAAAATACGCAAACACCTATCAAACGTTAAGAAAATATTATTATTTAATGATCAGTTGGTCCATAGAAAACCGTTTAGTCATTCCATAGATTACAAAAATAATGTTGTATTTTAACCAGAAATTGGTAAACTTTACTACATAGGAGGAACGGCTGCGCGGCCTTTTTCATACAAAACTTAAATTTGGATTTGAGGCAGATACTCGACCAAACTGAAAAATATTTTTTAATTAAAAGGTATTTAAAATATTCAGTAGTGAGATGTACTACTTTATTTGTTTGTGTTTCAAATTAAAAAATATATATATATGCCATTAAAGAATTCAATTTTTTACGATTTTAGAGGCAACTTTGAAAATCTCTCAGATAATTATTAAAAAAAAGTCTGTCCCAAACAACCAACTGTATAAATATAAAATAAAACATCGAAAGAAAGCCTTTTTTGGGTCAAAATTTTTCCTCAGAAAAATTAGTGTTGCAGCGTAAATCGGTTGTGTATAATTAAAATTTAAGCCCATCAACGTGCTTTTTTTAATAATTTATTTTATTTTATGTAATATAATATCATTAATAATTTTATTTAAATAATAGATAGGGAAATATTGTATTATTAAATATAATCATTAACTCCTGTAGTAGAGCAGTGGTTCTCAAAAAATTGTGGTATGCGTACCCCGAGGGGTACGTGACCTTGCTTGGAGGGGTACGGACATACAAGGGGTACGAGAGTTTGGTTCTTTCTCGAATGGGGTACCTACTCAGAAAAAACTAACTGGGAACCACTTCTCCAGAGTCTCTGATATTTCGCAATGAAAACAAAATGCTGATTGCGCGGGAAATATTTTTGCATTACATTAAATTCCGGATAAATTCGCTGTTTTGGAACGTATTACAAAATAAAATATTGTTTTTGAAAGTAAATGAATGAAATAAATGTAAGTAATTAATGATTATTTTAATATTAACTCTTTCTGTCAATACAATTTTTTTTACCTCGACCGTAGATAAAGTTTTTAGAGTCGCTTACCGATAGTTTTTATCGTGTTAAGTGTAAACTGTAATTACCACTTTACACGAAACTAAAAAAACATATTTAATTAGACAAAGGTGTTATGAAACTAATTATTGTCACTTCACTTGTTCTCGGGTTATATAAAAAAAAAACTTTTCTATAAAATGCAAACCTCAACAAATATTTTTCAAAAGTTAAATGTTGATAAATATTTTTTTTTCGAATTTTTCCGCAGTGTCTGGTAATTTTTGTATGCACACAGAAAGCTTTGTGTCTTCTCTGTCTAACACTCTTTAAATAGCAAGGAGTCAGACTGGAAGAAATATCTGCCAAGAAGACTCTACGGTCATTTGACGTCTGGGAGAAATATCTCCTTTAATATTTAAAAAATCATTTTTAGTTAAAAAAATAAAATAAAAATAACTCCACACAGGAAGTCTTGAGGAAAATAATTTGTGTGGACGTATACGAAGAGTTAAAACTATAATAATAAGGCTCGGGCTTGTAATAAAATCCATTGACATCCACAACAACAACATCCTTTTATCAGACCTTTTGACATTATAAATTAGATAGAACAGGTAAAGCTATGGCCAACAATTAATTTCTAGCGAACAAAACCTATTACGCTAATGATGGCCATTAATGATTCCGCACAGTGGAGCGACGTAAATAAATATCACCAAACTTTAGTTGTCTGTGCGTTAAAAATTTCACATTCAATGAACTCAAATTTGTTTTGAATTTAACGGTCATTTAAAAAAAAAAAAAAAAATAATTGTTCAGACAAGCGATAAAGTAGGAAGATATTTTATTTTAATTAAATAATTAGTAATGACACTATATTATATGTATTTCTTTTCTTTAAATATTATGATAGATTTCGTGATATTTCAAGTTTACTAACGATTTTCATTCGACAGGTAAATTTCTAATCGTCTATTTGTATTTGTTGTTATCAAGTTTAATTTGTAGAACTCTATTTTATTATTTTTATATGTTCAATAATATTATTTAATTTATAAACAAGTTCTGCTATATAATTATCATTACGCGTGACAGCTGTTTCGCCTTCTGAAGGCATTATCAAACGGTTTGATAGACAAGACAGTTTGATAATGCCTTCGTTATCAAGTTTAATTTGTAGAACTCCATTTTATTATTTTTATATGTTCAATAATATTATTGAATTTATAAACAAGTTCCGCTATATAATTATCATTACGCGTGACAGCTGTTTCGCCTTCTGAAGGCATTATCAAACGGTTTGATAGACAAGACAGTTTGATAATGCCTTCGTTATCAAGTTTAATTTGTAGAACTCCATTTTATTATTTTTATATGTTCAATAATATTATTGAATTTATAAACAAGTTCTGCTATATAATTATCATTACGCGTGACAGCTGTTTCGCCTTCTGAAGGCATTATCAAACGGTTTGATAGACAAGACAGTTTGATAATGCCTTCGTTATCAAGTTTAATTTGTAGAACTCCATTTTATTATTTTTATATGTTCAATAATATTATTGAATTTATAAACAAGTTCCGCTATATAATTATCATTACGCGTGACAGCTGTTTCGCCTTCTGAAGGCATTATCAAACGGTTTGATAGACAAGACAGTTTGATAATGCCTTCGTTATCAAGTTTAATTTGTAGAACTCCATTTTATTATTTTTATATGTTCAATAATATTATTGAATTTATAAACAAGTTCTGCTATATAATTATCATTACGCGTGACAGCTGTTTCGCCTTCTGAAGGCATTATCAAACGGTTTGATAGACAAGACAGTTTGATAATGCCTTCGTTATCAAGTTTAATTTGTAGAACTCCATTTTATTATTTTTATATGTTCAATAATATTATTGAATTTATAAACAAGTTCCGCTATATAATTATCATTACGCGTGACAGCTGTTTCGCCTTCTGAAGGCATTATCAAACGGTTTGATAGACAAGACAGTTTGATAATGCCTTCGTTATCAAGTTTAATTTGTAGAACTCCATTTTATTATTTTTATATGTTCAATAATATTATTGAATTTATAAACAAGTTCTGCTATATAATTATCATTACGCGTGACAGCTGTTTCGCCTTCTGAAGGCATTATCAAACGGTTTGATAGACAAGACAGTTTGATAATGCCTTCGTTATCAAGTTTAATTTGTAGAACTCCATTTTATTATTTTTATATGTTCAATAATATTATTGAATTTATAAACAAGTTCCGCTATATAATTATCATTACGCGTGACAGCTGTTTCGCCTTCTGAAGGCATTATCAAACGGTTTGATAGACAAGACAGTTTGATAATGCCTTCGTTATCAAGTTTAATTTGTAGAACTCCATTTTATTATTTTTATATGTTCAATAATATTATTGAATTTATAAACAAGTTCTGCTATATAATTATCATTACGCGTGACAGCTGTTTCGCCTTCTGAAGGTATTATCAAACGGTTTGATAGACAAGACAGTTTGATAATGCCTTCGTTATCAAGTTTAATTTGTAGAACTCCATTTTATTATTTTTATATGTTCAATAATATTATTGAATTTATAAACAAGTTTTGCTATATAATTATCATTACGCGTGACAGCTGTTTCGCCTTCTGAAGGCATTATCAAACGGTTTGATAGACAAGACAGTTTGATAATGCCTTCACAAGGTGAAACAGCAGTCACGCGTAATAAAATTAAATAATAATAAATATATAAAATTTAATGAATATCTATAGGTGATTTATAATAAATAAAAAACTAATCGTCACTCTAATATGTCAAAAAATAAAGAAAATTGACAATACATATTTGTTTTTGAAAGCCATGAGGCAAATATTTTATCAATACTTTCAGCTTCACAAATCCTACAATAATTATAATATCCTGTGATTTTTCACGGGTCTGCGCTAGTAATATTCTAATATGCGTGAGAGATAATAATTAAAACCCTTATTTTAATAACCCATTGTTTATTCAATTTGTATTATAAACTGTTCCACGGAAAACAAGAATCACCAAACAAAAAAGCGCGAACTCAAACCGTGAATTATTCGAATTCAGAACTCCGAGTCTATGGTTGGTTTCAAATCACCAGAGACAACAAGCGAGGCGGCCGATGCCAGAGACAACTGAGCCGTTGGACGGCTCGCCGGTCCGCAGCTGATTGCAAATCCAATTTACCGGCTATATCCCTTGTTGGAAACTTTTGCACAATGGCGTTGTGTAAAATATGTTGCGAAACACCTCCAGTCCACGAGTTGATAATTTCAATGTCGGATTAACTCTAAGGTCAAGTTCATAACCGTCGGCTACTGCGGAGAATAATGCAATAATGCGAGTTACTCCATCCGAAAAATGAAATCAAAGTCATAGTTAAAATACACATCGAACGGCTTAGAACAATTCGTTATTTAAAAAAAAAAATATGTTAATCGATTCAGTAGGGAAATGCGGAGTACATGTTGCACCCAAACATAGCAAAAAAAACAAGAGAATAAAGTTTTTGTCAAGAAGTCAAGCGAACCCAAGAGATTCGAGAAATTTAAAGTTTTGGGGGCAATTCGCTAAATGATTCAATGTCAGTTAACCATATATTGCATATGCAGTAAGCAGTCAGTTTCGGGAAAATACGGCATAGGTACATACTTACACAAAATATAACAAGTGTCCACGAAGTGGAGTGCAGAGAGAATGTATCGCCGCGCCGAATAACAAAAGAATAAAACATATTTTCATTCAAATGCATTAAGGATAAAACTGCTTGTCTATATGCTGTATATACCAGAGTATAAGTACACACAAAATCTACACTGACAAATAAATTCGTTTGATATCCATACCAACTTATTATCAAAGGTATTTTAGAAGTAGATTTTAGATTTGAAATTGGTAAATGCACAAAAAATTATAATTTTATAATAATTATAACTCCGGTAGGTCAACAATATGGGGTTAAACTGTCGGGTCGCCACGCTAAATACGTCCGAAATCTTGCCACTGCAGTCTACAGTGGATGTAAAATAATCGACACATTCGCAATAAGAGGTTGGTAGAAGGTTAAGTTGGTTCTTTGGAATGGAATATGAAAAGTTTCGGGGTTTCTTAGCGAAGTTCAAGGTGGACATTCGTACTTTATTATCGATGCCAGAAATAAGAACCATATATCATTCAGTATTATTTAAAACATATGTCGGTAGGGTTCTGTTACTGAGAAATGTTAATTAGCAAGTAAGCTATAAAGATGCATCGATTTCACTCAAGCCTAAATAGGAGATGTCCATCGCTGGAATTTTATCGATTCGCGGAAATCACGAGAATTTCAATCTGCGAGTGTAATATTATTAAATAATTGGCTTTGAAAACGGTTTCTTCGTGCGTAGGTAGAAGCTTAGTGTAGGTAACACTTCACAATAAATTTAATAGCAAATTTGCATAACATCATACGGTTTCCTTTGACTTTCTGCACTGCAAATACACCTGCAATTGTCATTAATTCCCACTAATTGTTTCCATACCTCATCTGTAAACAGCTAATCAAGAATAGGTATATAAATACTAGGTGGTCAATTATTCTTCTTCCTACGCCTTTTTTATTCTGCTTTGATATAATGAGTATTGATTGAGTCAGTGGCGTCGACAAATAGTCTTTTTGTACATACAATGTACATATAAAATGCAAAAGATATTGAGTAACAGAAGTACCTACAACGAAAACCACTAAGATGAGACGCGTTTAGGCGTTGATTTTACCAGTATTACACGGTGTGGAAACATGGACACTTAGAGCCAGCGAAATAAAACTGATAGACACCATCGAAATGTGGTGCTCAGGAAGCCATAGACAACTAGATGCACAAATGTGTGCATCCTGGAAGAGCTCGGTATCCACAATAGACTCTCAACTATCTGCCTACAACGCATTTTAAGATACTTTGGACATGTTGCTTGCCAAACTGATGACTCCAACGTGGAAAAACTCATAGTCACTTGCAAAGTGGAAGGCAGAAGAAGAAGTATCATTCGGTGTCCGAAGCTCTCCACGCAGCGCAGAACCGCGAGAAGTGCTGTGCAAATTTCATCAAATTTCGATGCTCATTTTCAGGTTATGTGAAAGTTCTGATTTTATTTCCGTTCTTTGAAGTAACTGGTCCTTAATGATATAAAAACAGAACTTGAACATTAATTTCTAAATTTGATGAATTGTTAAAATTCTGTGAAACAACGCGTCCTTCGAGAGCTTTGGTTACTACAGTTCACAATCATGTTATTTTCTACTTTTGGCTAAGAATATTTTATTTACACCCCAATAAACTTTTTAAAAAGCTGCCCTTTCAAGGGTCTTATTATACCTATGAACACAATATTCCATATTATCCATACGCCAGACTGAAATAAATTAAACGCCATTCCTTTTATATATTATTCTTTACAAATTCACTGAAACCAGATTTTTGAAGAACCCAGTTCGCATGTAAATAATTGAATGTGTAATACGCCACCTCGGGGCATTCGGGTTCGATTCGGAATGGCACGCGAGCGTCGATAACCCATATTGAAGCACTCGGCGCAAAATAAGCGACGCTCAAATATGTGGGACAAGCGACTCGGCCGCTTTATCACCACACAGCCTGGAATTCAATATATGCCTCCTTTATGCTGTGGTGATCTTAGAGGTAACGAGAATATGCATTACACAACACATTAATTTATAGGTTCGTTAATAACTTGCGATCGTTGTTGGAATGGAAATCTATATATATTCTGCATAAAAATTACGGAATCGAAGGTATTTTCTGATATATTTAAAAAAATATATATTAATCACCTTTACTAATTCTATTCCAATTGATTATGTGCTAAACCTATCTGACTGGGAACTCCTGTGTTGAGAGCAGGCGCAGTTTTTAACAAAAATACAAATAACAACACAATGTTACGTGCAAAATACAAGACAATCAGCAACGTACGTACTTATAAATGGGATTTGATAAAAACTTTGATATGAGATCTGTCTTGGCTAATGATCCAAGACGTGGTGTCTGATTTATAATTGAAAATAAGTTGTCTCCTGTTTAATGGCAAGTATTTTTAGCGAAAGGGATAAGTAAGAGTTTATGTCCTTTAGTTCTAGTACCTCGAGCAGATTGGACATCGTCGAAAGCAATTGCGTTTGATGAAGTATTCTAGTATGTTTTTGGCATAAAATTGAAAATAAATAAAATATTTATTTACATTTAATGTGTACACGTGCTTTACACATTAAATTTGCTATAAAATAACGGTTCCATCACAACTCAGAACCATGTCATTTCAATACCCCTTTGAAAAGCCATTAAAGGTTATGAACATGTAATTATAAAATAGCCCATAACCTAATCTAACGTAACCTAATTAACTATTTTTTTTCACCACTTTTAATGAGTTTGTAAAATAAGTGTTGAAGTTGCATGATTCTGAGTTGTCTACTCACAAAAGTAACACCGAGAGGCAGACCACTCCAGTACGTATGACATTTTGAAATATCATACCAGATACGCACAAAACATCAACATTTTTGTTTAATTCACTTCCAGTTTTTCTGCATTATAATTGATTTGGTGGTGCTTATGAGTAATCTGAGTATTGTACCAGATATATGGTACACTTTTACATATCACTGCCAAATTTCGATTTCGATGAGGATGTCTGACTAATCAACTGCACGATCGATAATATACGAAAGGGTGAGACGGTACCGGAACAGTTTTACATTGGAAAATTGATTAAGTTACTTGTTTAAAGTAGAGCTCTAAGCTAGCCTGCAGATATCGGAAGTTGATAGATAAGCTACACGACGTGTAGAAGCTCCTTAAAAGCTTTTACTTCGAATAAAACTTTGGAACCCGTCTAACACTAAATCGGTTAAGAGTTAAATTAAAAAGAGTTAAAAGTTTTATTTGCTGATAGAGACATCATACATTACGAAAACAGCAATCCCACCAGTATCCGAAGAAAACACACACAGCAAGTGCAAGTAGTTAGCGAAATCTGTTTCAGATGTTTCAGGCGGAAAATATTTGAAACAAATTTAACCCCTCAGGCCTCGACCGTATTTTTTCAGAGGGCAAAATATTGCCGTTTTGCAATAAAATCCAAAAAAATTTAATGTTTCTGAATGGTGATGATATACGCTTTCAAATTTCATAATTCGAAACAAACATAGGTATAATTTTT
Source organism: Limnephilus auricula (assembly GCA_951813805.1). Lineage (NCBI taxonomy): Eukaryota > Metazoa > Arthropoda > Insecta > Trichoptera > Limnephilidae > Limnephilus > Limnephilus auricula. The sequence goes on from OX638390.1 coordinate 1,700,080, forward strand.
AAAATATAAAAAGTTTGCATGCAAACATGTTTTTTTTAAACGGCTTACCTGACGTTTCATCTAACTAAAATTACTGATAATGAAAAAAACAATTTTATTACAAAAAAATATTATAAACGTTATTGTCACCTTACTTTATTGTCGTTTCATGTAAAAATAATTGATAAAAAATTCTCAAAGATCATAATTTCGTTTCAAATTGCGGTCGGAAACTTTGGTTTAATAAAGGTGTAGATACATTTAAATTATTTTGCGGTTAACTTTTAGATTCGAATATAAAGCGGGGTATTTTCTCTTTCTAACACCGTTTAGATCACATTTCTAATCGTGATGGTAAGGGAGACACAACGATTTCTATGAGACCCATATGAATTTTTCCGAAAATCGAACAAATAGACCCGACGACGCGACGGGTTAATCGCGAAATGCTTGTGAACCGTGTTTCGCAAATTTGACGTAACAGACAGTAAATGAATAATTAAACGGATAAAATACGCGTTTATTTTCCTGATATAATCTTCCCAGTCGTGCCATTACACCCGTGCAGTATGGCATTAACGGAAAACGGACAGTGTCCATATTTTAACGACTACGTCCAAATAAAATAATTTTATTACCGTTAAACAATGTGGAGTCCGCTCCCATTCTTCCGCGTGGGATCGCTTACGTAATACAAAAACTCGACTATGCACTTTACGATACCTACGCTAATAATGACTTGTAATAATTTTAATTATTATATGGCGGTTTTCCTTCCGGAAATATTGAGCGGTAAACGAAAGTATTATTCCGTTCAGATAAGAAATGAAATTGATTGCTGGACACAGCAATAAGATAATAATAACAAATAGATCACGTCATTAGTTGGTTTCGTTTGTCAATGGTTTTCAGTTATTTTGTAATAATTATGAATTATCATAAGAAATATACGACAAAAAAATAGTTCAATTCGGGAGGCGGGTATGGCCATAGTGGCCATATTCGCTACATTTGGTAACTTAGCAGAAGGTCCTCGGGTTTATGGGGTGAGGTTTGTCTAGGTCTTGGCGGCTAATGCATTTTCCCCCGTTTTGCGAGCAGGACCGGGAGAGATTGGGATACCTTTTGACATCTCCAGCTGGACTCTCTGGAGGAATGGATTCTTGCTTCTGTCACTCACACTGTCCCTCACACCGTTTTACTTCCGAGAACTTCCTCTCCTTCCTTTCCCTTAATAAAGACCCTCCACACAGCATACCCAAAGATGATACATGGCCCTCCCGTGTGGAGTTAATATAAAAAGATTTGTCCTTATACAATTTATAATTAAATATTGAAAATATAATTTTACTTCTGAATTTAAATTGAGACGTAATTTTCAAAGACACTGAAAGGCAATGGTTTTACCGAATGAAAACGAGAAGACAACTTACTTTTACCTAGTTTTGTTAAAATATCTTGAAGACGAAATCCCACGTGAATTTTATGAACTCTGACCGGCGACAGCTTGTACTATACTGTTTTATTTTTAGGCATTTTTATAAAAATGGGATTTCGTGGAAAACAAAATTTGGGATGAAAAGGAAATAGTGTTATTCTGTAGGGATTACACAGATCGGTTTTGATCAGTCTATCCACGTCCATTGACGTAATGAAATCATCTCTCTCCAGCTTAAACCTAAACCCACCCCTATTTCCTGTCTATAGAACTTGAGTGATGGCCGTTGGTTTGTCAAGAGTCCGCTCCTCACGAAAACCTGAGCGAGGGAAAAATTATCAAAAGACGGCGATGACGCGGCAGATTGTGGCGTGTCTTTTTAGTTTTATCGGCAAATAAAAAGTGGCAATTGTGGAAGGGTTTTATTAAACACTTTTAAATTTGTCAAGATTTAAAGGGTGGTGGTAAAATGTGGATTACGTTGAATGATTTGTAGACTGTAATCAGTAATTGTTAAATAAACCCTTCAAGTTGACACAACATGTGGGAGTTGGAAATCATGGGTTTCAACAGCTCTTATCTGGAGCCAGTGAGACTATGGCACCCCCGATTGGGGTATATGGTAAGGCCGAATGTAGTGAGGAGGGAAAGAAGATGGGGTAGAGGAAGGTGGGGAAGTACCTGGCTATTCGGAACTGCTCACCAAGCAAGCCTAAAGCCATTTCAAGCAAGGTTTCAATGCTAAATGGTGGTCTTACACCAGAAATAACACAAATTAATCAAATAATTTTTTTTTATTTATTTTTTTTTTTTCGTAAGAAGCAATCACTTTGTGGTTAGGCATTATATTTTAAATAAAACAAACACTTAGTATTAAACCACGTATATTTATTATTTGATATATCAACCGGTTTAGTATTTAGTTATTATTATATCCTGATGAAGCTCGGTCGGAGCGAAACCGGTCGATATATCAAATAATAAATATACGTGGTTAAATACTAAGTGTTTGTTTTATTTAAAAAATAAAATTTATTTGCGCACGCCCGGTTAGAACCCGCGACCACCGACTTGGGAGTCGAGAGCCTTAACCCTCGACCAAGCCGGTTACTCACTTACCCCTTTCTTCTGATATCTAATAAGCAAAGATAATCTTCTGATGCAGTGTTATGAAAATGAGAGCGTAAAGAAGTTTTCTAGGAGATATTCTAGGACGACATCTGTCAATACACATATGTTAAGAAGAACATCCCGGTGTGGGTTTGTCAACACGTTTTTTAAAACAAATTTACAATAGTTTTGTTTCGAGATGATGAAATTTAGCACTCTTAACCTTCAAAACAAGAGGAAGGTCACTACGTTAATGCCCGATGGCGGCTTAACGATAATGTTTAGATATAATGTATATTGCAATACTGTTGAAGCCTATTCGATCGGGTTTAAAGAGATTAAACAGGTAGAATAAATAAAGCCTACCTTTACATAATGTTTGTCTTTTGTAAAGTTCACGCCGTATGCGCATCAATTTAAGTTCTTAGGTGTACACCTCATAAGAACACCAACATATAATATTTATGATTCCACAACACAACACTTTATCTGGGGATGCACATTTCAACTCGACTGATTCGAACTCAATGGCCAATTTGTTAAAATAACAACCCAATTTTTTTAATAAATAACGATCCATACAACTACTATATTGTGGTTATGTCGTGGGCTCCTTTGCAGAGACATAGTGGTAAGTGATTGGTAATCCCTTTTCCTTGTAAACCTGGTTTTTCCCACATATTTGGTTATCCCTTTTGCTTGCACACCTTATTTTTATTACGCATATTATAATCCAGTTCCAGCATACACCATTATTTCGTATCGTTACATTTTCAGTATTTACAGTTCATTACAAGTACATCTGAAGCAGTTTTGGATGCAACAGAAGGTATGCCAATGAAAGATTTGTATGGCATCCCATTTTCTCTACATATTTTTGTAGAGAAATAACGCGCTTTTTAGTAAGTTTTTAGAAAATGTCGTGCAGCTAGAGTAGCTATTTGCCTTATTGACGGTTCAGCTCGTTAAGCTTTATGTAAATTTGGCACGTTTTGACGATGATGCTCATAGTAATAGAGGGGGTGATCCGCCCACCAGACTTACACCCACGTTACCCGGCCACGGGGGTAATGCAATTAGGGAAACACAGAAAGCTTAGTTTAGGGATGGGGTGAGATAGAGATATCCCCTGTTGAGGCATGGCGGTGGGCGTCACAAGGAGCTTGGATGGCTTCTTCCGCCTCCACATCCCTAATCAGATTAATAATAATATTATGAGAGAAGGTACTGCGTTGTTGGATTGGCTGTGACACATTATATAAACCGGTTACACTAGGTCAGTTAGGGGTTGCGATTACTTTAATAAATATGAATTATGAAATGATTTTAATTATTATTTTTTTTCTTTTTTGTACAGTTTTTTTTACATGCTTTTCGACTACCACACTAGACACATGTCCGTATTATGGTAGTCGACACAAGTCCATAATATCTAATATAATTACTATATACCACTGCGTTGCTTATTTGGTGGCTCAGCGCGGTTGGCTCCCGAAATTATATTTATTATAAAATTATAATTTTTTTGTGCATTATTTACGAATTTTAAACCAAAAATCGATTTCAAAAATAACTTTAATAATATGTTGTTATAGATATCAACCGAATTTATTTACAGAGTCGATTTTTGTACTTACGTATATGCTGGCACATACAATATATATATTTCTGGTTTCTTCGTCCAACGAAGAAACCATCGGTTTCGAAACATGTAGGTAATTGTGACTATATAATAGTGGTTGATACAAAGTTATTTGTTTCATTTAATTAAAAATGATGCCACAAAGTGATTTTGCGAAGTTTGAAGAAACAATAACTGTTGTTATTATTGAAATAATATAAAAATAATAATAATGGGTATATACATAATAACAAATTGAAACAAATTATAACAAACCAACATTAAAAACCAACTAATGTTTGCATTGCACGTAACTCTTCAAACATTCCTACATACATGTGTTGGATAAAATAAAAAGAAAAGAAGGAAAAAAAAGAGAAGAGACATATACAAGATATATACAAGCAGTTTTATCCTTGATGCATTTGAATAAAATTGTGAGTTGTATGGTAACGAATTATAATTTATTCACGGATATCTTATTGCGTGCCACACAACGTGAATAAATAATATATAGGTATCTACGTTACAACATCTGTGCAGATTCATTTTGGCAACAGGTACAATATAAATGAGACGATAAAACTTTCTTCAATATTAAATATCCAATATGGACGGAATCCTCAATGTTTTCAAGCGTATCAGATAGAAAACAAAACCTTAGGGTCTAGTATTTTTAATTCAAAAATTGATTTTAAAAATCACCACCGAAAATAAATTACAACAGTAATCGGAATATTTATGTATAGTAAGTAAAGTGTGTCAAATAAGTGTTTTTTTAAATTAACTCCACTCAGGAGGCCCTGAAGAAAACACTTTCCCTCGGGGCCTATGACATCTTTGGGGTTGCTGTATGGAGGGTATTTTTAAGGAAAGGAAGGAGAGGAAGTACTGGAAAGGAAAAGGGTATGAAGGGTGGGTAGGAATCTGGGGGTCAGTGTATCCAGGATTGACAAACGTGTGAATACTTTATTCCCACCGTCGTGCAAAGGCGATGGGTCGATAGAGTCCGGATAGAGAGGTGAAAAAATCTCCTTAATCAGTCTCTCCCGATCCATCAAACCTCACCCCATGAATCCGGGCATCCCTGTTAAGTCACAAAATGTAGCGAAGCACTTGGGGCGGCCTATGTCAGGGGTGTTGGTTATCCTATAAATGGTTCCCGGGGCGGTGGTACCCATACCCGCCTCACAAATTGTAAAAGTACTTGCTTAGGCAAAAACGTAAGTAGCACGTATTATAAATGTACACATATAGGAATAAAAGATTTTATTAGGTCACTGTGTAATATGTGTCGACACATCGCTACTGAGCGAAAAACAATTAAATTACTAGCGGCCGGAATTTTAGATCAAATTACCAATTATTATTGTTTTTCGGAAACGCGGTCATGTAATTCCATTCAGCTCATATAAAAAATATCGTTTTCTCATAACCGTTTGATGTGCCAGAATCAGAAGTTGGTAATTAAACATACTATTTGTAACGAGTACGGGCTACGGGCACCGAGACGAAACGGTGAGAGGTGACCTGAACACAGCTGTTCTGGGCCCGACACGGAATACAGTAAGTAAATGATGATATAGATCAGGGGTGTTACGGATAATCGCATCCGCATCCGCATCCGCAAATGCGGATTATTCGCATTAATTTATTAATTCAGACATCTTCATCCTCATCCGCATCAATTAATGCGAAGCTTTTACGGATTCGGATTCATATCTGCATCGCGCGTGTTTGGTGGTTGCCATCTCCGTTGAACGAAGTTAGAAACCAGCACGAAGTTCATTCGCTAACTGACTAATAGAAAGGCACACATTGGTGACAATATCATACAGGTTTTGTTTGTTTTGTTTTAGTTATCGACGTGATTCCCAGTGTGAATCAATTACAGTGTTTTAATTAGACAGAACAGCTTTATAATAGACAGAAATGATCCGGAGAAGTCCAAGTGTAAAATATGTAAATATGTGTATATGTATCTCGCGTAAGGGACGTACTACTACTTCTTTGAATCAGTGCACCTAGAAAAGTTTTGTTTTTTCGATAATGCGAATAATAACGAAAACCAGTTGAAGAAAAAAATATATGATGCGGGTATTTATCGGATACACAATCTTGTTTTATAAACTTTGGATTTGGATGAAAATCTACTTGATCGGTGGAAAGTTAATCATTGTGAACTTAAGACTATCTCTGCAGATATGTATCACCTCCACCAGCCAGTGTTCCAACGAACAACTATTAGCTGGGTTAATTTTTGATCGACGATGCCGGATCTGCCCTGATGATGGACACTGCAATGCTGTCCGAAACGGCGGCTAAAGAAGGAGGTAGCGCAACACGGCATAACACCCCAAAAACAAACAACGAAAATACTTTTGGCCGTGAAAATCTAAAAACGTATATCACTAAGAAACAGGTTGAAGGCTGAGAAGGCTGCAATATTACTATTTATAAAATTCACCAATTTTTTAATTTAATTATAAAACAAAGTTTTTCATTATAAAACCCTAAGCTTATAACGCTAATAAGTAAGACTAAAACTGTTTTAGTTTTGTTCTCAATATATGATATTATAAAACACATTAAAATTAAATCGATTTTCATTTATTTATGTACATAAAATTGAAATATCTATATAAAAACCTGAAATCCGCATTCGCGGATGTGAACCTCCAATAATCCGCACCGCTACCGCGGATGTCAAATTTTTTGCATCCGCAACAACCCTGATATAGGATATAGAATAGATGAGTTTTGCTAATAATAAATCATTTGTAATTGGATCAAACGATCTGCATTTCTTATATTTGAAAAGGAAAAGTGTTAAAGCGTACGTATATATTGTTTTTATTACGATATTACATGGGTCGGCAACTGACGGCTGGTGACACTTTTGTCGGTTTTTATATTAAAAAATCAGTTCAATATAGAAAATTAAACAACAGGAGAGTGTTAATCTCTAATCACACCAGAAGAATATTAAAATTAAACTACGATACAAAATATTTACAGATATATGAAGATGTAGAATAATTTTCTCGGTTTACCCGCGTAACGTAATCCTTAAAATGACTTTTTTACTCCTGACGTTGCGGACAGATCTCGCTGTCCATTTTCAGAGGCCTTATGTCTTGAGTTTTGTCCGAAATTAATCGCTTTTGCGTGTCTGTTCGGTCCAGAAATCAAGACGTAAGTGAGTGCTTATCAATTCTTATTATGTCTAGGACGCAGTACATGGGTAGTAAGTGATTTGACGGTGGAGGGGGTTGGGCGGGGCCGGAAATATCAGGCAGTTTGCGTATATATAGCCTAGACATAATCGTCTAGATCAGTTTGAGCCAAAACACAAGACATAAGGCTTCTGAAGATGGACAGTGAAATCTGTCTGAAACGTCAGGAGTTAAAAAATCATTTTAAGGACTACGTTACGCGGGTAAACCGAGAAAAAAATATATATAACAATTTTAGGTGTTTGAGTGGGAGGTGAACAAAGGGAAAGGGGTAATTACGGGTTTTCTGGCAAGAACAGTCCTATTCTAGATATATTTTCAGTAAACCATGTTATGAAATAACATAACGTGGTTCGTTCTTGTAATATATTAAGTACTATCAAATGAAGTTATTAATTGTCTATGGCACTTTGTAAGCCTGGCAACACTGGAGGATTGCAACCAAACAGGAAAAAGAAAACAAAGTCAATTCCTGCCGGGGTACGGGACGGAGGAGAGTTCCCTGGCAAAGTCAAGGAGTTTTGGATAATGTTTAACCGATTTAAAAGATTGTTTTAAAAAGACCGACGGGTCACCGTGAGAGATTATTGTGTTTTACGTAATTGAATAATAATAACATTCACCCGGAATGAATTATGCTCGCGATGATGTTTTTGGTTCTAAAGTTTGGCGTTTCGCGGTTGCGGAGAATAATCGAAATTTATTCTGGCCATCAAAAGTCTGTTCGGATGTAATTCCACCGTCTACGCACTACCATTCACATATTGTAAAGTTGAGAATACTTCTTGGGTATGTTTGTGGGCCGAGACATGTTTTGGGGCGGTTTTGAGAGCACGCCGACATCTAATGCAAGTCCGCCTGGGAGTGGTATGCTCGAGGGCAAGCCACCAGGCATCGAGCTGAACGACCTTCAGGATCGTCTGTTTCTGCCGGAAATTTCTCTATTTTCACCTTCCACTTAAAACACCTAAAATTTATATATTTATCTGTCAAGATTTTGTATCGTCAATAAGTTTTAATATTCTCCTGATGAAGGAAAGATTCTTCCAAAACTCACACTCAACCGTGTAAATAAAAATAAAATTCAATTATATATTATAAATTTTATTTTTAGTTTGTATTGGTTTTTTTATTATTTATTTAATTAAAATGATTTGAAATACGTATAAATATGTTTTGTTATAATAATTTTAATATGCTGACATAAGTTTTGAAAAACTGAATAAAAAACTTATTAATAAAACAAACCTTTGGTAACAGAGCAATGCTCACTGGAAAATGTAGTAATAAGGAAAGGGAAATTATTGCAAGTATTAATGATGAAAGTGTTCCGGCCCTTCAATTATCCACATCGACGTATCGTTGGCACGAAGCAGTGAAACAGCTGGCGTTATAGGCGGCCAGTTAAATAACGATAACTAGTCATTTCGTATCGCAATCCAGTGAACTTTATATCGATGGTGTTGTGTTTGTTCGTGTGTTTGTGGAGTGCAAGTAACACAAGTGCGGCCGTGTCGGGGCGGCACTCGAGATGGATATAGGTCAACGGGGCAACATCTGAATAATCTACATTTATAAATAATAAACCTCTTTTGTAAAGCACTCATTCATGAACATCGAATTGCGTACCAAGTTAAAAGGAATTATAATTAATTTAATGCTAACGAGGGGTTTAACTGTGCGTAATAATAGGTAAATTATTTAAAGATAGTTCAACATCTTTAGATATAAAAAAACGAATGTTTCTTTGTTTGTCAAGTATGCGTTCCAAAACCATTCATCGGATTGTGATGAAACTCCCGCTCTACCCTTTCTCGCGAACCCCCCCCCCCCCACCCTCACGCATTTTGCTTCCACCTTCTTTGCCTTCCCCTCTCCCTCGTCTCCCCTCCCGCGAAGCCCCCTCCTTAATTCCACAACTGACCCTCCCGTATACCCCTTCCCTAAGCTTTTTTTCCCTGCCGCCTAACTTCATAAAATACACCCATTTTTCCAACAACTCGCGTGACGTATTTAATTTTTTATTGCAAATATCATAATGCCAGAGCTCACCAGTATAGATATAGAATGAATTCACGGGCATGTTAACGACAATTCAAAAAAACTTAATAGCAATCGGATGAAATTTTAATCGAAATCGTATGAATAGTATGGAAAATAATTTCATAATGCCAGAGCTCACTATCATATAACCATCCCGGGTATGCGCACATCATATTCTCAACGTTGTATCGCCATCGGATAAACGGTATGGCCCCGCATAAGGTACGAACAAACAAACAAACATTAATTTTTATATTATAGATTTTACAATTTACAATAATCGTGATCTATGATATATCGTGATTTCCGTTAAATGATGGATAGATTTTTTTCTTCTCTTTGTGATACCATACAATAATCCCATAGCCTAGATTTATTGCGACTAAGGCATTATAACTAAGGAATATTGTTTTTTTGGAGAATGGTGGATAGGAAGGGAATAGGGAAAAGATTAAGGTCGAGATGTTTCAGACATTTGAACAATTTATCAAATATTTAAAGTTAAAAGTTTCATTAGGCTAGTTGCTTCATAAAACTGAAATAATACAGAATTTCAACAGTTTACAGCTCATGAAAATTAACTGTTTAAATATTTTGTTCAATTTTTTTCAAAGAACCCATCCTAAGAGATAGGTACCGGAATATTCACATGTGGTTACTAAACCTGATACAGATGATTTCAACTAATATTTTGATAAAGAATGTATACTAGTTAAAATATTATAAAATTACTTGTACTTTTATTTAATTTACGTGAAAAGGTCATCTAGATCCAACTACCAAAACTACCAAAAAAAAAACGGTGACCGGATAACTCAGAATGAATTCAACACAACATTTCCTTTGAAAAGTCATTAAAAGTGAAGAAAACAATTTATAAAAAAAAAATGGTTATATAGGTTACATTGGGTTAGGTTATGGGATATTTATCAATAAAAAAATTTCATGCCTTTTAATGACTTTTCAAAGAGGTGTTGAGTAGTTATCATGGGACCAAAAAAATCAATTGCCCCAATCGTCTGGAGCCAGCGAGACTTTGGCATTCCCAATTATTGGGGGTGTGTCGTGAGGCTGAAGTTCGTGAAGAGGGCACGAGATTGGACGAGAATGATGGGAAAGTACCAGACATTTCAGATCTGGTCACCAAACACGTCTAATGCTATTTAAAGCGAACTTTCAATTCTGAATGGTGGTCTTACACCAGGGCGATAGTAAAAATATCTGCCACTCTAGAACGCGCGGAAAAAATACTAAATACATTATTTAAAATGAATAAATTGTGAAATAACACTAATCAATCACATAAAATTTACATTTACACGCCGGGAAATGAACCCGCAACTTCCGTAAAATAATAAATAATACCTACAATAATTAAAGTATTTTAAAATGCAATAAAAATATGTATTATGATTACCTATTGGATATAGATGCAATTGAATTTAATAGCTTCATTATTGAAGTTAACAAAAACCATTCCAAAAGGCAACAGTGAAAGTAAAATTGAACAAAATAAAATCAATACAAAGTATGATTTTTTTATTCCTAAAAAGCATCTGAAACCTATTATAATGATTTAGTGGCAAGCTTTCTTGTCAAGGGAATTGGCAATCATGACATATGGGGAAAGTCGGGAGTGACAAGTGAAATAGTTTTTTTTTTATGGATTTCGCAATAATTTAACGTTATTGGTCGAGTGAAAATAAATACAAATTTAATGACTTGCAAAGGTGCTGACAGGAGATAGTAACAGTATAAATAATAACTTGTTTATCGAATTAACACATTACATCGCATTTTTTGTTTGTTCATGACCGAACATACGTAGAAACTCTTCATTAAATTTTGTATTTTGCTTTTTTGTATTTCTTACGCGTTAAGTATGTAATAATTTCTACATATTTTGTTTTTAAGATGTTTATTCACAGTGTACATTTGTTACTTAATTATATTTATTTATATTTTGTTGACCATGTTATCTTGTTATTTTGTCTCGTCACACTGATCTCCTCCTGCCAAATCACCACTCCCACTACCCTCACCTAATAATTCCTAATCATTTCTGTACTTGTATAATTTTAAAGTTAGTTTTAAGAACGCTAGTGAAAGACACGGATGTGTCGATACCCGGTACGCAAACATAATAAAATTAAGTAACAAATAATGCTCATAAAAAAAATTATGATTTTAACGCTCAGGAGAAAAATTACAAAACTAGTGCGAGTGGAAAATAACATGAGACTCAAATAAGTTAATCGCAACATCCTTTCAGGGTCGCCCTAATAAAGGACCACCCCTCAGAATCGAGACGTTGATTAAAATGGCTCGAATTATTTTTGTAAAGACATCTAAATATTTACGAACGTCATATCCTTCATTTTTTCGTTATTTTCTTCCGCCAACCATCCCCAATCAGGGATGCCATGTGCCCTGTCTACCTGTCCCTGACCAGGTACACTTTTGACTGGTATTGAGTTACAACAAATTAAATGCAATGGACGTGATGTATATATAAACATTAAAAGCGGCATTCTAGTCTATTTTTTACGTAAGCACCACACAGGAAACTCTGAGGAAAATAATTCCCCTCAGGGCCTATGACATCTTTGGGGATGTTGTGCGAGGGGTCAATTTAGTGAAAGGAAGGAGAGGTAGTTCTGTGAGGGAAAGAAGTATAAGGGGTGGTTAGGAATCTGAGGGTCAATGTGTCCAGGAGTGACGGAAGTAAGAATTAATCCCTCCCACTGCGGTGCAAAGCGATGGGCAGAGTCTGCTGGTCAGATCTAGGTTAGGTCACCCTCAACCAGTCTCTCCCTATCCGGTCCGCCACGAAATAGGTGGGCAAACGCATTCGCCGCCAGGATTAAGACAACTCTCACCCTATGAACGCGTGCATCTTTGCTAAATCACCTAACGTAGTATTGGGGTGACCTATGGCAGGGGTGTTGGTTTTCCAATAAATAGTTCCCGAGGCGGCGGTACCCATAGCCGGCTCCCAAATTGAACTGGTATTAAGTTGCAACAAATTTGATGCAATGAACGTGATTTTATCCAATTTTTGTGAACGAACATTCAAAGCGGTGTTCTAATAAATTAAGTAATGGCTATATCAGTTACAACATCGGTTCTTGGAAGCACATTTTACGTTGAGGTTATATTTTATAATCGATCCCATCAAGAATAGTTGGCTATTATTATAAATATATGGTGTGTTTTCGCACCACAGGCACAGTGCCACTGCCAGTACCAGTGGCATCACTTCCGTATCCGCTATGCCAACACCCAGTAGTTATGCGAGTTTACTTTAGCATTCAGAACAGGGGCTTTTTAGCGCACTATAATCTTAACTAACTAACTATCACATATCCTTTCACAGATACCCACTTCTCACGCCTACAAACATACTCACACATACACACACACCTACACAACACAAAAATCACCCGGTAATTACTAAATATACATACCACAAATAAGACATTACAAAAAAACATATCATACCTACTCACTATGAATTGTAAATTTTTGTAATCAATGTATTGTTTTTTTTTTTTTTTTTCGGTGAGGCTTGACAGAGAAAATTTATCGAATAAACTGGAAGAAAAATGACGCAAAGTTTACAATGGAAATAATCAAGTTAAAAATAAATCAATGACAGTCTTAACATAGTATTTTTATCGACAAGTAAACGACGCCGGGAGTTTTTTTAATCCCATTGTGAAAAGGGGCATTAGACATTAATTTCTTATTCCAAAATTGATGAAATGATTAAAGGATTTTCGGATTCTCAACATTTCTGGCTCCTTTGAAATGGCAAAAATAGATTCTTGGTTGTATTTATAGCAATACCTGTCAAAGGGAGAGCTCACAGAAGGAATTCGAGAACTCTATAATTGTCATATATTAAGAAGGTAAGGAATTTCGTAAGTCAATAAACGCCTACCTTTAAACAACGCAAAATAAATTACACAGAAATTGTTAATTCCTGAAAGTTAATTTAAATTTTCATGGAAATCGTTTAAAGAAAATACAAATTAATTGCGTGTTATTTACAAAGCGAACATTATCGGAAACTTATTTTTCATTCATAGTATTTTTAACGTGGATACCCTTTGGTTTTGAAATGAGAATATGCCTATTTTCTACCGGGTTGTCATTTATCCAGTTCCTACCTTTCCCTAACCTTAGTGGAAAAATAATTTGAAATGTAAAGCAATGTCAAGAAAAATAGTGCAAATTCGAGTGCATTTGTTTTGAAAACAGAAGAAAATTTGGAACTACCTTGGAAGTAAAAAGTTTGTGTTTTTCGTATACACAATCTCGAATTTAAGCAAAAATGAGGAATTTGTGTGGTGTGCTCCTTCGCAAAGACACAGTGGTAAGTGATTGGTTATCCCTTTTCCCCGCATACCTTGTTTTTCCTACACATAATCCATTTACAGCAAACACCATTACGTCTCGTTTCATTTACAGTCCATTACAAGTAAATCTGAAGCTGTAATTTAAGCAGTTTTGGATGCAACATATACAAAAAAGCAATGAAAAAGTTACAGATTTGGAAAATCCATGTTAATATTGTCAAGTCATGAACTATTCTTTAGGTTAAAGTAGGTAACATGCAATGGTGGATTTGCGCAGTAATGTGTTCAAGGTTACGGCGAGGTTGCATTTTTATATTCGTTTGATTTGGTCAGGCTGGTGCAGTTGAAAGTTATGAAAACGTTTTAAGCATTTTATCGTTATCCGAAAAGGAATAGGAACGAGAAAAATGGCAAATTTGGTGTTATCCGAAGGCAGAAATGCTAACGTGCATTTTTCATATTAATGCCGAGAACCCCACGCAGAGACGCTAAAAGCTGTCAGATATTTCAAACAGAATCTGCTACCGAGCAAATTTGTCGCGTGATCTATTTTACTCGACACCCTTTTATCCCTTTATCGGAAGGTCATGCATGAAAAATCGAGTAAAAAATCTGTGATATTATTTCTTCTTTCCAAATCATAATTTCAATCTCCATTTGGGAGGCGGGTTAGGGTACCTCCGCCCCGGGAACCATTTATTTGATAACCAATAACCCTGCCATAGGTCATCCCAAGTAATTCGCTATGTTTGGTGACTTAGCAGGAGTGCCCGCGTTCACGAGGTGAGGTGTGTATAGGTCTTGGAGGCCAATACGTTTGCTCAAGTTTGGCTATTACGATGGACCGGATAGGGAGAGATCGGTTGAGGGAGATCTAGCTTCCTTCCCAGAACTTCATCTCCTTTCTTTACCTAAAATTACCCTCCTCCCAAAGATTTCACAGGCCCATGTATTTTTTCCTCAGGGCCTCCTGTGTATAGCTAATGTAAAATAAGGAAGGAGTGAAGTTGGGTCTCAAAGATGCCTAGATTTTAGGAGGGAGGCAGCACAGATGCCACAAATAGAACGAATTTGTAGAAACAACTTGCTCTCGTGTAAAAAATGTCAAATGTGTACAAATTTTAGGGTCGGCGTAAGCTGCGAGTTAGCATGTGTCGCGCGTGCAGACGACGCAGGAAATGTATGGGCTTATACAAAGCATGTCGCATAAGTCCATACATTTCCTGCGTTCCACGCGCGACACATGCTGACTCCCAGATTACGCCGACCCTTAATGTTGGTCACGCGTTTCCCGACTGGGCACCGGTGCCGAAGGGACCAATGACACTAGTTCCATAGAGCATCTTCCATTAAAATAACGGTAGAACACGGATATCCGTTTGTTATGATAAGTTAAGGTTTGTTAAGTTTTGTTAATAGAGGATAATCTATCAAACGGACCGCCTGTCTCTGGCGCAGAGTGAAGGGTTCTTTCAGGTATTTTGAAGCTCCAGACCTGAGGTGGTTGTCAAATTCAACCACAGGGCGCGCTTGCAATTTGCACAGGATTAGCAGTTGTGTAATATGATGTTGGGACCTACCAGAGACGGCGAGGGCGGTGATCCAGAACCAGTGCATCCACCAATGTAGCGTCATGACGGAGCGCGCATGCGCCGGACACAGCCGACTTCGCCACCTGGAGAAGAATAGAAAACGACATATTAGCGAGTTGCCCAGTCAAGTAAAAGTCAAACAGCAGTCAGCCATTGAGTTATATGCCCAATACAGTCGGCACGACAGCAAGGTAGTCACTGTGGGACCAGATTCCGGCACGCGGATGGAAATGAAGCTCGTGTAGTGTCGGACCTGACAGGATTATGACGTGTACACGTACAGCAAAACGTATCACTAGACACCTACATTAATTTGCATATTTGCACACGCAAAATGCTATTTTGGCTCTATTTAGCGACTTATTTTGCTCATAATTTTTTGCGTATGTCGTTTCCGACGACTAGTTTAGACTACCTTAACATGATTAGGCGCTTTTAAAATTCCCACGTTTACGGAACGGTGACGGCACAAAAAAGGCAATAAAAATACGTTCCGTATCACAATAATGCTGCAGTTCTTTCTTCAACATTTAATAATGGCGAGACAAATTATGTGTCACACATTGTACGTATATCTGTTTCCTCCAAAGGGAAAAAAATATCATTTTCTTGCCTCTCTCTCACTCGTATTAAAGAAATGAGATGGTGCGAGCCATTCCTGTCACCGTTACGTTCCCGCGGGAAACTAAAAGCGCATTGTAAAATTGATGCCTACTCCATCGTAAAAATATAATAAATATAAAATAATATATTAATAGAAAATTATTTCATTTTCCTTTTTTAAAATTGGAACTAATAATGATGTTCTAAGAATACAGACAAGCGATTAATTTCGCACTACAATACAGGGTATCAAGGGACGTAATTGATTTAATTTAAACCAGTCATTCCTGACATTATTTGGATTAAAATATTTTAATGAAATTTTGACCTCCGGTGACTAAGACGTAATTTAAAAAATATATTTTTCTTCAAAATAAAAATAAAAACTTCCACATGTCGTCACTGGTCACTCAGCCGAGTAACCAATCAACCCCTCACCCCGACCCTAAGAATCCAATACCTTCAGATTTTTTTTTGTTATTGTTGAAAATAAAAACCTTCAAAAATGTCACCGGAGACCAAAATCTCATTTACATTTTTTACTCCAAGTAATGCCAGGAATCACTGGTTAAAGTAAGTCAAGTACGTCCCTTAAGATTATACCCGGGTGGTGGAGAAATTTGAAAAATAGATTTTAACCTAACACCGAACCTAGGAACATCCAACTGGAGAATGTGTACGCCATTGATATCTTGTGAAAATGTTTCGTCATTAAGATGATAACCGGGTGGTGGAGAAATTTGAAAAATAGATTTTACTAAATTGTTGCTGTCACTGTTGCTCTTATATTGAGCGAAAGGGATAATGCACCTCGGGCTACTAATACCTAACTAAAATCGAGGTTTTGTATTCCCCACTTTTCTCCTCCAAAAGAGGACTGATTTTTTTTTTTACCAACTACATAAGAAAAAACTATTTTATGTCTGTACGTTTTGCTTTTTTAAAAAAAACATTGTCTAGTTTGTATACTGAACGTCTTTTGACGGCGTTTAAACCAGTCAATTTTATTGATTTTTGGAAGGTCATAACTTCTATAAAAAGTAACTTATCAAAAAAAAAAGTACCGACACGCTAGTAGTTGATATCTATTTTATGTAAAAACAATATTTTCTCAAGGGTTAAAATCCAGAGAGATGAAAAGGGAATACGTTTGTATGGAAAAATCACCGCCGGGTATCCCCTTAGCACTCTGTATAATATTTTTTTAAATTATTTATAAAAAAAAAAATCCTAGGGCTAATCTTGACAACTAAAGTAAGATTTTGTGGGGACATTTTTCAGGAGTCTGCGCTTTTTCAATTCAAGAAAATGCTATTCAGTAACTAGATTTACTAACACAAAATCCCGTGAATTTTTTACGGCCTGCGCTAGTTATTTAATTTTGTATTATATAGTAAGTGCAAATTTCAGGCCTTTTATCAAACAAGATGCATAGCATATTCAGGCTTCTTTTAGAGCAAATTATACGATGTCCACACATCACCTTGCTTGCTAGCACTAGCTCGATACTTCAAAGCGAAACGATACACACTCAGATGTATAACCTTAAATCGATCATAATGAATCGATTCATCTTCATTTCAAAACAGACACCAATAAGTAGCCAACATAGTTTTTGATGCGACTATAAAAAAACCGACGTAATTCACATCAAATTAATTGAACGAATATTCATTAAAAAACTAAATTACCCACAGTTTAACGTTGATGAACGAATGAACGAGTGAACGAATATCTTCAATCGGTTCGTTCGATTGATTCAAGCCGAGTTTTACAAAGATTCGTTGGGAAAATAAATAAAAGTTCGAAAATACGAATATCACCTGCAGGGAAACCTAAATCTAATTTGAAGGAGCGTACACGGTTAAAAAAACACAATTTTTCAATTCAATAAGTGAATTGCGCTCATGTCGGGGTTGTTTCCAGTATTCATGTCTACGGGGAGACTGAAATGAAATTTAAAAAATGGTTACGCAAAAAATAAAATGCTTCAATTTCGCAAGCCAAAAATTGGTACGTTTTCGGGTAATTTGGCGACAGTTTCCATCGGGGAATTATTGTCCCTGATCATTATTATGTTATTATCAATAGGGTGGAGTTTTGGCTAACGATTTTGACCTTTACGTGGGTACCTGAAGGTTAAAATCACGTATCACCCGAAGGGGGGTAACTAGAGTCCCCCATATGTCGTGGAGCGATCGTGTCTCTTAATATTCCTTTTTCCCTTTCCAGTAAAACTCAGATATTCGTTAGTAATTATTTTTTATACAACGTTTTAACCATTAATCAATCATTAAGAAATACAAAACGGTAAATGAAAAATAATGAATAAATACTACCTTGGTTTTTTATACATAAAATATTAAATGATGTACCTAGTTGACAGTTCTGAATTTGTTGCATTGAAAAGCTATCGGATTCCATTATATAATACTAGAATTCAGTATTTATTTCAGTGCAGAAATTCTGGGACTAACTACCATATGCACTCCTCTTGGCCCACAATAATAATGGAGGTAAATAATTATACCAATTCAGTGGACATTTTCAATTTGTCACTAAACAAATACAAAATATTGTTACTGAAGTAGTCCAGTTGTGTACAATAAATACTGTATAATTTTTACTATCCATATGTAAAAGCCCCTACAAAGGGCGTTATTACAGCGTAACTCAAATAAATAATGATTGTACCCATTTCCAGTATAGAGAACTTTTTACGTCCGCACTCGCGGCTTATTTGAGATCCGAGGGGAGAGAGGAGGGATGAGTAATTTCTTAGACATTGGAAAGATATAACGTATTAAATGTATTAAAAAATAACTTAGATATCGCACAAAACTCTCGTTTGGGGGGTGTATATTACACCCCCTGCGGAGCGAGATGGTTAGAATAAATAAATATACAACAACGCTGGCTCTTGTCTACAACATGTGTCGAGGTCCCCTGAAATGATTAAACATCACACGTTCAAATCGTGACAAGCGAATGGCGCCTCTTCCACATCATCTACGGTTGACCTTCTAGATTGTCTAGTTTATAATGCATACATCTTATTCGCCATGCCTAACTTGGTTAAAACACATAGTAAAGCATCTACCTTTCTGTTTTGATCTGTCAGCAAGTGAAAGCAAACGAAGGAAAAAAACCATAAAGTTGAAACGCGGCGGGCAAAGAGAGTCAAGATCGTTATGTAAATTGTAAATTGTAAAATGGCATTGGCATTGGCTCCATTGACATTAAACATCAACCGAGGCAATATTTTCGACATTGGAAGCCAATTAATCAACACCACATGAATGATACGAAAGATTTTTTCATTTATAACTCATTCATTACCTACTCATCATTCTCATTAAAATGGACGTTTGCACTTAATAATATTGTTTGTACAATAATAATATTATTACTAACTAGCTAAAAAATACGGAATTTCTCGTAGACAAAGAGGATAGAATGCCGCATAAGTCTGTTTGGCATATAGGTAACTACTATTAAAACTCTTCTATTATTCATTGGCTCTTGACGCCCGTCTCGAGTATTTGATTTATCCTCCTACTGTGCCAAGTCTTCCTGCAGCGTCTCCGACTCTTTCTTTTATCCATTTGCATTTCATAAATTATCCAGATACTTCTTCAGATTGTCTTCGTCGACACGCTGAATGTTTCAAAATCATTAAAGCGTCGCTTTCTTAACCTGTCTTACTATGCTTGCATTATTTTTTGATTTCCTCATTATTATTCGGTCATAATCTATGATTTTTAACACAGGCTACTTTCTTCTACGAATTCATTTCAGCTCCTTGATTTGAACTCGACCAGTCTCGCTTCCCTTTTCATACATTCCTTGTAACTTTGTATTTGTAACTCGCATTCAGTCCTCTGTCAATAAAAATTATTGTATTCCATTAACCTTTTATCGATTTTTCTTTTAATCACAATCTGTATTGTATACAAAGCCATCTACTCATTCTGTGAATTATGTAGTGCCTTGTCTTCAAATACCATGACTTTGGACGGTATCATAGAATTATAAATAGGTACAATATTCAACTATTATTGACAATAGAGACAGTCTCAGACAACCGAACGCTGCGGAGAATTTCCGAAAAGGTTCAGATCGGGGACCGAATAACATTATTTAACAAAGTTACAAATTGAGATCACTGTCAAAACTTTTCGATATAATCGAATTTTGATGAATTGCTTCCCTTGTGGAGCCAGTTTCCCGAGCTTGTCAACTTACACAAGAATAAGTACTACCCAAATCTGATAAGAGAGTATGGTTGGGCCATACACAGCTACACCCATACAATTATGTATCATAAACAGCTGTAGTTAGTATTGTTACATTTCTTAACCTACCCCCTCATCTTATAGACCTGTCATTTCTTATTACCCACATCCAGTCATCAATCGATCCTCACCGCATGAACATCTGCGCATTAATATTCCGTTCTTTCGCTCTTCGCCGCCGCTGAAAGAAATACCGCAATTATTATACAAATATTTCCGCTATAAATGCAGTGCAATTCATGAACCAGCTCGACAGAATCAAGTGTTCCGCAGTAAGTCATTTCTACCCTTTCCTTGCCTGTATGTGCATATTTTATCCAAGTGCAGTGGTTTCATTAAATTACACATATTTCATACACAAATTACACCCCAAAGAAAAATAAAGCAGTAATTAACATTTCTGGGGATGTTATCGAACGTCATTTGATGTGTACAAATTAGAAAAAGACAAAAGCGAAAAAATTATTTCAGCGTTGCATTTTATTTTAACGATTTTATTGAAACGCTCTAACACGCTATTTGAATGAAAAATATCATAATGCACGTTAAAACTTTAAAAATAATTAATTTTGAAAAGTAAATATGGTAATCACGACCATGAATGAACAAAAAAACAAAAATATTGAAATGGCCATCAAAATATTCTATAAGAAATAATAATCTATTATTACACTAAAATAACGCTTCTTTTGTAATACATACAACAAGTAAGCTGAATTTACAATAAATCATAATATGAAATTATCTAAGTGTATAAATATATTACATCTATTAACTTATTATGTTACGCCCATGAGCCATGGCAGAAGCTTTAGGCAGTAAATTATGGTAAACTATTTAGTAGAATGATAATTTTCACGAAGACGTCCACAGGGTGTCCGGAAGCTCTCGGTAGGCAGTGGCAATGACGCAGTTCTAGCGGAAGTGGGAAAACACATCACACACCATCGTGAAGGACGTGTTGCCAAGAAAAAAATCTAATTAGGTACTGGGATATAATGGATGATAAAAAAATAATTTTGGTATCATAATATTTAAAAGCCTTCAGAAAAAACGCATAGGTAATATATTATAGGCAAAACAAAAAACGAGCTATTCGGATGGTTCTCCTAATATAACGTTAGGAAGGGTGCTACGTCTGATTGAATTTTTTTTATGAACATATATTATATTCAAATAGTTAATAACAAGAATAACTTAGTTTTTGATATTTGTAAAAATGACAAAATTATGAGTTTACAAAATTTACATTGATAAAATGTGTGCAATTTGTATATCGTGAAGTCACACGCAGGATATTTCATAATTAGTTATGTACCTAATTATGAAATACAATATCGACGTTTTGACGGCTCCGTCGTTACTACAGCCGAAGAAGATAACGAAGACCATCATCGACGAAATGAACATTTACACTCTTATATATTATAGATAAAATATCGACTCTATTTAATTAAGTTAAACAAACTACGCATGTTACATGATTATACGATGTAACATGTAATTTTCTAACAGCCTGTAACATGGAGGTACAATGTACAATTATTCACATACGTCAACAGCCAAAGTAAGGCAATTGTGATTACATTATTTCCCCCCCGTAACTGAATTAAAATATATGTTATTATAACAGAAGATTTACAATGCTTCCAGTTAGCCACTGAGGCGACTAATTATTCATGGAAAATAAACAAAACGAGTAAACTAATACATAGTACTCTTGGCTATTTTGTTGTAGCCTGGTTCTGGTCCAATGCAGAGACCTTTTTGATTGAATTAACACCAATTTGCCGAATAAAATTAATTTGAAGAATGGTGTAAAGTCTTCCAAACGAAGACGGAAGTAATTGATATAATTTAAATAAATGCTAGAAAAGAAAACAATTTAATCAAGAGCCTCGAAACTACGGAGGCTTAATGTACTGTCTACTGATTAGAGTACTAATTTCAATCAGTTTCTTTAATTGGCTAAATGAAATAGGTGCTTACTCGAACAGTAATTTCCTGTTTGTGTTTATATAGGAAGTTTTATTATTCGTATCCTGTCGTTCATGAAAGGCACTGCTTTGCGTTTCAGACTGGGGAGATGAAAAGTTATAAGGGCACAATAAAAAACTATG
Organism: Limnephilus auricula; assembly: GCA_951813805.1. Lineage (NCBI taxonomy): Eukaryota > Metazoa > Arthropoda > Insecta > Trichoptera > Limnephilidae > Limnephilus > Limnephilus auricula. The sequence continues at coordinate 1,722,478 of OX638390.1, forward strand.
TGCATGTTTTCATGGCGGATTATAAATGCACTCAGCTCTTTTCACTGCACCGCAAGGGTTATACATGTATTTTTTATAAGAAAAACTCTCTTTTTAACTTTTGAAGGTTATTTCCATCAATGTAATATATCATCGAAGAAGAAGACAACAATAATAATCTAAATTAAAATATGAAAATGAATAAGACACAGAAAAATATATGATATGTTACATTGATGGGAATAACCTTCAAAAGTTAAAAAAATAGAGTTTTTCTTATAAAAAAAGAATATTCATTTAGACTTTTATAAAAAAGGCAAAAGGTGCTCCATAAAAAAAATGGATATATTTATCCGAGACACTATCTAGGTAAAAATACACTTTTTGAATACTAGTTTCCAATGAAAAAGGGTAGCTGCCAATAATATGGAAAAAACATTAGTCGAAGATAATATTGTTAATTCTGAAATTGACAAATACGAATGGCTGAATTGGTAGAGCGTTGTCCCGGTAAGACGTGACATGGGTTCGATTCCCAGTTGCGACCATTATGTTTTATTATTTTTCTGTGTCTTGTTCATTTTAATTTAGATTTTTAGTGTTGTCTTCTTCTTCAAGTTTATACATTTATTTAAAACTAGCTAACCCCGGCGTTGCCCGGGCTTAGCTAGTTTTTGTGCAAAGTTTCATAAAGAAATATCAAGAAGAGAAAAAGAGATGGGTTGGTTTTTATAAATCTCAAATATCAATTAGACAAGTGACCTTGTTCATGTTCTGAACGTCAAATGTGCAAAATTTCATCAAAATCCAAATTAAAATGTAGATATATTTGACACTATACTTTATATAAATAGTTAGATAGATAAAACGTAACACCAATTCACGAAATCATTACAAAAAATCGCCTCGATATAATGAGACTCGGATAAAGCTGGGGCACGGATCGCTAGCAATAATTGAATAAGGAAACAAACTTTAAAAATTGTCAAGTCGTATTCTCAAAGCTGCGCAATTTCAGTGTTGTGGTTTTTTTGTTCGATCTGGGGTCGAAGTTTTCGTGATTTCTCGCGATTCTTCAACTCTCCGTTAGTTTTGGAGCTCTTTACAGTATCTGCATTGCAGATGCCCACCCGAGGGAGAACCATTAACAACTTCACTAAACTTTATTTACACGTTTCGCAATTTACTACTTTGACAACAGTAGTTAGGCAGCCACAACGACAGACAATGTATATTCAGACACAGGCAGATCATTCTGTTTAACTTGAATAGGAACCATTACCAAACAAACCAGGAGAAAGTACCTGCAGCAGATTTCATCGGAAGCCTACCAATAAAAAAAACGGAAAAGAAAAGAGATCAAAGGAAAGTAAAAAGGTAAACATGACAAACGTGTTGTAACAGCATCTGCGTGATCAAATCAGTAATAACTGGAAGACAGACGCAGACACCAGAAATAAACCAACAACGAAGCTACAGTTACATAGACAATAATAATACATTGCCAATCGTTCTTATTCAACAATTCTCCGCGTGTAGCGGTTCTTGTTGTCCACAGAATAGATTTGTGGTAGAGATGATAGATGAAGCAGCAAACGTTATACGAAACCCTCTCACTAAACTAGAAATGTAAGTAACTTCTCACAGATATTGAATTATATTATTGTGAAGTGATCACTTTAATAACTCTTTCTGAAACAATAGCCGGGATAGCTATCGGTATCTGGTCGGTTACCATTGTTACGCGATATGGCCCATGGAGCAGAAAGATAAAGGAGAGCAGTAATGATTTTGTTACGCGATGTTAACCTGAAACGATTGTTTTAAACGGTCACCACAATAGGTGCCAATAACGTAACAATCGCCGCAACTTTAAGTAGAGAGGTATCGATTTTATGTTGCCAGGTCAATAGTTGTCAATTCTCTTCTTTCGATTCCTATTACTGATTTTTTATAGCATAAAATTTGTATTTTTACAGAGATGTGACGTAACTTCCGCTCATACCTTCTAAAATATAACTTGACTTGTTTGATTAGGTATAAGATATTACTAAAGTTTATTCCAGGCAAAAGAGTTCAAAGTTACTTTATAAATTTAGATTATTGTAGATATTCTACTATCATAATAAGGGCGGTTCCATGACAACTCAAAAAAGTGGCACTGCAACACTCTTTGAAAAGTCATTAAAAGTGATGAAAAATTCAAAAATAAATAACACATAAGTTTTTTCTCATCACTTTTAATGACTTTTTAAAGAAGCGATGAAGTTGTACATTATCGAGTTGTCGGTCACCAATACGGGCCATGTGTCTAATGTGGTAGTCGAAAACAAGTAAAAAACTGTCTACAAAAACTTACATTATGAACACAGAAAAATAAAAACATTAAGTAGATATTAAGTACCACAAAACGGGTTCGACTTCACCCACAAGATCTGAACAGTATGAAACAAAGACGACAATCTCCACCATTGGTCGAACATGAGTTAGAAATGGCGATGAATAGATAAACAAAAATACTATCGACAGCTACAAAAGGTTTGGAGCATAAATGACAGTAACCGATACATTTTTGAATAAATGTAGTTCTGCAACAAAAACGGCAATCTCCATTAAAAATTGCAGGGTACGGAACAAAAACGGCAGGGTCCCATTGGGCCAATCAGGGAGATAACAGAACAAAAGCGGCAATCTCCATCTATTAATTGAAGATAACTAAATAATTTACCATTTAATCGCAATAAAATAAACGCAGAGTGGAAATGGAAACAATTAATAACCGCATTACTCAAAATGAAAATAATTGGAGATTGCCGTCATTGTTTCAACGGGCCTCACTTATTGACTTGTGTATCCAGAATAATCGAGGGTAGCGGCGCTACTGGATATGATTCCAGCAAGACGAACGGCCCTGCCACATAATGGACTAAATTACAACTGCTATATTCGTCACGGCCTGTCTGCCTCCGTGGCCAGAAGGCGGAGCGGCCAAAGTGTCAACGGTTGCTCGCTGGTTCGTCTTGCGTCTTCTGCTTGGGCTGCTTCTACTTGCTCATCGCCCGTGACAGCAAGGCAGCAGAACCAGACAGAAACACTGAGCATTGACGCACTCAACCACCCGTACCTCGAATCTTGACGCAATGTGTGAATTCACCCAAATCCCAAAAAACTAATAAAAAATCATCGAGAATTATTAGTGTATTTTTTCACGTGTAACAAAAACTTTGTAGGTATACATAATTACAATAATGACAATAAAACAACTTTGCTTTAATCCCACTTTATTATACATCTTTCACCAACTGGTTTCGGTTTGACCTGAACCTTCATGGTGAATAAAATATTGATCAATATACAGAGATACAGAGTATTTAAATAAAAAGTAAAAGAAGGAGAATAAATCTTCGGGGATAGATGTACTACACAGAAATGGGATAGGTCTACGCCTCAACAATCTAGAAGCTCTCGAAATAAATAAAAATGATATCTATCATCACGCCGTTTCGCGGGGTAGGCAGAGAGGACGGACCGCCAAACAACTCGGTCTTGTCTCATTCACATTCATACATCTTCTCATACATACTCTTCTATTATTCTGACTCTTGATATGGCCCGACTCAAGTATCTGATTCACTTGATCGTGCCATGTCTTCCTCGGGCATCCTAAACTTCTACTACCATCACATTTGCGTCATATATTTTCTAAAATATTGATAAAAATCATCAAAAATAAATAAAACCAATTTACTAAATAAACAGATTTGTCAAAAAGCCCCATTTTTAACACATTTCCCTTCCCCACGCCTACTTTTACCCCTCCCTCTTAGGCACCTCCCTCTCGTCCCCGCCTAAGTTGATGTTCTCTCTCTCTCTTCTACTTTTGATTTAAATACCCTGTATTATGTTCAATATATTTTATTCACCCCATATGAAGGTTCAGGTCGAACTGAAACCGGTTGGTTAAAAATATGTAATAAGTGGAATAAAACAAAGTTATTTTATTGTCAGTATTATAATAATTATTAGTGTTTTTCATACAACAAAGATCCGGGGGAAAGCAAGGTCTCAATTTTTATAACGCTTTTTATAAGACTGAAAAGGGGCAATTTGGTATAGAATTTATTTCAGCGTTGTCATACTACGTCACACCGGATACCGGAATTTTCGAGGAACACGAAATAAAGGATTTTTTGTCTGCCGTTTCACGTCATTCTACTGTTACTTTTAAGCAAGCGAGCCAATTTTATAGCTCCATTCACAAAAGAGTTTTTAGCGCGATTGATTTATTAACTTTCGCGTCATGATTTTAATGCCAACTAATAGGAATGCACACGGGAGTCGCAAAACAAATTATATCAATGCATATAAAAAGAAGAACAATAAAACTTTTTTTTAAATTCAACTTCTTCGTGAATACAATTACATTCGATCTAACGGAAAATTATTATTTAGATTTATCTTTACTACGAAACGGTTTACATTTTGAATATGAAAAAATATGCTATGGATACAATAAGGCTTTTCCCACCTTCTCTATTTATTGAAATTAAAATAAAATTATTAATTACGTTACAAAAAACATAAGCGTAAAGTACTAAATAATTTGTTTTTTCATTACATAAATAGAAGAAATAACTTTTTAAAAATACTCTTTTATGGCAAAGATTATTTTCTGACTATTTCCATTGACCAACTATTTTCATTCTTATAAAATTATTCAATAAAAAAAAATAAAAAAACAACTTTGGCGCTACATTCCTCGTGCATATAATACCAAAAACACGCAGAGTGCTAAAGGGGGAAGAGGTCAAATATTTCTGGCGTTTATATTCCTCGTAAGTCACGTTTTTCATTTTCTTGCCTACGGGGACGGATTCAGTCGTAACGCAGCTGTTGATTCTCTATCTCAAAGCGATGGAATTTTCCTTATCCTGGTATTTCCTTTTCCTATCTGGCAGCAGTATGGTGTCAAGATGTATGAGTTCTAGCTGCAGCAATTTAGCCCAGCGGCAACGCAAATCTCTTGACGTTGAAGTTAACCAATGCAGCTTCAACGGATGTCATGTCAACCAGCGCACCAGAAACTATGCGAACAAGAGAGGAGCACTTATATAGAGTAGTTGATGTCGGCGGCATGAGAACCAGTCTTTGCTCCTCCATATCCTCTGGTAAAACAGCTGAGATAAGATTCCTCCTTTAGAAACCTTAGAAGCAAGTTGTTGGTATATTTCGTTGTATTCGTTTACAATCTCGTTTTTGTAAAAAAGAAGGAATTTGACCTTCTCGGAATTACATAATATCGTTTTTTAATCATTCGTTTTGTTGTGGCATTATTTACATTGAGGTACCACAGTGGAACTATATAACTATTAATTGTTTTTATTTAATAAATTTTTAAATGTTAATTTTTTTTAACTACCATATTGTGGTTGTGTCGTGTGCTCCTTCGTAGAGGTATAGTGTTAAGTGATTGGTCATTCCTCTTTCCTTGCTTACCTTGTTTTTTCCACATCTACTATCATCCAATCCAACAAACACCATTTCGCCTCGTTTCGTTTTTAGTATTTACAGCCCATACATTACAAGTGCATCTGAAGTTGTAATTTGCAAGCAGTTTTGCAACAGGTTTGAATATGCTTCAATTGTCGGGCAGAAGGATTTTCACTGACTTGGTATTTCTGTATAAACTTCTAAATTATTCATTTCATAATCCAGAATTGCTTGCATTGATAGGCGTTTGGAATCCACTACGTATACTAGTCGTCGAGATTAATTTCAGTGCAGAAATACTGAAACCAACCCATTCTATTATTATGTATTCCTCATTTTCCAGAGCATTAAAGTAATGAAACAATTATGCCGAATCAGTGGACATCTTCAATTTATCACAAAATAAATAATACAAAAGATTGTCGCTGTGGCAATTCAGTTATGAATAAAACGTAGGAAACTGTAGATATAATATTTACTATTCCTATGTGTTCAATCCATCACTCAAAAATCATAGATCCCTAAATACACTTGACCTGAAAATAAACACTACAATCGTTTCATACGTAAAACATTGCAAAACCACACAAGGCTATAAACCGATATTTTAAAACTAAAAGACACACTACATAGTTAAAAAAATTGAAGATTGTCCTCCACAGCACAGGTGAACTCCACCTTGTATAAGGGAAAACATAAAATATCTTTGTTATATATTAATATGTAACAAAGACTGACTGCAGTGGCCCCGTGCCTCTCATGCACACAGTACACGCCAAAGGGACCATTTACTAATTCTCCCAAAACATAAAACTGCTGTATTTGAGGGTAGTTTCAGCTAGTCATCATCAAAACTATGGAATGAATACCACTGTCTATTCGAATATCGAAATTTTTGCAGAGCTTCAAGAGGCTCTGTGGCGAATGGTTGCTGACTGCATAGTTAACCGCACATTTTAATTAATAAAATTTACAATTTAAGGAATACTAACTTGTGTTATTGTTTTTGATTTGATTTGGTTACATTATTTATTTTGACTATATTTTATACTTGAATCCATTAAATTTTGAATTTGAATTGATTTTATTTTGAATTTGAATTGATTTTATTTTGAATTGATTATATTTTACTTGAATTGATTTTATTATTAAGTTTAGCTTTTGAATTCCATTTTACATTATTAATATATTTTTTTATTATTTCTATTTGTATTTCTTTTTCTATTATTTATTTTGTGTGTGTTGAATTTGAAATTTGGTTTGATAATTTTTATGTAATTTAATTTAATTGTATTTATTTTATCTTAATTTAATTTGTCTTTTATTGGAGGCACTGCTGAAAAGCAGCTGCATTCCAGGAGAAATCCTGAATTGCAGCTGGGCAGTGACCTTTTCGTCAATAGAACCAATGTGCAATCAAAAATGTGTACCTTAATATTAAAAAAATCTATTGATGAATAAACGATTTTATATTTATTTTATTTAATTTTAATATGTTAAGTTGTGTTAATCGTTAAATAAATGAAAAACAAAACACTTTGCCCATCTTCTGACTCTTGAAATGCTTGAAAATTCACGATAAAAACGTAGAAGTTGCGAAAATTCAAATAATATCAAATTGAATATGTTCGTGTGAATGCATGGCTAAAGCGGCGTCTCCCACGCAAAACATTTTGCTTCCTTGTGTATAGGGGTTGTGTGGACATTACAGGCAATTTATATCGTGTGTCTGAAACAGGTGACGCTCTCTCATACTTAAATCTATTTTACGTAGTTTTTTCATAGAAAGAGTGCATTCGTTCGATTATATAAACGGAGATACACTTTCTTACTTCCACTGCAGGTTTTCGCACGCATTAGCGACCGGGCGATGGAATTCCACTTATTTAAACAGTAGCCGACGTAACAACACGCCTGCAGCTGGTGTTATACAAATATCTCGTGTCGCATTATCAACACAATTTCATATGGGTTATTGTTTGAACAGAATGATCACAATGCCGGTGCAACGTATTGTCTAACGAATGATGAATTTAGCCAATTCAAAAACAGAATTTTATTTGTCGACGATGAAGAAATATTTGTTGGAATAACTAAACGAGGCTCGTCGATGAAAAATATGTATACACGGAAAAGTATTTCAGTTGAAAATGATGGATTATTGTATCATATTTAAAATTTAGTTTTCAGTTGAATGCAACACAAATGGATTTTTTTACAGTATCTCCACACAGGAGGCCCCGAAGAAAACAATTTCCTTCGGAGCGTTTTTTTGGGAAAGGAAGGAGAAGAAAAGGAAAAAGGTATAAGGGATGTGTCCAGCAGCGACAGTCGTATGAATCCAGTCCTCCCACTGCAGTACAAGGCGATAGGTTGAGAGACCTACCCCTATCCAGTCTGTCCCGATCCGGCCCGCCACGCAGTAGGCGGGCAAACGCGTCCGCCGCCAAGGCATAGAAAAACCTCACCCCGTGAACCCGGGCACCTCTGGTAAGTCATCAAACGTATTGAACCATTTGGGTGACCAATGACAGGGGTGTTGGTTATCCAATAAATGGTTCCCTTAGTAGCGGTACCCATCCATATTCGCGTTTTATTTGAGATTATTTACGCGCTATGCATTAAGTATCGTCTCTTAAATCACATATTTTATGATATCTACCATAAAATTTACGTTCTTTCCTTTATCCTCATCTTACATTGATTTGCACTCAGAAGTATTTTTACTCTCGCATTTAGGTTGCATCTCCCTCGGTCTTTTCCCAGAGAGTTTGGCAAAGCGTAGATATATTTTACGGTTCTTTCTACAGAATCCATTACCTTTATAGTTAATGGATTATTTATATCAGATAACTCACTTTTTTAATAAAGAACATTAAAAAAGAGTAGGAAAAAAATAGTATGTACCCAGAAAGAGACTACAAAACGGCAGTAAGGTCAAAATCATGTAGGTACATCAATCCAAATGGAGGTGAAGAAATAGTGCAATAACAACGCAAGTAAAAATATCTGATTGTTTTAGATCGAAGTAGCATAAATTTAACGATTTAAGACTCCATAATTGACGAATTTCAGGAAATTCAAATAATTCAATTTGGGAGGACAACAAACACCCCTGACATAGGTCTCCCCAAGTGGTTCGCTACGTTTGGTTACTTAGAGGTGTCCGGGTTCATGGTGTGAAGTTTGTCTAGGTCGTGGTGGCGAATGCGTTTTCCCACCTACTGCGTGGCGGGCCGGATCGGAAGAGACTGGAGTCCTTTTGAGCTCCAGCTGGACTCTCTTGATCCATCGCCTTGTACTGCAGAGGGAGGGATGGATTCATGCGTTCGTTACTCCTTGACACATTGACCCCAGATTCCCACTTACCCCTCATATCTTTCTTCCTAGAACTTCCTCTACTTCCATTCTATAAAATACCCTCCACACAGCATCTCCAAAGATGACATAGACCCTGAGGGATTTTTTTTCTTCAGGGCCTCCTGTGAGGAACTAAACAAAAAAAATTTACTCAGAATCGGGAATTTGACAGACGAAATGCAGACGAAGAGCATTATCATAACAGTTTTGAAAAATAACGAAAAAAGACACATATACATCGATCTGGCAGTACATAAACTGCGAAGTGCATGAAACAGAAAGTATAAACATGATAATATAGATGTGGGAAGAGTAAAAAGCTTTTATAAAAGATGTTCTAGTAGCTGTTTCATTTGCTGCTTTGAATGTCTTGTTTACATAATGTGTGTTTGTTTGTTGGATGGACAGAATAGCACTGGACTCCCACACGGGAACTATGTGCAACGGATGAACATGTTACCAGGCATTAGTTGTCCAAACACCAGGACGGTCCTTGTTTGTTTGAAACAATCTCGTCTGTTTGGATTTGCTCTGACATACAGGTTTTTATTTTTATTTTTAACCTCGGGCATTTTCTCCTTCAGAAGGTCAGAAAATTTCCGCTTTGTAATAAAATCCAAATAAATGGAATATTTGTGAATGTATCCGAAAACTATATTCTGTTTTTGAAATTTGATGAAATACGCTTTCAAAATTTATTATTAGAAATAACCATGTTATTCTTTAAGAATACATTTTTTAATGCAAATTTTAAAAAGGTTTAAAAATGGCTCACCTTACTTTTTTAACTAAAATTACCGATAACAAAAAAAAAATTAACACACAAACATATTTTATTAGATAAATAAATTATTAATGTTATTGTCACCTTACTTTTTTATCGTTACATGTGAAGATAATTCATTATACATTCATTTATATTTTCTAATTGCGATCAGAAACTTTAGCGTGTTGTTTTCTCTTTACAATACCGTTTAGATCATATTTCTCACTATGATAGTAAGGGAGACATAACAATTTCTATGAGACCTATGTGAGCTGGGACAAGTATGGTCTCCTATGATTAAACGGGTTTTAAAGGCAAAAAATTGCAGTCAACATGTTAATATTGTTTATAAACGGGCATAATGCATTACCTGTTAATTAAAAATGGTGAAAATGAAACAGCCATTAGGAAAACGTCTTATTGAAATCATTGAACTTTGTAGACAAACATAAATTTTAAATGTAATAAGAGATGCTGTATTTTCAATGAAATGATGATATTAAAAACATTAACTTTGATTTGCATGTCCAAAACCATTTCTTTTGCTCATTTCTATAACCAAAATAATTTTCAGAGCCATATTTTTTTAGCCTCTTTTTGTACATTCTAGAAGCCTGTTATTATTTCGCTTATCAGAAATTCAAACCTGTTACCCCTATTCATATCTTTATGAACACGCTGAATAAATCTTAACGTATCAACGTACGCTCGAATGGGTATTTCGAATATTAGATCGTCGGTGGACTCACAGTTCATGACGGGAGAGGGTGTAAGGGGTGTCTGGGGTGTCTCCCGGGGGTGGTGAATATTCAGGAGGCATTAGCATAAATCAGGCGGCTAAACGGTCCCGCCAAGAACACGGGGGCGGACAGGCCCGGGGTGGTTGGGACTCTTAATGGCCAAACTTGCGGGACAAGTAGGCGACTAAAACCATACATCAGGATCTTTAAAACACGCTGAGAAGTTAAATTCTGGAGCAATGATGTTTAAATTGTAGAGCACATTTATCAAATTAATTAAATGCTTAATTGAATATATTTTTGTGACAGCGGTTTTAACCTTGTCCTAAAACTAGTAGTAATTAAAAAAGAAAAATTTGAAATACGAGGAGAAGTTTTTTGTAACCCTGTTAATTAATTAAGTTATTATTCAATCTTTTTTATACGGAAAAGCCCAGCTTTGTGTCTTTTTATTTAATTTATTATTTCTATTCTAGTATACATTTTATAGATTATAAGTAAGCATCAGAATGATATATAGTGTAACTTAAATAAATATTATATTATTGAAGAAGAAGATAACACTAATAATCAAAATTAAAATGTGAAAATGAACAAGACACAGAAAAATAATAAAAGATAACGGTCGCAACTGGGACTATAACCCAAAACCTCTCGTCTTACGTTTATCCAATTCAGCCATTGCCACCTATTATAAAACCGTCATATTTGTGAACTCATATTTCAAATTTTCAAAAATAACAATATTATCTTCCACTAATTTATTTTCCATATTATCGGCAGCTAACTTTTTCAAAAGTTATGAAAAGAGAGTTTCTCTTATAAAAATTAAATATTATATTGTTTCTTGAACACCTCATTAGGAGAACCTGTGCTGAGGTGTTCACGTGTTTTTGTTGGTATATAATTATTGTTGTGCATTCATTATATTATCAGGTTAAATAAAGAACGACAAACAATAAATACAAAATGATGAATTGTGGGTATTGTAAATTATTATTAAAATATATTATATTGTTTTGCGAGCACCTCACCAGAGACACCTGTTTTGAAGTGTTCAAGTGCATTTTTTAAAGACAGTTTGTTTTGCGAGCACCTCACCAGAGACACCTGTTTTGAAGTGTTCAAGTGCATTTTTTAAAGACAGTTACATAGTTATTATTGACATATAGTTTTTTGGAAAAACTTTGAAAAATAAGGAGTGACATAATAGAAAATACCGTTCGTTAATATGAAACTATGTTGTACAGAATTAATGAGAAGGGAATGTTCAGAAATAAAGTTTTTATTTATTTTGTTATTTGTGTTGGGTTATTTTTTAGTAGGTGTCTTAACGATATCTTTGTTGACCCATCGCCTTGCACCGCGGTTGGATTCATATTTCGGTCGCTGCTGAACATACAGACCCTAGATTCCTACCATCTCTCATAAACTTTTTCCTTCCCAAAACTTCCTCTCCTTCCTTTCCTTAAGAATATCCTTCACACAGCATCCCCTAAGATGACAAAGGCCCTGAGGGAATTTATTTTCCCCAGGTCCTCCTGTGTGGAATGCCTCGTAATGTAAAAAAATACCTTAGCTAAGCCAAATTTAATCACGGGGAATAATTTAGAGACGTTTAAAACATTGTTAACTGTGCGTAGGTATCTAGAAATAACAAATGTTTTTAATGTTACATATTTATAAGAGGCATATTACGATCATAAGAAGATTAATGCGCATTGCGAAAAATATGCTCCATAAACTCTCGCTACACAGAATTATTTGCAAAGTCCAGCATTAGAAACTCTCACAAATAGTGATCGCTTTGTTTGACCGGAATTATATAACATAACATAATAAACCTGCAATAATATTATAGTGAATTTAACGGCCGTGTGAACTCGGTCGTCCGGCTTATGAAATTCGCAATTCGCGGTTGAACAGCGAACACCGAGTGGTGGCGGTGACGGTGACACGAGAAATACCATACATTATGGCCCGGTATATGAACCAGTCCGTGTCCTCGCTATATATTATGCACTACATTTCTCATTCAAATTTAAACGGGCTGGATCTGCCGCTCAAGCCTTGATAAGCCGGAGAATAGTTCATTTTTTAGACGCTGAGATCATAAATCTGACATCTACGTAAATAATATTGAATACTTCCATATCACCTAAATTTACGAAAATTGCCTAATTTTATAAGTATGTAGGTACTTATTTATCGAGCGATGAGGAATGTCGATGTTATTAATTGATAATCAATCAAAAATAGTCTGATACGGAATTTTAAAAGATTCAACGGCATAACAGTTTGTTTTCTCTTGTTAACAGGGTTTTTCATGAATAGTGCACGATTCCGACCAATTAGTATCCTCGCATATAGCAAGCACCTTATCAAAAATCTTTCAAACTTTATCAACTCGTAAAAAATCATACCGCCCAAAAAATATTTTAGGTTCATGAAATAAACTGCCGTTGATAATATTCTCAAAGATCGCAACCGCCCCATGACTGTAGAAAGCATAGATATAGCACTTATGTAGAGAGTAGTTTGGTTTTTAAAAGAAAAATAAACACGTTCTTCGAGTGAGGCTTACGATCTATATACGGATTATGTCCCAAGCCGCGCTAAGCTTGAAATTCCAACCAAGCAGAATTTAAAATCAACTAATATACCGGGCATACGAGCAAAGGGGTTGTCAGGACTCCGGACAACTATTAATTGAAACGCCGGACGGGCCAACTGAAGCGCGTATAATTTATACGTCGTTTAATTCCAGATTCGAAACACAAATCCAATTTGCCCCTCCTAATTACTAGGCGATAGCATTTCCGAGAGAAATACTAAGGTTAGTTCGGAATTATTGAAAAAAGTATGTACGCCCCACGGTTGATCCCCGACAGTTGGCTGTAACAATATGAAGTTTAGGGAAAATACGTTATACCTACTTACACAAAACATAACCAATTGTCCCCGAAGGGGTGTGCAGAGAGCACCTACCATGTACCGCGGAATAATAGTATAAAACATATTTTCATTCAAATGCATCAAGCATAAAACTAATTTTCCATACGGGTGTTAAGGGACTACTTGCCTTATTTTAACAAGTGATTCCTGACATTATTTGGAATTTGAAATTTTGGTTTCCGGTGACCTTTAATATGTCTTTTTTTTCAACTAAAAACATAAAAAATCAGACACTTATTCTATTTCTTCAATTCATAAATTTTCGATTCAGCATTTTGAAAATAAATATCAATGGTCGATTATGTCTTTCACCATTGGAGAAAAAATGCTTTTGGAAAAAAGATATTACGATCAAAGACCAAAACAAACATCCAGTGAGACGTAAATGCAAGGAATCTCATACATAAAATTACGATTGTTTTTTTCCGATTTCCTGTTTTTTGAACAATTTCATTTTTTGCCATTTTATGTATGTTTTATTCTTCAGAGAAAGAATATAGATATCATTATTCTTACTGGAAACATTGGAAACAATCATCTCTCCGGAGAAATGGCTGCGGTTTAGTTAATCGTGATTTATTTTCGGAGTATTATGCCATGTTGCGCTACATCCTTCTTTAGTCAACGTTTCAGACAGCATGATTGTCAGTGTGACTATCATCTGGGCAGATGTATAATCGAATATTGTGGTGAAGTGTGTGCTTATACGAGATAATGGTCACTGTAATGCTGTCCGAAACGTTGGCTAAAGAAGGAAGTAGCACAACTTGGCGTAGTACCTCAAAAATGAATTATATCCAAGGTTTAGTTAATTCAATCACGTTAAATACATTTAAAAGAAATTATATACATATTTAGATAAAATATTATTTTTAATATCTTGAAATGAATTTAGGAAAAAACTTTTTTCAAAGGTTTCGATCGTTATTTTATTATATTATTACTAACTTAAGTCCCGACGTTGAATACACTTTAAGCACAGTTTTTCAGCAATTTTCTTCTTATTTTTAACGTCAAGTAAGCAACACTTCATCAGAAAGTATTAAAATACTGCTTATAAGGGTGGGAAAAGGGAATAAGGGTGGTTTATCGAAATCTCATGTAAACTCACCTTCCTATTGTTTTGAAGGTCAATTCAGAAAAATTTCATATATCTTCAAAAAAATCAAAGCCACGCATCTTAAAAAAAACTCTTCTTTATATAAATATCATATAGAACTAAGATTATTATCATACAAACTGAATAAAATATTAAAGAAAAATAAGATTAAAATAGAAATATGTATAAAATAGAAATAAGATTCGTAATTAATATGATTTTTGTCAAATGCGGAAATCACGAATAACCCGTCTTTTTAATTGGCCCTTAAAATGGCCGAGTCAATATGCCCTTTGAATAATAGCAAACGAGTTTTGCGACTCGGGGAGATTTCTTTCGAATCGGAAACTGAAGGTAAAGAAAGGACCTACTTGGAGTTATTTGCCCCCAAAAAGGACCTCTTCCTCGGCCTTCCATTATTTGCAGACCTGTTTTTCGAACAAACCCCCCAAGGTAAGGTCACATCCATACATCACCGCATATTGCACCGTAAAAAGGTTGGATTGTTGGTTATTTCGAATTGATTACCCAAAGAATACTACAGCTACCTACCAGAGAGCAATTCGAAGTTTTGAAGGTCTTGAATATACAAGAATAATATATAGATGCTGTAATAAATATGTTAATTTAGACGTTTTATTTTACGTGTCGATAGCAGCTAATTAAAAAAAAAAACAAAGGATTATATATATATTATATATGTCGACGCTAAGACGGAAATAAAAAATGGCTAAAGCGCCACAAAGCTCTGTGACTTTAAAAATAAACAATGAACTCAGCACATAAATGCGCTACAAGATTCACAGAAAACTTATTGATACCAAAAGCAAACAAAACAATATTTCAAAAGGAACCCAACTAGGTACTAGACCATTAAAGTATATAACAAGCTTCAACGTAACATTAAACAAATAAATGTTACCTATACTCAAATTTAAATCACCACTAAAAACATTTCTTTTAAGAGTGATTGACCAGCAGCTGAGAATAAAAGTTTGAAAATGCTTGCAACCGTACAGGGAGGTTCCAATGAGAAAGATCGATTATTCCCAGTATCAATTTTTTTAAATTAAAAATTTCAATTCAAAACTTGCTTTATTATATAGCTACATTCCAGTAAGCAATAAAAATGATTAAAAAGCACGATGATAAATGATTAAATATTGTGCACTTCTTGTAAGTATTTTTTGATCATAAGTATTTATAATTTTTCAATAATGTCTAAAAAAAAATAAGTGTGTAAATTTTTTTTTAAATATTTTAGTTTGTAAGACCTTAAATAAACAGAAAATGTGAGGTATTTTTGACACAAAATACGTTCCCGGATTTATTTTTTAATGATTTTAATTTAACTAAAATTAAAATTGTCAAAACTGTGTTGACTAGATTATGTATTGATTTATTTTGTTGTTGATTATGTATTGATTTATTTGATTTGAAATTTGTGTTGTATAGAATCTATCGTTTGAAAATTGAACAAATCTGCCAACAACCAACGGTATAACCTTAGTATATCAAAAATACACTTAGTTTTTCAAAATTTTAAAACTGCGTGTACCAAATAAAATAACAATCCTTCAAAATCAATTTATGTTTTTTTGTAAAAAAGAGACAATACGTCTAGAATTTGATTTAAAAGGGACTAATTTCCGGAATTCTCTGGTAATCCCCTTTTAAACAAAAATGTCATTACATCTTACATAAATTAAATATTTCTGTTTTTGTCAAGTTATCTGGAAGAAATAGGATGTACCAAAAGTTATACTTTTGTACTTTCTGTATAAATAAAAAAATGTGCAATAAACTTTTTTTTTAATTTGAACCTTCACAATGATCTATATTGTTAGTTTGTGCTTGTGTTGATCAAGTCAAATCATCTAGAAAATTCAGGAAATCAAGAAAATTCTAGAAAACTATTGTGTAAATACACCTTAAATGTAACAGCTGTTTGGCTCTTTAGCCTTTTTTTTATTTCCAGTTTCGAATTATGATTTTAATTAAAAAAACTTTTATCAAAACATCAAAGTACATAATATTTTCTCTTGTCTGGCCGATGAAATATGACGTACGACCCAATTTTAATGCTGCCCGTGAACGAAGCCCTGAAAGGCAAACACATTTCGAATATCGATAAAATATGATTTCTCACCATTACTGGATGTACTAACATTTCAATTTGGGAGGCGGGTATGGGTACCGGTATGGAACCATTCATTAGATAACCGACACCTCTGCCATAGGTAACCCCAAGTGGTTCGCTACGTTTGATGACTTAGCAAGGGGGTCCGATATCATGGGGTGAGGATTGTCTAGGTCTTGGCGGAGGATGCGACTGCCCACCCAGTGTGTGGCTGGCAGGATTTGGAGAGACTGGTTGAGGGAGACCTTTTCACGTTTTTTTAAATTGCCCAGCACGACTGTCTTGACCCGTCGATGAATTCAAACATCCGTCACTCCTGGACATACTGACCCCAGATTCCTACCTATCCTTCATATATTTTTCCTTCCCAGGTCTTCCTATCTTTCCTTTCCTTAAAATAAACCCTCCACACAGCATCCCCAAAGATGAAATAGGCCCTGAGGGAAATTTTATTATTTCCCCAGAGTGTGGAAATAATGTAAAAAAAACTTAAGGTACTATTAACGATGTTTAAAATAAATGAAATTTTAACGAGAAGCTTAAAAATATTCGCCAATTTATATTATCCCAGACGGGCTTTTAAATAGCACGTACACTAAAAACGATTAATAACAATAATCGAATAATTGTTTACATAAACAAATGAAAACACACCGTTAACCTAGGAATAACAAATTCCTGAAACGTGGCAATTAAACGGCCCATTTAACACGTGCCAGGGCATTATGACAGTTAATGTAAAACGGCAGAGTTGGACCGTTCCGCGACGGATACGTGACGGGTGACGTCACGAACCCCGGGACCCGACGCACAGTGAGCCCGAGCCGGAAAAACATACATTTTCTCAAAGTACCCTAGTTTTTTTTAATATTATACTGAAAACACTCAATCATATCCGCTCACATAAAAACTTTTTCGTAGATTTTCATTCCTTACCAGTAATTGACCGTCAATTATTAAAGCACGGGTAAAACATCCAGTGAGTACTTATTACCATTTATTTAATCAAAATTATCAAATTGATAATTTAGTATTATTATTATTCATATGTACGATTTTTATAAAACCTATCTAATTCATTAAAAATAAATAATTTTATATAGCGGCTTACCTATCGATATCTACGCCGCACTAATTGGCACTGTCCGGCGCCGCACCTACCTGCTACTTCGCTAGGCAATTCAATTTCGACCACCTTCTGGAAAGAGCTCGGACCTGTCATACATTACACACAGCGCTGCCTAGCCTTATCGAGAAACTTCTCGCGTGTGCATGTTTGACCTACCTTCCGAGTACCTTTGTCCCAGCCTATATAAGGACTCGAGCAATCCAAGTAGTCAGTCGTTCTTACAGTCTTCACTCAACGCAGTGCTCGCGCGGCAATCGGCCGAGTAACACAACCTCGCAATCTGCGGTTCGCGTGTCGGGATAATATAACTTACGTACATTTGTAAATAATCTCTTCATTTGTAAATAGTGCACAATGTAAATATTGTAAATACATTCATCAACAACCATCCTCGCGTTTATTATTCCGACCCACAGCACACGGAGATATCACGACACACAGGTATCTCCTCTTCCAACCGGAGGCCCAATCATCACCTCATCATAGGAGTCACGCATCCTGCCTCTAAAGTGGTGACACACCGACGTGATATAAACACGCTACCCGACTCGTCTCCTCATTACCACGTCGCTCGCAATCACCCTCCAAAGTGGTGACCGACGACGTGTGTTCACGTGCTACGGGCTGCAGATTTTTTGTATACGGACATGATGGGGGCTCAACATCCAGCACCGGCTCAACACCCAGCCCTGGATCAACACCCAGCCCTGGCTCAGTACGATCAGTAAAGTGTAATTTGGTTAAGGAAATTAAAAAAAAAACATTATGTGAATACCGCACAAGAGTTCCACTGCTCCCGTCTGGAGCCAGAAAGACTATGGCATCCCCAAGGTATGTTGAGAAGCTGACGGTAGTTGAGAGGCGAGGAAGTTGAAATACATGGGTACATATCAGTGGTTCAGTGGGCACAGCGTTTGGGTCCCACCCAGGCGTTCCGTGTTCGATTCCTCGGCTGGCTAAGTCCTCCATAACAACACAAGCAACATCTTCCGCTTAATGTGGTGGTAGTAGGAGATTTTCAAATGTTGTTGGGTTATTCGTAACCCGGGAATGTTTGTCTTTCTTTTAAAAAATAAAAAATTCAAAAAACATATATTTACAGAAGAAAACCAAAGCTAATTACAATAAAATATTTTGTTGTTAATGAATCTACCTAATTCAACCGAGGAAACATTTCCCGTATTTGAATTAGGGAGTAGTGCCATTACAGTACGAGGTAAAAGAAAAAAATTTCAGTAAGAAAATAAATAAACTTATATATGATGTTAGCAAGTATAGGTAATGGCATTGACTGACATAGCAGTTACAAAATTAGATATACAGTATAGATAAGTAAAAGTAAGAATATAGATGTAGTGAAATAAGATAATAATATTACATTTCAATTTATAGGTATTATATAATTAACAAAGGTGGTAAGGTAGGTACATGGATTTGATTCGAACAGTTGAATAGAAGAAGAGCTGATAATGCTATAAAAGTAGTACATAATATTGAGTTGTGACAATAACCCTTGATTGTACTTCAATGCTGATGGAATATTTTTGGAAAATATGTTAAAAAAAAAATATATATATTTTTGTTAATTTAGCCATTAATAAATCCATTTCAAGCAACGTTTAAACCCTGAATAGTGGTCTCATGCAAGGGCAATACTGGGAGTATCTTCCACTTTGGAACGTGCCGCAAATATACTACATATTATTTTTAAATAATTAATTGCGAAATAACACAAATAAATCAAATAAAATTTATTTGCGATTTCGGATTAGGAGTCGAGAGCCTTACCATTCGACCATGTCGGTCGTCGAAATTTATCGGTAAGAAAAAACCTTCGACTGACCGAAATCTTTTTATTTTTCTATTTTAGAAGATCTAATCCAGAGACATCGTGCTCTCCCTTTTTAACGCCTTTTTTAGAGGACCTCCTGGAGAATGGCTTCGTCAGCTTTAAAAATCATTATTTTAAAACATGGTCGAAAGCCTTACCCCTCGACCACAGAAACCATTTTTTTGGTTAAAATTCCTACTACATACAAAAAAAAAAATATTTCTGTCGCTCCATACTAGCGGCTCCACTGTGCGCTCGGGAAATGCACGAGGAAATTAACGTTGCGGGGTCCGGACGGAAATCGTCCCAACTAACTAATTACACGCTCAAATTTACATATTGCCCACGTGGAATTACCTGTGAACTAAAATTTACATATTTAGAGGCACAGTACACTGAAAATTATTCAATGCAGATAGTTTTATCGGTTTGACAATTGGCACGAGGCAAAATCGGCAATCGAGGCAAAATCGGCAATAGAGGCAAAATCGGCAATCGAGGCAAAATCTACGCCCTTCAATATGGTCCCAAACTACTACATTTGTTAAAACGATATTAAATTTTGTCAACCGGATCAATTCGATATACCCCAATATTTGTTATGTAGCTTTATTGGCTTCTATTTTTACACGAGTTGTTTAAAGAATTTATGAGCAGTTTTCTTGGTCAGATAGAACGCAAGACGAATTCTAGTCTCCTATTATGTTCGGAGAGGAGGCGTGAAAAAAAAATCCGTACTCCGCTTCCTTCTCAAGGACTCTACTAGATAGTAATCCAATATCATGTGTTTGCAAATTTGATCGCTTAGAATTTAAATTTGTTTTTAAACGATTTTAATGAATAATAGACTTAAGACAACAATAAAATTAGGTTGCTATTAATTCACATTACTTGTAAGGGGTTTCCCAAACAATACTAAAGTATCTAAGCTACCAACCCCAAGTAATTAGTCTACTAAGATTAACCAAAATAATTAGAAAGTTGGACAGTCAAAGACCACTTAGCAACAAATGTAATAAAACCAATTAAATTGAGTAAAATTCTTGTAGACCACCCTCTCCCTAATAAGTTGTGTATAAAATTCGTAGGTTGAGAATAATTTATGCCAGTCTGAAGATAGCTTTGACAAGCTGAAACCGGCTATGGTCAATAAATTAAAGTGGAAAAAGTTTTAAATTTGTATTTGTATACTATGGAGTGTTATTGTTAGCGGCCCGAATTCGAATTTTACACAGCGTGGTGCATTGCTCTTAATTTTTGAACATCGTACTAAAAAAATTTCCGTGGTTTGACGCCATGATTTTTCGTTAATATGATGTGACATGTTTTTCCACACACCCCCGTCCTAAATAGTTTTTATTGTACTAATTAAGTTGAATTGTAGTATTATTGCAAGACTATTTATTAGAACTAAGCGGAGTGTGAATATTTTATGGAAAAAAAATTATAACTGTAAAACAACGTATGTAGCAGTTCTTCATGCGGCAAAGTTAAATGCCAATATAATATTAGATAAAATATTTTTGTTGGTGTGGAAATTCTGAAAAGAAAACATCCGGAATTCTGAGCAGGAAAATGAATAACACGTAGAGGTCGACGTGACAATGGGTCTTTAAAACCGTAATAGTTTCAGCTACAGAACGTCCAATGTCCAACACGCTTCCGACAGTAATAACACTTGGCAATTCTTAGAATAACAAGGAGGTGAGTATCGTATCGCGTTCCGTGAGACAATTGGATTACACCTATCCCCAGGCAAGAAGCACCAGGTGAGAAGTGAGCCAGTTTGCCAGTTGAGGCATATTGCCATCACGTTAATATTGATTCAAGTCACGGGAAAAGTTTACGTTACAATGACAAAAGTCACGTAATATCTATCACCTGTAACGGATATAATTTTAGCACTGTCGCAGATGCTATATTGAGCACATTGGAGCAAATTCTGTCAGAAGGTCAGAATATATCCGCTTTGCATTAAAATCCAAATAAATTGAATATTTCTGAACGTATCTGAAAACTAAAAACTGCCTTTGAAAGGTGATAAAATAGGCCTTAAAATATTATTATTAGAAATAAACATGAAATTTTTAAACACATTAAAATTTTGAAAGTATTTATTTATTTATTGACGTCCTATTGGGCTTTTACATATCGAATACAAATTTCATTTATAACAACAGTACAACATATATAAAAAAAGATTACAAAGTATATTAATAAAGCATAAACACAATGTGATAAATTAATAAGAATATATCTAAAGCTAAATCCACATGGATGACTTTAGAATAAAAACAAACAAAAGAAAAGAAAAGAAACAAAAGAAAATCGAAATATAATAAAATGATTTCTCATTCATTATTTACATTTAAAAAGTGGTGGACTAATTTGGCTTTAAATGTGACGAAATTTAAATTAAATATGTCTGCGACATCGGTTAGTTCATTGCCCAACCTATGTATAATATATATTTTTAAAAAAATGTTTTAAAAATGGCTAACTTTACTTTATTCTAACTAAAATTACTGATAAAGGAAAAAACACACACATATTTGGTGGGCGGACGCACCCGCCCAAGACCCGGACAAACCTCACCCCATAAAACCAGGCACCCCTGCTAAGTCACCAAACGTAACGAACCACTTGGGGTGACCTATGGCAGAGGTGTTGGTTATCAAATAAATGGTTCCTACCCATACCCGTCTATACCAAATTTTAATACCTTGGTAATATTTACAGTTTGTATTTTTCTACTGTGCATACTCAGGTGAAAACGTTTTTCTTTGCTGTAATTTTTATTTTATTTTATTAGGAATATTTACAGATTAGTAACTGAATAAATGAATGAAAAAGAAACATTTACAATGTTCTATTGCTGAATAACTAACTCATGTCATCATTTCTATTAAATCGGTAGATATTTTAAATTGATATAGAAAATTAAAAGTGTGAACATTGATTGACCAATTATTCCAAATTAGATTTATTGATTTTTAGACGTGACCAAAAAAGCTTAAAAACGATATAAAGGTTGAGACACTGATTGAAAACGAGTTAAACTGACAAATAGATTACCGATTTAAGTCCCTACTTTTGTATAATGGAGGATTTGTATAATGTCTGCTTCTGATTTATGGCAAAATAAAAAAAATTTAAGTTTATTAGCAGGAATCTCAGACAGGGTGGCTGCCTAGAGCGCCCCGGGCCAGCGGCCAAACCCCATTCCATTCGTAATCGGATTTTCGCTTTCAAAGTTTAGATAATTAACAAGTTTGACTTTAAAGCTTGTTGCAAAAAAAAACCTTAACCCCTTACAGGCTAATTTGTTTAAGTCTCATAGAAATCGTTGTGTCTCCCTTACAACCTTAAAGTGAGAAATACGATATAAAAGGTGTTAGAAAGAGAAAATATCACGTTTTATATTCAGATCTAAAAGTTAACCACTAATAAGTAAAATGTACACCTTTATAAAACCAAAATTTCGGACCGCAGTTAGAAAAAAAAATTAAATACGGAAATTTTTATTAATTAATTTTACATAGAACGACCAAAAGTTAGATTATAAAACATTTGTCATATAAAATATGTATGTGTTTTGATTTATTTTTTTGTTATCAGTAATTTAAGTTAGAAAAACGTAAGGTGAGCCACTTTTAAAACTTTTTTATGTTAACATGCAAAATTTTTATACTTCAAAAATTATGTTTATTTCGATTTATTAAATTTGAAATGGTATTTCATCATCTTTGAAGAACAGTATTTAGTTTTCGGATATGTTCAGAAATATTCCATTTGTTTGGATTTTATTACAAAGCGGAAATATTTTGACCCTCTGAATAATAGAATTAGTAATAGAATTTTATAAAACCCTTCAAATTTCAAGTGAAATTTGTGGACAAAGAAATGTGTTGATAATAAAATGTTTACATTGAACTCGTACGTGGTTCCTTTCAAAATGTCATTTTTGATTATCGTTTTACTGAATTACAATGAAAACCAATACAAGCCTAGAATTTTATTCAAGCCAAAATACAAATTAAATTTAATAGCGTCGGTGAAAAGAAGCAAACTTTCTCGGTGGCCCCGACGAAATGAACACATGAAATAAGTGAGAGATAAATAATCGTTTCAGACATCCAAAAAAACCTAATTGCTGACAAAAAGACTACGTAAATCTTCACAAAAAGTAAATTGGGAAGCCCGAAAAGAGAATTATCCAAAAACAGACTGAAGAAACAAGTCTAAGCTTATAGTGTCACTATTGGCAAATGGGATAAGAAAGAAGATAATTATTTATTTATTTTTAACTTAATGAGTAAAACCTCAAATTGTAATATTTTAATTAATGAAGACAATATTAGAGAAAAACTCAACCGAAAATCTGAATAGAAAAATCAGAAAAATATACGGTCACATCTGAGACTCGAACCCAGGACCTTCGTCTTGGCGGGGCGCAGCTCTTCCAACCGAGCCAATGTTGCCCTACGCGATTCAGTCATATTTAACCGTATCATACTTCGACTGAGAAGGAATATATCTGCATATTTTTATTGACTGCTATCTTTATGTATGGTTGCAAGATTCAAACCCGAACTAAATGCTATCTATAGATAGTGTCTTGGAAAAATGTATCCATTTTTAATTATTATGCGACATCTATTGACTTTCATGCATAAAGATAACAGCCAATAAAAATACGCGTTTAAGAAAATGAAAATAAAGTTCTCAGTCGAAGTATGGATAAAGTTAAATATGACCGAATCAGGTAGAGACACATTAGGTGTCAGTTGGCTGCGCCCCGGCCAGGCGAAGGTCCTGGGTTCGAGTCCCAGACGTGACCGTATCTCTTTATGATTTTTCCGTTTCAGATATTCGATTGAGTTTCGCTAATAATGTCTTCATTAATTAAAATAATACTTGCTATATAGATTACCAAAAGGCTTTTGATAGTGTCCCGCACTCGTGGCTTATCAAAGTATTAAATATATATAAAATTGATCCAATGATTATTAGCTTTTTAGAAAATATTATGTCTTTTTGGAATACAGATTTATTTATCAATTTAAAAGGTAAGAAAATAGTAATACCGGGCATTTCAATAAAAAGAGGAATTTTTCAAGGAGACTCGTTGAGTCCTCTTTGGTTTTGCTTAGCATTAAATCCTCTATCTAAAATGTTAATAAAAAGCAAGTTTGGAATAAAAATTAAGGGAAATATAGGAGAGAGTAGCACAATTTCGCATCTATTATATATGGATGATATAAAATTATTTTCAAATTCTGAATCTAATTTAGAGAAAATGATTAAGGTAGTTAAAATTTTTTCAGATGATATTAAAATGACTTTTGGTTTAGATAAATGTAGAACGATCCATATAGAGAAAGGCAAAATTATAGATGGAGATGAGGGTATATTTAGAAATTTCAAAATTAAAAGTATGAAAGGGGATGAGGTTTATAAATACTTAGGATACCCGCAATCGAATAGATTAGATCATACTAGTATTAAAAATGATATTAGGATTAAATTTCAAACTAGGATAAGAAAAATTTTAAAATGCAATCTATCTGCTAAAAATTTAGTAAAGGCAATAAATAGTTGGGCAATACCTCTATTAACGTACTCATTTGGTATAATTAAATGGTCTAATACAGATTTAGATAGCTTAGAACGATTAATTAGAACTACGTTAACAAAGTTTAATTGTCATCATCCAAATTCAGATATAGAACGAATTAATTTACCTAGAAATTTAGGAGGTAGAGGTATAGTCAAAATAACTTCTTTAAAACAAAATCAGGTAGAAATGTTAAGAAATTTTTTCCATAGAAAAGCTAATAGCTCAGAGCTTCATAAAATAATTTGCAAGGCAGACAGAAATATTTCACCATTAAATTTATACGACGAGAATGCCAACATTTTTATAAATACCAACCAGGAATTATTAGATTCCTGGTCAAATAAAATTATTCACGCAAAACACTTCAATTATCTCAACCAAACGTATGTTGACAAACTTTCGTCAAACAAATGGTTGAGTATTGGAGAGTTGAGCGCAGAAATAGAAGGATTTATGCTTGCTATTCAAGATAGAGTCATAAATACCAAAAATTATAGGAAGCATATTATCAAAGATCCAAATCAAATTGATGATTTATGTAGAAAACGTATGGCTTTTCCGGAAACTATAGAACACATTATATCAGGATGTTCTATATTAGCGCCGTCTGAGTATACATTTAGGCACAATCAGGTTTTAAAAATAATTCACCAAAGTTTGGTAATTAAACATAACTTGATTGAATGTCATAATATAGTACCATATTATGAATACGAACCAAATTCATTTTTAGAAAATAATTTCTTTAAAATTTACTATGATAAAACTATACTAACAGACAGACCAATTGGTCATAATAGACCTGATATAGTTTTACATGACAAAATTAAAAAAATAACTTATATTATTGATGTAGCTATTCCAAATTCCTGTAATATTCAAAAATCTGTTTCTGAAAAAATAAGAAAATATACAGATTTAGGAAATGAAATTAAAAGAATTTGGCATTCTCAGACTATAAAAATATTACCTTTTGTTATTTCGGCTACTGGCATTATACCTAGCTCTCTTATTAAAAATTTAGGCGTAGTAGATTTGTCAAAGAATTTGTATACATATAAAAATGCAAAAATCAGTCATTTTAAATACATGTAAAATTACGAAAGATTTTTTAAATATTTATATTGAGGGATCAGTAGGATTTATCGGTCAAATTAGGAATTCCACAGAGCCGAACCCTCTGATATGAAAATATCTGGAGACGGTGAATTATATTCCCATTTAATAGTTTGGTAGATTAACGTGTTGTTCTTGTATTGTTTTGTATTAATTATACTTATATAATACACTTGCATAACGTGGATTTACTAGATGATCATTTATATGGAAAAGTGTTTCTATGAGAAAAACTAAACCCGTTCCTGTAAATCTGGTGAATAAAAAAAAATAAAAATAAAAAAAACGTTTTTTATGCTCTTCCCATTCCTTTGCTCCTAGTAGTTGTTTCATATTACTTTCCTGTATATACGAATGCTTTCCGGTAAAGAATTGTTAATAAGGGTGACACACGAGGCACGGGATTATTTTCGAGAAGTGGAACACGAAAAAGCAACAGAGCGAAAGGAAAAGAAAATGTTCGCTCACTCACAAAGGTAGGAAACTCTTTGTTGAGCTGCTGAGCGATTCCACCTTCCTCTGGAGTCGCGTGGCGGACTGACACGTGTCATTGTCCGACAGCCACAGGCGAGAGGGAAAATGGATATCGCAATACGGAGAAAATAAACAAGTAAAGCTGAATAAAGCGTTTGAATAATATAGTGAAATTGAATTGATAGCGACTTTACTATAGAACGCTCGCGAAGTGCTTACTTACTGATGAATAATATACTTCCCCTTCAATCATTTCTAAAATAATAACGGTATAATGGGTAGATTTGTAGTGTTGTTGGTTTCCAAGCCAACAGGTCTTTGGAAAGATTTTAGCGTCGAAGTCATTTGAATGCCAAAGTATTGAATTATAGCATATTGCTTGGATGAATTTTTCAATTTGTAAAATATTTTTGTTAATTATTGTGGCTACACAAAATAGAGCGTAAAGTATAAAAAAAACATTTTTTAAGATAATTAATAAGCGATAATTGTTGAATGAAACACTAGGTATATATTGAATCATTTGGCGGGTAGGAGGTATCCCGCCGTAGCTTAATGGTAGAGCTCCTGTCCGGCAAACAGAGGAGTGCGGGTTCGAGTCCCGTCGGCGACATATATCTTTTCTCGGGAGAGGTTTCAATATTGATGAGTGTTTCAGGCTAATAATTATTGCTTATAATAATTGTTACCCTTTGTGCTATGCATAAAAAATCTTGTCTTAAACATTAGTTTATCAATTTAAAAAAAAAATTTTTTTAAGATTTCCTTTCTTTTGATCGAAGTGTTAAGGCCCGGTAGTAAGTGTTCAAAAAGAATAAGATGGTTTGAAAAGTAGGTATGTAAATACGAATGATAAGAGGGAGCGCGCTAATATTAAAACAAACAACTATAATTAATAATGGAAAATTGTGAAAATATTTAATAAAACACGACTCGTTTAAATAGTAGTAGAGAGTAACAATCTCTCCACAAATGTTAAAGGAGCCATTTAAGAAACACTGATTTTTTTCATACCTATAATACATGATAACAGAACAACATTTGTTTTTAATAATTTTTGGAGCATACTTTGCGATTTTTTTCTATCGAGGTAACTTCATACAATTATTGTTTTGGCTCAGCAAATGTATAGAAATAATCTTCAAGAATAACCTATATTTTTTAAGAACTTATAAACTTAAAGTGTTCAAGGTAAATATTATATAAATTGGTAGAAATTGGGAATGTGTAGCTAGAATCATTAGTGCCATTTACAGGGAGAACATTTTTACCACACAGGGAGAACAAGGTCAGGATCGCTGGTACCAAAATCATTCCAGTCGTTGCTTTTAATTTCAGTAATGTAGCTTCTCGGAATGATTTTAAATTAATCTTCTAAGGAGAACGGCTATCATGTGGCCAAATGTCATCCTACATTCAAGAGGTTAACGGACTTCTAGCTTTGCAAAAGCCACTACTTGAGAGTTTAGTTGAGAGGTTATTCCTTATCCGCAGTATTCTCTTTATCATCATTTAATATTCACCTTCTTCGCGCTCTATCCAGCAAGGAATGAAGGAATCCTCCGAGGAATCTCCCGACGCTTCTATTCACACTTGCTGTTACGACTTTGTCGTTCGAGTTTCTACAATTGCAAAACTGTCGAAATGTTGGGAAAAAAAACACGTTGCGATGCGTGTGGCCAATGTGATTCTAAAACATATATTCTCATATATAGTAGAAATTCAAATGTTGCTTTCCTCCTTATCTCAAAACTTAGTATTTGGAGATGTCTAAATAATCAACTGGACGATCGATATACGCGTATAAATCATCATATAAATGTGAGATGAAATGAATCATGGTGGAAAACAGTGTTTAGGGGAAGATTGACCCGGTTTACTTCAAACGACCCTAATACCTCCCGCCATGTCCACCTTCCCAGAAAAGGCGAAGGATCCGACGCCTCCCCCTGAAACGACGTCGAAAGCACATTTCTATGATAATTTAAGCTCTTCTTGATCGAAAGCTTTCCGATTTGTAACGATAGTATAACGCTTTAAGCGTTTTTACATTTATATACGTAAGCCGAAAACAATTTGATTTAATGCGGTGGAAAACGGCCAAAATATTGGAAAAAGACAAGAAACGTGGGCAGTTTTTCTAGAAGTTTCAGAAATGATAATACCCGAAAAAGAAAGAAATCGATAATGCGCAGACGTCCAAACAAATAAATATATTACCTTGGTATTTTACTTTCTAAGAAAATTTCAAAGGAAACTAGTACAATTTATTAAATTGAGTGAAGGTCAATTTTCGTAAAAATACGAATCAAGTTATACAAAAAATTACACATTATTAGTATAATATTCTTTCCCAGCAAGTGTACTAAGTTATATTCCGTTCAGAACTAAAAATTACACATTATTAGTATAATATTCTTTCCCAGCAAGTGTACTAAGTTATATTCCGTTCAGAACTAAAAATTACACATTATTAGTATTATATTCTTTCCCAGGAAGTGTACTAAGTTATATTCCGTTCAGAACTAAAAATTACACATTATTAGTATAATATTCTTTCCCAGCAAGTGTACTAAGTTATATTCCGTTCAGAACTAAAAATTACACATTATTAGTATAATATTCTTTCCCAGCAAGTGTACTAAGTTATATTCCGTTCAGAACTAAAAATTACACATTATTAGTATTATATTCTTTCCCAGGAAGTGTACTAAGTTATATTCCGTTCAGAACTAAAAATTACACATTATTAGTATAATATTCTTTCCCAGCAAGTGTACTAAGTTATATTCCGTTCAGAACTAAAAATTAAACATTATTAGTATAATATTCTTTCCCAGCAAGTGTACTAAGTTATATTCCGTTCAGAACTAAAAATTACACATTATT
Organism: Limnephilus auricula; assembly: GCA_951813805.1. Classification (NCBI taxonomy): domain Eukaryota; kingdom Metazoa; phylum Arthropoda; class Insecta; order Trichoptera; family Limnephilidae; genus Limnephilus; species Limnephilus auricula. The sequence goes on from OX638390.1 coordinate 1,752,066, forward strand.
AGTATAATATTCTTTCCCAGCAAGTGTTTGATCGAGAAATGTGCCTTTATTTTATTTAGTATGTACGTACATAATACGTAGTGAGCGGTTTGTTCCATGACTATTACATAAAGTAAAATAATTACCAGTATTATTATTTTAATTAAAAAACTATTAAATTTCAGAGAATAGTTTAATAGAATTTAATATTTATGATTTACTGCGTAAGAACATAATTATTTACTTTTAGTTGTTTAGCAGAAATTCACTTGTGACAATGCCATCAAATGGCCATCCAGCATCATACTGTTTTTTGACAGTTGAAAGGTTCCCGTTAAGTCCGTTTCAGTTTTTGAACAAATTGTGATCAGCAGAAGAGACAACTATCATGTTGTTAAGCTTGTCAGCATATTACAGATTGATAGAAATCTGAAACGCACATAGAATCGGCGTTTATCAGGGACCTATCAAATGTAAAAAAAAAAACAAAATGGCTAAAATCTGGGCCTAAATAACGATCGAATGCACGAAAACACTGATAAATTGACGAACACTAGATTTGGCAAACAATAAATTGGTATCTTCAAACAAAGCATTGCGCTCCAAGAAGCACAATATAACCGATGCATGAAAAACAATGCTTGTAATGTGTAGGTACTGTAGTACCTCTGCAGAATCACGAACAATGGAGTTTGGTTTGTTCGCCTTTTGTGACAGGGTTTAATGAGGCGCACGGTTCAAATGTCATCTTCGGAGGCAGCCATCAAATGTCACGGATCCAGAGGCATAGCAGGTATGCCATCGATTATATAACTTTGCAGGTAACGGGGTATGATGCCTTACGACGAAATTATGCAGAAAAAATTAGTTGATAATAAATATTAATTAAGTACGTGCAGGAAATAAATTCATCGAAACCACTGATTGTCGAATTTTCAGTTAATTTTAGAAAAGGTGCTTTATTTTACGGCGCTTTTCCTTGAATTTTAGGAAAGGTGTTGTATTTAAGAGCGATTTTCCTTTAATTTTAGAAAATGCGCTTTATTTTACTTTTCCTCGAATTTTAGAATAGTGCTTTATTTTACGGCAATTTTCCTTTCATTTTAGAAAAAAAGCTTAATTTTAAGGCGCTTTCACTTAAATTGTGGAAAAGATGATTTATTTTACGGCGCTTTTCCTACAATTTTAACGTAAAAGAAAACCAAATTCAAATAATTTTAAAGAGCGTACGTTGTTTGAGCTGTAACCCGTCGAAGAAGCGTTATGAAAATAAAATAAATAACTAGTAGAAACAAAAAAAATATATAATGTAAATAACTACTTACGGTACACCACTACAGAAGCAAATCTCTTTAAAATGACTACTGTACCTATTTAGAATACATAAAATAATTTACAAAATCTTGTTCTGTGCGAGCGATCATCCTAAAACCTCTGTTAATAATAAATTAAGAGGCGAAAAAAGTTTCACCACATATATGAATAAAATCATCTATAGGTTGATTCTCTTTATTTTCGAAAAAAATCCTCAAAATTTACAACGCTTTATCTAGAAGTAAATTTTCAGCGAGGTTCTCATCAACCAGTGGCCTTAATGACGAAACATTTTCACAAGAGATCAATGGCGTACACATTCTCCAGTTGGATGTTCCTAGGTTCGGTGTTAGGTTAGGCAGTGAGGAATCGGGGTTAGAGCGTTGCGAATCACGACTGTTGGTGTTCAGTAACGCCCTTTTTGTTTCGTTATTTTTAGCCTCGCCAGCTAAACAAGCGCTGCGAGTGGGTCGCGAATGAAATGAAATTCCCAATAAATTATAAACATATTACACACAATGCAAAGAGATCGACAGATTGGAAACATGAACAAATAAAAATACTAGAATGAAAAGCTGATAAAGCTGGAAAAAAAACTTCAATATCTGAGAGAAAAACGTTTGTAAAATAATTGTATTGGCTTCGTGCACGAAATGTAGGCGAAACATTGTCCGTGGACTCCAGAGGTTGTATATTTTAGTATTGAATCGAATTCTCAAACTAGGTCTTTGTTCATGAATATAATTAAACAATATATTTTTTTAACAAAAGAATCTTGATCGACTGCTGAGCTGCATTCGTTTTTTGGGGAAGACAATTTGGGAACCATTTATTGGATAGACCAACATCCCTCCCATAGAGATCCCAGAGAGATCAAAGCAATAATCAACTTACAAACATTATGAAGACGATGTAAAGACAATTCGCAACTAAATACAAAAGTTTAAAAAAAGTACAGGCCGAACAGGACAGAACAGGAAACCCTAGTGAGGAGGACTGTGAAAAACACAAAAAAATATACTTATATTATACTTTATACCTACATAATGTACCAACTTTTCTAAAGAAACTAATAAAAAAAATAGGTTACCCCAAGTGGTTTCGCTACGTTTGGTGACTTTGGTGGTCCGGGTTCATGGGGATGAGGTTTGTCTAGGTCTAGGCAGTGGATGCCTTTTCTCACCTACTTACTGCCTTGCACCGCAATGGGAGGGATGAATTCATACGTACGTCACTCTGAACACATTGACTCCCAGATTCCTATCCACTCCTTACACATTTTCCTTCTCAGAACTACCTCTCCTCCTTTTTCCTAAAAATACCCTCCACACAGCTTATCCAAAGATGTCAAACGTCCTGAGGGTATGTTTTTCCTCAGGTATGGAGATGATAACTAAAACACAATTTTTCGATTTACATAAAAGTATTGTAATAATCTTTACCATTGCTTCCCAGCACTTCAACAACTCAATACAAATATATTTCTTCGTTTGAGTAAAAGACGTCCAAAGGATCTTTCAATCTTACCACAAAGTAAATTAAGTCCAAACCATTATCTCGATAGTGTTTATACCAAGGTGCCATTACTTTTTCACTTAGAGGCATGGCTTCCAATGCAGAGAATCCAGTCCAATTTTACTAAGGCTTAGTTAGAGTACGCGGTAGTTAGTAATTCCGAAATACAAAAGCAGAGATGCTCGAAACATCTCTTCTACAAACTCCTCCCTCCCAGACAGAAAGCCTTCAGAATCCTTTTGAATTGAAACAAGGACGATAAAACAGCAGTTAGGGACGCAATCACAAATAATAGCTTGGCGATCGTTGAACCAAAACTCGGACATTGTTGGAAAAAGCTCGTGCAGATGCAGTTGTTAGAAAACTTTCTGTTACTACAGAAATAATCTCATGAAAAAACTCACTTTCAGAGTACAGTTCAGCCACCTCTCGTCTGGAGCCTCAAAATACCTGAAGAAGCCCGCGACACTGACGTGCAGAATCTGGCGGTCCCTTTGATAGATTCTCCTATCTTAACAAAAGGATTGCAATTTTTAGGGCATATGCGTCCGGTTGAGAATAATGTCCTTGTTCTACCGGTATTTCAATGGAAGACACTCCAAAGAACTGGAAACTTCATTGATTCCTAAGGCACTGGTGCGTGAAATACGCCAAACGCGCGCCCAATATTTGTTTATTTATTTGTAAGAGACAAACAGCTTACATACAACCACAAAAATAGAGATACATATACATATATACAAAGTTAAATTGAGTCGAGCCAAAAAGGGTAGAGTTTGTACACGGGAGAGTTTTTGAGTTCGATAGCTCGGCTGTGGAATAATTTGCCGGCCTTTATATTTCCTCCCTCCTACAGGGAGGAAATATAGAGGATATCCGGAGGGTTCCTTCCCTCCTTTCCACAAAAGACCGCCCACACAGCACCCCCCTAAGATGACATAGGCCCTGAGAGAAAATAATTTTCCTTAGGGCCTTTTTTTTTTTTAATTTTATTTAAACATATTTAGAGTTACAATATTTACAACTTAATATAAATATAACACTTGAATCACTCTCCTAATAAAACAGTTGCTTGTGTTTAGGAGAGGACAAATATATATTTTTACATCTATTTAAATTACAAAATTATTATCAAAAAACTATTAGTAATTTTATAAGAAAATTCATCGAAACTAATAAAAACATAGGTAAGTTATAAAATGATACGAAACAAGAAAATACAGTAAAAGTAATAAAAAGATAAGTTATAAATGATAAAAGGAAATAATTAGCAAAACATAATATCAAGCAATAAGAAAAGTTATGAGGTGGTATTAGAGAATTTGGGTAAAGTTCGGTTCTTGGGAAACACTCCGAAAAAATAAGTTGAATTATTTTTATACTAACTTTGGGCTGGAAAATCCGAATCTGAAGGAATTAGGTTGGGGAGGTCAATATCAACTGAGTTACAGGACTTTAAAGTTTCGTACACAGGAACAAATCCGCAATGCATTTTTGACATATTGTACTGAAGAAGTCAAAGTGATTCAATGATGCCAACCTCAGAAAATTGCTAAAAGTGTTGCCATTAAGCAATAATATCAATGTTATTATGTGAATAGAATGTGTCAATCACTTTTTTATCACAAACCATGTTACACAAACCTAGCGTAGCCGCTTAACTACTTGAAAACTGGGATGTTTTTCTTGCCTTGACGTGAGCAGGCGCTATAAAGGGGGAACATCCTTTTGTATCACAAACCATGTTACACAAACCTAGCATATTATTGCTTAATGGCAACACTTTGCAATTTTCTGAGGTTGGCATCATTGAATCACTTTGACTTTTCAGTACAATATGTCAAAAATGCATTGCGGATTTGTTCCTGTGTACGAAACTTTAAAGTCCTGTAACTCAGTCGATATTGACCTCCCCAACCTAATTCCTTCAGATTCGGATTTTCCAGCCCAAAGTTAGTATAAAAATAATTCAACTTATTTTTTCGGAGTGTTTCCCAAGTACCGAATTTTTTCCGAGAATTTTAATATTTTTTTTTTTGTAATTCTCATAGTTTTCTCTGTGTAGAGCTAATGTAAAAAAAAGTCTGCAGAGAAGTTGAAATATAATGAGTAGCAAATTGAGAGTGAAGCAATATAAGGTTTCAACATGTAAATAAAAATCACGTTTTTCGGCTGAAGACTTCAAAGCTCGTTACTACCTTTGTCAAATAAAGCGTGTCCAAATCAGAACGTGGGATATGCCGAAAGGGATCGATGCAAATTGGATTCCCTTTGAACTGCCACCGGACACCGGCGTCAAACGGCGAACGTGATCAAAGTGAAAGACAAAGTGATGTGCTGAACACGTAACGATGTAACAAGGAAAAAAACAAAAAGGTTTTCCGTACAAAAATGATATGCGATATGGCACACGAAATTCTTTTACAGCTAAACCTACCTACATATTGAATGTAAATATGAATGACGAAAGGACAAGTCAGTACGATGCATCCATAGCATAATGGTAAACTTATGAATTTATGATTGATTTAGGAAGGTCGACGATTCAAAATCCCATCGAAAACGCAAATTTACAATGACAAGGATTTGATTTACGATTTGATAACAGCCTTTATTACTAATCCTACTCAACTGTTCAACTGATCAGCTGTCGAGCACACGCAATGCACAAATACTCTGTGTAAAGTAAAATCTTTCAAACGCAACTCTCCGTTCAACGGGCGAATCGAGCATTACTAAACAATTACGTTACTATTAAAACAACAACTTAGCTGATCGGGGACTCATATTGATCGATCGAAAAGTTGGGAACAACGGTCGTCAGTCATCCAAGTATCATTATATGATACTTGGATGATCTGGTATATATATACTCCTCGATCTGGTCCCCCTATTATAAATTACATTCAGACTCACAAATTCAACATAAATTCCTACGACACATTAATTTCAAACTCGGTATTCCCATTGAAAACATAAACTACAATTACTTGATGAAAGAATTAAATTTATTAAAAATCTCAGACCGAAGAATTATATTCGACTTAATATTTATGTTCAAAATTGTAAATGGTAGTATAGACAGTCCCGATTTAACTAACCTCATTGAATTTCATATACCTACGAGAGCTACTCGTTCTAAAGTCCTGTTTAAATGCAACAACACCAGGACTGCGTATTCCAAAAACTCACTTGTACCTAGGTTGCATGCAGTTAGTAATAGATACGCTGATGTAGCGGATATATTTAACTGCACGGAAAGTAGATACAAGAGGGCTATGCTATCTTATATTTTCGATCAATATTAATTCAATCTAAGTTTACCTTATTTATACTATAGAATATGGATATATTTGTTATAATTTGATATATTTTCCTGCTCATATCTCTGATGTCACTTCACAATCAAATGCCACAGTTAATTTGTTATTCTTTATTTAAAATGATTGCTAATATTTTCTTATGGTTCTAATTGTGTCATGTAACTACTGTTTATGGTATATTCTACCGTAGAAATTAAATAAATAAATAAATAATTATTATTAACCCTTCACGGAGAAAAATGTTATTCTAAAATACGATCATTTTATTGGTAAAAACGGTTAAAAACGTGACTGAAGTTCTTACGAACAAATTAACAGGGTTTCAATGTTTATTGGCGGGAACATGTAAGAATAATTTGTTGGTATACATAATTTCGTACGTATACCGACAAATTATTCTTATATTTTCTCGCCAATAAACATTGAAACACTGTTAATTTGGTCGTAAGAACTTCAGTCCCGTTTTTAACCGTTTTTACCAATAAAATGATCGTATTTTAGAATAACATTTTTCTCCGTGTTGGAATACCAGGAGTAAAATCCCAATCACCTGCCGTACGCCTGTTTTTTTTTACAAAATAATGTTTTTGTAAATTGTACGGTCTTATCAGATAATGACTTTATTTTTTTTTTTTTTTTTTTTTAAAGAAAGACAAACATTCCCGGGTTACAAATAACCCAACAATATTTGAAAATCTCCTACTACCACCACACTAAGCGGAAGATGTTGCTTGTGTTGTGGTGGAGGACTTAGCCAGCCGAGGAATCGAACACGGAACGCCTGGGTGGAACCCAAACGCGATGCCCACTGAACCACTGACCGGTCTTTAAATATATATTTGAAAAAAAAATTATAAGTACATACATCTATAATATGTAGTTTTTCCAGAATAGCTGGTTATATTCAGAAAATGTTTTTTTCTCTATATCAAGAATAATATTAAGACACATTTATCGTCAGATACTCTTTCAAGCGAATAAAATAAATTTCAGTAATAGCATTTTTTATGGTTCAAAACAACATAAAATCGAGGCAAGTGCGGTGAGCTACTAGGAAATCCATATCTTGGCACCCTAGTAGTTAAGAACCAAGAAGAAAAAAAAACTGATATTATACAGACCCGTCTGACCCATAATACAATACTATGAACACGGTGGGATCCCTCCAAAGATCTCAGCTTCATATCATGCGACTGGTATGCACTGACGTCAGTAAGGGAATATACTGTCCAATAGTACAACTGACGTTTGTTAATTACTGATTTCAGAGAAATCGTATTCCTGGATATTTTTTTTAAAACTAGGTCTTTATTCATGTTAACAAATGGTATTCAATGGTAATGCGCCACTGGTAGATAATAATATGTAGATATAGGTACAAATAAAAAGAGACCTAGCTTATGTGGTCTACTTTCTTATCTTGGAAACCTACTTCTAACTGAATGCAAGAATAATGTCAGAATAAAATAACAATTTAACAACAAGCAACCGTGTTAGGTGTAAATTAATGTATTTCGTAATAATGATTAACCCATTGTTAACACGGAAAGCTCTCAGGTCGCATAATGTCCCAAGAACAAAGAATTATTATTTTATTGCGCAGTGAAAATCCTTCGGAAAATAGTTTTTCCCATACCGCAGTCAACTATACGTTTTCCAGAGGTCGCATGCAACTGAACGATTGTACCAAGCGCCCATAAATAACGGAACGAGGCTTGTGCGAATTTGAAATGCCTGCAGAATGGTTTTTGCAACTCTCACGCAAATTATTACGATAATTTTCTGACTGTGCCAAAAAGTTAAAGCATGTAATCGATGCTTTAATCACTTTTCGTGAATGAATGTGAGAATGACGTGGGATATTCGATGGATAATTGACGATTTACGAGCAAGATCGCTTTGTAGTTACTTTTTTAATAAAATGCCGCAGATTCGAACAGATAATGACGTGATATAAAAATTGAAAAAGATGACTTCAACTCCGGGTTTCTCTTGATTGAGTTAATTAATAACACACAATTTAATTGATACTTTTTTCAAGTCACGAAGAAACATAAAAGATTTTGTCTTACCAGGATGGCAGAAAACAGTACAAAGGTGGGAAATTAATCTTAATGTTATAAAAAAAAAATCCTTCCATTTGCCGCTTATTACTAAATACTCCGTAAGTTAAGATATTTCTTTAAATATGATATTGTAGGAAGATTTAAATAGAGTCCCTGATGTTTTCTGCGTCGAGGGCGGTTTGGTAGTCAAAATATTTAATCGTCTTCAACCTGCTGAGCGTCGTTTCATGAAAACGGTTTTTATAATAACTAGAATACAATAACTTAGTTTGAATGCCACTTTATTGTGTATATCTTTAGTATAAAACCTACCGGTTTCAATTCATGTATTTATAGGTAACATATTAGAGGGAGAGCGAACATCAACTTTGGTGGGTGGCGAGGGGAGATAGGTAAGAGAGAGAGGGGGATAAAAATAAGTTTTGGGAAAGGGAATTTATTTAAAATTGGACTATTTGATAAATCTATTGTTTATGTAAAAAATTGGTTTTATATATAATTATTTTTCATTTCCCATTTCTTCGCAATATATCTTTACCCGAAAATATCTTAAAGTAGTTATATTTATCTATTATTTAATTGGCCGTTGGCCCACCGGTAGCCACCAATGAAATTTTTTTTTTTTTTTTTTAATCATTATTTGTTTACGAGTTTCTATTACAAAATAATATTATTAGTAAGACCAGTTGTATAAACTACCAAAATCTGAAAGAATTGTTCCTGTAAACTTATAAAATGCGACACAAAAAAATTCTGAAGTGACGTTTGATTTTTTTTATTTTTGAAACCTGGCCTGTGTGAAGCACATTCTGAAAAACCTACACTGTTTAGGCACCTCAAGTGTTTAACCACTCTCCTTTGAACATTTATTGCATTATGCCTTTGAAAAATGCTGGCCAATCATTACATTTAAGCTTAGATGTCAGAATGGCATAAATTATTTTCTTTATCATTCGAATTGATCAAAAGTTTACTTAGGTTATAAGTATAGAAAACGGCTGTAATTTCTGCTGGAGACGAGAATGGAAAATGTTTTTAAATAACGACAAAAAAATTATATCAAGTAACGGTTTGTAATATGTATTGTCTTTATCCTATTTTGTCATTCCTACCTATATCATGATCTGTTTTGTGTCATTTTATTACTTATTTCCATTAATCGTAGTCGTAAATACTCGGTCCGACTAACAATTCCAATAAACATTTGTCACATTTTCAGTCGCGTTTGATTCATAACGCCGTAATATAACGGTACTAATCACTAAAGATAGGGACTCGACGCAAGAGTGTCGCCGGATAGAGCTGTAATGACCATAATTATAACAGTGCCATTACCTAAACCTTTGCAAACGTAAAGCCTAGCTACCGGTTATATAAAAAAAAAACATGTCAATTTGTATGTACTTTGAAGAAAAAAAACTGAAAAACAAATGTCATCGAAAAAGTTACCGGAGACCAAAATTTCATTTACATTTTTTACTCCAATAATGTCAGGAATCACTGGTTAAAGTTTATCGGGTATCTACGTGCCGATACACCCTGTATAGCATATTTGCAACATGTTCCAGAGTGGAATATACTTTCAGTATCGCCCTGGTGTAAGACCACCATTCAGAAATGAAACATTGCTAGAAATAGCTTTAGCCGAGTTTGGTGACCAGATATGAATAGCCAGGTACTTCCCCACCTTCGTCTTCCCCATCTCTTTCCCCCTCCTATAACCTTCAGCCTCACAACATACCCTAATTGAGGATGTCATAGTCTAACTGGCTCCAGACGGGAGCAGTTGGGATTCTTGTGCGGTAGACTTATAAAAAAACTAAGGGTCATTCATAAAAAAAGGTTACAAGGGCTCCAAGGGAAATTTGGTGTCAAAGTCGGGCCTCTGGCGAGTAGGAGGGATCCTAACGGTCAGTTTGTTTAGTCACAGTTTACAGTAAATTCTTCCGATGGAGAAGTCGCCATGAGGTCCCGCAACCTCCGTCTGCATGAATTTTTTGGATCGTTTTACACAGGAGGAAGAAACTTTTCTAGACTCTAAGGTGACGAGGGACTAGACATGGTGTGTCACTACATCCCAGAATCATAAAGACAATCACTTCAGTGGCGTAATGCATCTTCTCCAGCCACCAAAAAGATCAAGAGGACTTATTTAGCTGGAAAAGTCACGGCACCTGTTTTTTTATACCGTAAGGGGGTCGGTCCCATGGGTGGCTTTCACGCCTAAAGGCACTACCATTAAAGCAAAGCAAGCTTACTGCAATACTCTAAAAAAACTTAGAAGAGCCATTCAGAACTGTAGGAGCCTGGGGATCCAGCCTCCTGCGTGACAACGCCAGTTTCGAGTTTCATAAGGAGCTGCTGACATCGTTTGGATGGGATATTGTCACCCACCCTCCTATTCACCCGACTTGGCGCCTTCGGACTATCACCTTTTCACTAAAATAAATGAGTTTTTGGGTGGGAAACGTTTTTCGAACGATCAGGAGGTCGAGAAAGCTATGAAGAAGTGGCTGAAAGAACTATGACGGATGGATATAATATATGGATGTCTATGACACCCTGGCACACTAAAACTGGTGCCCCGACTACATACATAAATGTCTTGATCTCGACGGTGATTACGTTGAAAATAGTTTAATATATTTATGAAATATCCTGTGAATTTCAATTAAGTACAAGTATTTTTCGATCCTACATACATGTTGTAACCTTACTTTCTGGAAGATCCTCGTACGTCATCACACCACAGCTTCGCTAATTGCATTGCAGTAACAAATTATGTTGAATATGCTAGGACTGCTAGTAGGCAGAGTGTTTGAGGGGAGCCATGCTGTTGACGCGAATGAAACAAGGGCAAGGCCGTATGAATTATCGATCGTCTGGGGCAAACAAAACAATTAGGATACTACGGTAAAGAGACATTAAAGCAGAATACTTTTAGCACCAAGCTAGTTAGCAACTAGACTTGCTATTGTCCCACAAAATCAGAATTAAATGTGGCAAGTAAGAAACACTCATGTTAACAGTAAATACTAAATTGAAATGTTGTTCATGTTTGACAAAGATGGACATTCAAATAATATGTGCAAATGAACGAAATAGATGATAAGACCGGTCGGCGTTTTCGTATTGAAAAGTTCCGTCGAATACGTCGAATACTGCTCCGACTAAAGTCCGAGTCCAGGGGTGCTAGCATGGTCGATCGATATGAAGTTACCGACCGATTATCGGTAACTTCTCATCGTTCCCTAGGACAGCTGCAGATCGTAAACGAATAGGTGACAATTAAATTAAAACAAATAACTTTGTTTAAACCACTAATATAATCACAATTACCTACATGTTTCAAAACCGATGGTTTCTTCGTCAGGGTAGTAATGACATTAATAATAAAATAAACAAACAAGTATAGACTAAAAAGAACAGATTAAAAAGAACTATGGACAAAAATATTATAGAGCGAGGTGATTGTTTAATTAAAAAATATCGTAAAAAACAATTATTTAAAATTAAATATAAAAATTATTTTAAAATATGAAAAATTACATTATATAAATTATCAAAATATAATAAAGATGTATAAACAACAAAAATAAATGATTTTAAATATAATTATTAATAAGAAAATAAATTTAAGAGATGGCTATTTAAAAAAAATATTTGGTTATTAATAATATTTAATTTACTATTAACACTTTTTCTAATTTCTAAAATTTCCAAGTTTGCTAATTGTAAATCTGTTGAGTTTCTGTGTAAAATTTTTAACCCTTTATTTATATCAAAAGAATGATTTGTTTCTAAAATGTGGTTGGCAAATTCAGAATAATTATTATTATTCAAACACCTTAGATGTTCCTTAACTCTAATAATAAAATTTCTAGAAGTCTTTCCAATATAAAAAAAGTTACAATCGTTACAAATTAATTTATAAACTCCAGATTTGTTCAGGAATTCAGATTTGAATAGGTGACAGTTCACAATGACTAAGTGTCCTTAATATATTCGACATCAACTGTCGTTTGTACGTTAGCGATCTGCAATTGTCCCAGGGAACGATGAGAAGTTACCGACAATCGGTCGGTAATTTCATTTCGATCGACCATGCTAGCACCCCTGGGCACTTGGCGGATTTTGAGGTGTCAAGTGATCAACTTATAATACAGTAACAACAGTTGAAAATTCCGGCGATTGTTATTGCATTTGTTGTTATTACTAATGTGTATGTTATTTTACTAGCCTCATTGATCCCCTCGGCACCGGTGCATAGTCGGGAAACACGCCAAACGCTCGCCCAACATATGTACACGGTTGACATTTGTCACATGAGAACGGGACGCTTCTACGACTCGTTCTTGTGTTCAACAGCTCGGCTGTGGAACGATTTGCCGGCCTCTGTGTTTCCTCCTTCCTATAACATGGGTCTCTTCAAGACCCACGTTCACTCCTTCCTCTCATCAAAAAGACCCTCCTCACAGCATCTTCAAAGATGACATAGGCCCTGAGGGAAATTATTTTCCTCAGGGCCTCCTGTGTGGAGTTAATGTAAAAAAAAAAAAAAACTACAAGCATATACACAGGGTAATTAGACTATTTTAAACAGTAAAGTTTACTTATGCGACAGAACTGGCTTCGTCTTAGGCTGTTACGCACCCAGATCTCGCGTTCTATAATGGCTAACAAAATCTTCGGGCGGAAAACAATTGTATTATTTAAATTGTATTGATAATAATAAATTATTTGCGCGAATTTAGAAATGGAATGCTATTCCTTGGCTTCTACTAGTTTTTGCCAAGTAATGATCATCTTCTAATCACAAACGAGAGCATATTGGCACCATTTTAATGCAATTTTCTTAGAGGTAGCATACGACCTTACGCAACGCGTGTCAGTTTAGTACTAAAACTACGAAATTAAATACGAAGATAATACAATTGTATTGTCTTTGGCTTGCCACTTGGAGATTTCTACCGCGTATTCTATCTATATATTATTGGTTAGTAACCGTAAATTTTGTATTGATTTGGCAGTTAACGCAGGTTGTTCAAACAAGGAAAACAGGCGAAAACGGCTCTTTCCAGGCCCTAATTTCAGAGACAAATAAATTTAAAAGGTTGTCAACACAACAACAAAAGCCCATTAAGTATGTTTGCGAGGCTCGTGAGTTATGAGGCTCTCCCATAAATTTAAATATTGCTGAAAACATAGGGTATATTAAAAAAAGGGTCATGTATCAACATTACGAAAACAAGAAAATGGCATAGATGGAAATGTCGGCACGCGGGACGCAACGTGTCGCGTGACGTCACACTTCAGTCGTTCAACTCTGCAGACAATATCAGATCTAGTGTATTCAGTTGTAATAGAATTTTAGGAAACACATAAGAACACAGGTCTCTACAAGAACCACGTTCACTCCTTCCTCTCCTCAAAGAGACTCTCCACACAGTATACCCAAAGATGATGTAGGCCTTGTGGAAAATTATTTTACTCAGGGCCTCTTGTGTGGAGTTCATCAAATTTCAACGTTCATTTTAATGTTCTGTGAAAGTTCCATTCAAGTTCTTATTATATCATTATGGGCCAATTGCTTCAAGGAACTGAAATAAAACAGAACTTGAATAGAACTTTCACATAAATGAAAATGAAAATTGAAATTTCATGAATTGTTAAAAATCTATTAAGAAACTAAGAAACAGTATACGCTCCAGTAACAGAGTGGAAATATCCTTAGTACCGTTCCGAAATGAGTTAAAAAATCAGAAATGAAAAGCTTAAGATGTGTTAAGTCTGGTTCTTCCTAAACGCTCCGCTCCCTCATTTAAAAATAAATAAATTTACAAATCGAGGGTGCAATGGTTTCACATAGGACGTTCCACTTCTGCAAACATATGTAAAACAAATCGCACTTACGGGAACATATATAAACGCCAGAAATATTCGACTTCTGACCCCTTGAAAACCGTGCGTATTTTTAGTATTATCTGTGCGAGGAAAGTAGCGCCAAAGTTGTTGTTTTTTTTTATAATTTTTATAATTTTACAAAAACGAAAAAAAGTTAGTCAATCAATAAAGTCAAAAATGATCTTAGCCATAAAAGGGTAGGTATTTAAAAAATTGTTTCTTATATAACTACACATTTATCTAACAAAAAAATTAAATTATTTAGTACTTTGAGCAAATATTTTTTGTAACGTAATTAATAATTTTATTTTTAATTCCATTCGTTGAAAAGGTAGGAAAAGCTTCAATTTATCCAAAACATGTTTTTTCATATTCATAATGTAAACCGATTCGTAGAAAAGATAAATGTAAATAGTGATTGTATAACTTGTGAAAAAATTATAATTTGTATAACTTCATCCTACACAACATACCCTAAATAAAATAAATAATACGATCCTGTCAAATATAACTACCATAATTATTATAATATTAATCTAACTTCCATAATTACATATTTGTAATATTATACTCTTTATAGGATCAACCTACACTTCCCAATACATTTCTTTTTGATTTTATTGGAAGATAATATTCTAAAGAAAGAATTTCCTTTTGATAGATTCTCGCGTCTTAAAAAACAGATTGCAATCTTTAGAGAACAGGCGTCGGGTGGTAATGCTATCCCTGTTCTACCGGTATTTCAATTGAAGGTGCTCCGAGGAACTAGCGTCATTGATCGTCATTGTAATTTGTCATTTGTCATTGTCATCGTCATTTGTCACATGATAACGGGTCGCTTCTACGTACTTGAGCTCGGCCGTGGAACGATTTGCCGGCCTCTGTGTCTCCTCCTTCCTACAAAATGGGTTCATTCAAGACCCATGTTCACTCATTCCTCTCCTCAAAAATATCCTACACCCAGCATCTCCAAAGATGACAAAGGCCGCGAGGGAATTTATTTTCCTTGGGGCCTCCTGTTTGAGTTAATATTTAAAAAAAAAAGTTAACATAACGTACTTAACTTTAGAATTCAAGTAACCATGTATGTACGCATTTATTTACTTCCTACGCCTGTCTCGACACAGGCATCGAAAAAACACCTGTAATCAAACTTATTTAAATGAATAAAGCAAAAATTTTAATAAAAAAAACACTGGGGTGACATTAACATTATATTTTTTTAAATCATTCATATTCACTCTTACAAACTTACTTAGTAATTTCTTATGAATCGTTTTGTCAACGATCTGTAGACGTTTAATGGGATAATGTGCATAATATTAGAATAGATATTATTACATCGAAAACAAAAGGTTGCGTGTTGATAGAGTTATTCAATCGTGTCGTCACAACGTAACAATGGAAGTATAAGTGAAATAAACTTAGAAAACTCGCATCCGCTTAAGTTACGCTAGTTAGTAATTGGTATTGTGAATTAAACTAAGCCGGAGGTATGGTGAAACGTGTTTGATTTTTATCTAAAGTCTAATTTAAATGGCGCTAGAACTAAGCGGTACACAGCATGAAATCAGAATGGAAATCAGCAAGAAAAAAATACATAAAAATGCCTAAATAATTGTGAAGTATTTTAGTAAGTCGGCTCGTATGTCGAATGAGCTACCGGCATTTGTTTTTCCTCCTTCAAAGCCTCTTCTCTTCAAGACTCGTATTAACAAATCCCTTCCTACAGCCCCTTTCATTTTTATTTAGTTAAGGTGATGTACTGTTGTTTTCTCTGATGATGGGGAATTTAAATAATACTTCGGTTAGTCTAGATTACGATTCGTGTTTACCGTTGTAGTCTTATTTAAAATGAATATTTAACTGAACTCAACATCCGTTCTAAAGGGTGCTCTGTGTTAATCTGGAGCAGGGGAAATGGTCACCGAAGGTTGGGTTACTGTAGATCGTACATGATCAGTTATCTTCGAAACCGTTCGGGTTTAAAACCAGTTGTTGTCTCCCTCATATAGTACAACTTACTGACCTCTGATGGGACACATTAAAATCAATTAAAACTGTATATACTAACGACATCTGTTGAGAGACATTGAAACTACATATTCACATTCACTACACTTAATTTACTATTCCCCTTATATTTTTTACTCCTCTTTTTAAAATATGAACACCAACCGAAAAACACAGTGTGATATTTCTGAGATCTGTGCGTATTTCTTAATGCACGGTACAGACGCGAAGCTCACATCAAAAGATACTTTATAACTCAATAGCGCTCGCCATACAATCCCATACAGACCCGCCAGAAGTAAAAAGATGATAATAAGCGCGGTTCGAGTCTTTACTATTCGGCGTTATTCTCCGTAACAGCAAAAAAGTTATGCGACCTCCCTCCGCCGTAAACAGGAGAGGGGGTCATTTTGAATACACGGAGTGCCGTGCTCAGGCCGCTGTCAGCCGTCAAGTTGACATATCCAGCACAAAGAAATGATATTCCCTCAGCCGCTTCCGAATTCAACTGACTCCCTCTCCTGCCGTAGGAAGAAATCTTTTATAACGTAGTGTGTCGGTAGAAAAAATACTTTATAACACAGTATCTTTTGATATGAGCTTCGCGGTTTTCGCCCGCTTTAATCTACATTAAAATAAAAAAGGAAGTAAAGTCACGATAACGTCCTGCGCAAAGAAAGTATAACACAAAGGAAATTTTACCAACTGGTTTGAGATAGGAGGAATGGTGGATGAATAGAGTCGGCCCAGGGGACTAGATACGGTTCTGGAATACAAAGATAACTGGATGTTTTCATTACATCGCTTCATCTTACTTTTTTTACATCTACCGAATAAATTGAAGATAAGAAAAATGCTCTGCCCACTTTGATATAAACATAATGTTATGTCCAGACCAAAGCTTAAATTTTTTTTTTTATTTAAATTTATTACATACTTAGGTATGTAATAAATTATATAGCGTTGGATATATTTATATAGCAAAAATAACGCAGAATAATAACTTGCTAGGTCGATATTAATTCCTAGCTAGGCAGGTTGCTTGTTCTAAGAAACCAAATGCCCGTGAAAATGCCAAATAAGTTTATAGTAACTATATATATATATAATTTTGAGTGGCATTATTTAATAGTTTTCAGACTCGCCCCTAGCGATGTAGGACATTTTGCATGTTTTAATGTTTAATTCTGGGAGGATTTTATTATATATATATTCGGTCCCACATATGTCTACGTCTCTTCACACTTGGCCTTATTGCTTCCTGGGACCACGAGATCCTTTCTAGTGTGACTTCGTGTAATACATTTATAATCAATTTTATTAAGGTTTTGTGGATTTTTGTGTACGTAGATAATAACCATTTTTATTATGTAGTTTTGACGAACATCAAGCAAATTTTTTTTTTGTATCGTCTAAAGCTCGTCACTCATCACTTTCTACACGTACAATGACGTCTACCATTCCGACATGTGACGTAACACATCGGTTGAGGGTGCTCTTCTAAACAATAAATCTTGTCTTAAAATGTATTGTATACGAAATGCAATTCACTTTTGTGACAATCTCACGGGTCCAGCCAAATGCATTATTCAATGAGAACCCAAAGAGAAAAGTTACTATCTACCGTCTCCTACACGAAGCTCCAAAAGTTAAGCAAGCTTTAAAATCTTTAGCAAACAAAGCTTTCAAAGTAGGTCGGGCGATGTCTTATCCCGATACATAAAATCACTAAACAATTATTATTGCTGTTACTAAGTCGCTCGTTAAAATTAAGGAGTTTTTGCTCGCTAAGAACTAGCAGTATTCAACCCTTATTCAAACTTTTGACTAGTGATGTGCATGTATAATCGAGTTTTGAATTTGAAAAACTAAATATTCGATTCTTAAAATAATCCATTCAAATTTATTTTAATGGTTGAGAAGTTGAGGTATTCAACCTTTATCACAATTGATTGGCGATCAAATCGATAAAATAAAAGTTAAAAAATGCTTGCAACTGTACAGGGAGGTTCCAATGAGAAAGATCGATTATTCCCCGTAACAATTTTTTAAAATTAAAATTTAATATCGATGTATTTCATTAAAAACTTCCTTTAATATATACCTACATTCAAGTAAGCAATAAAAATGCTCAAAACGCACTATGATAAATTATTACATATCGTGTAGGTACTTCTTGTAAGTATTTTTCGATCAAAAGTATTTATGATTTTTCAATAATGTCTAAACAAAAGTGTGTACAAATTTTTTGAAATATTTTAGTTTATAAGACCTTAAATAAATAGAAAAACTGAGGTATTCTTGTCACAAAACACGTTCTCGGATTTATTTTTAATGATTTTAATTTAACTAAAATTAAAATTCTGAAAACTGTGTTTACTAGATTATGTATTATGATTTGAAATTTGTGTTGTTTAATAGAATCTATCGTTTGAAAATTGAACAAATCTGCCGACGAGCAACGCTATAATCTTATTATATTAAAAATAAATTTAGTTTTTCAAAATTTTAAAACTGCGTGTACTTGATAAAATAACAATCTTTTAAAATCCATGTACGTTTATTTCTAAAAATGAGTCAATACATCTAGAATTTGATTTAAAAGGACTAATTTCCGGTATTCCCTGGTAATACCCTCATAAACGCTGAATCGTTCCGTTTCATCTGTTAATCAAAATATGATAAACTGTCAAGCACAAAAAGTCACAAACTGTCACGCTTGACGACTGTAGATGAAATAGTACAACGAAAACAATACAATCTAGCTATTTCTAATGAGGAAATGCAGGTATTAAACTGTTATCGATTATATTATGATACCATTGAGATGTTCGTTGGTACACAAAAATAATAAAATTTAGTTTTTTATATAGAAAATTGCTCCCGTCGACGAATTGAAATCGACATTGTCTAAAAAAGCACATACAGTAAACTAAAACCATAAACGTAAACTTCGGGAGGTGATTCTACGTGATAGTTAGTATACGTAAAAAAAGATAAATAACTTTTTCGAAATTCCAACGTTTAAGGGAACTTTTTGGTACAAAGATAAAATTAGTCCAGTGTGTATTAACCACTATTATTTTCCGCTGTTACGATGCGGACCAATCACAACCATCCAACGACGCCACATCGCGCACAGCAGGCTCACAACAAATTTATCGGGCAAGTTTGTACCTTACACTAAGGATTTTTAATATGTACGTCTTTTTGTATGGGAAAAAAAGTTAGAATTTCAGAAAAAAGTTCTTAATATTTTTTACTTCCACCATTATGTAGAATCACCTCCCCAAGTAAATGCACTTTACCCCCTGACATCCTGTATATGCATATTTTAAAAGGAAAGACAAATATTTCAGCGTGTAACCTGACAATTATTATAAAATCTCCTACTACCACCACAGTAAATGTTGCTTATATCGGGATGAAGAACTCAGCCAGGCGAGGAGTTGAATTCATTACGCCTACTTCCCCAAAAGCGATGCTAACTCAGCCACTGACCGGTCCATTCGTATTCCGAAACATCAATCGAATATTCAAATGTTCTGAAATTTGATATTTCGATATTTACATCACTATTCGGAGCGCTTATTAAACCGTTCGAGTTGCGAGAAGCGGCTCTTTATGCAAATTTAAGCCATGCCCAGGATTATAAAAAGTTTTGAAGGGTGTTGAGCTGGAAGGCCTACGGGCTATATACCTACACTGAAGTAGATATAGGCCTTTTAGAAACAGCCCCTGAAATCCTTTGAAAGGCAAAACTTTTCAGATATGAGAAAATCAACTTCATTAATATCGAATTTGTAAGGAAATTTTGGAACAACAATGGCTAGATAATTAAGATTGTCTGGAATATTAATCTATAGTTGCGCTTAGGTGGGAATATTTTAATTGGGTGTCTAGAAAATCGGTGAAAACTAGTGGATAAATGCTCGAAAATGTAAGTATTTCTCGGGAAATCAACAAGCCAGTGACATCATAATAATATTGGTTTCTTTGGTGTATCGGTATTTCAATGGAATCTTCGGCACCGATGCATAGTCGGGAAACACGCCAAAAGCGCGACGAACATTAGCACACAGTTGGAAATTTCGACATGATAACGGGTCGTTTCTACGACTCCTTTACGAACGATTTGCCGGCCTCTGAGTTTTTTCCCTCATATAACATTGGTCTCTAAGACCCATGTTCACTCCTGCCTGTCCTCAAAAAGACCCTTTACACAGCATCCCCAGAGATGACATATGTCCTGAGGGAAATTAATTCATTTTAATTCGTGTGAATTTAATTTAAGTACAGCCTAAGTATATTTTAGGGTTCGTTAGCGTGCCCATTGACCGCGTATTTGTAATGAGCGCCCATGAGGTGATTTTTCATAAAAATGGAGTAAAAAATTTATTCAATTACACATTATTATTATAGAAATACTACTGTCAAAATATGCGGTCAATTTTTACGGTATTGCGCGTTAAAAGACTTGGCGTTACAACATGCAAATTCGGCATGCTGAAAGTAGCCAAGAAGGTAGGTACCTAATGAAAATTATTGCATAATGGGGTATTTTTACAGACTATAATACCTTTAAATGCGTGGAAGATTTAAAGTATATATATATAGAAAACGCCACTGGCTGATAAGACGGCTGTACGACACGTGTGTGGTTGGTACATAAACTGTAAAATAGGGAGCTGGGCACACTTGGTACGCCAATGGTCTTTTGTACGTGATTTTACTACTTAGTAAAATGATTCTAGTTAAAGGGCCAAAACTGAATTTAATACTGCAAAAGGTTTAAATATGTTTGCACTTTTGGAGACTTTTGGAGACTTTTGGGATTAACGGGAGACTGGGTTTACTTTTGAAGAGCTGAATTCCAGCGACTTTGATTCTAGTAAAAGGTCAAAACTGATTTTAGTACTGCAAAAGGTTTAAATATGTTTGCACTTTTGGAGACTTTTGGGATTAACAGGAGACTGGGTTTACTTTTGAAGAGCTGAATTCCAGCGACTTTGATTCTAGTAAAAGGTCAAAACTGATTTTAGTACTGCAAAAAGATTTAAATATGTTTTGCACTTTTGGAGACTTTTTGGGCAGGAGACTGGGGTTTTACTGGGAGGAACTGAATTTAGTACTGATTAAAACACTTTAAAATGGTTTGAACTTGTAGACTTTGGTTTGGAGGCTTCTTGGTTGCTTGCTTGTTGGCTGGTAGTATTGAACTGATTTGCCATTGAAAGGCGATCTTTATTTATAGGACCGACCGAGGTCGCATCTTCATTGCAAGACACCTCCTTGAATTTTGCAAGGGTTTTCAATTAGGAATTTTTTCTAATTGCTGTGTTTTGCATTCAGATGCATAAAAAATTGTATATAACAGCTCTGGCCAAGTTAGCTTAGGACCCCCAAACCAAATCCTTACATCATTTTTATTGTTTTTATAAGAAAATATACAAGTTTACATATGTGATTCAAAGTACATTTTTAAGCAACAAATATTTTTCTTAAAGGGTAGAAATCACTAGTAGGTATCAGTTTTTAAGTTAATTTTTTAGTACATGTCTATTTTTTTGTGGTGATATTTATTATTTGAACCTAAGTACTAGCAATTTCCCGTAATTTGACTTGAGGTTTTTGAAATAGCGAATTAGGAGTCGTAAATATGTTCGATTCGTAGTTTCCTTTGTTCGCTTTCAACCAATGGCAGCTCGGCGGGAGGCGGAGTAGGGATAACGTAAATAGTCAAACGTTTCCTTGGTGGTGATCATTTGCATGTCTGCGGGCTCTGGTGAAGGATCTGCGTTGTTTTTCAGATGTGTTTTGGAGTCGGAGTCTGATGCCGCACATGCCCTTTATTATCAATTGCGTGTAAGTTTGCGATTGTTACAGATAATTGAAGAAACGTAAATGTGTGCTGGCGGCATGGTACTGTGCGTGTTCGGTGGCGACTGGTACAGATAATTGAAGACTCGTAAACGTGCTGGCGGCATGGTACTGGGCGCTGACGTAAATTCAAATTTTTGAATTTTCGTTGTCTCAGATGCATTTGTGGACTCGTCCGATACACTCCCCCCGTGCAGCCTCATTTGCACTTAGCTACTTCGTCGGGCGTGTCCTTTCACGATGTTTGAGTTCTGAATCGGGTGTCTTTGCAGGTGTTGTAGTTTCGTCAGGTGTCGGTGGAGCGGGTAGGATGACGGCGATTTTGACTGCTGGCCTTACGTATATCCCGGTGCTGGTTTGAATCCGGGCTGTTCTGACTTGTCCATCAGCGGCGGGTATTGCTTCGATGATGCGGCCACGCGGCCAACTGTTCCGAGGTAGTGCTGGGTCCATAATGATCACTAGGTCATCCTTTTTTATTGGTGTAGTGGGGTGGTGCCATTTTTGCCGGGCAGCCATGGTAGGTAGGTATTCGCGCAGCCATCGTCTCCAGAAGGTGTCTGCAAGTTGTTGCCCGATGCGCCACTGGCGGCGGAGACATACGTCCTCTTCTTTTTTGTCGTAGAAGGATAATTGGGGGCGTTTCCCGGCCGATCCTAGCAAAAAATGGTTGGGTGTGAGAGGTTCTTCATCACGTGGGTCAACCGAAATGTGGGTGAGTGGTCGATTATTTACCACGAACTCGGCTTCTGCAAGTGCTGTGCGTAGTGTTTCTTCCTTTGGTGCTCGTTCCTTGAGTGTGGCGTTTAACGCTTTTTTCACTGATCGCACTAATCTTTCCCAAGCTCCCCCCATGTGGGGACTCATTGGCGGTATGAAATGCCACTCGATGCCTTGAGTGGCTATTGCATCAATCATTCTGGCGTCTTGACTTAGTGACAACAGGGCGTCCTTCATCTCAGTGTCGGCTCCGTGAAAGTTTGTCCCGTTATCCGAGTACATGGCTGCGGGTTGTCCTCTGCGGGCGGTCATTCTTTGTAAGGCCATGATGGCCGAGTCGGCAGTTAGTGAGGCGGCTAGTTCCAGGTGGATGGCGCGCGTCGAGAGGCAGGTGAAAATGGCTCCGTAGCGTTTTTCTCGATGTCTACCGACCGTGATAGCCATAGGGCCAAAATAGTCAAGCCCGCAGTGCGTGAATGGGCGGACGTGATGCATCAGGCGGGGTGGTGGTAGTGCGCCCATCAAAGGTGGAGACGGTTTGCTGCGTCGTATGAAGCAAGTGGGGCAGGCGTGCGCTATTTTTCTGCTTGTTGTGCGAAGTCGTATTATGAAGAAATGATTGCGTATCTCTGCTATTGTCTTCTCAGTACTGGGGTGGTCTGCCTTTTGGTGGTAGTGGCGGATCAGGAGTTGAGTGTAGGGTTCGTCGCCATCCAGTATGATGGGTGTTCGGGCCACACTTTTTGTTTTTTCCAAAGCTTGTAGTCGGGTACCCATTCGCACTAGGTCGTCTGGTCCAAAGAAGGGGTTTAGGGAGTTGAGGCGGCTGCCAGCAGGTAGTTTTTGACCTTGTCGGATGTTGTGTAGATCAGTTGTGAAGGCGTCCTCCTGGGACCTTTTGATCCATCTGTGTTCTGCTGCTTTTATTTCCTCCGCTATTAGTGGGCCTTCTACTGGTTTGTTGGGCCCCATCCGGCATCGTCTGGTAAATCGTAGAATCCAGGCTGTGGAGCGGATTAGTCGGTGCCATGAGGAGAATCGTTCTACTAATGGAAGCGCTTCGCCTCTGGTGGAGACAAGACCAACGTAGTGAGGTTTGACTTCCAGTGTCAGATCGTCAGGCCTGTGGGTGGGTGCTCGCTCTTTTGGCCATGCGTCCTCCGGGGAAGTGAGAAAGGCTGGGCCGGTGAACCATCTTCCGTCTGGTGTCAAATCGGGTACTTCGGTGTCTCGCGTGCCGATGTCAGCGGGATTCAGCTTTGTGGGTACCCATTTCCAGTCGGATATGTTGGTTAGTTCGTCTATTTCACCCAGTCGGTTGGCTACAAAGGCGGAGTAGGCTCGTGGGTCGGTGCGTAACCAACATAGCACGGTTGTGGAGTCTGTCCAGAAGCAGGTTCGGGATATCAGGGCTTTGCTTTCTTTCTGGATTGTCTTGGCTAGTCTAGCTGCTATGAGACCGGCTTGTAGCTCGAGGCGGGGAATGGAGAGAGGCTTCAGTGGTGCTACCTTGCATTTACTTGCAAGAAATGTTACTCGTAGGGCCCCATTAACCTCTTCAGTAAAGTAGGCCACGGCACAGCAAGCCTGTTCTGATTAGCGATGTGTCGGTTCAGCTGGAATGGGCTCATGAACTCGGCTCCTTTGCGTGAAGCGGATCCTACTCCTACTCCCTTTTCAATTCGACTACTCCAAGGGTACTGCTCCCGGACTCAAACCCGGACTCAGAACTCGGACTCTGTCCCAAACCCGGAACTCGGAGCCGAACCGGGAACCCGTATGGCTCCACCGGCATCCCCGTGTTCGCGCCGTTCGCGGTCCTTGCCGGTCGCGAGTTCTTCTCATTCTCCTGGTACTAGTATGAGTTGAGAGTGAGTGGTGATACGTCACAGTTTTTTGCATATCTAACGGTCGATTCTGTTTACGAACTTTACAGTGAGTGAAAGTTTTGTTTATTGTTTAAGTGTCAGTTAATATTTGATTGAATTACGTGCTTAATAATAATTAGAGGTGGTAGGGTTTTTAAAAATCAAATCTTACCCCATTATTGTCGATAGTTTTATGGATGCGAGGAAATTTTTGGTATTTTTTAACCAATTACTTTATTGTTCGAACATTAAAGTAATTTTGGAATTTATGTAGGAATGTCAAGTTTATATATATTATTTTTTTAAAGAAAGACAAACATTCCCGGGTTACGAATAACCCAACAACATTTGAAAATATCCTACTAGGTTGTGTTGTGATGGAGGACTTTGCCAGCCGAGGAATCGAACACGGAACGCCTAGGTGGGACCCAAACGCGATGCCCACTCAACCACTGAGCGGTCATATTATTGGCAGTTTATTTCAAGTGACATTTTATTGACAGTTTATTTCAAACAAAATGTATGACGTCATTTTTTCTGCCAAACCGATCGTGACGCCACGAAAGCATGAGATACACAATAGACGAACCAATACATAAAACGATAGTTAAGACAGTGGTTTTCAAACTTTTAAAAGCGCGATCATCTTTTAGCAATAAAAAAATGACATATTGGCGACCCCGACCTCCAGCGGTTTTTTAGTGTATGTACCTTTAGTACGTAGTAGTAACTCTTTACTTGGAGGATCAATGTATCCATTGTCAGTTTTTACGCGAAAATTGGTGGTAGGATACGTACAACATAAAGTGGTTAACTTTGCAGTCGGTGGAGTCGCAAACCTATTTTATATATTGTAGAACAATAACTTCTATATTAGTAGGCCAAAACAATAAATGCTATCGATTTTTTTCATTCTGAAATATTAAAGAACATATAAAAAGTACTTGCAATTTTGGCCCCTGATTCAGGTTAAAAGGTTAAGGTTTAAACCAATGAATGCTGTTAGTTTATTATCGTTCAGATACACAATATTAATAAGTATAATGTTTCGTCAAGAAAATCTTTTGTATTTTTTAAAACATCTTCAAAATTTACCAAACAATGATCTCAACAAAAAACCGCTGCATTATTCTGCAATTAAGATCGAAACTAACCTAATTAACCACGAAATTCTATCATTTATTATAATACGCAAAAAATCACTTATTGTTTTGAACGGCTGATTCAAAACTTTGAAGAAAGACTAATTTTTCGGTTAAGACTTTTTGCAAAACAGAACAGAAGCCGTTGAATATTTTTTAAATATTTTATGTAGTCAAAGCCCAGCAGTAAATGGGCTTGCGGGCCGAGGGTTGCTCATCACTATGTTAAATGGTGTGCACTTCACATAAATATCAGCCTTTGCGTACAAGTTCAATTTTCTTCCTTTGTTACGGGAAAATCGAAATTTAGAAATAAACTAAAATTGGAGGATGACCTCATACTCTGCGCCTCGAACATAGAGCCAATGTTCGATTAGTTGACAAGCGTGTCCGTTGCATTAATTTGTATTACTCAGGAACAATTTTTAATTTCTGTGACAGAAGTACTGTAAAATTATAACCATCGTTTGAATGTTGAAAAAAAAAGCATCTAATTAAATTTATTGATGTCTCGCGACCCCCACTTTGAAAACCTCTGCAACACGATGCGTTTCTCGATCACGCGTAAACACAAAATCGGTTGTATGGGATCACGCGAGGGTCACGCGTCATGCGAATGATAATTATTGGTGTGATGGTTTGTATTTCGTAGTGTGCGTTATTGGAAACCTTTCACTTAGTCGAAGTCGTCGGGTCATTTTAAATAGTCTGAATAATAGAACGGTATTTTTTTTACATTAGGAAATAAACCCTCAGGGCCTATGACATTCCTGGGGATGCTGTGTTGGGGTTTTTTTTAAAGGAAGTTCAGGGAAGGAAAAAGGCATGCGTACCGGTGCCATATTAAATTTATAGTATTTGTACGGGCCCCACTAACTTGTCCCACACACCACCACTTATAGAAATTTAACATAAACATAATATTATTATGAATCATTTTTAGTAATAAATAGGGGAGATTGGGTAAGAAAAACACTGTTCGCAATATATAATATTATTTAAAAAAAAAATTCTTCGATATGGGTCCAAAAGTAACGTTGAGTCTGAGGTATGTAAATAAAATCTATGTTCCTTGCAAAACCCTACTTAACGATGAAAGGTTATATAGCTTGCAATGAAGCGACTTTGTGTTCTAGCCACTTCCGTTCCCTGTGAACGTTTATTTTCGAAAGCTGGACAAATGCTCACCGAGAAGAGGAATAGACTATCAACCAAAAAAATTGAGAAAATTTAGTTCTTAAACTCCAATCTCGGACTTGAATAATGAATGTATGTTCATCGAGTACCAGAATCTTTTACATTTGAATATGTAAAATGTATTGTATTATTTAATAATAATTCAAAATGCAATGTTTTTCTTGTTTTACAAAAAGATATCGCCGATTATCTTAACTGTTTATAATTTATTTACTTGAATAACGTTATTTTACGATTCGGAAATAACAAAAAAATCGCACTGATTTGATGTTTAAAATCTTGTTTAAAAAAAAAATCAATGCGAAGGCATTTTTAGATATTGTTGATTCTTGTAACTGTTTGTACCTACTTGCACAATCTAATTTTCCGATTCGGAATTGCAAAAAAATCTTACTGATTTAATATTTTTATGTTCAATTCTTTTGATGTTTTATAACCTTGTATAAAAAATCAATACCGAGACGTTTTGATTACTCTATTGACTGTTAAACCTACTTGTACATTTTTTCCGATATGGAAAATTAAAAAAAAAACTTGCAGATATATATTATTTTTGTGTTTAATTGTAATGTTTATAATCGTCTTTTAAAAAATCAATAAATTATCATTTTGAGAAAATGCTGATTCTTTTAACTATTTGTAAAAGGTCCGATTCAGAATCAACAAAAAAATCTTTGTTATTTATTCTTTTGATGTTTTATAATCCTGTTTAAAAAAAAAAACGATGCGAAGGCATTTTGAGTTATTTTTGATTCTTTTAACTGTTTGTACCTACTTGCATAATTTTATTTTCCAATTCGGAATTACTAAAAAATATTACTGATGGTTTATTTTTATAAATGTTTATTTTTATATTTGAATCTTTTGTGTTTTATAATCTTGTTTTGAAAATATCAATGCGAAGAGATTTTATTAGTATTGTTTGGGGATAATTGTACCACATGGACAATTGTACCACAATGTTTTCATACAAGATTAAAAAAAAAACTTCTATTTTTCTTGAGTTTAAAATATGCTATGGTATTAATATATATGTGTATCATCATTTTATTATATTACAATAGTTAAAGTTCTTGGTAACACTTCAACTGACGAATTCTATAAGAGTTTTCTTGTTGTCAGATAAATTGTGTATTACGTTCTATGTAATTGAAATTTTAAATAGTAGTTTTATAAAACAACAAAAAAACTGTTTTGCCTCACCGAAATTATTAGAATTAAAAAACTTTATCCATAAATTCTGTGTTTTAATTTAAATTCCGCTCCTGGTACAACTAACCCCGCGGTAGGGGTCAGTTGTAGCATTTCCCTGAATCAATTAATGCTCTTATAGCTCAATTTCTATAAGATTTAGAAAAATCATATAATAAGAATTTGGTTCACAACTAAATAATCTGCCGTTGAGTATGAGTTTTTTTTTTCATAAACTTTATACCTAATGTTAAAAGTCAAATTGGTACAGCAGTCCCCGGTCTCCCCTACTACAAGAATGATATATTTTATTTTAGTTCACCATTTTTATATTGTTGTATTATTTAAAAAAATACTACTTTTGTTGGTATCTGTTACTCTGGTACAATAAATTCTAGAACTGGGATTTGCTTTGATTTTCAAAATTGGAACTGATTGTCAACTGGTATTGGAACGATTCAGACAAGTGTTAAGTTAGGTACCAAAATTATTTTATTAATTGGTAATTCTTTATTTAAATATGCATTTCCTTTGTTAAAAATGTTGACGTATGACGTAATTTTTCGAGCTTAATAGTGTTCATTCGAAAGGTAAATTTAAAAAAAAAATCTGATCGTCTATAAAATTGACAACGTGTGTTTTTGAAGGACAATGATCCTGAGGCAAATATGTTTTTTAGATACTTCTCGGCTTCACAAATCCTACAATAATATCACTATAATATTTTTTTTTTATTTTTTTATTTTTATTTATTAATAAGAAAAAGATTTTACATACAGGTGGTTATATATTGACAAGTTATACAATTATACATAATTATTCTACTACTCCATA
Source organism: Limnephilus auricula (assembly GCA_951813805.1). Classification (NCBI taxonomy): domain Eukaryota; kingdom Metazoa; phylum Arthropoda; class Insecta; order Trichoptera; family Limnephilidae; genus Limnephilus; species Limnephilus auricula. Next base: position 1,781,012 of record OX638390.1, read on the forward strand.
AGTTGAGCTCAAAGAGCTCGTGTTTATGGGAGGAGTATTTACAGCAAAAAATAACGTTCTAATTAAATTTGTAATCAATAATCAAAAACAAAGATAAATACAAACATTATTACATAGGTTTACAATTTAGAAAGAAATTTTTATTGAAAGACAATAATACATATATATATTTTTTTACATTGAATAGTGCAGATTAAACTAAGCGTAAACTAAGTGTAAATTAAGGTTACAATATATCATTATCCAATTTCAGGGACTTAATTTGTTTTTATATTGAACAAAGTTTATATGTACTGAATTGTTTATAGTGTAAGGCCAAAAATGGACTTGAAAAAATAGATATTAAAACCTTTTGACTTTTAATTATTGTTAAAATTTTTATATTTCAATGTGTAAGTACCTAACCACTCCCCGACTTTATTTTTAAAACAACACGCATTTATTGATTTCTTTCGATAGAGGTTATAAAAACTACAAATCCTCAACGACAATCCAAATATTCATTATTATATTTGGTTTGTTACTGCTTACGCGTGTGCTAAAATTATCACCTTTTTGAATCACCGGAACTTGGAACCCAATACGCAATCCCAGACAGCCGGACATGTCTCGACACGAATGGATTTCGTTGAACTTCGCCAAAATGTACATGCCGAGTCCGCGTGCAGGTACTTGTCTGGCTCCGGCTACGAGTTATTGTGTGGGTTCTATCTGGCTACGGCTCCGAGTACTTGTGCAGGTTCCATCTGGGTCCGGCTCCGAGTTCTTGGCCGAACCCGTGCGTCCCGGCTCGTTGCGCCGCAACAGCCGGTACTCAGTCCGTTCCGTACCAAAGAACTCGGACCCGGGACCTGCTCCTAGAACTCGAGTTCTTTTAAAACGAAGCACTCCTCGGAGGCCTCCGGCAAAATGCTGAACTTACCCACCTCTAGTTCTGATGCGTCGCAGAAGAGATGTAAAGTTACGTTGCTCTGTTTGTTGTAGAGGCAACGTCTCGGGATTGAGACGCTGTTCGTGTGCAGCAGGTTCAGCCAGTCTGTCCACCTCTGGGCGTGTCCAAGGTTAATGGGTTCGTCCCAGCCGACGCTTGAGCGCCATACTGCTTGTAGTAACATCTTGGATCTGATGGTAAGGCAGGCAACGAAACCCACTGGATCGAAGATCTTCATTACTATCGATAGCAGTTGCCGCTTCGTGGGTTGTGTAGTGGTTTCGGGAGAGACGGCCTCGTGGAATGAATACAGAAAGCGGTCAGTGGAGGAGTCCCAGATTAATCCAAGCACCCGCTCTGTTTCCGGGCCTCCGCTGCTGATCTGCACCGTGGAGCTGGCGCGGTCTTCTTTGGGAACGTTAGCTATGGCCGTTGGGCTGTTGGATGCCCAGTTTGTCAAGTGGAACCCTCCTTTCGCGAGGAGGGCACTTACACTGTGGGCGAGTGCAGCAGCTTCCCTGGGGGTGTCTACTGCATCCAAGTAATCGTCCATGTAGAACTTGGTGCGAATAGCTACTGCGGCGTCCGGGTATTCATGTTCGTATTTTTCGGCCACCTTGTCTCGGACAAACTGGGCACTGCTCGGGGAACAAGTGGCTCCAAACATCATTGATGACATTTGATAGGTGTCTGGCTCGTTCAGGGGTGAGGTCCTCCACAGGAACAGCTGTGATGGCTGGTCCTCTGGTCTTATCTTTATCTGCAGGAACATTTCTTTGATATCTGCGGCAATGGCGATGTTACCTTCCCGGAAGCGTATTATATTTCCCAGGAGGGAAGACAGCAGATCAGGGCCTGTGAGCAGCTGGTCGTTGAGTGAGGTTCCTCGGCATCGGCTGGCCGCGTCGAACACTACTCTGATTTTTCCTGGTTTATTGGGATTGATCACAGCAAAGTGGGGCAGGTACCATTTGCGGGGTGTGAAGGTGGAAGTTTCATGGTTTGACAGCTTCTTGGCGTAGCCCTTGATGATAAGTTGACTTATTTTGTCAGCGTAGGCCTCGGCTAGGTTTTTGTCTGCTGCCAGCTTTTTCTCCAAGGACAAAAGTCGCTTCAGTGCACACTGACGATTGTTAGGTAATATAACTCCTGGGTTGCGCCATAGTAGACCGGTTTCCCATCTGCCTGTAGGAAGAGGATGGGTAGTTGCATTCATAAGTGCAATTGCCTGTTGCTCACTCGCATTGACTCTAGCTGATGACGTTACTCCGAGAGAGTCGATGGCGAAGTTCGATTTCACCAGTTCACTCAACTGGGTGTCTGCGGTTGTTTCTAGTTGTAGCGCCAAAGTGGTGGTTTTGTTGTTATTTCTGGGGTTGGTACCCCCATGGGCAATCCATCCTAGTGCGGTGCGTGATATTATTCGCGTAGTATCATCAACCTCACGTACTTCCCTCGAAACAATTAGGTGAGCGTTGTCTTGTCCTATTAAGAGGATAGACTTTACGCCATACGCCGAACGTTTAGGTATTTATTGTTCCTAACTCTGTCCCACTCAGATGAAGCTTACACATACAACTGCACACAACAATACTGAATACCTCGCACGCTCGCACACTCGACTAACACGTGATACTCTGTCCCCGGTCCCCGAATATCATATTATTCTCGTTTCGAGCGCCTAGCAGCAAATCATCTAGGTAGGTACCTACTATTCAGAATTCGGAAGTGTGTATAATTATTATTTGTTTTCGTAGTATTTAGATCTCGCCTGACTTGTGATACCTCAATCACATTGATATGATAATATAATCAATTAGTGAATGTTCGGCAATAACTAGATATGTGATAATTCATGTAGGTATTGTTTATCATAATTTCCAGCGTTATTCAAAACTATAAATGTTATTATTATATTATGTTATTCATTTTGGTCGGCGGATATAGGTGCCGCCGCCCCGGGAACCATTTATTGGATAACCAACACCTCTGCGATAGGTCACCCCTTTAAGTTTAAGTCACCCTCGACGTTTGGTGACTTAGCCGGGGTGCCCGGGTGCATGTGGTTAGGTTCGTCCGGGTCTTGGCGGCGGATGCGTCTACCCACCAATTACGTAACAGGCCATATCAGGAGAGACTGGTTGAGGGAAACCTTTGATCTCTCCGCCGGTCTCTCCCAGAACATCGCCTTGCACCGCATTGGGATTTCCATTTTTGTTATTCCTAGAGAAACCGACCCCCAGATTCCTACCCACCCCTCATACCCTTTTCCTTCCCAGAACTTGCTCTCCTTCCTTTCCTCAAAATACCCTCTGCAGCATCACAGCATCCCCAAAGATGACATAGGCCCTGAGGGAAATTATTTTCCTCAGGGCCTCCTGTGTAGAGCTAATGTAAAAAAATCATAACTTCATTGTGGTAGCTAAGGTGGTGATTAGTGATGATTTGCACATTTGGTCGGCGGGTAATCGTAATAAATCACCGACATTGGTCTTTGTAGACCAGTGCAATTAGCGATCCGCGATGGTAATTATTCCGGTAGTTCCAATTTTTTAATATGTTTTATAAACTGGTTCCTTCACGTAAAATCCAAGTTTTCGACCTGCACACCCGTGCTCGTGCCGCCTCAAATCTAAAACCAAAAATCTCAACCAGTGCAAATTTTTCCCCAAGTAGCTGTGGCAAATACGTGGAACCTAAAATTTGTTACAATTATTTTTAATTTATTATTATCTTATATCTCTCAAAAGTACTGATATGTAATAATCCAGTCAAGGAAGGAGGTGTGGAGTGCGTGAGCAGGTACCTAAGTGATTCCTTCAGAAACTTGATCAGGGTGCTTAGGGTGTGAACATACCCAAAGTCTTGACGTCCAGCTGTCGAGCTAGGAGGGAAAGGGAAGGGGGGGAATGGTCCCAATTTTCGGGTTTCCGCTTACATCTCGAAAACGGTGGTTCGCGGGTAATATTTTTTTCCATTAGATGAAAGCTCATAAAATTATCTTCAACGTTTATTCTATGCGTATCTTTCAAATTCCCAGCCGTTTTTGAGTTATACGCTCCCAAAAAATTGTATAGAATTAAATTCCCATTCAGAATATATGTATACACATGCAAATTAATCTCCAACCAGTCAACATTTACAGCAATTTTAAGTTTATTTATAATTTATAATTTTAATTTTAAGTGTTGTCAATTTCAGAAAAAAAGCTTTTTTTATCTTACTATTGACACACAAAATGTGTTCGTTGCCTAAAAATTTGTTTGACCACACTTCCAGTTATTAAATAAAGTAAACAAAAATCATGTTAATTGAAAATTTTTATATTATAGTTTAAAATTAAAAGTCTCATGATAATTTTATTCTATTTCGTTACATTAATACACCAAATCATAAACCTCACTGTTCTCAATAACATCATGTTACACTCTGAACTTTATATGGATTAACGTTTTCATCCTCTTTGGACGTCTGGCCAGGTCCTGGCAATGGTTGTTCATTCGTGGCATCTTTATCCTCAGTAATGTCGTCTTCATCGTCGTCCTCGGCAACAGGCACGCAGTTGAGGCATTGCCCTTGGCAGCGGAGGCAGACTGCATAACAGTTCATCAATGCTTTTCGGCATCCACATTTGCCAATTACAAAATCCTTGGTGCAGCGGCAAAATATCATTTTCAGAAGGACCTTCTGGTGGATCTTCTGTTATAATTGGCACCAGGGTGGCTCCAAGATGTTTCCTTCCTATGACTGGACTATAAAGCTGTAAAAAAACTTGCACAAACAAGTATATTGCACTACGAGTTTTTTGTTTTCTTGATTATCTCTTTTCCAGTGCATTTTCGAGAAAAATTATGATCACCAATTTTGTAGAACATAAAATTTCACAAAAGACTTAGGTATATGTTTTATGTTTTATCAGGTATCGAGGTTGTAATCCGCTAAAATCAGGTCAAAAAACAGTGTTTTACTTGGTTTACATTCCGTTAGTTTTTCAAAATGGTAGCTCGAGGATTTTAAAACAAGCGATCAGTTTATAAAACATATTATAAAAAAATTAACTACTAGAATAACGATTGCGACCCCCTCATTTGCGCTAATTGTCTGAGGGGGTTTCTCACCATCCTCCTAATAGTTTATTCATACTATAAAGTTTGTTTTCGATTTACGATTGACGGTATATTTATTTATTAAGTCGAAGTTTATTGTTCGGTACTCGAACCTATGAATATTGGCTATATATATTGGATAAGTTGGCCGAGTTTTCTAAGTATTGCAAATATTTTATTTTTAATAAAATCCCGTATCCACTGGAGGGACAGAGCAATTAAAACATTTTTTCTCGGATTGCTAAAGGAAATTTTTCCGCCCACATAAAAAAAACATACCTCCGAATTTGAATATCGAGAATATACAAACTGATTATAGTTCTATGTAGCCAATGAATTCCCCTATCTTTTGTTTATTATAACATATTTGTAGGATTTATAAAAAAATATAATTAAATGTTTAACCTTAAAATATTTTAAAGAATCTAGAGAATATTTATTTTGTTATATTTTGAATGTACTTTATATTATAAGGTCGTTTTAATAAAATAAAAAAAAAATGAAAATTTGCCACATTTTGGCGACAAAGCAATCCGAGGTATTGGAAATAGTGCCATAATGGGGCAAAAAGCGCTCGGGTGGTTAAAGTATGGATAAGCTATTAGGAGGATGGAAAATATAATTTTTTTTACAAACGACAATAATGAAAACATAATCCGTGTTGTATGCGGTATATATTGTGATTTTGATGTTTTGTGATGTAAAATAACTGTACACAACAAAAACTTTCAGATCTTAAAGATATTACAAAATATTATAACTGACTACATCTACATTATTTGTGGGAATGTTTTTAGTTTGAGAAAGAACAAAAAAAGTTTTTTTTAAATATTTATTTGTGAAAATTGTAATTACAACATTATAAATATATTTTTTAACATCTTATATTAAATTACTACTCTTCCATTTAAAGCCTTTGCTTTGCTTGCAAATAATCATTTGATTGCAAATTTGTTGCCCATCACTTAAAGAAAAGTTTCCGCGAAACATGTTGTTAGGTATATCGGAGGAAGCTTGTTTAGATTTCACAAGAGTCCTAAAATATTTCACATTATTCTTTGTGTTTAACTCAGCATTATTTATATAGTTTGTAAGTAACATTATGTGTTCACAGGAATTAGTTTGAGTAATATTGTAAAACAGTCGTATGAAAAAATATATTATATTTATTACGTATTGTAAAAATGTATTATCTAAAATACATTATTATGAAATTAAATAGAACTCACGAATAAAAAGAAAGATCAATCCCATCACTATTATTGTGTAAAAATAGTCGTACCATCACTATTATCAAAAACGATGGCTTCACCCCCCCGACCATGCACTCCTTGCCACGACCCGTCAAACGTGAGAATGAGACGACTGCAGTAAACTCTCAAATTTACCTACAGAAATCGCTCGAAAAGGGGTTTATGGAGAATACACTTTTCTACACCGAAACTTTCACGAAATTGAAATTTTAAAAAATATACATTTTTTAGAAAGAAGAAGCTACGTCGGTAGCTTTTTATAATTTTATAATTCTTTATGAGAGTTGAGTTAGCAGCACTTTTTCCTTAAATAATATTTTTTGATAACTCGTATGTGTTAGACAGTGAATGTTTACGTTAATACGAAACGCATCGAAAATTCGAAAACATACCGACATAGTTTTAACCTTCTAGAAGGCAGTACAAAAAAAATATATTCATTTTGTGCAATTTTCGATGTAGAAAAGTGTTTTTTCCCGGGCGTCCTTTTTGTATGGGCCGAAAAGCGAAGTCTATCATCTTAACAGCTTTGGATTGACAGACTTTCCTTGGATCTGTTGCTCCGGCAGGTTGAGGTTGCTTATTGTGCTGGCGGAGATGCGGTACGTATCGCTGTTGCCTGCACCTCTTATTATCAGCTTGACTCGCCGGGAGAGATTGTCGGAGGTACACATTCCTTTGGCGCCGTGGATTCGTAGTCCGTGAACTGGACCGTTTGCTCCAATTTTGGTTGCGGTGTCAGCATCGATAAGTGTTACCGTGGATCCTTCATCTAGGAGTGCGAACACTGATGCCTCGCCTTTGTTGGGAGCATTTAAAATGACTGGTGCGATTTTCAATAGGACCCTCTCATCGGTGTTCTGGCGTCATAAGTTAACGGTTCCCTTGGGGCTTCTTCGTACGAACTCTGGATCATGTAGCAGGGGGTGATGCGGGGCTCGGCATTCCCCTACGTTGCACCATATCTTTGCTTTGCAGTTTCTTGAGAAGTGTTTTTCCAGACACTTGCGGCATAGTCCTCCTGAACGTACAGTCTCCCATCGGAGTGTAATGCTTTTAGCTGCGAATTCTTTGCATTCGAGGGTTTTGTGATTACCGCCACACTGGAAGCAACTCTCACTGGTCAATTTTCGTTTGCGGCTTGGTTCCGGGTTCCTATGTGCTTCGCTTGCTTTTCGTTTGCTTGGAACGGGTTTTTCTTTTGGGTTATCCTCATTTTCCTCCTCAAATCCTGCATGTACTTGCTCACGGCGTGGTCGAGGTCGCATGCGGTCTTCCATCCCGCTATTTGGTATTGCGTTTGTTACTTCTTTCAGAAAGGTGGAGAGCTGGGTTATAGTAGCGGGAGTATGTTGTTTGCGAAGTTCGATCAGCCATGCCAGCCGCAGCGAACTCGGCATCTTGTCTGTGATGTCGTTCAGAAGTGCAGGATTGGTAAGATAGCCATCATTTTTTAGAATTCGGAGGGATGCCACCAAGTTTTGCACCGTCCCGGAGAAATCTGCCAGATCCTCAAGTGATGCTTCGGTCGTGAGGTTAGGCAGTTTCTTAATCCTTTCTAGCATAAATTTTGCTATGGAGTTAGCGCTGCCATATCGTTGTTCGAGGACATTGATGATCTCCGGGACTTGTGCGGGGTCCATCAGCAGGGGACCCACGGTGTCTCGTGCTTTGCCTTTGAGGGCACGCTGCAGCCGGATGAGATTTTCGCTCGAAGTCATTTGGCAGGTGGCGGTGGATTGGGCGTACTGCGCTTTCCAAGTGGGCCATTCAAGCGGGTCTCCTGAGAAGATCGGTAAATCTTTTGCCGTAGATTGCCGGGCGATGAGAGCTGCCATCCTTGAATCATCTTCTAACGTGCGGGGGCTGTCCTGGTTTCTAGATGTGCGGAATGCCTCTGTCATTATTGAGGCGATTTGAGCTAGTGGGTCGGCGCCATGCTGCAACCATTCTTGAGTGCGTCGTGTTGTCTCGTCGGTTGCTGGTGGAGGTGTAAAAAATGGAAGGTCCTGGCTGGAGGAGGCTGATTGCTGTTGAGTTGCGTATCTTGTCGCAAACTCGTTGGTAGGAGGGCCAACTGGTGCCATTGGTTGAGTTGCGTATCTCGTCGTCAACTCGTTGGCTGGCTGGCCAACTGGTGCCTTTGGGTGAGTTGCGTATCTCGTCGCAAACTCGTTGGCAGGCGGGCCAACTTGTGCCTTTAGGTGAGTTGCGTATCTCGTCGCAAACTCGTTGGCAGGCGGGCCAACTTGTGCCTTTAGGTGAGTTGCGTATCTCGTCGCAAACTCGTTGGCAGGCGGGCCAACTTGTGCCTTTAGGTTAGTTGCGTATCTCGTCGCAAACTCGTTGGCAGGCGGGCCAACTTGTGCCTTTAGGTGAGTTGCGTATCTCGTCGCAAACTCGTTGGCAGGCGGGCCAACTTGTGCCTTTAGGTGAGTTGCGTATCTCGTCGCAAACTCGTTGGCAGGCGGGCCAACTTGTGCCTTTAGGTGAGTTGCGTATCTCGTCGCAAACTCGTTGGCAGGCGGGCCAACTTGTGCCATTGGTTGAGTTGCGGATCTCGTCGCAAACTCGTTGGCAGGTGGGTCCACTGGTGCTATTGGTTGAGTTGCGTATCTCATTGCAAACTCGTCGGCAGGTGGGCCGGCTGGCACCAGTGGCTGAGTTGCGTATCTCGTCGCAAACTCGTTGTGAGGCGGGTCCCTTGGTGCCATTGGTTGAGTTGCGTATCTCATCGCAAACTCGTTGGCAGGTGGGTCAGCTGGCGCCAGTGGTTGAGTTGCATATCTCGTTGCAAACTCGTTGTGAGGCGGGTCCACTGGTGCCATTGGTTGAGTTGCGTATCTCGTCGCAAACTCGTCGGCAGGTGGGTCAGCTGGCCGCAGTGGTTGAGTTGCGTATCTTGTCGCAAACTCGTTGTGAGGCGGACCCATTGGTGCCATTGGTTGAGCAGGTTGGCTGACTGCTTGACGTGTTGCGGTGTTCAAGGCTGCGAGTAGTTCGGATATCTGCTTGGCGTGTTGTTTCTCGCGAACGTGCATCTCCCGGCGTAGCATTCGGAGAGAGTCTTCGGTTGATTCAGAACTCGAGTCAGAAGTTTCACCGCTTTTTTCGTCGGATTCATGGGGTTTCTCGGTGACATCTGGAGTCGAAACAGGTAGGTCCTGGGTCTGACGGGGTACACCGGTTGGCAACTCATCGAGGTCTGAGGCGCACGGGTCTGGAGGATGATGAGGTGGCGTTGGGACCTTTTGGCTTGTCCCGGGGGCGTCAGGATTGTGCAGTGATGCATCTGATGATGATGATGCCTTACGGCCGCTGCGAAGTGATGGCATCTCTACTGGATGAGACTGGAGGCGTTATGTGTGGATCCGGCTCGAAGGACCAAATGTACGACACGTGTGTGGTTGGTACATAAACTGTAAAATAGGGAGCTGGGCACACTTGGTACGCCAATGGTCTTTTGTACGTGATTTTACTACTTAGTAAAATGATTCTAGTTAAAGGGCCAAAACTGAATTTAATACTGCAAAAGGTTTAAATATGTTTGCACTTTTGGAGACTTTTGGAGACTTTTGGGATTAACGGGAGACTGGGTTTACTTTTGAAGAGCTGAATTCCAGCGACTTTGATTCTAGTAAAAGGTCAAAACTGATTTTAGTACTGCAAAAGGTTTAAATATGTTTGCACTTTTGGAGACTTTTGGGATTAACAGGAGACTGGGTTTACTTTTGAAGAGCTGAATTCCAGCGACTTTGATTCTAGTAAAAGGTCAAAACTGATTTTAGTACTGCAAAAAGATTTAAATATGTTTTGCACTTTTGGAGACTTTTTGGGCAGGAGACTGGGGTTTTACTGGGAGGAACTGAATTTAGTACTGATTAAAACACTTTAAAATGGTTTGAACTTGTAGACTTTGGTTTGGAGGCTTCTTGGTTGCTTGCTTGTTGGCTGGTAGTATTGAACTGATTTGCCATTGAAAGGCGATCTTTATTTATAGGACCGACCGAGGTCGCATCTTCATTGCAAGACACCTCCTTGAATTTTGCAAGGGTTTTCAATTAGGAATTTTTTCTAATTGCTGTGTTTTGCATTCAGATGTATAAAAAATTGTATATAACAGCTCTGGCCAAGTTAGCTTAGGACCCCCAAACCAAATCCTTACATCATTTTTATTGTTTTTATAAGAAAATATACAAGTTTACATATGTGATTCAAAGTACATTTTTAAGCAACAAATATTTTTCTTAAAGGGTAGAAATCACTAGTAGGTATCAGTTTTTAAGTTAATTTTTTAGTACATGTCTATTTTTTTGTGGTGATATTTATTATTTGAACCTAAGTACTAGCAATTTCCCGTAATTTGACTTGAGGTTTTTGAAATAGCGAATTAGGAGTCGTAAATATGTTCGATTCGTAGTTTCCTTTGTTCGCTTTCAACCAATGGCAGCTCGGCGGGAGGCGGAGTAGGGATAACGTAAATAGTCAAACGTTTCCTTGGTGGTGATCATTTGCATGTCTGCGGGCTCTGGTGAAGGATCTGCGTTGTTTTTCAGATGTGTTTTGGAGTCGGAGTCTGATGCCGCACATGCCCTTTATTATCAATTGCGTGTAAGTTTGCGATTGTTACAGATAATTGAAGAAACGTAAATGTGTGCTGGCGGCATGGTACTGTGCGTGTTCGGTGGCGACTGGTACAGATAATTGAAGACTCGTAAACGTGCTGGCGGCATGGTACTGGGCGCTGACGTAAATTCAAATTTTTGAATTTTCGTTGTCTCAGATGCATTTGTGGACTCGTCCGATACAACGGCTGTCACCAACGTTGCCCGGAGAGACGTCAACGCCGCCATATTTACGAATAAAAACGAACATGTCGTTTTGTAAATACATATATAACCATATTCATTCAATTATTTGCCTTATTCATTAACATAATATGAAGTCTCAGACGTGTACGAAACTTTTCGGGTAGGAGTTGATGCCTGCCATCCACACCGAAAGCTGGACCCTGTGTTGATACAAACGATCTGTTGACGCAACTAGATGCATCTCATTCCTCCATCCAACATTTTATCCAAGTATCTGTCCCTATCTGACAGTGTATGGCCAATGTACCTACGTGTGTGTGTCGTACATTATAGTACAATCAGTCTATTAAAGAAGCCCGTGCAATGAACAAAAAACTGATCTCTCAGTGCAATTTAATTTTGGCTCTATTAAGAATTCTGGGCAGTGACCACTTGGTATACCCTCGGTGTATATAATTTAGAATCTCTTATGTTTGATTGTGCAGTGAATACCACCAGTATCGCTCAAGGTCTTGCGAACCAATCTTATCAACAGGAATATCAGAAGACACGGGGTAAGTCAGTCTTTTACGAATCGCAATTTTTACCAACTTCCAAATAGTAGTGTCAACTTGAAACGTGTTTAACATTTTTGATTACAGTCCACAAATTGATTTGTAGAGAATATATTATGCAACTATGCAATATATTAGTTGTCAGTTTGATATTTACACTTCGAGTGTACACAAAGTTCTATCAAGGATTGATAGAGCAGAGTTATTCAAAATCTAAATTTGCTTCCGTAGACGTTTAAAATATCAACCGTTGATCGATAATGCTAGTCTTTGAAGCAAATTCCAACTTCACCCTGTAGCGTTTTTAGAACACGGCTAGCTTACGTGGCCATTTAATGGGAGCCTAACTGCAGAAATAAACCGTCTTGGCATAATGAAAATGATCGACATTAGAAGCAGTTTAAGTACAAGTTACAGTTTACAGCCGCCGACGCCACTATAAACATATACCCAGGTAAATGATGGAGGAAATTGTTTTTCAGTCGATCACCCGAATGCTGACCTCACGTCAAGAGATAAATACATCAAATTTCTATAATTATTATTATGCATTCTAACGGCATAAGGATCAGTATATACACACTAAATCTCGACAATGCACATGTGTAATGCACATTTCTCCATCATACTCCCGGATCTTATGAAGATTCAGTAGACACTTTAAGAGGCTAGACTTTGAACGACACGCGGAACACCCGCGTCTGTCATTCTGTCCCGCTCACAATAAGCTCACGCACACTTACAATACATGCGAATGCGAAATGTGCGAATGAGACACCGCTCAAATTTACCTACAGAAATCGCTCGAAAAGGGGTTTATGGAGAATACACTTTTCTACACCAAAACTTTCACGAAATTGAAATTTTAAAAAATATATATTTTTTAAAAAGAAGAAGCTACGTCGGTAGCTTTTTATAATTCTTTATGAGAGTTGAGTTAGCAGCACTTTTTCCTTAAATAATATTTTTTGATAAATCGTACATGTTTGACAGTGAATGTTTACGTTAATACGAAACGCATCGAAAATTCGAAAACATACCGACATAGTTTTCACCCTCTAGAAGGCAGTATAAAAAAATATATTCATTTTGTGCAATTTTCGATGTAGAAAAGTGTTTTTTTTCGGGCGTCCTTTTTGTATGGGCCGAAAAGCGAAGTCTATCGTCTTAAGAGGAAACTGGAATTTAAATAATAAGTACTATACCAAGCTGTTACCCCCTCCCCCCCCTCCGCACACACTGAGCGAAAGAGACAACTGCATCTCAGAACTACCTAAATAAAATCGTTAAATCGAGGTTTTATATTCCCCATTTTTCTCATCCAAAACTAAACCAATTCATAAGATTTTTTACCACCTGTTTTAGAAGAAAATATTCTAAGCGTATAGTTTCGCTTTTTTTAAAATATGTCGTCTAGTTTGTATACTGAACGTCAGTTGATGGCGTTCAAACCAGGCAATTTTAACGATTTTGTGAAGGTCCTAAGTCTTATAAGTAGCTTATACAAAAAAGAAAAACATACCGACACGCTAGTGGTCAATATTTACATTATATTAAAAAATATTCGCATTCATTGCAAAATCGAGAGAGGGAATTTTGGAATACGTTTGTATGGATAAAACGCCGCCCGGTTTCCTCTTAACATTTTAACTTTTTCTCATCCAAGTTCCACACGTTTATTTTGTCAGTACATATTTACTTGTATTTTTTACACACAAAATGATGTTATACCAGGAAAGTGAATTTATAGCATTTTATTAATCCGGAAGTTTATAATATCCTTCACTTACGTTCTAGTTATACTATGCGAAGATCATATTAAGGTCAAGATGAAATTGCGTCATTCAATTTCCTATAAAATACGATAAATACAGATGAATTCCGTCATCATTCATCATCAACCAATATTTATTTATCATTTTTTAATTAACAAAACATACATGCTTTTGGCATAAAATTATTTTTACCCATACCCGCCTCATTTCGGGAGGCGGATATGGGTGGGAACCTTTTATACGATTACTAAATACCTCTGCCATAGATCACCCCAAGTGGTTCGCTACGTTCGGTGACTTAGCAGAGGTGCACGGGGTGAGATTTGCCTTGGCAGCGGATGCATCTGCCCACCAATTGCGTGGCAGGCATAGATTCATACGTCCGTCAATCCTGAATACACTGAAACCCAGATTCGTACTCACCCCTCATACTCTTTTCTTTCTCAGAACTTCTTCTTTCCTTTCTTAAAAATACCCTCCACACAGCATGCCCAACGATGACATAGGCCTTTAAGGGGAATTATTTTCCTCCTGTGTGGAGCTAATGTAAAAAAAATCAAATATTTAAAAATATTTTGAAGAAGAAAATGAATTTATGAAAGAAAATCTACCAGGAGCACATAAACGAGAAGATAGTATTCATGAAATTTTAATATTAACTATAATTCTAAGCGCCTGTCTGGGACGCTTAACCCGTTACATGAACAAACTTAACCTTTGCTGAAGCGACAGTTACTAATTAATAAGCGACGTTCAATCATATGTACGTCTAGAGAAGACCTTTAGCTTAAGGAGATTGTCAAAAGAATTCATATTCTACTCTTTCATAGATGGCGCGCGAATAATTATTTTACTTATAAACGCTTTTTACGGGTTATGCTTTCAAATATTAAGAAAAATAATTGTTTGCGCACGTACACAGGCAATATGAATATGAATAAATATTTTTGTCAATTAAGAAACTCTAATCTTTCCAGAAAGGCTCACAAATACAATATTAATAATAATAATAATAATAATTGGATGACTTGTATAGCGCCGTTTTTGTGAAAAATCACCTCAAGGGCGCTGTACAAATTTCAATAATTTCTACAATCTTAACTTCTAGAAAATCTACACACTAGAAAATATAAAAAACCTATGGCTAAAACAATGGATGCAAGTCCACCGGTTCTTTGATCAGCGATACAAAACTATATGTACAATGCATCTGAACAACCAGCGCGGTGCAGCCCAAAAATGTAAATGTACATGTATTATTATTATTAGATTGAATCACCGGCGCAATATTGTATTTTGTTAGCCTTTCTTGAAATATATTAGTTGTTTTATGGACAAAACTATTTATTCATGTTTATATTGCTCGTGTACTTGCGCGATCAATATATTTTTCTTAATATTTCAAAACATAACTTGTAAAAAAAAAGTATAAAAAAAAAACTTTCACGAGCGCCATCTATGAAAGAGTAGAATTTAAATTATTTTGACAACCACCTTAATCTTATATTTCAGAGACAATAATTGCATGTAACATGAAATGTGACAATATAATTGTAGTTTTTAGTAATATGTATGTAGTTACAATGTCCTTCAATTGATGTCGTTTGTATAGTTATAAGTAGTTCTGAGGTGCCTCAACATATTATATCAGTAAAGTAGTACTTACTATAGGAGAGTGTCAACTGTCGACCCGAACAGTTACGGAAATAGCCGATGATATCCGATCGACAACTGGGCACCTCCAGTGCCGAGTTCCCTTGCTTTAGAATTACTCAGAGCATCCATTAGAACGGACGATATGACCAGTTAAATATCTTTGTAAACCACACGATAATGTAACTAAAGCAACTTGTAATCTTGACGAATGGCGAGCTTTATTGACGATTTCCGAACATATATCAAGTTACCCAATCACAAGGACTTAAGAAAATTACAATAATTTAATCAAATGACTACCGTAAGAAATAAATATACTAATAAGTACATAAAATAACCTTAAGTAAACTGTTTGTTTGTTAGCAAAGTAATTTTTTGTCAATTTGAAACAAAACCGCACGGTGAATTTCACGTGTTTTCAGAATTAAAGTCATGTGCGTCGGACGGAACGAAAGAACACGGTGAACTTTTTACCCAGTACCGTCATTTTGCAACGGCATTTTTTTATTGGAAAAATATGGAAATTCTCAGTTGAGATTTTTGTTTACATTTTGAGCAAAGTAAAACGGCCAAGTTGACGTTTTTGTTACGCCATATAAAAAATAAAAGATCTAAAACAGAAGCCATATACAAAGTAATATAATAACTTTGCAAGGTTTGTCAAACGTAACAATCAGTATCTAGACCTGACATCTCCTTTTACTCCATAGATCTGAAATCCAAATTGAATTACATATTCCCAAAATATGAAATGAACGCACGGAATTCGAACCAGCAACCTCCTGAAGTAATGTCTAACGCTGAAAACGCAGAAAACCAGTAATCATTTTATGTGGAGGAATAAAATAATAAATTAATTTGTGTGATATTGTGATTCACACCGCAGTGCTCTCCGAAACATTGTCTCATAAGGAGGAAGCATAACAAGATACAATACCTCAAAAGCCAAACCATTGACGGCCTCGGTGGTCGAGGGGTAAGTTGAGGGGTAAGGGGTAAGTCTCGACAATCGATCCGGAGGTTCAAATCCCGGCCAGCGCAAGTAAAGTTTATTTGATTGATTTGTGTTATTTCACAATTTAATAATATAAGGTATATTTGCGGCACGTTCCAGAGTGAAGATACTCTCAGTATCGCCGTGATGTAAGACAAACATTTAGAATTGTAACGTTGCTTGAAATTTTTTGTTTATATTAGCCACACACAGGCAGTGCCTCAGTGGATTCCCATTACCTGCTTTTGTCTATTATGTATTTACTTATTGCTTACTTTTACATTACTTGCACCTTATGTTTACATCTTATTGTATTTATAAATTGTGTAAAATTACTTTCGAAACGTAATAGATATAAAATGAGAAAAAAATTAAGAAAAAAAAATAAGAAAAAAAAATTTATATAGTGTTTGGTGACGAGCTGTTCCACAGCTGTTCGAAAAAGTGATAAAAATTGGATATCCAGATTGAGTTTTATTCGAGCCAGACGTGCTAAAGGTCGCATATAAATGTAAATCCTATGTAAAATAGGCATAAAAATATGTATCCAATGAGGCAAATACCATGGCCAAAACTAGCATTTTATGTGTTTAATTTAATTTTAAAGTACTATAACTTCTAAAAAAACCCCGTTATTTGTACTATTTCTCTCCCTAATAAATAATTTCTCATCCTTTATTTACACATGTTTTATTTCCAATTATAGAGATCTATTCTTTTTTCTTATTGATTAATTATTATGATTTATTATTCTTGATTAATACAACTTGTATTTTCGTGTTTATTTTCTGACTATTTGCCTGTACACCTTTTATCTTTTTAATGTTCTTATTACCCGTCTCAGAACAGACATCGTCTAGTGAGGCGGGTAACGTACTTGTTATAAAATACTATATTAACTTAAGAAATTGATTTGGATTTTGAGGTATAGAGTTATGTTGTGCTTCCTCTTTTTGAGACGATATTTCACGGCAATATGGAAAGCGTAGAAATGTATGGTTACTATTTGTATAGCAATAAAGCCGTATAACAGTAGGGACTCAACTCAGTAATCTGGGCAACAGCGGGCACCTCAGGAAATACCCCTTAAAGCCGGGTACCGAGAAGTACGCAGTATTATTATCATTGTCCCCATTAATCACGCCACGTTTTATGTACACATGTGAGACTTTTCCCTATAAAAGTATATGGCTTAGTAATCTATCTCTCTCATTCTCATAAACAATGCATGAAACAGAAAACGAGATTACAAAGCTGCTCCCAAAGGCAGGACCATCAATATTACTGTCCAATTTCGAAGGTATAATTATCATTTTCAACGTCCTCGGGTTTATTGTTGGTATTACGAAACGGTAGCTACATTAAATTCACCGAAATATAATTTCTGCAACGCTTTCATAATATTGATCTATTTATCGCAATTCCGTTTTGATGCCGAGTTGTAGAAGCGTTGAGAACCGACTTCTCGTGGCCCAGATGCACCTCGTCTCCAGCATCTCGTCACTGTCTACGTCATGCTGTGATTGATGACCGAAGTTGCTATAAAACGGCGCCAAAGTAGTTCTAGAGAGGGCTTGTACGTAGGTTATCCACGATCGTTCAATTCCTTCTAACGCGTATTATATGAAAACGAAAGATATATTAGATACTAGAACAACGACGTCATGCACGACCCCTCTCTGGGTCCATTATAACTGCAGGCACAAGTCTATACTGTCTAAAGTCTGCAGTCGATTTGCTGCACCGAGATGAAAGTTTGTTAATCCACGACAAATAGAGCGAGACGATGTGATGTTCTGAAACCGAGTAGGTACGACCACTTTCGTTGAAGCCGTCTGGTTTTCTGTCGCGACTGAGATTAGGTATTGCCGATTGACAACATGTACAAGATTTCAATAATATTTCTGCTCATAAATGAAGCCCATGAAGCTAGTTATTCGCTGAAAAGTAATAGATTTTCTATCGAAATTTTCCACTGAAAGATTTTCTACCGGACTGGAACCGAATCAGAAGGATTAGCCACTTTAGTACAAAGTCAAGAGTCTACAAAGGAAACCTTAACAGTTGTGTATTTTTATTATTATTTAATTGTACATTATCTGCTAGTTTATGCTTCTATAAACTTACATAATGGCTGGTTGGCACAAATTCAGCTTTTCAGCAGGCGGGAGATCTATCATATTCGGTCCCATATGTTGATGAAAAAAGAGCTATAGAGGCCACCTTTATATTTGGAATGAATAAAAAAAATTTCAATAAACCAAGTCACGAAAACCTACTTACCAATAGCAATGAACCACAAAATATACTTTAGGCTTGGTTTTATTATACCCTGAATATCCATAATGTATTGATTTTAAACCTTCAGACCTCGGGCCTAATTTGTTGGAAGGTAATATTTCCGCTCTGCAATAACATCTAAATAAATGGAATATTTCTGAACGCATCTGAAAATTAAAAATTGTTTTTGAAAAGTGACTCTTTCAAATGTTATATATAATTTTTTAAATACAAAAAATATTATTTGCAAACATAAAAAAGATTTAAAAATGGCTCATCTTACTTTCATTCTAACTAAAATTACTTACAACGAAAAAAAACACACACATTTTATTGGGCAAATGTTAAACGATATTGGAAACAAACTTTTTTGTTGTTTCATATAAATATAATTCATCAAAAAATTTCGAAAATTTCAATCTTTTTTCAAATTGCGGTTGAAAACTTTGGTTTCTTAAAGGTGTACATTTAAATTATTTTGCGGTTAACTTTTAGATTTTAATATAAAGCGTGGTTTTTCTCTTTCTAACACCGTTTAGATCATATTTCTCACGACGATATTAAGGAGCCACAACGATTTCTATGAGACCATTAAGCGAACATATTCGCTTGAGGGGTTAACAAATACATACCTAGAGGTTAGGCTAATAATATAACGTGCGTATCCAACTTTGAACAGAAATAGTGACTAAACCATACCAATTGAAATCGGGTCACTGAAATAATTTAAGTTTGAAATAACAGGCTGGTTCGCAACAACATGTCACCAAGTTCAGCTCAGACTCAACGGTAACATTGGAATACGATGTTGCACCACACTACCTGCGGTCAAAATTTTCCAATTTCCATGAATCACGGAGACTCCGCAATGATCATCGGTATCGAAATAGCAGCAAAAAACGTTAAATTAAACGCGAATCGATCGACGGTCACAGCTAAAGCTGTGAGTCAACACGAAGACATGATTCATAACAGGTTGTCGAGCCTCCAAAACGTGAATCATACAGATAAACAAACTTATTATAGAATAAGTTATGCACACATATTACGAAGCATGTAGGCAATACGATTGATGGTTTCAACAGCTAAAACTCACGAACGGAGAGCTGTAGCATTGTGAAATTTGCAAAGTTTTCTATGTCTTGAATGTATTAAACAATGCAACGCCATTTCCATCATGAACATTGAAATATCCGTAAAAATTAAGACGCAACAATAAGATTGCACGAACCGCCTCACGTACACAATTTGGGAGGCGGGAATGGGTACCGCCTCCCCAGTTTAATTTATTTGATAACCAACACCCCTGCCATAGGCCACCCCGAGTGTTTTGCTAGGTTTGGTGACTTAGCAGGACACGGGGTGCTCCGGGTACACGGGGTGAGGTTTATTCAAGGGAAATTGTTTTCCTCAGGGTCTCCTGTGTGGGGCTAATATTTGAAAAAACATTCCGGAATAAATAAATAAAGTAAATTAAATATTGGTTGATTAATTTTCTTGTGAAGTATAGAGATGATTTGTCCATGTCCAAAATTATTAGTTAAATATGCAATTTCGTAATCCATATGTATTTATCTATCTAGAACTAAAGGGCATTCTTCCCTGTCATGAAAACCACTTCAAAAAATTAGTCCCATGTCACAATTCATTTAGAGGCAAACCAATTTATAGAACTGTTTTGTGGCATCCCGTAAAATATGTAAAATGGACAAAGGATCATTACAGAAATTCCTCTTGTTTACATATATTCTTCACAGGGATTTGCTTTAAAGGTTACTATCACGGTTTAATTAATTACAAAAACATATTGAACTCTCCTATACAATTAATATTATCACAGGACTACCTTATCCTCAGTCGAGTGACAGAATCCTAATTCATATCAGCAGAATAGATTGGTTTACGATTTTACCTGAAACAAATAAGAAATTTTCATTAGGAAAACATGTTTTAAATACAGGTGTTCCAAGATAAGTTAAAAACATATCTACACATGAATGAAATTACATTCTCAAGATTTAAGAAAACTAAAGTTAATTATATATATATGAAATTTCCGGCAGCCGAACTAGTCATCCGGTGGTCGTGATCTTAAGGTCGCGGGTTCAAATCCTGGCGTGCGCAAATTAAATTTTATTTCAATTAGGAATGTCATAGTCCCACTGGCTATGGATGCTTGGGTGCAGATGGTACACATAATTATTCTTTCTTCATAAAGACAAGAAGACAAACCTAGTGCATATCCGTGAAAAATCACGGGATATTGATTCCAATATTGAAAAAAGATAATTAAAATATTTTTTTATTAATATTTTATTGAAGGTAGGTACATATTTCAGACAACGTTTGAATTAATATTAATATTTTTTTTTTTTTATTGAAAAATTTTTGATACAATCAGGTACATAAATAATAAAAGGTATATAACATACTAAAATATAATATTGTATGAACAAAAAAATCCCACAAAGGCAAATGCCTGAGCGTGGGTATAATATTGAATTTATTATAATTTTATGGTTAAAAGGAGATTTAAGAATTTAGTTTATTTTTAGGTATAAAAAGAGTAAAAGTAAAAGAGTAAAAGTGCCTTAAAACATAGAGCAAAATAACAGCATTTGTTGTTATTATTGCATTTGTAAAATTTTATGAAGAATTAATGTTAAAGGCGTAATTAAAATTTAAAAAAAAAACAAAAACATAGCAAGCAATATAATATTTCTACTTTAAAAGTTGTCTGATGATAAACATAATTAATGGTTTTGTTTAATCTTATAAGAAAAAGATATCTGTTTCAGTGTTTTTTAGCCAAGTTTTGATATATTTTTTATAAGATTTAAGATTTTGACATGTGGGGGCTTTAAATGTTGCACGTAATGAATTATGCATTTTTGGAGCAATAAAACTAATATGCCTTTGGGCCAACCTAGTTACAGGCCAACCAATTACACAAATAGTTCCAATTTTGAAAATGGCACTTAAAATCACAACCAATTTATATAACGCACATCGGAGACAACCGAAATTAGTATGTTTGGTAAATATGGTGTCACATGAGCATTCGTAAAAATAAAATAAAAAAATAAAAAATTTGGTTAAAAATAAAAATCAATAATTTTTTAAATTGATAAACTAATGCTTAAGAAAAGATTTTTTTATGCATAGCACAAAGGGTAACAATTATTATAAGCAATAATTATTATCCTGAAACACTCATGTTTATATATGGCGTATGGTGAAAAGTTGAAAGAAAAGATATAAATGTGAAGAAAAAAACACAGGCAAAGCCGGGTACGAAAGCTATTTTAGAATAAAATTAATCGTTTGCCAAAAAATATTATTTGTCACTCGAACTGGATGTGAAAAAATATTCTACACATTTTCTAAATTTATCGGCCTCGATACAAATTCTGGGTCACATGTGTTTTGAAAATTATTTATTTTGAAGGAGACTACAAATTAAGTTTTGAGGTTTGAAAAATTTAAGACGAAGTTTCGATGAAAATTCTGGGACATTGATGGATATGAAAATATTTTATCTACAATTTAAAAAACTTTCATCTTATTACAAAACATGGCTTTGTTTCAGGGTCCCCAACCATTATTGAAGAATAAATAAACATTTACAACTAGTTGAAGACCCCGGCATTGCCCAGGCTCTACGCAGACTTTTTAGAATTCAAGTGTAGACAGTGACCTTCCTCTTGTTTTGAAGTAAACATTTTGAAAAGTTTCATCAACCTCGGAATAAAACTGTAGATTTGTATACATATCAAAGCCACGCCGTACGCCCGCCGCTAGACACTATTTTTATATACATATACATAGATAGAAGATAGTTAGACAGATTTTTTCATGTAAATACCGCACAAACGTCCCAAATGCTCTCTACTGTCAGGAGACGAAGATCTGGTATATATGCATCCGGCATCCCCAAGTAGGGTATGTACTGATGCTAAAGGCAGTGGGGAGAGGAAGGAGCTGGTTAAGATGAAGGTGGGGAAAGAACCTGGCTATTCAGATCTGTCACCAAACACGACTAAAGCCATTTCAAGCAGCGATTCGATTCTGAATGGTGGTCTTACACCAGGGCGTTACTGAGAGTATATTCCACTCTTGAACGCGCCGCAGATAGCGGAAATAAACAATAATTAATTATTTTATCGCAGAGGTCAGAACCTTGGCTCTGGGCCACAGGTCATGGGCAAAAATCCGACGAGAGCAAATAATAAAAATATATTAATTTCATTTGGGTACTAAAATAAATTTTAAAAACATAAATATTTGCGTTTCAGAGCGGAAGATACTTTTAGTATCTACTCATATTTAAATATAGCGAGCGGTGTTTACAAATTTTTAAAACATGGTTTTATTTATAATGCTGGTTCCATTCCGGTCAAGGAACAAACATATTTTTATACTTTACATGTAATAGGCGTAGCTAGCTTCACCCGAAATAAACAAATTTCCATTTGTTTGTGTAAATATATAAACACTAGATAAGTTTTTAGATTTTCACGGCCAAAAGCATTTTCACGGCATAACACCTTAAAAACAAACAACGAAAATATATATATATTTTTTTATTTATTTTTTTTTATTTGGAAAACCAACAGTTTTAACATTTTATAAAGTATAATAAAACATGGGTAAATCATTTAACCAATAAGAGGTTTCCACTGAAGTATCTTAATTTTTTAGTGTAAACAAAGAAAAATAGTTACATTAGCACATGGGGATGGGATGGTGGGAGGGAAGGGAAAGGGATGGATCTATTCTGTATAATTAGTAGGGTGTACGTAAGTTATGTAAATAGTTATAATAAAGTATCGAGAGGTTGCCTGTGTGACTTTAAGGACTGTGGTGCAGAGTTAAAAATGTCAAAATGTGTGTAGTATGTATTGAAAGTGTTTGATGCACGATAGATGAAGGAGTTTTGCTTAGAATTGGTGTTGCATCGAGGGAGGCTAAAAATTTTGTCTGATCTGGTTCGTTTGTTGGGAACAGTATTTTCGTTTCGGTTGCTAGTAGGATTTGGTATGCTGGTGATGGCGTGCTTATTTCCAATAGTATGGAAGATCTGCATTATCTCGTGTCTAGGATGAACGAAATATGTATGAAGAGTGAGTTAATGATGAATGTAAGAAAGTCTAAAGTCATGGTGTTTGAAGAGAGTACAAAAACAGTGTGTAATAATATTGTGAATGATGAATAGTTGGAGCAGGTGGACGAGTGTGGGTATCTGTGGAGTGCTAGTACCTTCCCTTATGTATGGAAGTGAGGCATATAATTAACAGAGGTAGGATTAAATAGACTGAATGCTTTAGAAATGGCCCTAAGGCGTTGTGTGGTAAACCATGTATGATCGTGTGAGAAATGTGGAGATCCGCAAAGAATGCAAGGCATGTAAGCGTAATTATTAAGAATGGAACCCTCAGATGGTTTGGGCATGTAGAGCGAATGATCGAAGGCAAGAGTACAAGGAGAATATTCGACGCAAATGTGAATGGTAGAAGAAATCGGGGACGCCCGAGGAAGACATGGCACAATCAAGTGAATCAGATACTTAAGTTGGGCCATGTCCAGAATCAATAATAGAAGAGCGTATGAGAAGATGTATTTATTTTTTATTTATTTTTATTTATGTATGAATGTAAATAAGGCAAAACGTGTGTGCCAGGACCGTATTGTTTGGCGGTCCGTCCTCTCTGCCTACCCCTGCGGAAAGGCGAGATGGTTTATTTATTTAGTTAGATAAAAGTGGCAAGAAAATAGTTGGTGGCTAGAATATTAGTTAATTAATAATGGTTGTAAAACAAACAAGTACTGTGAAAAAGGAAATGGCGGCAGAACTAAGTCACTGCCAGAGATATTTTGTTTAAGAAAGTAATGTAGCTTGTTTCTTCAGTCGATTACAAAAGTACACTCGACTCCCGCCCGCTCCGGGAAAGCTGCGAGAGAATTGAAAAGGAAATTGCTCTCCCGAAGTAAGCTTTAGAGCAGGGGTACTCAAATCGTTTGATGACGATACTAATAATTACTTTATACGGGACCTTTTCAAGAGACTGAATTTATTGTTTTTCTTTTTAAAGAAAGACTAAAATTCCCAGTTTACGAATAACCTGACAATATTTGAAAATCTCCTACAACCACCACAGTAAGTAAAAGATACTGCTGGTGTTGTAATGGACTTAGCCAGCCGAGGAATAGAACGCGCGACGTCTGGGTGGGATCCAAACGCGATGCCCACTCAGCCACTGACCGTTCAAGTTACTACAAGTTCAAAAATGTAACCTTTGTTGAAGATTAAGACTTAAACGTTTCCATATAACTGCGTGTAACCATATTGTTTTCGTTGAAAGTTGACGAAATGCTAATAAAAAAATTTCTTGCGATTGGAAAATTGTTAAAATATTCATAATAATATGAATACCTTCAATGTTAGAAGACATAAACTGACAATGCAAATAATGTAATAATGTTAAAAGAATAAACTGCTAATATTTTATTACGTTATCTCCCACTTGTTATTAATTATAATTTTTTTTAAATGGCCCATGTTTAAACGGCGTGTTAGCTCTATATACCTTTTACTTATTAAAATCAGGTCAGTTGCATTCGATTTCCGGTTACTGGTTGGAATTGGTTGTGAAAATAAATTCCTAGTTCGGACATGCCATTGGAACTTTTCAAGCAATAAGTCAAAACCCCATCGAAAGAGGTCTAATAACAAGAAACTTCCAATTTTACAAAATATAATAAACAAATGTGATAAATTTAAGAGAACTTTTTTGTGAGAACACCATAATCAAAAAACATAGAAAGCTGAAGACTTCATTTTGGACCACAACAAATCTTCATTTGGGCCGCAGGTTGGGCATACCTGCTTTAGAGGCAGCGGTTACTGCATTAAAAATGAACGTTTTTGAGAACAATACGCGCCACGAAAATATTTATTACTACCGTCTTACTAATTAGATTCTTAAGCGCCTGTACAGCGTTGTTATAGTTATACATACAGTGTTATAGTCAGGTTATTCATTATTCTTAAGTAAGAGGGGGCATGTATGAGGAAGTCACAAGCCAAGTGTGCAAATTCTCAGTGTGCCTTATATCGCCATGAATATAGGTTAATATGCGCACAAATCGCTTGGCAAACGGAGCTAGATTTCTAGCGGAAAAGTAGTTTCACTTATTTTGTGAATAATATTACAAGAAAGAAAAAAGTTAATCAAAACTATCACAGATAAATTTAACCCTAAAATTATATTTTTTAAATGTTGTTTTTTTATAGACATTCATACATATCTAATAAAAAACATACATATTTTTTTAGTAGTTTACGCTTATATTTTTAATTAAGAATTTTATTTTAAATCTACCCAAAAGAAACGATTGGAAAAGCTTCAAATTATCCAACGCACATTTTTTTGTAATTAATAATATAAACCCATTCGTAGTAAAGATTAATCGAAAATAGTGTTTTAGCATTAATCTTCGTCTTACCCCGAATACTTTAAATCTTTTTTATGCTATCATTTTATTTTTATGGGAGGTCAGCTTTTTAATGGAAATAATGGTGGCGATTACCGACTAATCGACTGCGAGAATTTTCAATAAATATTAATAAAAAAAAATAAAAGTAATTCATGGGATCTCTTTCAAAATACCAGATAAGTGGCACGTACGAAATAAGTATATAAATAAATAAAATATCTTCCAAATAAGTTTAAGGTTCGAATGATTGCCTGTTATCGTAAATATTACAATAAATATTAAACTGGACAGACGTCCTTACCTAGACTGGGCTCTAAGTAGTTTTGGCGCTGCTGCGAGCGGATTATAGGAATCGCCCAATCTCAATGATGCCTTTGGCCATCATTGTAAGGGGACATACTTTAATTACATGAGATCAAAATGGGGGAGGGGGGGTCCCGCCAAATCTCACCTAATCTGACCAAGTGGGGGGGAGGAAAGCGTCTAAATTTAACAGCTCACGTAATTAATGTATGCCCCCTAACCGTTCGTACCTAAGACACGAACAGCGATAGATGGTACTCTTATGATATCGTACTCACCTGCCATCTGGTGAGATATAGCAGAACTTCGTTTCATAAGCTAAGCTACCGACATCTATTAAAAGAAGCTGAAACTATATGAATAATCAATGCACCACAATTTCATCACAGTGTTTATATTAGAAACGTCAATTTATAATGGATTTGCTATAAGTCACTAGATTTGACCCATCCCGTCGCCCTTTTTACTTTGGCAAGACAAGCATTAGGGTAATGCGGTCTAGACGAACGACATATTTAACCGTACAGCAACATTAATTAATTATTCCCTCATGGGTTTTAAGACCCTAGTACCACTGCGTAGTGCTGGTCCTAGGACCTAGGTCCTAGGACTGGTCGTGGACCACAAAGGTCGAAGGATTTAATTAAACACCATTAATTTAACTCTTTAATGGAATACCCACCGTGTAATTATTTTCACTCGCTTTTACGTTAAGTACTTATTGAGTTATTTAACTTTTCCGAAAAACGTTTTTAAAACCTGTCATGTATTGATTATTCATATACTTTCAGCAACCTTTAATATATGTCGATAGCTTAGTTTGTAATACGAATTTCTGCTATATCCCAACAATTATTCATACAGCAAAGAAATTTGTTTACAAACAAAACTTTTGTTTTATAGGTTCATTTGTGGATAGACCATAGATATACCACTCAGGTAGGCTGTATGTGATGTCAGAATCAGCCGTACTAACGAAACGGTGTGTTGTAAAATGATGTTTTTTTTATTCGTTTTTAAATGAAGATTTATAAATTTACGTATAATAATATATAATAACACTTACATACTAAGAATCAGGGTTTGTTGATCTAAGCCATAATATTTTTCACTGCCGGGGTTTCTTTGGGGTCATTTAGTTAATTATCACTCAACCGAGATACTTGATGCGATTTTTACAATTATTCCAGCATTTTTTTACGCATTTTTATTTACCTCAGCTGCCACAAATACTTCATATATCGTTAAAATATGCCAATACGTCGACATAATTGTGAAGCCCTTTGCATTCGCCCTTGAAGTGTTATTTAAATATTTGTTCCGACCCCGACCGAGGTTTGTGGCGACTAGCAACGGTTTTATCTGCTGTACTTTATATTGGTGGGTGTGTGGTCCCTGGGCAATGTGGCCATTAATTATGTCTGTTCCTTCCATCAACACAATTTGACCGCATTGTTCCAGCGGGTCTTTGTTAACCGACAGCTTTTCATTGAACGCTTCATTTTGTTTCCTCTCCGCCGCCATTTTACCGGCGGAGGTCCAATTGTTTATTTGATGGTGATGTCACTTCCGGAGCGATTCGTTCCCGCGCGAAACAATTGACTGGCCGATGTCGCTCTGTGCAAATCGTACAACACTTCCTGAGAAAATTGCGGTATTTGTGTTCCGAATAACGAAACCTCCTGTCTTTCAAAAGTATACCGCAAATTTCTCTACCGTCTTAATGGACGCGTGTGCCCTTTTCCGCAATTTCCCGGATTCCATTTCCGGTTAAATCGATACTCGATGGACTGTTAAAGTTGTTAAGTTTCCTCCCGCACCACAACAATAAAGGACCGAAGATAAATAGAGTGACAGGGCAACACTTCCTCGGATTAATCTAATGGGAACAGAAAACATAGGGCTTTTAAACCTTAAGTGTCTTCGTGGGTCCATGGGACACACATCGAAACTCCCCCCCCCCCCCCCCCCATGCTTCACTCATCCTATTCACCACCGAGCCCGCATGTTTAAGTACCTTCCTACATTATTCTGACTGAGATCGCGTAGGAGGTAGGACGATAGATAGAGTCTATTTACGAAAGTCATATGGTTCCCTGAGACCCAAGAGAGCCACTTACAAGATGGCGAGTCGAAACCCGTACAAAGTTAATCACTTTAAATACCACATTTACCTCCAAGACACTATCGAGCGTCGGCTATTATAAGAGGAATTGTAAAACGAAGTATAAATTGAAGATTCAATCCCAGATCGTGACTTTACCTATTGTCATTATTTTTATGTTAAAAATTATTGTTGTTTGGTGTACCCAAGTTTTAAAAGTTGTCACTTCATTATACGGAAACATATTTTTGTAGATTTTGTTTTATGGATATGTTTTTGTGAAAGGAATTTGCCGTCTTAAGTTCAATAGCAAAAATACTACTGTTTTTATTTAATTTTTCATTATATCTCCGATTTGCTGAAAAGATTTGTTATTGATAAATAAAATTTAAAAAAAACTGCTTTATATTTAAGTTTAGTTATAGTTTTATAGGGATTGATGGGTTTATAGGGAGTATATCTTACTTTAAGGTATTCCCTAAACAATATTAAAGTAGATACGTTTTTAGATTTTCACGGCCAAAAGCATTTTCGTTGTTTGTTTTTGGGGTGTTATGCCGTGTTGTGCTACCTCCTTATTTAGCCGACGGATCTGCCCTGATGATGGACACTGCAACGCTGTCCGAAACGTCGGCTAAAGAAGGAGGTAGCACAACACGGCATAACACCCCAAAAACCAACAACGAAAAATATTAAAGTAAGCTAAAAACTTGGGAATAACCAAAATAATTAGAAATTCAAGAATCAAAGACGACTTAGTACCTTACGAAACACCACCCCTCTCCACTTCCGCGTATGTTTTGTATATATCATACCAGTCTGAAGATGAAAAACAGTTTGAAACCGGTTACGGTCACAAATAAATTAAAGTGGACATAAGTTTTATATTTGTCATAGGGGGTTTCTCACCATCCTCCCAATAGCTTATGTACACTAATAACGAATATTTTCTATTTACGATTTACGGTTTATTTATTTATTAAGTTGGAGTTTATAATTCGGTACTCGAACCTATGAATAGTTGCTATATATTGGATAAGTTGACTGAGTTTTCTAACCACTGCAAGTATTTTTTTTTTATATTTAATAATATTCGTTATTAGGGTAGATAAGCTATTGGGAGGATGGTGAGAAACCCCCTTATTATATTACGATAACTTGTAGATACTTTAAGTAGTTTTAAAAAATGTACCCGGAACCCATGAAGTCACTTACATACGTTTTGTTCACAAGGCCACTTAAGGGTTAATTCTAACGGCCGTTGTTCCCAATTTTTCGATTGATGAAACGATCGGAGTCTTCGATCAGCTAAGTGATTTGTTTAGTAACGCTCGATTCGCCTGTTGGTCGGAGAATTGCGTAAGGAAGAGCGTATTTGTGCATTTGAGGAGTGTTGAGCTAAAATTTCGGCTCAACAGTTGATCACTACGATTGGAAAAGAGGGCCGTTAGACTTATTCTATTTCATATAACAAGACACAAGATTTCTTCCGGCAAATCACAGTTTCATTACAGCAAGGGTCCAGCTCGGAACTTTCCGATGGACGCTAGAAGGCTGAAGCAGAAAAATAAGGGTAATTCCATTCTATCTTTTGGCATATTTTAGTCGACACGACCACTCTGGATTTATCTTTTAGGGAGTGTCGTGATGAAACAAAGATATAACCACAAACCAATTCACATGATCTAGCAAAGTACAAAGGCGTGACAGATAATGAATGAGTCACGATGTCGTGTATTCTATTAACTGCGTATTTAAAAACAAACAGAACAGGTACCTAATTATTAACTATGCTTATTGTATGTTCTTATATGAAAGTCGGAATCCACGTAGATAATGTATCATCACTTTTAAATAATCAATGAGCAAATAAAAAAATAGTTTTTACGAATAAACATCATAGTTTAATATTATATTTTGCTAGGGCGTGTATTTATTTGGGTGATTACGTTTTACTTAACAGAACTGACGGCCTCCGTGGTCGAGAGGTAAGGCTCTCGATTAGCGATACGGAGGCGCGGGTTCAAACCCCGACGTGCGCAAATAAATTTTATTTTATTGATTTGTGTTATTTCACAATTTAATCATTAAAAATAATATAAGATATATTTGCGGCAAGTTCAAAAGTGGATGATAGTCTCAGTATCGCTCGGGTGTAAGACGACCATTCAGAAATGAAATGTTGCTAGAAATTGCTTTAGCTTTGTGTTTGGTGACCAGATCTGAATACCTAGATACTTTCCCACCTTTCTCTTATTATTCTATTCTTCTTCCCACTACCTTCAGCTTCACAACATACCCCAATTGGGGTTGCCATAGCCTCACTAGCTGCAGACCAAGTCCCAGACCAAGCTTGTTTTTAAGATAACGCGCGTGTTATCACAGACATCGTTATAGCTCCGTTTTTGTTCTAGTGACAACCCTAAAACAAACAGGAGAATATCTACAATAAACCATGATTCACATCTCCAATCAATGTTGTCCATAGAAATATATTTTTTAATAAAAAATTCTGATTTTGTACAAAAAAAAACTTATTTTACCCGCCAAATCGTATGATTTTTTGTTAGACTAACGCCGTTTTTCCATAGAGCTACGTCCAAGCGACGCGATCGCCGCTCGTCTGTATTTTCCATACTATTATTAGTGTTTGAAATCGCCGCTAGGTAGTAGCGGCTAGCAAAATAGTATGACAGATAGCGGTAGCGTCGCTTGTAAGTAGCTACGTGAACGATGGGCGTTAGTTATTTTTTATTAAATACGTTTATATGAAGTGATAGAACAGAGAGGTTATAAAATTGTTTATTATACATTTGTATGATAATATAAATGTTTTTTTACGTTATCTGTGATCACTGGTGTCTCATTTTTACAGTTTTTTATGTTTGCATTCTAAATTTTTATATTTACATTTTTTATATTTATTTGCAACTAGAAAACGTATTTCATCACCTTTCATTTTTTAATATGCGGCTACGTTCAGAAATATTTCATTTATTGAGCTTTTATTGCAAAGCGGAAATAACACAAAATTTTATCAATCTGACAGTTCATTAGGACCAAAAACCTGCTCAAATGCAATAAACCCGAGTGGTTAAGACGATAGACTTCGCTTTTCGGCCCATACAAAAAGGACGCCCGGGAAAAAACACTTTTCTACATCGAAAATTGCACAAAATGAATATATTTGTTTTATACTGCCTTCTAGAGGGTGAAAACTATGTCGGTATGTTTTCGAATTTTCGATGCGTTTCGTATCAACGTAAACATTCACTGTCAAACATGTACGATTTATCAAAAAATATTATTTAAGGAAAAAGTGCTGCTAACTCAACTCTCATAAAGAATTATAAAATTATAAAAAGCTACCGACGTAGCATCTTCTTTCTAAAAAATATATATTTTTTTAAATTTCAATTTCGTGAAAGTTTCGGTGTAGA
Source organism: Limnephilus auricula (assembly GCA_951813805.1). Taxonomy (NCBI): domain Eukaryota; kingdom Metazoa; phylum Arthropoda; class Insecta; order Trichoptera; family Limnephilidae; genus Limnephilus; species Limnephilus auricula. The sequence goes on from OX638390.1 coordinate 1,812,716, forward strand.
AAAGTATATTCTCCATAAACCCCTTTTCGAGCGATTTCTGTAGGTAAATTTGAGCGTTGTCTCATTCGCACATTTCGCATTCGCATGTATTGTAAGTGTGCGTGAGCTTATTGTGAGCGGGACAGAATGACAGTCGCGGGTGTTCCGCGTGTCGTTCAAAGTCTAGCCTCTTAAGCTTTTGATTAAGTTCTACAAATTTTCCTGTGCCATTCAGATTCTCAACTCTGTTATCCGACATGCAGTTTAAGATATATCTGCTTTATTATTGTGATTGCATTAATTGGACAGGTAACTAATAACAATACCAAACTAGTTTGTAACTAACTATCGCCGCAACATCAAATAAAGTTTAATTATAAATAACAAGTTGAAGTCCCTTGCATTGTCCGGGTTGTACAAAAGTTTTCGAAATTAGCCTTAGATTCCTTATTCTTATACCTTGCTCTTATTCTGTAGATTTGTATAAAAATCAAAAAAATGCCGCCCGTCAGTTTTCCTACCGTCCGTCACGTCGTAGTGCGCCGCTGACAATTTTCTTTATCTCTATCATCCTGTGATGTTAAGGGATGTACTTGACTTACTTTAACCACTGATTCAGGACTATATTTGGAGTAAAAATTTAAATGAAGTTTGTACCTTGTTGACATTTTTTATGTTTTTTAAAACTTAAAACAACAAAAACAGTAGGCATTGAAAATTTAGGGCCGTAGTGTGAAGGTTTGTTTAGTTACTCAGTCAGTGGGCAGTGATGCCATGTAGAATTTTTTTTTTTGTTAGGTTTTGAAGAAAAAAAAAAATCAAAAAAGACAACCGGAGAGCAAAATTTCATTTACATTTTTTACTTCATATAATGCCAGGAATCACTGGCTAAAGTAAGTCAAATACGTCAATTAACAGCCTGTATCATAGCCCTGGAAAAAGGAGGACAACGTGGCTGAAAAACCTGAGACAGTCATGGTTTGGCCAGTCTACTGGACGGACAGGGCACGAGAAGAAAAATAAATAGATAGATATATAAAAGATTTCTAAATTGTGTTTTGTCAACTTCGTTAACAAATTACATACTTTTTAGGAACCATTTTCCAATCCTTCGGGAAAAGGAACTATAAATATATAAGGAAAAACTTTTAAAACCTAACAAAGTAGAAGCTTATGTATCGTTGAGAGATTTGATAAAGCCGGATAGAAAAAACACAAAAATTCGGAAATTTCATAAAATTCCTTCAATTTTTATTACCTTAAAATTATATTTCCAAACTTGAATTCAGATTAAGTTTGGTACTGAAAAAGTTGTAAGTCGAGTAAAATGTCAAGTTTGAACACAGATTACCAGAACGGATGATAAAATGCAAATTATTCGAGAGTCACTCTCTGGAGCTGAGTGATTCTCTAAACTCTTAATGAATGAAAATGTCGCCCACAATATCAACCAACTAATTGACCATCAAGCCATTTCCATGCAGGGGTAGACAGAGAGAACGGAACGCCAAACAAATCTTGGCTCGCACTCCTTGCTTCATTCACATACCATTCTGTTATTCTGTCTTTTGACATTGCCCAACTCAAGTGTTTTGTTCACATAGTACCAACTAACAACGGAAATAATCGAGATCAGTAGGTACATATATATATTTATTTGCAATTGATCGATTATGTCTATAATCAATGTTTTTTCAATTTTTTTATCGAAATCGATTTTTTTTAAAATATTAGTTAATTAAGCCATTAGAAAAATCAGCCACATAAAAGGCTAAATTGACGGAAAACCTCCTTAGTACACATAAAATATTAGATATTAGGAAACTAACATTAATAAGATAATTCATAATAATAGGACATTGCCAGCTATTTATTTAACAGCGTGTTAATTCCAAAAAACAAATTAGAAATTATTTTAGAATTTCGCAGGGATACGAAACCCTACTCGAGATTGGTTTAGTAGTATTTTGTCTCAGTTTAGAAACCCTGTTTAAGCTAAAATGACGTCATGGCAAATCGAGGTATTTGAACTAAAAAGTAAGTATATAAATTTGTTTTAGACCACTTTAATTTTAATTACACTCTACCGGTTTCGGAAGAACCCTTCCTTCGTCAGGAGAATATTAAAACTAACCTATGATTTGATAGATATATATATACAATATATTGATAGATGTATACCAAACATTTAGGTGCTGGAGTGGGAGGTCAAAGGGGGAGGGGGGTAGTTGCGGGAAATCCAGCAATAACAGAGCGGTTTATTGGAAACATATCTAGAATGGGACTAAACGATAAATTAATTTGGTTATTCAATACATTAGCGTTATTATTTAGGGATTTTTTAATTTCAAGTGGTTCCAGGTTATCTAATTTTTTGCTTTTACTATTACGGTGAAGAATTTTAACCCCTGTGTCCTTATTAAAAGTATGATTGGTGGAAATAAGATGATTGGCCAACTCCGAAAAATTATTATTATTTAAACATCTTAAATGTTCAGTGATTCTAATATTCTAATGTTTAAATAATAATAATTTTTCGGAGTTTGCCAATCATCTTATTTCCACCAATCATACTTTTAATAAGGACACAGGGGTTAAAATTCTTCACCGTAATAATAAAAGCAAAAAATTAGATAACCTGGAAGCACTTGAAATTAAAAAATCCCTAAATAATAACGCTAATATATTGAATAACCAAATTAATTTATCGTTTAGTCCCATTCTAGATATGTTTCCAATAAACCGCTCTGTTGTTGCTGGATTTCCCGCAACTACCCCCCTCCCCCTTTGACCTCCCACTCCAGCACCTAAATGTTTGGTATATATCTATCAATATTTTGTATCATAGGTTAGTTTTAATATTCTCCTGACGAAGGAAGGGTTCTTCCGAAACCGGTAGAGTGTAATTAAAATTAAAGTGGTCTAAAACAAATTTATATATTTTATTGTAAATTATGGCGAGCCACAAAGTTAATGCTTATTACGAACATGTAAAAAATAAGTAATTGCTTTATTATTATTTGTTTTCTTTCTGAGTAGTGTATACTTATTATGTTTTATATTTCATTTTGCTTATTATTATTTCTATTATTTCACTAGTAGCATCTCCACCCAGTAACAATCACACCTTAATTATTACATGCTGTGAACATTTTTAATTGTAGTGTTGATATCTATGCACATCCCAATGGCTATTTCATTAATGCAATGATTATTAACACTCTGTCAATGTTTCAAACAATAAATAAATAGTCCAAAATAGATGACGACGCAGTCGAAGCCTGCTTCTAAATAAATCTATTAAAATAATCGATTAATTTGAAACATGACCATTATCAACAGTTTTAGACTTGGCACATCACTAATATCAATGATACGAAGATGAAGTTTGCATACGTACGTCATTAAAATAAGAATATTAATATTTCCTCATCACGCTATTAATATGCAAATACCAACGTGTTCAGAATACGAATGTTCTTTCAAAGGTCTACAGAAAGATACATTTAATTATATTATGTGTGGTTATCTATGCATAGTGGCGTGGTTTCCAGTTGGCTAAGTAAGCTGTTGGGTTGCGTTAGCCAATGCGGGGTCCACGAGAGGTTCTTGTCCCGTTAACTCACAACTTACAACTTACTAACTATCGCGGTTACAACCTAAACAATTCCAGGAACCGAGTAACTTACGGATAAACTAATCACGAACGAGCGAACTCGCCGGTCAAAGTAGCGAACCAGCAACACCAATACTATTATGGATGTTGCATAAAAAATAACGGGCGAACATCCTTGTAAGCAAGTTTCATACAAAATTCAGAACTTATTAAATATAAATATTTTGTATTTGCTTACGGTGGAATGCACATGCCACAAAATGTAGACATGGTGTTTGGAAATTATAGTCAAACAGATACCAAGTGCACTCCCAAAATTTCACATGGGGATTAACGTACAGTAAAAACTCCGAAAAACCCAAACGCGAAAGACTCCACCATTTATATTATTAATATTTATATTTCTCATTTCTTATTATTTATTTGACCCTGGAAAATTCCGATTTTCAGAAATACATTAAACTGGATTCTAAAAACAATATTTCAGACGATACCTAATAATTAATTATGACGCTGCGAAACAAAATTTAGCAATTTCAAAGGCGGTTATTCCCGTGCATTCTGCGACTAAATCCTTTGGAAATTCCATTGTTATTTATATCGTGCTACTATAAAAGCAAACAAGTAATGATTCTACGTTCAGTAATATACAAGGATGATGTGTGAATACAATTGTCTAATGTTTGATACATATTTTTGTTTCGTGTTTTACCTATGTGTAGAAATATTTAGTTATAATAATAATCTGTTTGATATTCTGTTAATTTATTTGTCAACATTTATTTTCAAATATGGTATGTAGCACTTGAACTACTACTACGACATAACATGGAATAAATTTCGTGTTCATTAAATTTCCGTGAACTGTAAAATGTTTTTGTTGAATTACAAATAAAAATTTACCGATGTAACATGAATACACATTTAGGTGTTTTTTGTCTTAAAAAAAATAAATCCCAGCCGGTAAAAATCAAATTTCATTTAAATTTAAATGTCTCATAAATTGGTAACCTCTTTATTAATTAGCATCAATAAAACCTGTCCAAGAATTTTCTTGATTCTTAAATATGTATGTAATATAAGTTACCGGACACTTTGTAGGTATTTTTAAACACCTACGCATTTTTATTGAATCCTTAAATTCAGACTTGAAGACACTCGAATTCTGTCACGAAGTAAAAAAAACATTTTGTTTAATAAAATTAATTTTAAGTCGTGAACCTTCTTGTGTTTCTTTACCTGTCCATGTTATTACTCACTATGGACTTTGACCGTTCATTTTATTTCTGTTTGACTATAGTGGCACAAGCGGGAAACTGTTGAATTTATACGGTCTTTCAATAAGCACGCTCGACTTTAAAATGTAAAAGTATATTTTATGGCAAAAAGTGTGGAATATAACGTCTTTCAAAGGTTCGCCACGGCTTTGCTTGGTGGCAAGTATTCGGGAAGTTCAATTTTCAATGACTTTATCGCATAAATCTGGCTGAATTTGCTGGATAGCGTTTATTTTTGACTTTGAGGGTGTTAATTGTTGGCGGTTTATTTGCATAGACTTGCAACTTAAGATAGCCCCAAAGAAAGGTATTAAATCGCACGATCTCGGTGGCAAGCACTTTTAGCCGTTTCTAAATAAAAAGTAAAAAAAAATCTAAATGCTCAGATCGAAAAAAAGGGTAAGTTTTAAACTTTTTATTGAACGAAACGTGACCTATGATGAGCAACTGGCATTGAAGATTTCGATACGCCCAAAATATATTAATACAATAAAGCTACAATTAAAAAATACAGACGTATAATTGTTAAACGCCCTTGATGTTATTTTATTTCAACAAATTATTAATATTCACCTGTTCTAGGCCATATATAAATCAATTTAAGATTGCAAAGATTATGCAAAACGGGTGATTGAGTCACGGTCCTCTTTAGTGTGATTGCCTTTTTTGGTTTGTTCTCTGCGGTGGAAAAAACTTGGAATTGAGAACAAGACACTAAAACAGCAGGTAAATGTTTCCATTTCAAATCAGTTCTGAGAGATCGAAGGTCTTTTTGCGTGTGCAAAAATTGTTTTAACAGAGCGAAACATAAAATTATGTAACTATCTAGGTTTGTATACGAACGAGGTATTTAAAATGGTATATTACGAAGAAGAAGGTAGGTGATAAAAAAAATATATATTACAAACTGTAGCAGCGCGGTAAGATTCTTGGATTTGGGTAGCGAGGCCACGTGTTCAAATCCAAGTCAATTGCAATCTTTATAAACGGCCGGGTACATTTGCTAATTTTATTAGCTATGCTATAAGTTATAAGTTAATATGACGCCATGGCAAATATAAGTATTTTAACTAAAACTTATGTAATTGCTTTATTATTATTGCTTTCTGTTCTGGCATGCGTTGCAATGCCACTTAAATAAACAAACAGTCTCTCCCTACGTTTATTTTCCCATTCGTCCCCGTTCCCCTTCTGCCTCCCCTTCCCTTTCCCCTTCCGCGTTCATCCTGCACCTTTCCCGCCTTCCCCTTTCTCGCTTTCACAAGTCCCGCGATCCACCCTCCCCCCACGCTTTCCCCTTTCACCTTCACCATTCCTCGTCCCCCCTCCCGCGAACCCCTCCCTATCGGATGAATAATGTAGGAAATAATTTCATAATGCCAAAGCTGACTACTTTATGTAGTAGTGTTACTACTATATATATATAGACACCATCGCGGGAATGCGCACATCAAATCCCCAAAGTAATACTATCTACACACCATGCTGCGAACAGCAGCTTTTGGCAGCGGGCTAAAAATCGAAGGGTGGAGAATGTCTCCCGTCTCTTTTTTTCCCATGCGAACCCGTAACACTCTGTTTCACGTTGACTGCAAATTGAAAGAAACCGTCTGCCGTTAGTACCAACCGAGGAAATGAGATGGTGATATTGAATTTGTTGTGTTAATAAAAGAGACAGAAGACAACGTGAAACAGAATGTTACGGGTTCGCACGAGGAAAAGGGAGACAGGAGACAATAACCAGCTGCTAACAGCACCGTGTGTAGAGCCCATTACATGGCAATCGGATGAATGGTTTAGGAGCGCATAAGGGACAAACAAAGAAAAATTGATTTTTATATATTAAGGTTAAGATTTAGCTAATTATTATTTCTGATATTTCACTAGTAGCATCTCCATCTAGTAACAAATAAACCTTGATTTACTCAAGCTGTGAACATTTTAAATTGGAGTATTAATATCTATGCACATCCCAATGGCAATTTCATTGATATAATAATAATTAGTAACACTCAAACGTAAATGTTTCAAACCATAAATAAACAAATGTTTTTCACTGGGGAGACCTCGTGCCAAGATGAAATAAAGTCGTAATTAAGTTAGCACTAAGTGGTAGTGTGTTGAAAAGTGCGTGATCTGGTGGAATTACCTGAGATCAAGATCTGGAAGCTGTGAACCGTGCCGGATCCTTGGAGAATTGCCAATCTATTCACGAACCTCCATTGCGTATTAAAAACGAAAAACCTTCATGTAAGACAAAGGAAAATGCGTTTGATGTTTGTTTAGATTACTTAGAAATATTATATTCAGGTCATCGCAAGAGCAAAGCATAATATTATGTAAGGCCGAATTTAAATTAACCCCTAAAAAAATTGACGTATTTTGTCAGAGGCTAAAAATATTCCCGCTTTGCAATAAAATCCAAATAAAAGGAACATTTGTTAACGTATTCGAAAACTAAAAACTGTTTTCGAAAGGTTATGAAATAGGCTTTCAAATTTCTTTATTAAAAATTACTATGTATTTATTTAAATATAATTTTTTTTTGCGAAAACTTTAAAAAGTTTTAAAAATGACTCACTTTACTTTTTTTTCTAACTAAAATTACTGATAATGAAAAAACATAAAACACATAATTATTTCATTAGATAAATGAATTATAAACCTTACTGTCACCTCACTTTTTTTCGTTTCATGTAAAAAAAAATCTTAAAAAATTCACAAAGTTCCAAAATTTTTTTTCAAATTGCTATCGGAAACTTTGGTTTCAGAAACGGGTAAATTTTAATTTTTTTGTGGTTTTCTTTTAGATTTGAATATATAGTTTGTTGTATTCTCTTTCCAATACCATTTAGATCACATTTCTGACTATGATAGTAAGGGAAAAACAACGATTTCTGTGAGACCTATGTGAGCTGGGACAAATATGGTCTCCTGTGATTAAACGGGTTAAGTACGCAATAAGTTGCATGCATGTTCCAAATAATTGCATGACACTAAAAAGTTGGTGTAAATAGCACAAATTTTGTGTCGTGCAACCTTCAGTAGGTATCTCAGCAACGGTGGCACCATCAACATCAAAGCTTTTTCTACAATGCATAATGTCGTTGTACACATGGCTAACTAACTAAATAACCGGTCAGTGGTTCAGTGGGCATCGCATTTGGGTCCCACCCAGGCGTTCCGTGTTCGATTCCTCGGCTGGCTAAGTCCTCCATCACAACACAAGCAACATCTTCCGCTTAGTGTGGTGGTAGTAGGAGATTTTCAAATGTTGTTGGGTTATTCGTAACCTGGGAATGTTTGTCTTTCTTTTTAAAAAAATTTAAAAATTTAAAACTAACATCATGCCGTTTCATACAGGGATAGGCAGAGAGGATCACCAAACAATTCGGTCTCGGCACACACTCTTTGCCTCATTCACATTCATACATCGTCTCATACAACACACTCTTCTATTATTCTGACTCTTGACATGGCCGGACTCAAGTATCTGATTAACTTTAAAGTGCCCCGTCTTGCTCGGGCGTCTCCGACTTCTTCTACCATTCACATCTGTCTCATATATTCTTATTACACTCCTTTCATCGTTATTTTGTTCTGCATGCCCAAACCATCTAAACGTCCCTTTCTCAATCTTATGGATTACGCTGACATCTGCATTGCATTCTGTGCGGATATCCACATTTCTCACGGGACAACCAAAATTAGTACGTTTGATAACATATTGAAAGTTTAATTAGTTACAAGTTTTCTCCTCTAGCGGCCTTTAAATAGCTGCTAATGGTGGTGGGAAAACAGAATGTAGCAAATGTAAATTATTCTGAATAAATATTATTTTATAACTTGATCGGTGCAAATTTTCTCGAGTTTCATCTCGATCGCTCCTATTTTTAAATCGGTAAGTAAATAATGAAAAAAGTGGCATCTGGCAAAATCTGAAAATAAACAAAAACGTATTTACTCGTCGAGGAAATGCTATAAAAACGTTATCGCCACCACTCTAACTTGATCTGCAGGAAGAAAATGTTATGTAAACAACAATAAAAATACTCCAAGGTTCTGAGTCAATCCATAACCAGATTATTTGGTAAATAAGTATTTCTTTGGAAAGATAAAGCACCTTCACACATTTACAGTAAAGGGAAAGTGCGTAGATAATTTATAATTATTTGTTTACTGTATGACAGGCCAGATCGAGAGACTGGTTGAGGGAGTCATTTTGACCTCTCCAGCCGGACTCCATCGCTTTGCACCGCAGTGATAGGAAAGGATTCATACGTTCGTCACTCCTGGACATACTAACCCCCAGATTCTTACCCATCCATCTCAAGGTTTTCGTTCCCAGAGCTTCCTTCCTTTCTTTTCTTCCCTCCACACAGCATCCCCAAAGATGAAATCCACAGTGACGGAAATGGTTTTCCTCTGTGCTTCCTGTATGATGCTAATGTAAAAACAGAGAAATGATAAAATTGCGACATTTTAACTCGAATTTTGATGAACAAACGAACAAAACACACCGGCAAACTCTCCGATTTAATATTAAATTGACTAAGGAAGCACAGATTGCCATAAACTTTAGATCGCGATTCGCGATGTAATTGCGAGATATTCCCACGTGGTTCACGATAAATCGAAGAAGATTTCAGCCACCCACCACCCACTTGGCGATTAGTGGTTACGATTACATAACGCCCCCACCCGATCCCTGCTAGAGAAGCTGATGATGTTGGTAGTTCCTTGAACCACGACACTATTTCTTTGCCCATACCCATATAAGGTAGAATGACACCATTGAAACAAATCTTCCAAACAACAAGCATCAAAAGAATTATTATTCATCTGACCTTGCTTATTGCCTAATAAATAGCATTCAACGAACTGCGTATGTAATGAACACAACTCATATCTTCATCGCTGTTGAACTACAAACTACACTCATCCGCAACATTAGTACTTACTTACTAATTAATACTCACGTTGTTTACACCACTAATTATTAAACAATATATTATCAACATGTTTCAAAACCAATGGCTTTTGGCTTTGTGCGGTATTTTTATCTCTATGGCGCCGAACTAGGTTTTCGTTTTTTTTTGTTAATGTTAACTTTAGCGAATAATTTATTTTTTTTGTAATCGACAAATATCAAGTTCTATCATAGTTCTGTTATTATTTCAGTTCTGTGAAGCAACCGGCTCGCAATGATATAAAAACTGTACTTGATTAGAACTTTCACAGAACTTGAAAAATACATTCGAAATTTGATGAATTGTTCAAATTCTATGAAATAACTGGTCCTAAGTACGAAGTATAATTTTTGGATAAGTCGTCAAAAATGTATGTCAGTAATTTTCCCCTTGTTTAGAATAACTCGTCCACCGTGAAAAACACAGACGGCTTACAACTAGACAAGACGATTCTAATGTTGTAGGCATATTAATGTTTCCTCCGTACCAATAGCAGGATACAAAGTAAACTAAAAAATGAAAAAAAAATTGTGTAAACAAAGTTGTCATTTTATTTATTTAATTTACTCCATCACTTATTCGATCTGCCAAAGTCTTTGAAACCTATATGTTATAATACAATCTTACGATTATTTCATGCTAAATAAGAATCATGAGATCAAGTGTGTAAAAATGCCAGGATAATAATAACTAAAGTCGTCAACGTTACGTGTATTACCAAAACATAACTAAATAATTCGTAACTAAAATATAGATAATTCGTAAGGCATGCTAAATGATGTGTGTTTTAATTAATATGCAAAGCTGGAGGTATGCATAGTTTGCATCTATGTTTTGTTTTTATCAAAGAAGCTTTTAATTATGTTTACATTTTCTCACCAGACTTACAGGCGCCAAATACGAAATAACTGACGCGTGACGTTTGACATTTTGATAATTTTAGGCGCAAGTTTGTTAACCTCCCTTTTAACAATTTTACGTGGAGGGAAAAACACTCATAATTTTTTTTTTTTAATTATTTGCGTTTGCAGACATAAAACACAATTGTAACGGGATAATGAAATAAAATGCATAATTTTAACGGTAAACACAAACGTAAGTATTTATTGTTTTTGTGTTTAATTCGTAGAACTACATTTAATTTTTTTTTTTAAATTAATTTAAATTAAATTTCAAAAAAAAAAAAAACAAACGTGAGTCTTTATTTTAGTTACAAACAATTTGCAAGACTTATAACATGGTTCAATAATAATAGCAAGACAGTATAAATAAGCTATAACAAGAAACAATAAATGGGTTTACTCCCAAAGGAAACTTAATTGTTCCCTTAATCACTAGTATAACAATTATAATAAGTGTTTCAACGAGTATATTCACTCCAGGTTAGCTGAAATCCGAAGCCGACGGTTTTCGACGCGTTCAAATAAATGGGGAGTTGTGAAATGTGTTTAGCAAGTGGTCACACAAAACCGCAAAATTTTGTTGTTTTAACCAAAGATAGAGTTATCAAAAAAAAAAAAAAAATTATTGTATAAAAAATGGCATACAACAGCAATTTCCCAGTCAATCCTGTCAAGATAGAATATTGAATGGGATAACCGATACAATATTGTATGTCCTTCTTGAAATATTTGAGTTTGTTTATGGACAAAACTATTTATTTACAAACAATTAATTCAACAATTAATTCATCTCAATTCAAAAAAAACATTTTACTATTAACTAGAATTAAATATCTGTTACGATGTGCCATCTTAATATTTTTTTAAATTTGAATTACATGCATGCAAATTGTAAAAACTACTGTTAAATATGTATAGTACTGACAACTCTGATAGTGCTTCCTCTCTAAACACAAGATTTTCTCAATTAGAGAGGTATTGTATAAAAAAAAAACTAAAAAAAAAATTATATAAAAAATCTAAATAATTTAAAGCATACCTCGTAGAAAGTGTGTTTTCTTAAAATAATTGAACTAACGTCATCTACGAAAAATCATATTATGAATTCTATTAAGTATCACCTTAATTAGTGTGTAGTTCGAAGTAAGATTGTAGAAATATATTGAAATTTGTACAGCGCCCTTGAGGTGATTTTTCACAAAAACGGCGCTATACAAGTCATCCAAATATCATTATTATTATTATTAATAAGAAACAGGTAATATTTATTACAATCGAAAATACAGTTTTATGAAAATCTTAGCACTTTTTTGGGAAGCCAAAACGTTTACATTCCGTGCAAGACAATCACTATTCACTGTCATACCAATTAATTAATATAGAATTTAGTTAAAGCGTTGAACCCACACAAGTGTTTTCGTCCACGAATAGATTTATTTGTAGAATCGTACAATAGGTGAAGTATTAGGCAGCTGAATATTATGTCCGGATGGCCGAGCGGTCTAAAGGTGCGATTCCGTGCCACGCGGCAGACGGCAGACGGCAGCGGCAGACGTCGACTGCATTGCCGCCGACGGCAGACGGCACTACTTAACTGTATGTATTTGTATTGGACCGTTTCCGACACACGACTGCAAATGCCGCGCGGCACTTGCAGTCGACGACTGACGCGTAGCGGCAGACGGCACTCGAGTGCAAGCATAGTACTGCCGTCGACTTCAGACATAATGGAAGTGTTGAAAGACGGAGAAAGCGAAAGTCTTATTAATTTAGTGTCCAAAAATCCGTGCTTATTTAATTGCAAGAATATTAATTATAAATATCAAAGAATAAGAGAAAATGTTTGGAAAGAGATCGCTCAAGATCTCAATAAAACAAAGGTTTTTATTTTATTTTTATTTATTTTAAACTTTTACTGACTATTGTGTACAATTTACAACCCTTCTTTGCCAAGATACTTCACCTACTTGGGAACTAAAATGATATTTTAGTGTGTCTCGGATCGCTAAGCCTCCAACATTAGCAAAACCTCTTGAACAGAGCATGTTTTGTACAAACAAAAAGAAATGAAGGAAATAAAAAGAAAAGAAAGAATACAACAACAAAAATATAAAATACAAAAAGAAAAAAAATACAAAAAAAGTAAGAATAAGAAAAACTAAAAGTTTATAGCATAATAACCGTTGTTTGTTTAGCACAGATATTAAAATAATAGGAGACAACAAATTATAACAGACAAACATTAAAACAAACTAATATGTGTATTGCATATTATAGTCCTACATACATGTGTTGTATAAAATAAGAAGAAAAAAAGAGAAGACAGAATAAAATAAAATAAAAAAAACCCACTTAAAACATAAAGATAACCAACGTTTTTTAATTAATAATAATAATAAAATAAAAGGTATAAAAGGATTAAAACAAAAAAGCGTATTGGTATTTGCATTGCATATTATAATCGTACATACGTCCGTATATATTTTGTGTAAATAAGAACTGGAAAGAGAAAAGAAAGGATAAAATAAGATAACCAATCTATAGATAAAGAGATTACCAAATTAAACTGATGTTCACTCTCATTTAGGTGTCTTTTTATCAACGTTTCATAAGCGCCTTCTTCCAGTCTATTTAAGTACATTGGCAGTATAGGATTTCTACTTGAGTAATAATACAATAATAAATCATCATCGTATTCTTCTTCTTGCAATAATACTTGCAGCATTTTATTATTCATAATTTTGTGTGGAAGACACAACCGTCGGCAGTGATGCAGCGAAGCAACTGCACTGCAGTGCCGACTGCCGTCACTGCCGTCGACTTCGGAACCTACGCGACAGCATTAATTAGTGCCGTCTGCCGTCGGCGTCACTGCAGTCGACGTCTGCTGCTGCCGTCTGCCGACTGCCGCGTGGTACGGAATCGAACCTTAAGGCGCTGCGTTCAGGTCGCAGTCCACTTAGGTGGGCGTGGGTTCGAATCCCACTTCTGACAATTTTCTTTTGTTTTTTTTATTTTTATTTTAACCACTAACTGCGTGGCGAGCTGGGTCGGAAAAACCCAGGAACTCTCTCGACCCATCGCCTATAATTGGATGTACGCCCAACGTAATTAGATGTACTATTTTTCACAATAAATACAACTGGACACAATGACCCCAGATTCCTACCCACCCCTCTTACCCCCCTTTAATATTTTTATTTTTATTTTTAACAATAGGTAAGTTTTATATGATAAATGATGATAATTTTACATCTTAGATTATTTACTACTCTTACATTAGAAGCATTTGCTTGTGGATGAAAGAGGAGTGTACATTTTTTTTGTTTTAAATTATTTTATTAGCTACAAAAAGATACATAAATTCCAAATATTTTTTTTACAGTGATTAATTACGTAATATATGTATTTGATGTACACTCATAAATTAGCAGGGCTAGTGTGTATGGGGGGGGGGGGGTGTTATTACATTGGTTTTATTTGACATGATTCAGTTACAGTATTACACTAATTAGTTAGTACGTAAATAATTAATTGTAAGTTGATCTATGTGTGCTGTAGTAAGTAGATACATGTTGGTATGATGGAAAATAAAATAATAAAGATATGCAATAAAATTAATGTAGTAATAAAGTGACATTTATATTTAGTGAAGTGTTATAAGTTATAACTAACAAAATATAAACAAGAATTAATATACTATATGTTATGTATGTATTTTGAAAAAATAAATACACTATCTTATGGAAAATAAAGGATATCTGTAAGATTAATTTAAGTGGCAGTAGTTTTTTTTTCTTCATAAAAATGTCTTTAAAATGTTTCTTGACAGGATGCAATATTTAAAAATTCGCAGAACTTCTTCTACCCCCTTTCTTTACAAGATTCACTACACAGCATCCCCAAATATGAGACCGCCTGTGTGGAGTTAATGTAAAAGAATATACTCTAACGCATAAAAAGCCTACAGGCAAAGTCAGGATACGCACTTAACCACTTAAAAAAACAACCCGTCGAATAATAAATATTATTGATTTCAGATAGACCGCGGGATTGGATTCCAATAATGTTGATACCGCGACAGTTGCCCCCCGGCATACTTATATAAAATGTGCAATCGGTTTAGGGAAAATAAGTAATACCTACTTACACAAAAAAGAGGATGTCCCAACAGAGGTATAAAACATATTCCCATTCAAATGCATCAAGGATAAAACTACTTGTCATACCAGCGTATAAATATAAAAAAATTGTAACTGTAATTCTTTTGATATCAATCCCAACTTAAATAAGGGTATTTTTGAAGTCTACATTAGGTGTGAAAATGATAAATAATGCACAAAAAATTATAATTTCGGAGGGGGCAACTGTCGGGGGAACAACTGGATTGGTGTTTGAAGAATCAAGAATCAAAAAATCCGATTTAAAATTAACAAGTCCAAAGAATTTGGTTATTTTTTCATAAGTACAAATCGTTCGTAAAATAACAATTTCAGGAAACACCTGATACGAATTTAAACGTGTTACCTACTCAAGCATGATTAACGTTTGTTTCCGATTTCCGAAGCCTCTAATGAGCTACTTCTGCTTATCTCTTCGATAGGTTCAAGAAGCCGTACAAAACATCTATCCGCATGTAATTATTTCCTAACTGAGTTAGTAGTTTACAATAAAATTTAAAACGTAGGTGGGTACAAGATACGCCATTCAGTATACTACTGAACATATTCATTTATTCCGGCGATATAAACCTATCTTCAAACGAAGTAGTAATTTTGATATAAAAAAATTCTGGGAAAAGTGAAATGTCTCACAAACAATAGTATTTTATACTTGCGGTTTAAATAGTATTAATAGTATTTTACAAACCATAGTATTTTGACGTGTATAACATTACTGGCGATTCTGATTCGATACTGGTGGGTAGTTATTATTTACAGTGATTCTTCTATTCAGAAACATATTTTCTTTTGAACCCAGTGATACCATGTCCCAAAAATGAAAACATGTTTCAGGGGTAAAAAAACATGTTTTACTATGTTTTGAAGGTTAAAAAAATTATATCGCACATCACATAGAAAAGTGTTGTAAGTCAATTTTTTTAAGTAGGGAACGTCCGAGGAAGATATGGCACGATCAAGTGAATCGGAAACTTGAGTCGGGCCATGTCAACAGTCAGAAAAATAGAAGAGTATGTATGATACGATGTATCAATGTGAATGAGGCAAAGAGTTTGTGCCGAGACCGAGTTGTTTGGCGGTTCGTCCTCTCTGCCTACCCCTGTGGGGAAACGGCGTGATGGTTAGTTAGTTACGTTTAATCTCTGAAAAGTAAAGTGATTGTGATCATTTATGCCACACGATAATTGTATTTAAGTTAAGATATTATCATGACGGGACCGCTTGTTCATCACTCATTCATTTGTTTTCGCTCTCCTGCAAGATTAACTTTTTTAACTTACGACCCTTTTCTACGGGATGTGCGATTATGTGTTTAATTATTTATTCCATTGATTAACTTTTTTCTTTCTTAAAAAAATATTGACTAGTTATAACAAAATATGGTGACTTCCAGACTGTTTTTGCAAGGCGATATTTTTGCCTTTTACCTAAATTCGTGGAGATATAAAGCACACTAAGAAGACACACATGATTGGCTTGTGGCGATTTGTCTCGATATTTTATCTATGTGAAGTTTGAAAAGTAAAAACTGTCGCCAACAGCTTAAGTAAGTGTGCGCCTTCACACGATTAAATTCGTATTTGTAAGGAGCTTTGTTACAACTTGGGCAATTGCTATAGTATAGTAGTGCCGTTGCACAATTAACTCCGCATTATGTTTAACAATAACGGTTAACCTAACACACCGTGACCCGAGGGGTACGCATGTCGCATGGCCAACTGGAAAGCGTAACCAGCTGGGCCCTAACGCAAACTACCCCCATATAATCTACAGGGGAAGCAATAGAAAGATACAGGTATAGCCGGAATATTAATACGTACGAAAACCGTGACAGGTGTGCTGCAGAAAAACACGAATGGATTATCAATGTTTAGCGTGGGTTATAGTATGCTAGGGTCGCACCTGCGTGTATCGTCACGAAGCTTCGTGCTATGAACACGATACGCGCAAATGTGACCGGCCATTATCGGCTATCGTCGCGAACATTCGGGCTGCGTGTGGGTTATCGCGCGGGAGGCGGTACGTCAAAGGGTTTTAGAAAGCCAACATATCGCGCTGCGTGGTCAGACTATCTTTGTTCATTTCGGCGGTTGTTCTCATTTAGTTCAGACGCGTTCAAGTGGCTAAGTATACCTACAATATCGCTTAGTTATACCTATTTCTTTAATTAATAAAAATGGAGTGGAGCGATGAAATGGTGCTGGAATTCCTCTATAATTATGATTATGACCCATCATATGGGATCCAAAAAATATAAATCATTAAAAAAAACATGAAAACTAAAGTCATCGTCCATAGTTAAACGTCTGGAAATGATTTCGGCCATCTTGGATTAATGCACGATAGTTCATACAAATTAAACAAGTCGCTAATATGACCACAGTCTTTATCGCAATAACTTTTTAGTCTCAAAACGTACGAAGCATCGGCACGCCGTGGATTACTTCGGGACGATAGGCGCAAATGTGGCCTAAGCATTAGAGTAGCACGTTTAAATTAACTAAAAAAAATCATAACGTCAGAACTCACCATTAAATACGGAAACCTTCACGGGCGTGCACGCAACAAATCACCAAAGTTTCATCGCAATCGATTGAATGGTGTAGGAAATAATTTCATAAAGGCAGAGCCCAACATTATATATAGAAACATTAGGGGGCGAGGGTACAACAAATCACCAAAGATTAATCGCAATCGGATGAATAGCATATGTATAGTCCCGTATGCATTCATAAGGGACAAATAAAGAAACATCAATGTTTATATATAAAAAAGATCACAGCTGTACTTTCATCAAGACATATATGAATTGAAAGCGTTTTTCTCGGGTTTTTTAACACGCAAAGAACGAGACACAAGGTCGTTGTCTACAAAAATGGGATTAAATTCATGAAGATTATCAATTTTAAATGTCACGACACGCCCCTGGTACGTGGTGGTTACCTCTGCCTCTTGGGACCTTGGCGGACTGGCAGACCCAATAGAGCGACTCATTATTGAAGGATTTCACCGTTGAATGGGACCCCGAGCTCGCTTTAGGCAGGTAATCCTCTGAAATTCCAGGAAACCTTCAAAGGAATCATTATTGTTATTCCGACTCTCGTTCGTATTCTGAGAAAATCCCAAGCCAAATGGTACCCACGTAATACCTACGACCTATAATATGATTGAGAATATCGTAGTAGGTTCGAGAGAATCATTTGTGGTGATTTTAAACATCACGTGGTTTATTAGTGGTCCTGGATCATTATTAGCAAAATCAATGAGATTATTCGCACCCTTGAGACATAATTCTCATCTTGGAATATAAATTTACAAATAAATATTTAAAAAAATGTTTTGTGGTAAATGATATAACTAAAGCTAATCCGCGTGTCATTTCGAAATTATTATTATTTTTTTACACAGGAAGACCCGAGGAAAATAATTTCCCTCAAGGCCTGTGTCATCTTTGGGGAAGCTGTGTGAAGGTCCCTTTATAGGAAATGACCTCAAGCACCCTGACAGAATCCAGTACAAACTGTGCTGGATGGTGTTTAAATCCATCAATGAAATAGCCCCACTTTAGATCTCTGAACTTTTCCCGGAAAACATTGTTCCACGGCAGTCAACCCTTAGATCAGCAAAATCAGCAGATATAGGCAGACTAGGCCTAAGGCTTGAAATAAGAAGAAGAGGAAGTTCTGGCAAGGAAAAGTTATGAGGGGTGGGTAGGCATCTTGAATTCAGTTTGTCCAGGAGTGACGAACGTATGATTCCATTCCTCCCACCGCGGTGCAAGGCGATTTGTCGAGAGAGTCCTGCTGAAATGGTCTCCCTAAACCAGTCACGCCCGATCCGACCTGTCACGCAGTAAGTAGACAGACGGATCCGCCGCCAAGACCTAGACACACCTCACCCAATTACACGGTGCACCCCTGCTCAGTCACCAAACGTGGCGAACCACTTGTGGTGACCTATGACAGAGGTGTTGGTTATCCAATACTTCTGCCATAGATATTATAATATCCTGTGATTTTTCGAGGGGTCTGCGTTAGTTTAAACATAAAATGTCAGACGGTATGTAAACATGTAATTTTTAACACAAATAAAATTTAAAGAAATAACGTAGAATGTCTACAATCTCAACTTCCTAGATATTTGTAAATGGGTTTAAATGTAAGCAAAGATCATCCAAGATTTAGAAGATGAGACATTATTATAAGGCCTTGGTTCGTAGCGAATCACTTTAACGACGGCAAGTACTTATAGTGGCATTATGCAAAAAAATATATAATCATAGTAGAGGATTTACCTAAGTCAGGCTTGGGTTCATCCGAACAAAAGAATAAGTGACACGACATGAAATAAATATGTTTTCCATTCAGAGGATGAGCACACAAATGACATAGGTACATACAATTACCATTGAAGAGAACATTAATAACTGCATAATTAGATATCTATTTTTAGTTTGAATGAAGATTATGTTATTGAAAAGTGTACATCTACTTATGTACCTTAACTCGGATGATTTAAGTGGTGTTATTCAAAGAGTCATACGAGACATCTTTTAAACATTGAGCAAAACACAATTTAAAAATTAATAAAATTTCTGGTTCGCTAGCCACGTTTAAGAGGAAAAGCTGCGTGGACTTTTTCATACAAAATTTTTACCAATTTGAGGCCAAAATACCCAACTAAATTAAATAATATTTTTTTTAATCAAAAGATGTAAAAAATGTCATTAATAGCGAAGTACTCCGCCTACTGGTTAATATGTGCTACTATATTTATTTATATTTTAATTAAAAAATACAGACCATTAAAGAATTCAATATGCATGATTTTAGTGCCAACTTTGGCATTTTTGTGGGTTAATTATAATTATTTAAAAAATAATATTGCCCTGTACAGCCTGTATTGTATATGTAAAATGTATGTATGTCTTGTACTGTGATAATAAAATGAAAAATATTGTTTTTCAAATTCAAAAAGCTTTTTATTGTGTAGAAATTTTAATTTATATACGATAAATTTGTATTCCAACGTAAATCGGTGATTTATAATTCAAATTTACACCCACCAACTTTTTTTCAATAAATTATTTTACTTTATTTGTTAGTATACATATATTTAATCGTATAGCAATAAGCGAGCAAAAATTTCTTTTTTATAAGTATCATTATCTCACAAATAATTGGAATAATTGCTAAAACCATGATTTTTTTTTTTGAATGGCCTATATTTTATAATTTAAAACACAAATAATAAAGTAGCACATACCGTACTAGATATTTACTGTACCTTTTAATTAAAAAGAGAATTATTCAGTTTGGTCAAGTATTTCGGCCTCAAATTTAAATTTAAGTATTGTATGAAAAAGGCAGAGCGGCCGTTCCCCCAAGTGGTGTAATTCAAAGTGTCAAACGAGACATCTTTTAGTACAATATGAGCACAAAACAATTTTAAAAATTGAATGTACGTGCCTTTAAAGTTAAATGTAGTCAGTTTGAAGGATCGAGGTAATGTTAAATGTAGTCACTTTGAAGGATCAAGATAATGTTAAATGTAGTCACTTTGAAGGATCAATGTAGTGACTTTGAAGGATCAAGGTAATGCTAAATGTAGTCACTTTGAAGGATCAAAGTAATGTTAAATGTAGTCACTTTGAAGGATCAAGGTAATGTTAAATGTAGTCACTTTGAAGGATAAAGTATCAATTAGATACAATTCAGGGGTAAAAAAATATCTTAATAAATCATGTTTGTTTGTACACTAGCGATGGGCACAATCGATGAATAATCGATTATTTACTCGATCTTTTTTACCATCGAATGATTTCGATTCATTTCCATAGAAAAATCGATTCTCGCTTCTCGATGTCAAATTCATTCGAATGCACAGTCCGAGAGAATCGGTTTGAAACGTCATCGAACTTGGAATCGATTCTCGCTTCTCGATGTCAAAATTCTTTCGAATGCACGGCCGAGACAATCGGTTTGAAACGTCATCGAACTTGAAATCGATTCTCGCTTCTCGATGTCAGAATCCATTCGAATGCACAGTCCGAGACAATCGGTTTTAAACGTCATCGAACTTGGAATCGATTCTCGCTTCTCGATGTCAGAATTCGAATGCATAGTCTTGAAACGTCATCGAAAGTGATTTTGCTTGTCAAACGAAATATTTTATAGGTACATGTTAGGTAATTTTTTGTTATTGGTGGCCACGGTTATTACGAATAATTTTTAGAAAAAAACTTTAGATTCGCCTTAATCACTATAAAAGGAAACTTTTTGCATCACGGCCAGAGGAAAAAAAAGCATTTTAATTTTCAATTGCGTAAAATTTCACTTCACTTCGCGAACCGATACGTCATTAAACCGCCGCCTGCCGCTGTCATTTTGTTATGTTGGTATACCCGATATATTACCGCAACATAACGAGGAGCTATAAATGACACTACTACGCAATCTATGCAAATTAGGTAAGTACTAGTTTGGCGAAATTCTGGAAATAAAATACAGTAAAATGAATAAAGACCTTAAGGCACGTTTTTTTGCATTCATTTTTTTATGTTAAAAGCTTTACCTAAAAATCTGTTTTGAGCACTAGTTTGGCGAATACTGGAAATAAGGGGAGAGTAAGATGTTTCCGTGGCACCGCCATTTTACGATGGATTTCGATAAATCAACCCAAATAAATCGTATTTTTTTTATAAAAAAATACATTCACTTTTGTATCACAAACCATGTTACACAAACCTAGCGTAGCCGCTAAACTACTTGAAAACTGGGATATTTTTCTTGCCTTGACGCGAGCAGGCGCTACAAAGGGGGCACTTTCTTTTGTATCACAAACCATGTTACGCAAACCTAGCGTAGCCGCTAAACTACTTGAAAACTGGGATGTTTTTCTTGCCTTGACGCGAGCAGGCGCTACGAAGGGGGCACTTTATTTTGCATTACAAACCATGTTACACAAACCTAGCGTAGCCGCTAAATTGCTTGAAAACTGGGATGTTTTTCTTGCCTTGACGCGAGCAGGCGCTACGAAGGGGGCACTTTCTTTTGTATCACAAACCATGTTACACAAACCTAGCGCCAAACGTGCCCCCTTCGTAGCGCCTGCTCGCGTCAAGGCAAGAAAAACATACCAGTTTTCAAGTAGTTTAGCGGCTACGCTAGGTTTGCGTAACATGGTTTGTGATACAAAAGAAAGTGCCCCCTTTGTAGCGCCTGCTCGCGTCAAGGCAAGAAAAATATCCCAGTTTTCAAGTAGTTTAGCGGCTACGCTAGGTTTGTGTAACATGGTTTGTGATACAAAAGTGAATGTATTTTTTTATAAAAAAAATACTATTTATTTGGGTTGATTTATCGAAATCCATCGTCAAATGGCGGTGCCACGGAAACATCTTACTCTCCCCTTATTTCCAGTATTCGCCAAACTAGTGCTCAAAACAGATTTTTAGGTAAAGCTTTTAACATAAAAAAATGAATGCAAAAAAACGTGCCTGAAGGTCTTTATTCATTTTACTGTATTTTATTTCCAGAATTTCGCCAAACTAGGTACTTACCTAATTTGCATAGATTGCGTAGTAGTGTCATTTCTAGCTCCTCGTTGTGTTGCGGTAATATATCGGGTATACCAGGGTATACCAACATAACAGTAGTGACAGAATGGCCGCGGTTTAATGACGTATCGGTTCGCGAAGTGAAGTGAAATTTTACGCAATTGAAAATTAAAATGCTTTTTTTTCCTCTGGCCGTGATGCAAAAAGTTTCCTTTTATAGTGATTAAGGCAAATCTAAAGTTTTTTTCTAAAAATTATTCGTAATAACCGTGGCCACCAATACCAAAAATTTACCACATGTTATAATCAACCTGATGTGTGAATTTTATATTATGAATGAATACTTTTAGGTAACGATTTACGTTTTCAGTATAGTTTATACGTAAAAGATTGCGATGGTGATAGCTTTCAACAATTTAAAATGTTTAGTATGAGGTTATGTATCATCTATTTGGGTATTGTATATTTAATTTAAAATAAAACAATAACTTAGTATATACCATTTTTATATTTAATGCCGACCGGGTTTCGCTAAAACCGTAGTTTCTTCAGGGCAGTAAATAATACTCTACTAAAATCAGCAAGTAGGTAATATGTTTTCATATCTGCTTTATATGACCAAATATATTTAATTTATTTGAAATTAACAGGTGTTTCTTAGTTTGTAATAAAAATGAAACGATTTCTATAGTAAGAAAACTTTATTTAATGATAAACTACAAATATAAAAATATAAATACAAATAATTGCATACGAAAAGGTGTCCATAACCTACATGTTATTTAGAGGTTATTTTTTAACAAAAACGACATAAAATTATTATCTTCGTATTAAACACAGACACACTGTCAATATTATTAATGGGAATTTGTATCAACCGGCTAAACTAAATATCTTATTAGTAATTTTATTGTTGTGAGATGCCCACATATTTGAAATTCGTGGAAAATGGAATAACACTAATGTTGCCATCAAACAAAAAGGAATTTGCCAATTTGCCATTGCCAGGAAATAAAAACGGTGATTGAATTATTGTTGCAGTACTTACTTACTAATGTTGCGTTATTTAAACATGTTATTTAGAGATTGTTTTTGATCAAAAATGTCATATAATTATAATTATTTTCATATTATTAAACATACATAAATATTTTTAATGGAAATTTTTACCAATGGGCTAAACTAAGTAGCTTAACAATAATTGTTATGTTGTGAAATGCATACCAAAAAACAACAAATAAAATTACAACAAACAATAAGCGTTGCCATACATGATGCACCATAATAATTTTCGACTTCCTACCCCCCCCCCCCCCCCCGTCACAGACAAAAATCCTGCCCCTGACCGTAGCTATTGCTCCCGAACTCCGAGCAAAAACTCGATTAATCATTCGATTATTGTGATGTCTCGATTAAAAAAAATCGATTATATAAAAGTTTCGATCATTCCCATCGCTATTGTATACATCAAATAGCGTTGATGAATTTGTGGGTGCCATTGGTGGGCGAACATGGCTCCTAAATATATTTTGAAAGGAAATCAATCATGTATCAAACTGGATACATAGTGCAGGTGTATTTATGTAAGAAATTCCTATCAATTTAAAGCTGGTTGAACTTTCATATACCTGCACCAGTGAATATTTGTTTATTATTTAGAACTATAGTGTGGAATCTCAAGACTTGCATTGAATGCAAAAATAACCATTTGGTTAGGTATATACATAGCTATTTTGTATACTAAAGTGAATCTGTAAACCCCATTGACCAACTTGGTCGAAGGTAAATCCGTTTGCAAATGTTTGTATTTGAATTTTGAGGCTGGAAAATCAGTTGAATAATTTTCTTGTGCATGTCGAATCTATCAATGAAGTACCATTAATCAATCTGATAAAATACGACAGACGACACTTGACACAATACCACAAAGGTATTTATTTATATTGTGTAATATTGACACCATGTCAATACATATTTATCGAGTAATGTATTGATATTGTTATCTAAATAAACACCACCTGCGTCTATGGACATTACAAACTGATAAGGTTTATAAAATAAACAAGTTTCGTATTTCAATCGTAGATATTATAATACAATTAAAAAACAAACAAAACAATGTGACAGAGAAACTAACAGTGTGCTCATTCTTTCAATATATACGCTGTTGAAATGGACAGGGTAATCAAAGAAAAATGTATAAACTCACCTGGTTATCAGAAGAACTAATTGCTGTTTTATCACATGCACTTATAACAACAATGCTGCATTAATTAAAAATTCCCACAGCAAACGAATTAACGATATTCACAGTAACGGACACCCACTCTCAACTGACAGCCACTGACAACAAAAGACGATCATTCCGATTCTACCATCTTGACAGAATGTGTCATGGCCGCCGTTGAAGCTTTCTGATATAAACAACAGAGTGAGAAGTTTTTAAAATAAAAAATATGCTTCACTGATTTTTTTATAGCAAAAGTAACTACGAAGGTTTGCTTTTAAATAATTTTTATATTACATAAATATAGTAATTTTACTACATTAATTTAGAAATATTGTTTTGTTAACCTGAATTTAGCAGCGATTCCTACCACGAAGATTCCTGTTTTGCACGATTTTATCGGATGTTGGCTACAGTGTTACTATAATATTTACAACTTGGAAAACGTTCTCGAAAATTTAAATAGATGCCGCAATTCCTTTATTCAACGATATTTTCAAAAGTATTTTCTTCATTGTTTTAATTTTGTGTAAACACTTTTTTGTGATCAAAAACCTACAAAATGTTGTTCGGTGTATTTTTATTTATTAAGTCAAAAGAAATATACATAATTCGCTTTATTAACTTAAGTAGGTACACATTGATACAAAAAATATTAATAATGATGGTTTACTACCTAACACCAAGTAGCACATTTTTTTAAGTAAGAACATTTTGGTTTTGCTCATTAATCTTGAGAGCAAACAGTTTTTTTTTTTTTAAATATATTCATTTTATTTTCGGTTGCCAGGCTATCAGGAAGGAGATTATGGGGGTTTCTCACCATCCTCCCAATAGCTTATCTACACTAATAACGAAAATTTTCGATTTACGATTTACGGTTTATTTATTATTTAAGTTGGAGTTTATAATTTGGTACTCGAACCTATGAATAGTGGCTATATATTGGATAAGTTGGCCGAGTTTTCTAACCACTGCAAGTATTTTATTTTTATTTTGTCTTTGTTGAATTTGTGTATAATTTATTTCGTTGTCTTGTGTTGTGTTCATGTACTTGTGATGTTTTCAGAAATGTAGTAATTGTGTGTATAAAGCCATT
The DNA here is from genome assembly GCA_951813805.1 of Limnephilus auricula. Classification (NCBI taxonomy): domain Eukaryota; kingdom Metazoa; phylum Arthropoda; class Insecta; order Trichoptera; family Limnephilidae; genus Limnephilus; species Limnephilus auricula. The sequence goes on from OX638390.1 coordinate 1,838,522, forward strand.
TTTAATTTTGTAGATTAATAAGCATATGTTGTATTCATACAGTTTTCTGATTTTCATTAAGTTTCTTGTTATACTTTTTTGGTGGGGGTATCTGGTCTATAGTTAAAAAGATTTTTTTATAACTTTATTCTGTATTATTTGAATTTAGTTTAAGTATGTGATATTTGTGTTTCCCCATATTTCTATGAGATAATTAAGATGGGAATGAATTAAACTAAAGTATAATCCCCTCTTTACTTGTATTGGTAGAAGATATAGAAGGCTGTTTGCGCTGGTTGAGTAAGTACTTTCGATTGCTATTAATCAGAGCAATTCAAATAGCCTTTTAATGTTCCATATCTCCCTTCCCTTTATTTTGCCCAGAGACTTTTGAAAAATGGAACACTTCGAAAACAAATGAACCCCGTTTTCGTTTTACACGCCGAGAAAAGTCGCAATATGGATTACTGTTAACCGCACCGCATTCTTGTTTTATTTGATAATATCCGCTGTAATTCGTCGTATTTTGTTGTACCCCGCCAAAACACTGTTTTGAACCGCCGCGACGGATATAGAATAATAGATTGTGTTATAGAATAATAGAACTATTGTGTATTATATGTAAAAGAAAATGAGAAGAAAACCAGCGGCATTGAACTGACCAACAGTGGATTATTGAAGAGACATTTGCACCAGATTAGGCAAGTCTTTGGGCTCCCAACCTTTCCTATGCATTAAAAGGCAAATGTATTAAGTAATTTAATGTGTAATTTACATCACACTGCGATCGAAGTAATTGTTAAACCAGCGCCACCATCATTGGTCCTACGAGCTAGGATATTTATTAAATTAAACCACCATCATTGGTCCAATCGAGCCGGAGATTTAAATTGAAGCATATTTCGATCGCATATTGATAAAATAAATATAACCAACCTTGTATCATCTTATCGCTACAATAGTTTAGTTATTTACCGCAAATAAAGGTTTATTTAGACCATATTTTCAACGCATAGTGTACCAGCCGCCAGCCATAGATAGCCATACACAGCCGTAGGCCATAGACTGCAAGTACCTACTTAGTTAACCCTATGAGCGCTATAGTTTATAATATAAATTATAAATTTATTATTTAGATTCATATTTTGTTTTTCATAATGGCTACTAAAGAGAAGAAATTAAAATTGTTGACTTCTCAACGAGATGCTTTAAATGGACGTATTACAAAATTGTTTGAATTGTCAAAGGAGATTTCAAATGAAAGCATTCTAGAAGAGTTCTTGTCGCTTGTCGAGACAATAGATTCGACAAGGAGCAAATATGAAGAGGTAACTCAACAAATAAACGTCATCAATTTGGAAATGGATGCAAATTATGACCCAGATTTTGAAAAATGGTTGAGTTTTGAGGATATGTTTTGCAAAATTAAAAGGAAAATATCTGTGATTCTAGAGCGAAAACCTCTATTAAATATAGATAATAATAAATGTAATCGTCCCAAACTGCCACCAATAGAATTACCCTTCTTCGATGGGGAAATCGGAAATTGGCCAATATTTTATTCGAGTTTTGTCAACACAGTACATGATAACGAGTTACTTTCGAATTCAGAAAAATTGTATTACTTGTTGGCCAAGATTTCAAAAAGGGTACAAACCACATTCTCGGGAATTGTATTGTCACCTGAGAACTACGAAATTATATTTAATTCTTTGATCGATAAATATAATGATAAAAGAGTAATATCTTCCGCGTATATTGATCAAATTTTAGATTTTAAATCGTTCACAGTAGCCAATATAAATAATTTGGAATCCTTTGTTGATAATTTCGTTTCGGCAGTATCCGCAGTGAAAAATGTTAATTTGGAAAATTTGTGTGATTTTATTTTTCTTCATATTGCTTTGAAGAAAATTGATTTGGATTCTGTAAAGGGGTTTGAAACCAATTATAGGGAAACTGATTTTCCCTCGTTCGAAGATTTAGTGAAGTTTATTCGGGAACAAATCAAAGTTTTGCAACGAACGGGGACATCAAGAAAATCAGCGGCTAATCACAGTGAGACAACCAAAAGATCACAAAGATCGACGCAAGCATTTTTAAGCGCTGGCAGCGATTCGGATAAACCCAAGAATCTGCCGTTTAATAAATGTTTACTTTGTAATAAACCATCACACGGACATTTGTATAAATGTCAGGAATTTAAAAATTTAAGTATTAAAGAAAGATTTAACTTTGTCAAGGGTAAAGGATTTTGTTTTAGATGCCTTAGCGAAAAACATAAGGCTAGAGCTTGTAATTCAAACGGAAATTGTCATAAATGCAATGACAAGTTTCATCATACAATGTTGCATTTTGAGCAACAGGGTACGTCACAGAGAGGACAGTCAGATTATCGGAACGCCCAAGGACCAGAAAACCAGACAGCTGATCAATCGATTGATCCGAAAGAGGGCTGCTCTAATCCTGAGGTAGCTTTATGTACGTTATCAACTGTTCGATCTTATAATCGAAAGGCGCATTGTACAGTTTTGTTGGCTACCGCACGAGTTGGTATAATGGATTCACAAGGAAATGAACATTTTATTAGATGTTTGCTAGATAGCGCATCTCAAAGCAACTTCATTACTCGCGATTGCTGTAGAAGATTAGGATTTTTTGAATATCAACGCCCATCTTGTTCTACAGTTAAAGGTATTGGAGGATCATCTAAACCCATTAGAGGCTCCATACAGACCGAAATTTATTCTCGATTTAATCGGGCAATAAATTATAATGTAACTTCATTGATAGTGGACAAAGTAACAGAGCGTTTACCTACCGCCAAAGTTGATATACCTTTATTGTCATATTTGAATGACTTACCATTGGCTGATGAATCATATGGAGAACCAGGAGAAATTGATATGTTGATAGGAGCCCAGCTCTTCCCGCATCTCCTGTTATCTAAAAGGGTTCAGGACCCTTTGCACAGGCATGATTTGCATGCTTTGGAAACGGTTTTAGGATATGTCATTTTGGGGTCAGCACCAACTCGAGTTGAGAATAATGCTACCTTATCTTGTTGTGCTATGACGAACGAACCGGAAGATATTTGTCTCAAAAGATTTTGGGAATTAGAAGAGGTAAACGTACCGTCTATCAAAAGTCCTGAAGATCGTGAATGTGAGGAAATATATAAAAAAACTACGTCACGAGATCCTGACAATGGAAGGTATATAGTAGCCTTGCCATTTAAGGGAGATGTTTCGTCACTTGGGGATTCATTTGCAATGGCAAAGAAACGTTTTTTATGTCTCGAACGTAAATTGGAAGCCTCGCCTAAATTGAGAGAAGCTTATAATGATACCATTACTGAATATTTAGAGAAGGATTATTTGTCGCATGTCACTCCAAATAAGGAGGATAAAACGCCCTCTTATATAATACCGCACCATGGGGTTGTACGAGAGGATAAGATCACAACCAGTTTGAGGATTGTCCTGGACGCTAGTGCAAAAACAAGCACTTCGATATCATTAAATAATATTTTGTATAGTGGGGAAAATTTACAGGGAAATTTATTTGATATAATAATGAATTTTCGTATATTCCCAATAGCACTTTCGGCTGATATACGTAAAATGTTTTTGTGTATTGGAGTGAAGGACAGTGATCGAAGATATCAACAGATTTTGTATCGCTTCTCGCCAAACGAGGATATTAAAACCTATCAGTTTAACCGCGTTTGTTTTGGACTCACATCCAGCCCATTTCAAGCTCTACGCACCATCAGGCAATTGGCCTCTGATGAAGGAGAAGTTTTTCCTGAAGCAAAAAAGATCATCAAAGAATTTCTATATATGGATGATTTTGTATACAGTGTGGAAACTGAAGAGAGCGCAAAGGAAACATCCTCTCAGTTAATCGCATTATTGAAGACTGGCCAGTTTGACCTAGTCAAGTGGTCCAGCAATTCGCAAAATGTTCTGGAATCCATTCCAGATTCGCATCGCTTGTCAGCGATAAAGGAATTTGATGAGGTGGACATGCATAAGATATTGGGCTTATACTGGTCACCAAGTTCCGATTTTTTCTCGTTTGTCACTTCTACATCTAAAACAATTTGTACGAAGCGAAATATACTGTCTTGTGTCGCAAAAATATGGGACATTATGGGCTTCATCGCGCCTGTTGTCCTATACGCTAAGCTAATGATAAAGCAATTATGGATATATAAATGTGATTGGGATGATGAGCCTCCCGCAGATATTGTAAGGACATGGACGCAATTTTGTGAGGAACTGTCATTACTAAATGGATTACAAATTCCACGCCATGTTGGCATCACATCCAGTACAATTGTAACTATCGTTGGTTTCGCAGACGCTAGTGAGAAGGCGTACGGAGGCGTCATTTATTTTCATGTGCAAAATCATGGTGCCAATTCAGTATACGTTGCTTGTGCAAAAACCAAGGTGTCTCCAGTGAAAATTGTTTCTCTGGCACGTTTGGAACTTTGCGCTGCATTAATACTTGCAAAATTAATGCATAAGGTAGTTGCAGACTTAGAAAAACGCACGAAGATTGATAATATATTCGCATTCACTGATTCCACTGTAGCACTCTGTTGGATTCAGTCGTCTCCTCATAGATGGGGAACGTTCGTGGGTAACAGAGTAGCTAAAATTCAATCTGAATTATCGGCTACCCGCTTTTATCATATCGCAGGAATAGAAAACCCCGCTGATTGTCTGTCGCGTGGGCTTACCCCCAGTCAGATATTAAAACACCCGCTATGGTTTCATGGTCCACCATGGATGAAATTGAGGCCTGATCAATGGCCCATTACCACTTATGATGCCACGATGGTGACTCAGCCGCCTGAACAGAAGTCTATATCGTTGGTAGCAACTTCTAGTTTAGAAGAGTTTCACATACTCACTTTGTCAAAACGCTTTTCATCGTGGAACAAATTATTACGTTGTTTGATTTATGTATTCCGATTTCTTAAAGTGTTACCATGTCGAGAATACATCAGTGGATCGGATTTAGAGTTCGCTGAACTGAAAGTTTTTCGAGAATTACAACAAGCTTATTTTCCCCGTGAGTTAAATAATTTACAACAGGGAAAGACGTGTAAACCCGCATTTCAACGTTTGAGGCCGTTTTTGCAAGACGGACTTATGAGATTAGGAGGGCGTTTAGTTAATTCGGATTTAAATTATGATCAAAAACACCCCATAGTCCTTCCACGAAAGGATCACATCTTGAATTTATTGGTTGATCATTATCATACAATTCATTGTCACTCGGGTCCCGCATTGTTAATGTCTATTTTGAGGCAGAAATATTGGATACTATCGGCCCGTAGTTTAATTCGAAATCGAGTGCATAAGTGCAATTCATGTTTCCGTCTACACCCTAAAACAAACGCACCTTTAATGGCCGACCATAAGGATTGTCGTGTCAATGCGTCTGTAAAATCATTTACGCATGTCGGCGTAGATTTTGCAGGGCCTTTGAAGGTAACCATATCACGCGGACGTGGAATTCGTTCTCAAAAGGCATATATTTGCTTATTTGTGTGTTTAACAACAAGAGCGATACACCTTGAACTGGCGTCGAGTTTGAGTACCGAATGTTTTCTGAATGCTTTCAAACGATTCCTCTCCCGCCGCCGTGGTCCTGTGACCAACATATACTCGGATAACGGAAGTAATTTTGTAGGAACCAAAAGAAAATTGAGTGAATTGCACGCATTTTCGACATCTTCACATTTTGGTGAAGAATTCGCAACTGTTTTAGCCAATAATAGAATAAGCTGGCACCTAAATGCTCCAATCGCACCCCATTTTGGTGGAAATTGGGAGTCAAACATTAAAAGTATGAAGACTCATCTTTTTCGAGTAATTGGAGATCAGATTCTATCTTTCGAGGAGATGACTACAGTACTCGCACAGGTAGAAAACATTTTAAATACAAGGCCATTATGTAGGACGCTTTCTTCAGATCCGTCTGAACCCCTCGCGTTAACACCCGCTCATTTCTTAACGATGACTCCGTTGAAACACATGCCCGCCGTAGAAATCGAGGAGGATAATTTGAACCTTCTATCACGTCATGATTTGCTCGATAAATTGATTCAATCTTTCTGGAAACGTTGGAGGTTAGATTACTTGCATACCTTGCAAGTACGTCCAAAATGGAATACTCCCGCTAATCCAGTCAAAAAAGGCTTAGTGGTAATTGTGGGGACCGAAAATTCTCCTCCATTACATTGGCCACTAGGTATAATTATTGAAGTTTTTCCCGCAATGGATGAAGTAATTCGTGTTGCTCGTGTTAAAACAGCATCGGGAACATACATTCGTCCGGTAGTAAGGCCGATTGCCGACTCAATAGTAGGTTATTATTTTTTGTTAGATTTAGTTACATATAGTTTAGGAAATCTAGAATAAGTATTGGTTATATTTGTTTGTCTGAGCGATAAATGCAATATGCAGTTTTAAAAGGGGTGACTTCCCACCCTTTCAAGGTGAGGGGGATGTTTGCGCTGGTTGAGTAAGTACTTTCGATTGCTATTAATCAGAGCAATTCAAATAGCCTTTTAATGTTCCATATCTCCCTTCCCTTTATTTTGCCCAGAGACTTTTGAAAAATGGAACACTTCGAAAACAAATGAACCCCGTTTTCGTTTTACACGCCGAGAAAAGTCGCAATATGGATTACTGTTAACCGCACCGCATTCTTGTTTTATTTGATAATATCCGCTGTAATTCGTCGTATTTTGTTGTACCCCGCCAAAACACTGTTTTGAACCGCCGCGACGGATATAGAATAATAGATTGTGTTATAGAATAATAGAACTATTGTGTATTATATGTAAAAGAAAATGAGAAGAAAACCAGCGGCATTGAACTGACCAACAGTGGATTATTGAAGAGACATTTGCACCAGATTAGGCAAGTCTTTGGGCTCCCAACCTTTCCTATGCATTAAAAGGCAAATGTATTAAGTAATTTAATGTGTAATTTACATCACACTGCGATCGAAGTAATTGTTAAACCAGCGCCACCATCATTGGTCCTACGAGCTAGGATATTTATTAAATTAAACCACCAAAGGCTATTCTACCAAACACACCAAGTGGGATAATTTTTTCTTTTACGTTTAATTTTTTGGTGTTTAAAAGTCAAGTGTTTATCGATATAAAGTCCCAGGTATTTTTCACTACCTGAAATGTGTAGGTTTATTCCTTCTATTTGCAAAGGTTTATGAGACGGCGGTTTTCTTTTTTGTGAACTTAAGATCATGTAATTAGTTTTTTTTTAGTGTTAATAGTTAATAAATTTTTAATTAGCCAGTCATTTAATTTATTAAGATCCAGTTGAGCTTTTTCAAGTAAGTTTTAAGTGTACCAAACTAATATATTATGTAAGTAACCAAAATAAATTAGTCCTAAAGAGTTTAGCGATTTTCGTTTTTATTAAAACGTGGACTGAAATTTGGGCTGAAGTAGAGCGGAAAATTGATTTTTTATAGTTTATTATGCTCTTCTCCAGGTACCTAGCTACTGAATTATTTATCCAAAAATAGGAAACTAAAACAAACTTAAATTTACATTTCGTGATTTTCAATAATATCTATTTATTTTTATGAACTGAGAGGCAGGCCGGTTGAGGGAGACCCATTGGCCCTCCTGCCGGACTCTCTCGACCCATCATCGCCTCGAACCTGACCCTCAGCTACACCTCGCAGGTACTCTTTTTCTCCCCAGAAATTTATCACCGTTCTTTCCTTAAAAATATTCTTCACACAACATTCTCAAAGATGACATAGGCTCCGAAGGAATTTATTTTCTTCAGGATCTCCTGTGTTCCTGTGATAAGTTTTGCGCAGACTGTAGCAGGAACCAAAAAGGAACGAAATAAACACCATGCGTTTTATGAACCTTTTCCAAGCGGACATGAAAAATATAGTTTTTTTTGCGTTGTAAGGCTCTCGACCAGCAATCCGAAGGTCGCTGGTTCAAATTCCGACGAGCGCAAATAAATTTTATTTTCTTTATTGGTGTCTTCACAATTTAATAATTAAAAATAATATATTTGCGGTACGTTCCAGAATGGAAGATGCTCTCGTATTGAAACGCTACATAAAATGGCTTTATCAATTATTTCAAATCGATGACCAGATCTGAATATCCAAGTGCTTCCTTACCTTCCTCTCCCACATATCCTTTCCCTCAACACACCTTCAGCATCACATCAAACCCGACTTGGGGATGCTATAGTTTGACTTGCTCCAGATGAATGGGAGCCGTTGGGACTCTTGTGCAGTATTCACATAAAAAGAAACCCATTCAGCAGACTTACTTTATTATTCAACTCGCTGAAATCCCGGCGTTGCAGGGTTTTATGCAAAGTTTATCAGTTATTATTCTTGTGTGTGAAATTAAACCAATCTCGTAATAAAACTGTAGAATTGCGGACACGCTAACTTACAAATTTGTCAAATTTTAAAGTTAACATGGTTCTGTAAAGATCCTATTCAAAGTCTGTGATTATCCTAATACTGTGTAACAACCATCCCATGTTGAAATAATAACATAACAGAACTTGAAATTTTGTTAAACAATTCTCCCAATTACACATAAAAGGCAGAGTTTCTACAAATAAAAAAAAATATTGTTCAAATTCTGTAAACAATCCATCCTATCTACCAGTTGTTTATATTTCTAATGTTCTCATAAGAGCCATTAACCAACGGCTGAGAATAAATGTTTAAAAATGCTTGCAACTGTACAGGGAAATACCGATGAGAAAGATCGATTATTCCCCGTTATCAAATTTTTTAAATTAAAAACTGAATGTAGAAATGAGACCCCTGAGGCGTATGTGTGGTAAAACCATGTATGATCGTGTGAGGAATGTGGAGATCCGAAAAGAATGCAAGGCTGATGTGAGCGTAATAAGTAAGATTAAGAAAGGGACGCTTAGATGGTTTGGGCATGTTGAGCGAATGAATGAAGAAAGGAGTGTACAAAGAATTTATGGCTCAAATGTGAACGGTAGAAGAAGCCGAGGACGCCCAAGGAAGACGTGGCACGATCAAGTAAATCAGATACTTGAGTCTGGCCATGTCGAGAGTCAGAAAAATAGAAGAGTATGTATGAGAAGATGTATGAATGTGAATGAGGCAAGGAGTGTGTGCCAAGACCGAGTTGTTTCTCTCTGCCTACCCCCGCGGAGAAACGGCGTGATGGTTAGTTAGTTAGTTAGTTATAAATTATTAAATAACAATATACTTCTTGAAAGTATTTTTTGATCTAAGGGTTTATGATTTTTCAATAATGTCTAAACAAAATAAGTGTGTAAAAAAAATCTGAAATATTTTGGTTTGTAAGACCTTAAATAAATTGAAAAACTGAGGTATTTTCGTCACAAAACACGTTTTCGGATTTATTTTTTAATGATTTTCATTTAACTAAAATTAAAATTCTGAAAAATAGCTTTACTACATTATGTATTGATTTATTTTACTGTATGATTATATTTTTCGAAATGTGTGTTGTATAATACAATATTTCGTTTCAAAATTGAACAAATCTGCCAATGACCAACGGTGTAACCTTACTATATTAAAAATAAATTAAGTTTTTCAACATTCAAAACATAATTTTACCAGATAAAATAACAATCTTTCAAAATACATTTATGTTTTTTTGTTAAAAAATTTCAATACATCTAGAATTTGATTTAAAAAGGACTAAATTCCGGTATTATCTGGTAATACCCTCTTAAATGACTTCTGAAATCATAAAATTTATTCGTAGGTGCTTAAATACCTACCTACTTTATAAACCATGTAATGAAATTATTTTATTTACATTTTTTTAAATTTCAAATAACGAATTATTCAATTTGTCCAAAGAAACGTTACATCTCAGTGATAATTCTTATTTCAAACTTTAAGTCCCAGAATACGCGAATAAGAAAGTCCAAATAAACGCATCGATTATACACACTGAAAAAAAATCTTTACTGAACCATTAAAATGGGCACTATCTTGAATCTTAAACAGAACGTAAAAACAAATACAGACAGAAAAATGCATAACGGTTGAGTTAAGCAGGACTTCGCTAGGCGCAGTCAACTATTTATATACGTATTATATTCTAACTATAAACACACTTATCTCTATAATTTTCCCGATATTTATCATATTTTTTATATAATACTAGCTGACCCGCCCACGCGTTGCTAACGTTGCCTAACGAAACACAACACCATCTACTGGAAGGTTACCTAACTTAGTTAACCAAGTGTTGTGTCAATAAATTAACTCACACCGCCATCTGTCAGAAACTTATGGAACTTACAAATAATTTCAAATAATTGTCTTATAAAAAACATTATTTAATCCGCAAAAATAAATATTGAGGTCAATAATCGAGATAATATACCCTATATTTTAAGTTGGATCAAATTACACACAGTAAGCCAAATTTTATCAAAATCGGTTAAGTAGTTTCGGAGTTTACCTTGGACGAACATTGTGACGCGAGATTTTTATATATAAAGAATAAGAAGAAGATAATGTCCGCAAGTACCTACCTACAACGTTTTTAACATTTTAATTCGTTTACCTTTGACCAAAAGATGTCGTAATTTGACGTAATTTTATTTTTGATAACCCCCAAAAAGTGTTATTATTAAATTAGATTGATCGTTTTTTTTATCTTTAATGTTCAATCCTTTCCGCAAACATGTTATTCTAATAACGAGTACTGATTTTCATTATAAAGCGCCAACAATTTATTGTGTAGATGTGAGCACCATTTTTCGATAGCTAAGTAGGTATTTTTTTAACTAAGTTTATTTTGAGGGACAAGTTCTCAGGTCTCAACAATTGACTCCAAAACCAGACGCATGGCAAGTTAACCTACACGTTCCATTCGATAATAAAATCTATTGATTTTATATAAAACATTAATAGGCATATAAAATCGATGTCAATTATGTATTATTGACATTGCCATGATAGTATTATCATGGCATTATCTAACCAAGTAAATCCTATGAATTTCAAACGAATTTATTTAATGGAAAACTCATAATAAATAATAACTATTGCTTTCTCAAAGACATGGTAAAACAAAATTTAATTTCGTGTGCTAATGATATTGTTAGAAGTTAATTGTTCATCACCACTCAGTGAACTAAAGCAATTAATTTCCCCGTCTAGGTCAAAGTAGTTATTTAATTAACTTCTGCATCAAATAGTGATGTATCTATTATCTATGTGTACCTACCTATAAGCCAGTGCCGTGCAGTGTTTTAGTTTATTACTGTTCACATCAGTGTTCCCCAATCTTTCGATTTTCGCGGCACCTAGCACGCCCTTGCTAAATCCAGATATTCCAGGGCCGGACTTTTTTTTTTATAGAGAGAATACCTCACAAGAGTCCCAACTGCTCCCGTCTGGAGCCAGTGAGACTATGGCATCCCCAAGTGGAGTATGTTGTGAGGCTGAAGGACTTCCGCTAGAGGCTCAAGAGTACCGGCCCTAGGGCCCTAACGTCGGGGGGGCCCCGGCTAGGAACTTTTTTTTTACAAATTTCAACACAATAATATCCTAGGGTCAAAATAATACACGCTTAAGTCATTTTTTATTTTTATATGAATACCGAACAATAGTCCCAACTGTTTCCGTCCAGTGAGACTATGGCATCCCCAATTGGGGTATGATGTTGTGAGGCTGAAGGTATGGGAAGGACATGGGGTGGGGGAAGGTGGGGAAGTACCGACTATTCAGATCTGATCACTAAACACGGCTTAAGCCATTTCAAGCAACTTTTCGATTCTGAATGGTGGTCCGACACCAGGCTGATAATAAGAGTATCTTGCACTCTGAAACGTGCCTGAAATATATAATATATTATTTCTAATTAATTAATTGTGAAATAACACAAATAAAATTTATTTGCGCATGCCGGGTTCGTACCCGTGACCTTCGGATTGAGAGTCGAGATCCCTACCCTTCGATCTTCGGATTGGGAGTAGAGAGCCTTACCCTCCTATCACGGCGCACAGTGGGCTGAAAATCGCCTTTCATAGACATAGAGACTTGAATTTTCATGGGTCTTTTTTTGGCTAGAAATGGATTCTGCTGATCATTACTATCATATAAAATTTCGTATGAAGCAATTGCGTGTACAAATGAAGGAGTTATAATTTTTTTAAGAAAAAATTGTATGGCACTGACATTAAAAATGAGGCTATTTCTGGAATCATAAGGTTGGCCATTATATCCTTACACATAGATATACTACTATTTATTTGTACTTTTTTGACACACTTCGTGTTGTGGCGCAACTAGCGCTTTTTTTTTTAAATCCTCAATGTTGAAAAAAAAACTTTTTTATGTTGATGATTCATTTTAATGCAAAATTTTGGTTTATAGTGTCAATAAAATATTGTAAACTAGACAAAGCTTACTCATATGTAAAGAATTTAAGCATTAAAATGAATCATCAACTTAAAAATGAATCATCAACATAAAAAGTTTTTTTTTCAACTTTGCCAATGGCGGATAGCCTCATTTTTAATGTCAGTGCCATACAATTTTTTCTTAAAAAAATTATAACTCCTTCATTTGTACACGCAATTGCTTCATACGAAATTTTATATGATAGTAATGATCAGCAGAATCCATTTCTAGCCAAAAAAAGACCCATGAAAATTCAAGTCTCTATGTCTATGAAAGGCGATTTTCAGCCCACTGTGCGCCGTGATAGGAGGGTAAGGCTCTCTACTCCCAATCCGAAGATCGAAGGGTAGGGATCTCGACTCTCAATCCGAAGGTCACGGGTACGAACTCGGCATGCGCAAATAAATTTTATTTGTGTTATTTCACAATTAATTAATTAGAAATAATATATTATATATTTCAGGCACGTTTCAGAGTGCAAGATACTCTTATTATCAGCCTGGTGTCGGACCACCATTCAGAATCGAAAAGTTGCTTGAAATGGCTTAAGCCGTGTTTAGTGATCAGATCTGAATAGTCGGTACTTCCCCACCTTCCCCCACCCCATGTCCTTCCCATACCTTCAGCCTCACAACATCATACCCCAATTGGGGATGCCATAGCCTCACTGGACGGAAACAGTTGGGACTATTGTTCGGTATTCATATAAAAATAAAAAATGACTTAAGCGTGTATTATTTTGACCCTAGGATATTATTGTGTTGAAATTTGTAAAAAAAAAGTTCCTAGCCGGGGCCCCCCCGACGTTAGGGCCCTAGGGCCGGTACTCTTGAGCCTCTAGCGGAAGTCCTTCAGCCTCACATATCAGTGCAGTGTAGCCACAACGGGCGTACACATACTATGCAAGAATTGAAAGAGGCGGGATTGGGCGCGAAATTGAATAATCTGATAGTATGTTGCCTGTTGTATGCTGATGATGCGGTGCTGATTGCCAACAGTATAGAAGATCTGCAGTCTCTCGTGTCTAGGATGAACGAAGTATGTATGAAGAATGAATTAATGATGAATGTAAGTAAGTCTAAAGTCATGGTGTTTGAAAGAGAGAGTCAGAAAACGGTGTGCAATATAGTTGTGAATGATGAATACTTGGAGCAGGTGGATGAGTTTGTATATTTGGGAAGTATGTTTACGAGAGATGGGAAGGCTGATAGGGATATCGAAAGAAGGGTGAATGCAGGTAACTCCATTAATGGAGGATTGAACGCCGTTGGAGCCAACAAAAAGTTGTCCACAGAAGCGAAGCTAGCAGTCCACAATGGAGTACTGGTACCTACCCTGATGTATGGCAGTGAAGCGTGGAAATGGCAGAGAAAGGATGAAAGTAGACTGAATGCTGTAGAAATGTGATCCCTGAGGCGTATGTGTGGTAAAACCATGTATGATCGTGTGAGGAATGTGGAGATCCGAAAAGAATGCAAGACTGATGTGAGCGTAGTAAGTAAGATTAAGAAAGGGACGCTTAGATGGTTTGGGCATGTTGAGCGAATGAATGAAGAAAGGAGTGTAAAGAGAATTTATGACGCGAATGTGAACGGTATAAGAAGCCGAGGACGCCCAAGGAAGACGTGGCACGATCAAGTAAATCAGATACTTGAGTCGGGCCATGTCAAGAGTCAGAATAATAGAAGAGTATGTATGAGAAGATGTATGAATGTGAATGAGGCAAGGAGCGTGTGCCAAGACCGAGTTGTTTGGCGGTCCGTCCTCTCTGCCTACCCCTGCGGGGAAACGGCGTGATGGTTAGTTAGTTAGTTAGTTAGTTCTGTCGCTACCGCGCAAGCCTCTCAGTCTGGCCGAGGCCTTAGAATTCCTAAACGTTACCAAATGTTTCTCTTTACGTCACTGTCCTGTTATTGCTGTGATTTATTTTCTAAGATCAATTATTATATCTCAAAAAAATTTGTTCTATTTTTTATCGATATAGTTCATGATTAATTTTAAATTTGTTATAATTAAAGATTCCTAAAACAAAAACTTATATTCGTCTTTCTAGAACGAAAAATATACAGTACAAAGTGTCCAAAAGTAGCGTAAAAGAATTTTTTTATTTAAAAACTTAATATTTTATTCAGTAAGCTCGATTATTCATATTTTTTAGGAGACAGATTGTGTTTTCAATTCGTAAATAAAAATCTGAAATAATGAATTTCTTTTAATTTTCTTTATAAACTTTATGATAAAAGTGACGTAAAAGAATTTCTTACCAATAGTATCAAACTTAAATTGCAATTATTTTTATTGATATTTTAGTTTATTGATATTTTCTATTTAAATACTTTTTGTCATGAAGTTCATACTTTCTTGAATAAATTTACGTATATTTTTAATCGAAATGCAGCATCTCACTTAAGTGGAATTCTTATTACGTCACCGACATCTTTTTTGGAAAACGCCCATATACGCCCATGGGCCTATTATATTGGGTATATAGTGTTAACATTTTTTTACCCAAGGGTTAGTAATAAACAATGAAATAGTTGCAAAAAAAGATTTCATACGTTACAGTGGTTTACAATAGAATAAATTTGAAAAAACTAAAATCAAAACAATGATAAACTGAAAATAACATTAAAAATAGTCGTCTTGCTTTTAGGAACATCTCATTTAATGAAAATTAATTTTGAAGGTCTCATTGAAATCGTTGTGTATCGTAGTAAGAAATATCAACTTCCTATTCTAAGCAAAATTCTTGAAAAAATCGTCTTTGATCAATTGTACTCGGCCATTTCCTCAATCATTACACCGAATCAGCACGGATTTATGAAAGGTAGGTCTACAACATCCAACCTCACCCTTTTCGTTAACTTCTTGCATAGCAAGATGGATGATAAGGAGCAGGTCGATACTATGTATACAGAATTCTCTAAGGCCTTTGACCGCGTAATTCACTCAATTCTTTTTAGATGGATTAAGTCCTATATTAGCAATTGTAATCAGGTAATCTTAATCAATGGCGTCTTCTCAAAGTCTTTAGAGGTATTATCTGGTGTCCCGCAAGGTTCTCACCTAGGTCCGCTCTTGTTCAATATTTATATAAACGACATTGTATCATACGTTTTTAGATTTTCACGGCCAAAAGCATTTTCGTTGTTTGTTTTTGGGGTGTTATGCCGTGTTGTGGTACCTCCTTCTTTAGCCGACGTTTCGGACAGCGTTGCAGTGTCCATCATCAGGGCAGATCCGGCAGATCCGTCGATGTGATCGACGGATCTGCCGGATCTGCCCTGATGATGGACACTGCAACGCTGTCCGAAACGTCGGCTAAAGAAGGAGGTAGCACAACACGGCATAACACCCCAAAAACAAACAACGGAAAAAGACATTGTATCATGCTTTCAAAACTCCGAATATAAGCTGTACGCTGACGACATGAAAATTTTCAAAGTTGTGCATTCTCTTTCTGACTGCGAAGCGTTACAAAGTGACTTAGATAGGCTTTGCGAGTATTGTAAAGTTAACTGTTTAGATATAAATGTTTCGAAATGTCATACTATGACATTCACCAGGAATAAACATATAATTAAGTACTCTTATTCACTCCAAAATAAACCTGCCATCTCTAAAACGGATTTTAAAGATCTTGGCGTTTACCTTGATAGCAAACTTATATTTAATAAGCACATCGACTCAATCGTTCATAGGTCATACAAAATGCTTGGCTTTGTTCTTCGTATAAGTAAAGTTTTTGGTAACCCACGTACATTAGTAATGCTATACTTTGCATTAGTCAGAAGTACACTGGAATACGCGTCGCCAATATGGAATCCGCAGTATAAAGTATACATTGATAGCATCGAACACATTCAAAACAGATTTATAAAATATCTTACCTTCAAATTCAACAATAACTTTGAATTTAAATTTCAAACTTTGCAACAAAGGCGGGCACTAGCTGATTTAACATTTATACACAGAATTTTAAATAATAATATCGACTGTACCGAACTACTATCCTTAATTAATTTCAATATACCTTTAAGACGTACACGTCATACTGCACTGTTTCATACGCTTAATTGCAAAACAAATGCAGCAACTAATTCGACAATTAACCGTGCTCTTCATACATTCAATAATATTTGCCTAAATTCTAACATTGACATTTTCTCCGATTCACTGCCCAAATTTAAAAAGAGCATCATGTCAATGATATAAACTATTCAATGCGCATACACTTCTCACACCTACCAACATACTCACACATACACTCACACACATATACACTACGCACATCACCCGGTAATTACAAATAAGACATCCAAAGAAACATATCATAGGTACCCACCATGAAATATCATTTAATATATGTAAACTGTCTCATCACTGTAACCAATGTACTGTTTGTTTCTGTAATATAAAATAAATAAATGATATGAACAGTGTTAGAAAGAGAAAACACCACGCTTTATATTAAAATATAAAAGTCAACCACAAAAGAGTATAAAACTAAAGTTTCGTATCGCTATTTGAAAAAAAAAATCTATCGATTGTTTTATTGATAACTTTTACATGGGACGATAGAAAAGTGAGGTGATAATTACGTCTATAATACATTTGTCTAATAAATTTGTTCTAAAGGGATATTTAACTAAAAATAACAATTCGTAGGATCTTTTGCTGATTTTTTTCGACATTTATTATAAGAATTTTTTGGTGAGGCGACCAAATGATGAAATTGTATTCTAATTGGCCACGAACTATGAGACAAATAAATTTTTCACAACAGGAAGTGAATTAAATTAATGGTTCTCAATAAAAATCCTAACGATTTCATACTATTGTTTGTAATGTAATATTATATGTTGTTATGTGATGGTAAATTAGTTAGTTAGAAAAGCCTTAATCACACCGCCAAGGTTTAATTCTCCATCCCCATAGTAACGGAGTAACAAATCGCCCGTGTTTGTTGGTTTTCTGTTTGGGGTGTTACAGAAGTTCGATCCACCCCCTTTTGATTGCATAATGACAGGCCGCCGTTAAGCTTCTAATTCCGTAACAATCAGAAAGGCAGCTATTGCAATAAGCACACAGGAGTGACTTGGAGAACTTACTCCCTACCTTAGGGCCTTCCACCCTCTGCCACCCAAGCGTGAGTACCCAATGCAATGTGTTTAGATACTCTTATAACTACCTCCCTTTGACCCTAGCCTTAGTTCCGTTTCAACCCCCCACTGGTATCACACATCACATGCTCGCCCATCGCATGCCAATTCCACTGTTGAATCTTAGAGTGATTGCATTTCATATTTTTAATGCAAGTTGATGAACATGAAATCAAGATTTTTCCCTACAACGTTTTGATGCCCAAATTATTGATTAGGAATAACTTTTAGATGACATTCCATAATATATTACTTTTTCGACAGTAAGAACTGATAATAATGCAGAAAATTCACTTTAATACAATCATATTAACTATGTTTTGTGTACTTTTTAATGTATTGTAGGTTATGCAAATATCCGTCAAGTGATATGTCGCCATTTTGTCTCTGTGAAATATTTCTATGCTTAAAATCATTTCAACAGTTTATTGAACCTTTCGTGTTTCTGGTGTTGATAGATTTTCACCGACTTTGACATTGTGTGACTCACAATTGGGCTTCAAAACCAAGGTCACCAATATAATTGAATTTTGTTTATCGATAGATGTCAGGAATAACTTGTTCTTTCGGGAAATGTGCCTGAAAAAACCAGTCAAGTTTTCGTCTTCTATTTTAACGGGATTATAGTTTTATTGAACTTAAAATGTTAACGGTTTTCTGAGATTGATTTATTTCCATACCATACATACAGTTTACAGATACATAGATGATAGGTGCAAGTAATACAAAAACTGTTCCTTATAATATAAAACATGGTAGTAGAGTGCAAAATAATTAAGTATGCAAATGTTAAGTAGTAGATACCGAAGGGAACGTACCCATATTACATGAAACACTTCTCCCCGGTGACCACGTGTAGTATATTCCAAGACCTCCCCTCCCCCTACAGTTTTCACGTAGTAATTCATAAATAGGGGTTTAAATCATTTCTTGCTAACAAAAAGTTTAAAAATTTTTTTTGGCTTATATTTGTATTTATTAATACGGCGCTTGTAGCGGTACGGCAAGAGTACATGAATACCTATAATTACAAGTGTTAAAAACGCGAGATTTCCCTAGAGGATATTGACTACGTGATAAATTGTTATTTATTTGTGTTCTTACATCTCCTATTATTTATTATCTAATAATTACAATATTGTATTTTTTGTAAATATGTCAGCCCACGGGTACAGGACCCTTAGTTTTTTATATTTTATTTTTATTACAATTTAAAGTTTTGTGAGAATCTGTTATTAAATTTTATTTTTATTAATAAGTTTATTGTAATAGATGTAAATAATCTGTTGAATTTCCTAAATAAACTAAAAAATAAAAACTTAAGCCCCTTGCCCCTCATTGTGACCAAGCGTGGTATTTTGAAGATCCCTCTCTCCTACATTCCTAATATTATTTTATAAAAACCTCACCAGGAGAACCTGCTGCGGGTTTCAGGAAAATATTTTAATTTTTTTTGTATCTTTAACGCCTTTTGGCTTTTACATAATTTAGCTAAATGCAAAAGACATAAATTATAACATGAGAAATTGAAATTGTATCAACTTTCCGACTGGTTGTAATACCTTCCCATAACAATGATTTTGTATCGATGTTTTAGGTATAGAAAACGATAAATAAATTAGCAACATTTTAAAATATTTACATCAATATCCTTTTATCATTTTATCCGAGTATCCTTTTTTCTTAACATTGCTACTATGTTACCTGAGATAATTCCATATCTGGCTATCTAGCACGGTCGATCAATACAAGTTTTATTGTTAATGTCGGTAACTTGTCATCGTTCCCAATTTATTATTCCCAAACATGACTGGAATTAGAGACAGAAAACTAACGAAGAAAAAAAAGTTCACAACGAATAAGTATTCTTAATTTAATTGACTTGAACTGTTGTTTGTTCGTTAGCTATCTGCAGTCACGCTCGGGAACAATGACAAGTTAATATTCAAAATTTCTGGAGAAATTATAAATAAAACAAGTATATACAACCGATAAACTGACCAAATTTGGTTTCTTCAAACTTCGCAAAATCACTTTGTGGCGTCATTTTGAATTAAATTAAAACAAATAACTTTGTATTAAACCACTATTATATAATCACAATTACCTAATGAATAATAATAATAAATTTAGTAATTGTGATTATATAATGGTTTAATACAAAGTTATTTGTTTTAATTTAACCTATTTGGCTTGACAAGCAATGTATATATGTATATCTTTCTATGAACATTTTTTTCTTCAGTTTTTAATTAGTAAGATTTCCACTTACACGGTCGTTTATTAACTGAATTAATTATTCACCACGGTTAGAGTTTATAAAGTCCGTGATTTTCTGATACGTAAAATTTGTTGTTATTGTTTCAGTATTAAATGCAAATATTCTTTCCAAATCATGCCAGGGTAGCATGAGTTAAACGACGCAATACATCAGACTTCATGCGAGTTTCTATGCTTTAACTAAGCGGCATTAAATCCATAAAATTCAGTTCTTTTGCCTGATAATAATAATTACGTTACGCGACTCCACACGGAACACCTCCATTAGGGCAGGTAGCAGGTAGCAGGTAGCAGGTAGTGGGCTCTTGTAAACGGTTATTTGGCAACTTGCCATAAATCTTATATTAAAAAGAAAATAAAAAATACATCGCGTAATTTAATAACAGGACCTACGAAATTTCCATACGATACTAACTCATGTTTTGGTTTTCTAGTTTTCTTATACGACCTTGAGGCAGTTTAACTTTTTAAGGATAAAATTGCAGTTGTTTCTAATTACTGTTTTAACGGGATAATTAAATAAAATGCACAATTTTAAAATAAACACATTTAGTTTTTTTTTAAATTTTATTTTGAATACAATCAATTTGCAAGCATGACACGGTTCAATATAATAAACCTTAACGATAACTTTATGGTTTCATGAATGAAGAAAGCTTATTTACCAAAGGAAACTTATGGTTCGTTTAACCTTTTACCAAAAGGGTTTTAACAAGTGTATCTTCACTCTGGCTTAGCCGAAATTTTAGTCCGGCTAGAGTTTTACCTGAAGATGCGCGATAATAACTTACTGGCTAGAGTTAACACATGACCTTATTACCTCGCCCCTAAATAGTAAGATACGAAGCGATGCGGGAATTAGAAAATATTTGAGATCGAAGAACAATTAATACTCTCGAAAATCTGCATAACAATTAGATGGTTTGTTACACTATGTAATTTTTTTAATTTTTTTATTCAAAATACCCATGTATTTAAAAAAAATCAAATATACAAATAATACGTGTTCACAATGTAAAAAGATAATTTAAAATTGAGGGCACGATGGCTATAAACAATAACCAATAACCTATTTTAACCGAGTTTTCTTTGCCCATTTGGAAAATGTGGAGGAATGAAATAGCGTGTTGTCTTATTTTTTTATTGTTATTTTTTTAAAGAGAAACATTCTCGGTTAACGAATAACCTGAAAATATTTTTTAAATCCCCTAATACAACCACAGTAAGCTGAAATTTTGACGTGATGGAGGACTTAGACAGCCGAGGAATTGAACACACAACGCCTGGATTGGCATGCGATGCCAACTCAGCCACTGACCGCTCGAAACGTGTTGCTTATTTACAGAGATAAAATATACTAAAAACACAGGATAGATTGATTCCATTCAAAAGAAGACTTAAGTACAAATAAAAAATACAATTAAGTACAAATAATATATATATATATTATATAAATGCAATTTGAACACTGGTTTGTTTGTGAAATTGTTGAAATTGCAAATAAAATTTCTATATTTTTATCAAGTAAATTGTTTCAGAATCAATGATAAATGAATCAGTGGTGGAAAACTGTGAAATAATTATATTTAAAAAAAAAACTTGATTATAAAAATATTATACAAAATGTATGTAATTATTATTATTATAAATATATAATATTATAAACAACATTATTCTGGGGGGGTTTTCTCACCATCCTCTTCATAGCTTATCCAAAGGATAATGTTTATTTTCGATTTACGGTTTATTTATTATTTCGGAGATTATTATTTGGTACTCGAACCTATGAATAGTGGCTATATATTGATATATTGGCCGAGTTTTATAACTATTGCGAGTATTTTATTTTTAATACTATGCGTTTTAGTATGGCTAAGCTATTCGCAGGATGGGAAGAAACCTCCTAAATGTATTAGCTAAAAGCTAACATTACGTAATGGCAAATAGGTCTGCTGCAGAAAACAATTTAATAAAATGCAAAAAAAGTTTCCCTCCAAATCACTTTCTGCTAAAAACTGTTGGATCATGAGTCTTGTAATATTCCAGTTTTATATCCACTTTGGAATTATGATAGTTGATGGTATCACATCGGCTTACCGTGTATTCTATTTGAGGCCTTATCACAGACCGCGTCCTGCCCTCATACCTACCTGCCTGTGCCTAATACCACGCGATACAGCGATCACGTAGCGCCCTGAGTATGAAATAAAGGAATTGATTCATTTTTATCATTATGGTGAATCTTCACAAAGATTTTCAATTCAATATTCAATAAATTACACCGCCTTTACTTTCAATGTTAAATCTAATGGTTTAGGTTTAGGGTTCAGTTAAATTTGAAAACAATATTATCTAATAAATTGCATGATTAGCACCATGGTATAATGTCATAATTTAACATAGCTTGAACTGAAAATGATCCGTGTGTTAATTTTTCACGAAATTTATTTAGCTACATGCCATAGTGGTTCGCTATGTTTGGTGACTTAGCATGAAGGTGAGGTTTGCCTAGGTCTTGGCGGTCAATGCGTTTGCACATCTATTGGGAAATATTGGTTGGGGGAGCACGGGACAGAGTTGTGGGAGTCCGTCACTCCTAGACACTTTGACCACCAGATTCCAACCCACCCCTCTTCTTTTTTTCCTTCCCAGAACTTAGTTCCTTCCTTTCCCAAAAAAGACCCCCAGCCAGTGGCGGATACAGAAAAAATCAAGGGGGTGGGGCGGCGCAAATAAAAACTGAACTGGCAGCGACTCTGCTTAGTAACAGTAGAATATTCGCGACTTTTCTAGAACAAATGCTAAACAGATTAATCGAGATAACTAGAATGGCCGCGACTTTTCTCGTAGGTTAGCTATCTATGTACCAAACATAAACGTATAAAATACCATGACGAAGTACGATGTCGATCTTCGACCAAGTATAATCCAATGATGTCGATGCATAAGAAATTACAACTACTCGATAACTCGGGTGCGGGCTGGTGGCCCCGCAAGGGGGGGGGGGGGAGGCACGTGCTCCCCAAATGTATCCACTGCCCTCAACACCGCTTCCCCAAAGATTACAGGCCTTGAGGAAGTTTTTATTTTCTCAGGGCCTCCTGTGTAGAGCTAATGTAAAAAAATAAATTATTAGCGGTTTTTTAAATAGGTTCATAGTTATATTTCGTAATACAATTCTTATTTGAACATATATTATGAAAATAAAAATAAAACATTTCTTGAAATGAATCAATCACATATTTTCGTAATTTAGATTTACTTTTATTTAGATATTTCGTTAAAATTGAGTTGATATGGCGGCCATTGTTATTGCTGTGAAAGTCTTATGAATAATTTTTTTCTTCTTTTGTTTAACCCAAACTATGAATCTTAGAACCGAAAATAGGTTTTAGTTTTTGTTTAATAAACAAAAAAATAGAAAAAAAACTTGCATAAAAAACCTATTCTAATATTAACAGAGTCACACTTCTCTGTACATTTACCTAATATTTCTCATATTAATTAAGTTTAAAAGTAGTATTGTTTTTGGTAATTATGCATACCATAATTGAGAGTAAGTCGAAATAGAAAATATATACTCCTCAATATAATTATTTATTGCAAATGCACTTTGTGGCATCATTTTGAAATTTAAATGAAAATTATTAATGAAGATAATATTAGCGAAAGTCAATCGAAAATCTGAAACAGAAAAATCAGAAAAAGATACGGATACATCTGGGACTCGAACCCAGGTGAGAGCGTCGGCCCGGATTGCCGGAGGACCTGGGTTCGAGTCCCAGATGTATCCGTATCTTTTTCTGATTTTTCTGTTTCAGATTTTCGATTGACTTTCGCTAATATTATCTTCATTAATTAAAATATTATAATTTGAGGTTTAACTCTTTAAGTTAAAAAGTTAAAAATAAAAATAAAAATATTTCATCCTAGACTTGCAGATAAAGTCAATAGATGTCGCATATTAATAAAAAGTGATAAAATTTATCCTGACACTATCTAGAGGGCATTTAGTTCGAGTTGAATCTTGCAATCACACATAAAGGTAGCAGCCAATAAAAATATGCGATAAGAAAAATGAAAATAATGTTGGTGGTTCTCAGTCGAAGTATGATACAGTTAAAAATGACCGAATCGGATAGGGATACGTTGGCGCAGTTGGTTAGCGCGTCGGCCCGGATTGCCGGAGGACCTGGGTTCGAGTCCCAGATGTATCCGTATCTTTTTCTGATTTTTCTGTTTCAGATTTTCGATTGACTTTCGCTAATATTATCTTCATTAATTAAAATATTATAATTTGAGGTTTAACTCTTTAAGTTAAAAAGTTAAAAATAAAAATAAAAATAGAAAATTATTAACCTTTTTTAATTTTTTACTTAACTTTTGGCTACCATTTTATTTTAAGTGTAAGTATATTGTTGTTACACTTGAATGCTTATGTAAACTTAACCTCTACTTATGAGTATGCATTTCCAACAATGTTGATTGACTCTTATTTTAAACGTAATGTTGTGTTGTTATTTGTATTTTTGTTAAAAACTGCGCCTGCTCTCAACACAGGATTTCCTAGTTAGACAGGAATAGCACATAAACAATTGTAATAGAAACAATTATCAAAATTATACGAAGTGGTTTGTTTTAATTTAATTAAAAATTACGTCACAAAGTGAATTTGTGAAAATTGAAGAAGTGATTGTAATAGAATAAAGATGAACATAAAAAAGAACAGTAACGTTATTTAACTTTTCGTTACATAAGTAGATTTATTAAATGAATGATAGGTTTTAACAGTGTATGTGAAAAAATCTTTTAGGGAGGTTGTTCTTTAACTTGAGCAGAGGGCAGGGGAAAATTATTTTTTGATTACTTAGAATTTATAATGTCAACTTTGAAGTTAGCAAAAGCAAAATTACTACCATGCAGCTGAAATTCCTTTCAGAATTATTAAATGTGTGCTGTGAAACTTTATCGCAACTTACAACTTTTCATGAGAAAAGTATTATACGAAACAACACTATTTCTTGTTTTAACGAACACGCCATGAACAAATTTAATTGTTTTCTTGAAATTGCATTACTTCCTTATGCCAGCAAATTAATAACAAGTTTTAAAAGTAATTATTATTGTATTATAAAGTTTTTCACTTTTTTATTTTAGACCTGAGCGATTTTCGCATTTTTGCGGCCATTTTAATTTTCAGACTCGTGCATTTCCGTAATTTTAAATATATGCAGTTTTTATCATTTTTATGTTTCTTCCAAAAAAATGTTCCAAATGTTAAAATCTTTAATGTGGCAAAAGTATAGAGCTGCAATTTTAATATTTACAAAGTTTTGAAAAGATATCGCTTAATAAAAAACTAACCTTTACGTCCCAAATTGACAACATTATTTCTAGATCCTTGAAAATGCTAGGATTTATAAAACGAAATAGTAAATATTTTCAAAATCCCAAATACTAAATAATTCACTCACTCGCAGTGTGTTGGATGGAGTACGCAAGTGCTATATGGAATCCAACCTACAAAGTTCACATTCAGCAAATAGTGCGGTTTCAAAAACATTTTGTATACCACCTAGCGTATTCGGATAAGCGAGCTCGATCCTTGAATAGAGAAGACAAAATATGGATTAAACTTTTATTTTAAAATTTTAATGATTTATTAAACTGCCCCTTTCTACTTCCTCAAAATCAGGTTCAATATTCCTAGAATCGGTTCACTACTTGTAAATTTTATTCCGCTAAATATTAAAAAAAAATATCGAACTAAACTGGGGTATGACACAGCTTAGTCGAGAATGTGCCGTCACTTTAACGAGACATATAAAAACCTAATGGAATGGTTTGACAATGTCGTCATCAGCCACCTTTAAAATATTTAATAAGATTTAAAGCTCCCTGTCACATTGATCTAAAAAGGTATTATAATATAATAATGTTATAGGTATATATTGGGATAGTAACTTGTTGAGTGCAGATAATATACTCAACAGAATGTTGTCTTAATTGTTATAAAGCATATTATGTTAATATTGTGTTGTCTTTAATTAGTGATAGTATCAACCATGCTTATTGTAATTGTGTTCGAGAGAGCTTTGATGTGAAGCACTGTTGACAAACCAATAAAGAAAAAATAAAAAATATATATATACGCCATCTGAAAAATGCTTTAAAGATGATGTGGCAAAATAACAAATGTACAATTGTAGCTTTTCGCCATATTTTATACTTATGATGGCCGTGACAGATATTCCCTTCTGCCAATAAGAAAAACAGTATTTTTGGCTGCTAAAAATCAGAACTCTGATGACATTGTATGCAAAATTTAATAGTCTGCACACAGATTCTCAGCATAAAACTTTGATATAATTGAGAAAAATAATAACGGGATTGTGTTGGGATACAAATTACACATCTTTTCATATTATAGTTTAATATTGTTAACTTAGATATAATACTCTGTTCAAGTGTCTTCTTCCAAAACTTTTTTTTGCTCTCCTGTAAAATTGTATCAACAGCAGATATAACCCTTTGCCACATCAATACCGAATAATGTTCAATTTATCTGATTATAATAATTAATTTTATACAGGTATTTCATTTTATTATATAATTTCTTTATATTTGCTATTAAGTTCTTTTGGTTTGTAATACATATGCATACGCAGTTACGTATTTATATGCTATATTTTTTTATTTCCTACATCACGCCTTTTTATTATAATTTAAATTCAAATGTATTTGTATTATTGATGATAATTTACATAAGTTATATTATAATGTGTGTTATTTAAAGATCTCATTTATTTATAATACCCATTAAGTGTTGCGTCATTCATGATTAGGTAATAAATAAGTTACTTGTTGTGGTGCCATAATTTGAATAATTTATGTTAAAATATATAATAATATGTACCTATGTACACATGATACATCTACTAGACGGATATAGTTATCGTGTTTATATTTACATAATACATTTTAGAAGCCGAAATAAATAAAAATAATATTTTGATTTTATTGACAGACATTTTGAAAAGATTACTGTAGTGGGTACAATTGGATAGAGAAAGCTTTAATTGTAATATTATTATTTTTTCAAAAGAAGCAAAAAACACATTGTGACTTGACATTTTAAATAAGTGAAAAGAAAATACTTTGTTTTAAGACACTTTATTTTTATTTAACGTCTACCGGTCTACCTTTTCAGTACCTCCGTACCATCTTCAGGACTGTTACAAAAATAATGTATACAAATACAGAAGTACACATATATATAATAATAAAGATAAAAGATGAACATTGACACAAATAAATAATATTGTAAAATTACAAACGCTTTAGATTTTAAACTTTAAAACAACTTGTGTCTATAATATTACGGTAATGGCTCCTTTTAAAGCAATAGTATAATTTATTTTAGAGGTATAAACATTATATATTCGTCCGAATAAAACCTAATACATAATACTTTCGATACACAACAAACGTAAAATTCGGCTGATTTTTGCCCGAAACTGAAACCGAAACCGAAACTTCGGACGGCCAATTATTGTGGAGCATGAAAATTCTTAGTAAAATATAATTTTCATTGGGTTAATACCATTGATTAATGGTTTGATTGGATAAGACAACGGTGCGATATGGACCTAACAATAATAATTTTTACACACAATAATGCCATATGAAATTTTTATCTCGAATTAATTGTTTAACTTGTTTGCTTATTTGTATTAAAATTATTATATGCAAGCACTGTGTGGCTTCATATTATACACCAGATACTGGCTGGTAGAGGAGTAGGTGGGGGTAGGGATAAGGTGGGGTTACATGGGGAGAAGGGGAACAAATTTAAAATCGATTAATTTTGTTTGTTTAATATTATTTGACAATAATTTTTATATGATATTGATATTGCTAATGCTTCTCAATCATTAAGGCGTATTCCTATTATATTTTCATGTTTTACTTGGGCTCTTGTATTTCTATAAAACGTATGGTTAGTATCAATTAAAATTCTGAAATACCTGAAAGCACAGCTCTCAGAGAAGAAAAACGTGTGGTAATGTCCGATAGCGACTAGCAGCGCTTCCAGCGAAGAGAGATATCGAGCGAAATAACTATATTAGGAAGAGGAAGAAGGAATGATCCGAAAGGGGAAATTATTTTCCTCAAGGACTCCTGAACGGAGTAAATGTAAAAAGAAAATGTTTTCTATAAATGTTGAAACTAATTTTATTGTTGGTGATAGATAAAGAAAGATCTACAAAATTTAAACAAACAGAATAAATTAAATAAAGTGGTTTTAAGCAAAGACCTTTTTTCATTTTTTATTTTTTATCCACCTTGTCACATGTCACATTCGTGACGTTTACCTACATGAAAAATACAATTTCATTCTACCTCGTCTCTACCGTCTTCTGGTCTTCTTGCTAGTTCTGACTCTGACATAAATTACCGTAATATTTCAAACAATCTTATAACGGGTTTTCCATACATGCAGGGATGTTGGTAATCATTTTATTGCCATTTCGTATCATTATCGAATCCAATAGGCAAATAAAAGCAATTGAAAGACGATTTGAGAATTGTACTTTACCTACAGTACGCCAACATACTATTGGAGATATCTATCTTGTAGTAGATAACTCTTTGTTAAAACATGGTCGTAAATAAAAAACACACGTTGTTACGCAAATATGTTACAAGGTTTAAAAAACTAAATATTTTTATAATGGAATAACTTACCTATTAGTAAAATCTCAAATTGTAATATTTAATAATTGAAGTCAATATTAACTGCTCGTCGCTCGAGTGTTTAATTGTCCAATCAACCAGTTAAGTTTTTGTTCATTTTCATTTTAAAAATAAAAATAAAGTATAAAAAATGGTTTTGAATCACTTTACTATGAATTATTTAAACTTTAAACTAATGACAGCTTTACCTTTACGGAAATAACACCTATCTAGTTTCATTTAAATATGAAAGAAAAAATTCTCCTCATGTAAAATTTGCTAATAGTCGTTTGGACAATTAAACACATTAAAAAAACCACTCCCAAACGAAAAATGTTAAACAGAAAAAGAATCGGTCGCCTCTGGGAATTGAACCCAGGACCACTGCCTTGTCGGGGTATTGCTTTGACCACTGAGCTAATTCGACAACTTCAATTCCCAGATGCGACCGATTATTAACATTTTTCATTCGAGAGTGTTTTTTAATGTGAATACCGCAGTCTCCGTCTGGAGCCAGTGAGACTATGGCATCCCCAATTGGGGTTTGTTGTGAGGATGAAGGTAGTGGGAAAGGAGAGTAGATGGGGAATCTGGTCACAAAACACGTCTAAAAGCCAAATCAAACAACGTTTCTTTTCTGAATGGTGGCCTTACATCAGGTGTGCTAGCACGGTCGATCGATATGAAGTTACCGACCGATTGTCGGTAACTTCTCATCGTTCCCTAGGACAACTGCAGATCGCAAACGAATAGGTGACAGTTCATAATGACTAAGTGTCCTTAATAT
The DNA here is from genome assembly GCA_951813805.1 of Limnephilus auricula. NCBI lineage: Eukaryota > Metazoa > Arthropoda > Insecta > Trichoptera > Limnephilidae > Limnephilus > Limnephilus auricula. The sequence continues at coordinate 1,867,937 of OX638390.1, forward strand.
ATTCGATATCAACTGTCGTTTGTACGTTAGCGATGTGCAGTTGTCCTAGGGAACGATGAGAAGTTACCGATAGTTATCCTACCGATCGTTATAGAGCAAGCGTGCTAGGGCCTCAGGGCGATATTAGAAATATCTTCCGTTCAACAAATATAATATATATTATTTTAAATAAATGAATTGTGAAATAACATAAAAATTATTAGCGCACGTCAGGATTTATACCCGCGACCTTCAGATTGCTAGTCGAGAGCCTTTCACAACGAAGGCCGTCATTATAAATATTATTGACTAAGCCTTTTTAAAGAGAAAATGTCCTAGAGCGAAAAAAAGAGGACCTAGAACCGTTCAGTTGAGCTTTAACAAATATATCCGCTTAAATTGGTTTTTCTAAATAAATTTATAATAGGCTACATTAAATTTTTGACTGGTTATTAATTTCTTGCGGGTTTTTTTCCATATGCACTTACAATTTCATTAATGTTAATAATTTGTAAGTGCATTAGGAAATATGCGTAATGTAAAAGCCCACATGGGCCTTAATGAAATATAAATAAAATAAAAAATAAAAAAACATTATTTTTCTTAAAAAAAAAAAAAAATACATATTCAGTAATTTTAATTAAAAAATATTTTTAATTATTGAAGAGCGACTCTCAAACGAAGAATTCGTCGCATCTAGTAATTTAAGGTTTCACTCAATAAGTTATTCCAAACATAAAAAAAATAATCATCCAAGAAAAGTCAATAGATGTCGCCCATTAAAATAAAAAAAATATGATATATTTATTCAAAACACTATCTAGATTGCATTTAGTTCGGAAGAATCTTGCAATCATACATAAAGATGGCAGCCAAAAAAATATACCTTAAGAAAATGAAGATAATGTTAGTGGTTCTTGGTCGAAGCAACAGTTAAATATGACCGAAGGGGGTAGGGTCGAATTAGGTCAGTGGTTAGAGCAGAGTCCCGGCAACGGTAAGGTCCTGGATTCAATTCCTAGATGCAACCGAATCTTTTTCTGATTTTTCGGTTTTATAATTTCGTTTGTGAGTAGCTGTTATTGTCTTCAATGAATGTTATGATTTGAGATTTTACTCAATAGGTTATTCCAAAAAATAAATGATTTATTCTATATAACTGGCTTGTTCTCGTATCGCATTTTATTTCCCTTTCTACGGGTTGTATGTAAATGACAGAAGGTTCTATCGCAGACGTGAAACAACGAAGCTAAAAACACAGCATGTCATAATCTCAATGCATAAAGTGTTAGATTTACCGCCATATTGTGAAATGTTTAAGAATCATTTCAGTCAAAAGGGGATGCTTTCTATTGCGGACCAATGTCACAGAAAATACAAGTTAGGCTTTTGGGGATTTAAATAAAACCCCGTTATGTAAAGATGACTTCTGTTCGTCTATTCGGTTTTACACAAAATTTAAATGGTAAAGCTATAATGTAAATACTTTTAAATTTAAAAAAAATTCGGAATGTTAATCGTATTGGTGAGCCTACGGTCAAATTCACCCCTAGTTCTGGAAAATTGATCTTTCCGCTAGGCTTATTTTAATTATTTCTAATAAATGTATTACTAAATTCTCAGATGCTTCTAAACAGAGAGGAAGATACTTTCAGAATCGCCCTGTAAGACCACCATTCAGAATTGAAACGTTACTTGAAATGGCTTTAGCCGTATTTAGTGACCTGATCTGAATAGCCAGGTACTTTCCCACCTTCCTCTTTCCCCATCTCCTTCTCCTCCCCACTTACCTTCCGTCTTACAACATACCCCAATTGGGGATACCATATTTATTCATCTTCTAGCAAAATAAAATCCGGTGCTTACCGCCAATTTTCCAGTTAAAAAACGTTTTATAAATTTTTCAAACCGTTTAATATTTCATAACCTACTTTTTCAATTTGGTGGGCGGGTGTGGGTACCACCGCCCCGGGAACCATATATTGTATAATTAGCACCCCTGCCATAGGTCACCCCATGTGGTTCGCTACGTCTGGTGACTTAGCAGGGGTGCCCGGGTTCATGGGGTGAGGTTTATCCGGATCTTGGCAGCGGATGCGACTGCTCTGCAATTGCATGACAGGCCAGATAGGGAGATACTGGTTGAGGGAGATCTTTTGACTTCTCCAGCAGGGCTCTCTCGGAACATCACATGCACCGCAGTGGGAGGTATGGAATCATTCGTCCCTCACTCCTGGACCACTGACCCCCTGATTCCTACCCACCCCTCATAATTTTTTCCTTCCCATGACATCCTCTCCTTCCTTTCATAAAGAGAACCCTCCACACGGCATCAGGATTATTTTCTTCATGTGTGGAGCTATTGTAAAAAATGAAAAAAACCTAAAATGTTTTGTAGGTCCTTTTTTATTAATTAATTAAATAACTTACGTCCGTCGATAAAAGTCAGAAAAAAAAATTATACTTACGAATTTTTCGGAATTAATTCAAATGTCAGCCTTGAGCAAGATTGTTAGCGTCTTGTGTCGTCATCATGAATATAATCATAATTGTGTTCCTTGTTTACACTGGATCATTATTTTTTAGTCGCCAAAAGCGTTGCATTATTGCCGTTGCAAGTTGCAACACCGGCGACCATTGGCAATGCTTTTCTCCCTAATCAATACCTTTATTTAAAAAAAAATTTTAGTCTGTAAGTTTGAATCTCTTGGTGCCTAATAATGTCTACTGTATTTAGTTTTTATTTATCAGTACACCTTACCTAGTGAACTACCCACCAATGGCCATGGGAATATTTAGCTGTCATTCACGAAGGCACATCAGCATAATGTGGCGAAGTAACAGCAGCCCACGAAGCAACTTGATGCGTCGTAAATTGAAATTTCCGCGTGCTTAGGCTCGTTTCCTGCTTCCGTGGCTCACTCGGGCCGAATCGATAGCCTTATCAGTTATCAGAACACAATTCCAACTACTTGTTCAGCATGATACCTTGGCATATTTATCCGCTACCTGCTACAACTCCTGCTGCCCGGGCACTGTTGTATTGGCTCGATGTAACTCTATGTAAATTTTGCCATTAACTTTAAATCAAATCCGTCAGTTGGCTTTTTCTTCAAATGTTTTTTGTGCTCAGAAATAGCATAGTTTGCTTTTGCTGATCGATTTGTACCAATGTCATTTTATTACTAGAGATGGTATCGTCCGCTGCGAAAAGGGAAATTTGATTGTAGATTCCGTTTGACCCATTTAAAGTTTTTATTACATTCTTTTCACAATGTCTCCAATTCCATTACACACGTCTGAAATGTGTTTTGCAATGGAATTTTTATTTTAATTTCACTATCTGTGGTTTTCTGTTGTTTCTTCTGTTTATCAATACTTCTCGGATGATCGGGAATTTCAATGATACTCGTTTCGTCAGGTCGTGTTTATCATCGTCTTGTTTACAATGAATATTTAATTGGACTAAACGTCCATTCTAATGGATGCTGTATGTTTATCTGAGGTAAGGGAACTGGGCAGTTGACACTGAAGGTTATATCATCGGCAATTTCCGTAACTATTTGGGTATTAGGCACGAACGGACGACCGTTATTATTATTATTATTTTGATAAAATAAAATATAAAAAATTGACATATATTATGAGTTCCGATTGTGTATAATGCTGTGTGTTTTAATGTTTTATTGTGTGTTACGAGTACATGTTTTATTATTTTTATTAAAGTTTTTTTTGTAAAATTGCTTTTTGTTCTTTAATCCATTTTTAAATTTTATATCTGAATTTATTTTAGTTTTCATCATGTTTTGTATCCAGTGTGAGATTGTTGAATGCTTTTATTGCCTGGTATTTATGGTGTCTTTGTCCAAAGCTCGTGTTTACCTTCAGAGATATCATGTTTTCCTTATACGCTTGTCTAACTGGTCTGTTATATAGTGATGATTTGTGTTTGTTGAAATTTGTTTTTTGTTCATAAATGTAGTTTATAATACATAATAAATAGTGTTTAATCAAATAATTGGCGTATATCTAGTAGGTACGTCAAACATATTGAATTGACTCTCTCACGTAGTATAACTTTTCTGAAATCTTTTGAGACACCTCAAAACTACATATAAGTACCTACCTTTACTAACGACACATGTTGAAATACCTTGAATCTACATACATATTCGTAAATAACACAATATCTATGCTAGTTTTACCGAAAATTGGATATTCTTGGTTAGTTTCGCTGTAAGCTAACGTATAATGCAATAATTTAAAGAGACGATCAATTTATTGATATTTCATATCATAATGCATTTCAGTAATAAGTTTTGTTATAAAATTCCGCAAGGTTAAAAGTTGTACATCTTTTGGTAGTAAATTTTTCATTTGAGTACAACGAATTCGGGCACTACCCTATCGCAACTTGCTGTTACTTAAATCTTATAGTTTTTAATGCGAATACTGCACAAATAAAATAAAATAAAATATAAAAGTGTTCCAACTACTCTCAACCGCCCAGAGAAAATGAGACTATGGCATCCTCATGGGGGTATGTTGTACCATCATCGACAGAAATTTGTTATGAGTTTCATTCTAAAATGGGTCCATTTTTGCTTATTATAGTTAGGTTAGGTTAGGTACAATAATGTCATGCCGCTTCGTGCAAGCAATGTTTTTTAACGCGCCAAAATCACAAAAAAACAGGTTGATTTAAAGTTTCCAACCAAAATGAACCCTTAACCCTTAACCCTCCGGGATCCAATATTCTTTTAGAAAACCATAATTTTCTTAGAATTTTATTTCTCAGTAAGCTAAACCTTCACACCAAACTGTTAGTACCGGGAAAATGGAGAGTTTTTTTTCCGAAATGTTTCTTTCTGTAAAGCACTCTATCGAGAACCATAATCAATTAAATTTGAAAATGTAACTATCGGCTCAAAAGTTCTCACAATAACTAGCTAACTAACTAACCACCACACCGTTTCACCGCAGGGGTAGGCAGAGGACGGACCGCGAAACAACTCGGTCTTGGCACACACTTCTTGTCTCATTCACGCTTTCATACATCGTCTCATACATACTCTTCTATTATTCTGACTCTTGACATGGCCCGAATCAAGTATTTGATTCACTTGGACATGTATTCCTCAGGCGTCCCCGACCTCTTCTACCATTCACATTTGTGGTGCATGCAATATTTTAGCCGTAAGAAGTTATAATGTTTTTGTCTTTTTTTCGTTTTTGGGGTGATTTTTTACAAAAACGGTACTTTACAAATCATCCAGTTATTTTTTAATCTTCACCAGACTTTATGTCCGGGTTAAATTTTTCCCACAGGAATAACTAAACCCTTTCACACACTTTTCCACAAACGATCATCCAGTAAATCCACGCTATGCAAGTGTATTATATTGATTCCAGATATTTTCATATCAGAGGTTTCGGCTCGGTGGTACTCCTAATTGGACCGATAAATCCTACTGATCCCTCAATATACATATTTAAAAAATGATAGGATTACGAAATAAATTCTTTGACAGATCTAATACGCCTAAATTTTTAATGAGAGATCTAATGCCAGTAGCCGAAATAATAAATGGTAATATTTTTATAGTCTGAGAATGCCAAATTCTTTTAATCTCATTTTCTAAATCTGTATATTTTCTTATTTTTTCAGAAACAGATTATTCAATATTACAGGAATTTGGAATAGCTACATCAACGATATAGATTATTTTTTAATTTTGTCATGTAAAACTATATCGGGTCTATTATGACTAATTGTTCTGTCTGTTAATATAGTTTTATCATAATATATTATAATATATATTTTATCATAATATATTTTATAGAATTCATTTTTTTTAAATGAATTTCGTTCGTATTCATAATATGGTACTATATTATGGCAGTCAATCAAGTTATGTTTAATTACCAAACTTTGGTGAATTATTTTTAAAACCTGATTGCGCCTAAATGTATACTCGGACGGCGCTAATACAGAACATCTTATTATTATTTAAGTGCCCAAACCAACTAAGTCTTACTTATTAGTATTTTATTTTTCTATTTCTATTTCTTCTCCCTGAGTTTTCACATGATTTCCTATAGCAGTAACTTCTTAAAAAAAGAATTAAACAAAATTTACACATATTCTGCTTCTGTTTATTTCACAAAAATGTTTAAAGTCGACGTCATTTCTGGTTGATGACTGTTGTCTGTGACTTTATATCTTGGTACGAGAACACCAGCAGCAGATGGATACCAGCAGAAAAACAAGTATTTTTTTTTCTTCTCAAACACAATTTATTTTACAGTAAAAAAATGCAAGTGCAAAGGGTGATATTTTCTCTTAACTTGTGATCCACACGACCACCAAACGGAAAATAGCAAAACGGATCTTATTTCTTAATGCCATCGTTTCGGTAGGTATATATTTTAATGTGACCAGTTTTTTTCGATAAATGTCTGAGTTTCTTCAAAACATACGTTCCGAAATGATTATTTTTATTTTATTTAGTTTCTCTTTTGTGTACAAGCTAGTATTTTTACACATTCCTGACTCCGACCATTTTAATCATAAAAAAATATTTTATTTAAAGAGATTTTAGGTTTTTAAAAAAATATTTCAATCACCAAAGGATTATTTGGATACGGGAGGGTTAACTTGTTGCAATTTTGTGATATAAAAAGTTGAAATGAGTTTTTTTTTCCTATTCCAATTTGTTTGGTTATTTGTTTGACGAATGATGAGTTTTTCCTTTTGATTTACGGCTCCACCACCGGCAGCCACAGGCGAACTTACAATAAATCTCCATAATGCAAACACGCGCTCATTTTCTGCACAATTCTTTATAAAATGGGTACCTAATACCTAATACAGCTACAATGACAGCCGCTTTCTTAGTTCTTAAAACCAAAGGCCCTTTACTGTAGGAAAAAATTAACTATTGGACAATTCGTATCGAAGATGCGTAATAAAGTGATTCTTTATATTTTAGATTATAAACCCAGATTGTACCTACTGTGGTCTAGCAGTGGGAACTTTAGACTTTAGTTCACATGTTTTATGGTTGTCCCTCTCTAAACAAGTATCCTTTCTTCTATCAAGCCTTATCCAAAATTCCCTCCCCTCCATTCAAAACCTCATCTCTTCTAAGTCTGAACTCGACTCCAATCTTCCATATAATTTCGTAATTTTCCCATTTAAATAAAAATTAATATAAATATTCAACTTCCCTCTCTCCACAATTTGAAACAATGGCCTAGAACACCCCTGAATGGTGAAAGCCAGAAAAGTTTAAGAGAAAACCAGTATTGTTGTCTTCTATTCTTTCAATGCAATTGTGTTCGATTGTATCGTAGGTTATTCAAAGTTTTACATCATTTCATTATTTTAAAATACCTTACCCGATTAGATTGATTATCTATAATATCCATGTATGTATGTACGTAAATGTATTGTTTACAGCTATTATAATGATATGATCAATCGAACTAGCGGCAAAATAATGCCCTGTATAAAATATATTGAAAATAAAGGTAACATTAACAAAATCATAGTGCTGATATCAACTTTCAGGGTATATCGATTTGTTTTGTTAAATTTTCATGTGAATTTGGTGTAAAATTCATGAAAGACATTTCTTTCACAAAATATTAAAAAAATGATTTGACATACGAAATACTCGTGAGAAAATTTTCGGCCTAAGCAGCTGCATTTTTCCCTGAAATAATATTTGCGTCGATAAACTTTTCCAAATCTTTTATTTGTGATATATTTCACAACCTAAACAGTAGGTCACTGATTTTGTTGTATTCTAAAACTTGTGCGTACAAAAATGACAGTCAAATACCTCGTCTAGAGATTTCATTTTAAAAAAACATTTTCAATTTATTTTCATGAAAGATTGCCTTTCAAGAAACAAATAGAATTTAATAAGCCGCACGAAAATTGTGAATAAAATGTAATGAAGTGCTTATCAAATGTAATAACTGGGAATCTTCGTGTAATAATAATATTCCAATTTTCCGACTTCAAGCTACGATGCGGTAGGAACATTTTAAATGTTTTAGTAGATAATTTGGTAGCTGTATATTCTGTTTGATACTATATGTAGGTAACTACATAATTAGCATTTTATTATCCTTGGAACATATTTTTGTGGTTTGTTAGTTCGTATAAACATATTATAATTAATGATAATTTAAATAAACAAAAATTATGAATAAAAATAATGATAAAACGAGTGCAGCGTTTACTTACAATGGGAATACATAAAAAAAGAAAAAAAAAAACTTTTCGTAAATAAATTCTTACATTCATAAAATTAGCTGCAGACTGGGCGTACTCGTGAGAAGAAACATAAAAAAATTAGGTAATTAGGTTATTTGGAAGTAAACCACATTTTTTATCAAACGAAGCGAGTACTTATTGGAGTATAAATAAAATAAAAAAGTTTGTAATTCATAACTACTTATTACTATTTATTAACAGCCTAATTTATCCAAAAAAATTTGATACAATGGTACATAAAATAATAAAAGGTATATAGGCTGAGCGTGGGTATAATATTGAATTTATTATAATTTTATGGTTAATAGGAGATTTAAGAATTTAGTTTATTTTTAGGTATAAAAAGAGTAAAAGTAAAAGAGTAAAAGTGGCTTAAAATATAGAGCAAAATAACAGCCTTTGTTGTTATTATTGCATTTGTAAAATTTAATGAAGAATTAATGTTAAAGGCGTAATTAAAAAACAAAAACATAGCAAGCAATATAATATTTCTACTTTAAAAGTTGTCTGATGATAAACATAATTAATGGCTTTGTTAAATCTTATAAGAAAAAGATATCTGTTTGATTGAAATAATCGATTTGAAAAATTATCAACGTTGTCTTAAATGTGCATCATGTCAATGTAGTATTTATTTTTTGTATTAATCATTTACATTTTTATTAAAATTACATTTAGAAATTGCCATTGGGATGCGCAAATCATGATTTAGTTTTTACTAGATGGAGATTCTACTAGTGAAAAAATAAATGACTCTCGCATTCATTTTATGAATTTCACATTAGGAAGACATTAAGTCAGTAATAAGCGTCAAAAACACCTTGAAGTTAATTTGTAGGTAAGGGCTTTTCCTCTTTGCCATTTCCGCGTTCAACGGAATTTCTAGTGGACCATACGGAGGCCACTGGGTTGGAGAGGTCGCCAGCTTCGAAGCAGGCAGGTTCGTATTTTAAAATGGTATTGACTGTAGATAGGCCGAGTAATATCTAAAAGCGTTTACGTCCTCGAATAGAAAGCTTTGCAAGCAGGTATGATAATCTGAACTTATATTATTAGATGAAAGCTACGAAAAAGAGGGTAATTTATGGAACTGACCGCCTCTTTGCTCTTTAGTTCAGCCAATGTTTCGGAGAGCGTTCAGGGTCCATTATTAGGGTGGATCTGTAGATTATCGTGAAATGTGTATTTATGGATACACGTGCGAGTATCTAGATATAAGCGAGTATCTAAATGTCTGTTCTGAATTTGTTGTTGTAATTTAAAAGAATTTTTGATCGAGTAGTTGGTATATGGAAGGTAATTATAAATAAATTACTAAATCAAGACTTCCTATAACACCATTAACATTGTGTCTTGTTGATAATTTTGTGTCTTGTTGATAAAATAGTGTCTTGTTGAAACCATTGGGTCTTGTACGTTTTTAGATTTTCACGGCCAAAAGCATTTTCCGTTGTTATGCCGTGTTGCGCTACCTCCTTCTTTAGCCGACGTTTCGGACAGCGTTGCAGTGTCCATCATCAGGGCAGATCCGGCAGATCCGACGATGTGCGACCATTGGGTCTTGTTGATTATATAGTGTCTTGTTGATAATATTGTGTCTTGTTGATAAAATAGTGTCTTGTTGAAACCATTGGGTCTTGTTGATTATATAGTGTCTTGTTGATAATATTGTGTCTTGTTGATAAAAATAGTGTCTTGTTGAAACCATTGGGTCTTGTTGATTATATAGTGTCTTGTTGATAATATTGTGTCTTATTGATAATATTGAACGTTGATAATATTAGTCTGGTTGATAATATTGTGTCTTGTTGATAATATAGTATCTTGTTGATAGTATTGTGTCTTGTTGATAATATTGAACGTTGATAACATTAGTCTTGTTGATAATATTGTGTCTTGTTGATAATATTGAACGTTGATAATATTAGTCTTGTTGAAAATATTGTGTCTTGTTGATAATATAGTATCTTGTTGATAATATTGTGTCTTGTTGATAATAATGAACTTTGATAATACGAGTCTTGTTGATAATATTGTGTCTTGCTAATAATCACAATCTGGAACGTGTTCAAAATAGTTTCCACACGCTATCGTTATAAGATCGAAGTAGGCAGATGTAACACTTTTTCATTATTTTCACTAAATAATTCATTACTTCAGTGAAAACCTAGTATAGGTTAAATAATTTACACATATTGTATCATACATTTTAAAACATAATAACTGTTGGTTTACCAAATGAAATAAAATAAAATAAAAATGAAATTGATAATATTGTGTCCTGTTGATAAAATTGTAACTTGTTGATAATATTGTGACCTGTTAATAATATTGTGTCTTGTTGATAATAATGTGACTTGTTGATAACATTGTGTCTTGTTGATAACATTGTGTCTTGTTGTTAATATTGTGTCTTCTCGATAATATTGTGCCTAGTTGATAATATTGTGTCTTGTTGAAAATAATGTATCATGTTGAGAACATTGTGTCTTGTTGATAATGTTGTGTCTTGTTGATAATGTTGTTGTTTAGATGGGCGACATGAGCGCGGAGGCGGGCTGCAGCGCGACCCCCGGACTGGGCTGCGGCGCGATGATCATGAAGAGCGTGTCGCTGTTCCTGGCGAGCGGGCGGCGCGTGTCGGGGTCGCGCAAGCGCGCGGAGCAGCAGCCCGACCCCAGCAAGCGCAGGCGGCCGCGGGCCCAAGGCATGGACGGTCGCCAGGGCAGGAACAACAAACTCACCCCCAAGGCGCTAGAGGGGCTCAAGCGGAAGACGCATTTCACCAAGTAAATATCTACTAAATAAACTCAGTGTTGAATGACTTCTACGATGAAAAGTTGTCAATGTAGAAATGAATTATCAATTTAAAAGTTAAAATTAAAATGATTTTTTTTTATTGTTATTCGAAACTTAGAAAACTTTCAAAGTGACCTTTTATGACTACCACCTGTGTGCAAAAATAATACCTATACAAAATTGTGTGAAAGGACACTGTGTAAAGCTATAGAATACTGAATTAATTAATCACCATCATCAAGTTTCGTATCAAAAGTTTTGAGAGAAAATTAGTGCCAAAATTTGAGCAACAGTTTGAAGTATCAATTTTCGTTGAGCTATAAAATAAACAGACGTGCAAACTTTTGATTCTGAACTAGTTACAGACTAGCGTAGACCCATGAAAAATCACGGGATAGTGGAGATTTCTTGTGATTCCAATGTTAATAATTTTGACAATAGATAATTGATGTATCTGCTTTATCGCTTTTATAAATTGTTACCACTATCAATTCAAATTAACTTAAATTCAAAACCAATTATTTGAGTTATTTTAATCATATTTCAAGCAGGAATAACTAAAGCGCATCACAAATAACCAAAATTTGTTGTGTGATTAAAAAATGTATTATCTTTCGAATTCAACTGTTTATTTTTTAAGCAATTTTGAAAATAAACTGATTCACAATGTTTGTGTCCATTTTTAAAGGATATCCATTTTTACAATCTCAAAACATGGTTTCATAAAAATAAATATTTTTATGATAAACTTACACCTACTTAAAAAAAGTAATTTGCATGTGGAAGTGACATGTGTTTATGAGAATTTTGCGTTTTTTTCATAATCATTTGTTTTTATTTGACTAGAGTTGAACTGGAGGCTCTATTCCAGATCTATCGAAAGCTCATTGCCTCAGCACAACCTGTAAAGCGAACAACAGTCACCGGAAAACCTGCCCCCGTCAATGTTGAGGTCAGTCATATAACAACTACCAGTGTATTTTTTATTCCTATCCGAAATTTCTTACGAATTACAGCTTCAGATGTACTTGAAAATGGACTGTAAAAACTAAAAATGAAATTAGACGAAATGGTGGTTGCTGTAATTGGGTGATAATATGTGTAGGAAAAACTAGGGATGCAAGGAAGAAGGATAACCAATCACTTACCACTGTAAGAGCACACAACACAAACACAATATAGTTATATAGTTCCACCATGATGCTTCGAGATAATTATCGCCACAAGAAAACGAATAAGTACAAAAAGATATTGTTTGTTTTCGAGATAGTAAAATACCTTCTTTTTAGTTCAAAAACAAGATTATGTACACGAAAAACTTGGTTCAAAGATAGTCCCAGTTCATCTTCGGTTTTTAGAAATAAATACAACTGAATTTGCTACTTTTCTTGCTTTTCCAGCAAGGTGTTGTGTATCATCGTTAGGAAGAGGTAGGTGCTGGATAAATGACATCCCGGTAGGAACTATGCATTTTCTCATTTCAAAACCAAACACCGAGCTTTGATGTTATGTTGTATGGCGATGTTCAATGATTAATATGTTTTTCTTATCATGTAAAACAAGAGTGTGTGTCTTTTCGTTTTGATCCTGCAGGCGTGTAGTTGTGTTAGTATAGAAGAAGTTGATTGTCTCCGAATTGGGTTATCGATGTGTTTATATGTTAGGCTTCGTATTGGATATCGTTATTGTCATAAACGCATTTAGTAAAAGCAACATGTATTGTTAGATAATTGTGCATAGATTATTATTAATGGTTAATTGTTTCACAGAATTTTAATAATTCATTAAATTTCACAGAAATTTTCAAGTTCTGTGAAGGTTCTAATCTAGTTCGGTTTTTATTTCAGTTTGGTGAAGCAACTTGGCCATAACCGTATAATAAGAGAACCTGAATAGAAATTGAAATTTGATGAATTGTTCAAATTCTGTGAAACAGTTCATCCTAAATATCCATATATTTATCGTGAATTATTTGTTGTTATTCGCCGTGTTGGGTTAACTCATTATTTAGCCAGCGTTTCGGACAGCATTGCAGTGTCCATTATCAGCTATTGTTATTGCTATTGGGTAGCGAAGATTTTATAATACATTATGTTTTGAAATTTAGCTGGTTATTAGTATATTACCCTTAAATTTTTATTTATTTGTTTTTTTACGTCTTCTATAATTTTTTTATTTAATATTTACAATATTGTATTTTTTGTAAATACGTCAGCACAAGGGTATCCTTAGTTTTTTTATTTTTTTATTATTATTACAATTTTAAGTTATGTGAGAATCTGTTATTTGATTTTATTTTTATTATTAAGTTTATTGTAATAGATGTCAATAATCTGTTGATTTTCCTAATTAAATAAATCATGTCAGATGTTAACATATCTTATTGTGTAAAACCTCTTACACATCTGCCCTGATTATGGACACTGTAATGCTATCCGAAATATTGGCTAAAGAAGGAGGTAGTGCAGAACGGCATAATACCCCAAAAATAAATCATGATAATACTTTAGGCCGTAAAAATCTCAAAATTTTTATCTCCCAAATATTTGATGGCATCATGTTCTAACTATGTTGGTTATTGAAAAATATTCTAAAAATGTGTTTTTGCAATATTTTAAAAATTTGCTTATTTTTTTATTGTTTTAAGTTTGAAAAATGTAATTTTTTTATTTTTTATTTATATATTACAAACAATACAATACAAAATGATCCTTTGTTTGTCCTACTGGGAAGGATTCCCGTTTCAGGACAGCCAAATTGTGTATTTAGTACATATTCTTACAATGGAATGGCGATTCTGTCAAGACAACTCTTGAGAACATTAGTAGTTGGTAGTTGCATTCGTAGTGACGGGATTGTTACATATTAAATATGTACTCCGAAAATGTACATGTTTTCGTCCAAGATACTACTTATAAATGATTGTTCTCGATTATACCGACTAAAAGACGAAATATTAACGTTTTGCATCTGCTATTTATTTTAATCTTTGGGAAATCAACAGTTGACATTTATTATGTCTTCAATTATACCTACCTACCAAAAAACAATCAATTTTAGATTACCTTCTTGTGATTTGATATGGACAGAATTATATGAAACAAAAATAAAAAATGGGCTGCAGCTCCAAAATACGGCGGAGGAGCAGGTACAGGAGGAGGGCGGGGGAATTTAGGGGAACTAGTGTTTCCTACAACATAGGGTTATACTTGATAGTAAACTGAATTTCAATAAACATGTCGACCACATTGCCACTAACGCATCTACCATGCTGGGTTTCATAATACGTTCCTGTAAATAATTCAAAGATCTTACTACTTTCAAAATACTGTATTTCTCATACGTTTGTAGTATCCTTGAATACGCATCACAAGTGTGGAACCCAGGCTATGCGATACATAAAAATATAATTGAAAGTGTTCAAAATAGATTTTTAAGGTACCTTAACTTCCGCCCTTTCCGATCTCATGTTAGTAATCACGGGTCTGCAAAGTTCTTCGATATACAGACGTTTACTTGCCGAAGAAATATAACAGATTCGATAATGTTATTTAAAATTACACATAAATCGATAGCCCCGATCTTCTCCAACGCCTATCATTCCATGGTCCAAACAGCAGACAGTCGCTTATTTTTAATCTCCCCCTTTGCAAGACCAACTCCAAATGAAACTCATTTATCTACAGATCCACACATTAATTTAACTTAAATTATTAACATATTGACATTTTTAACTCGACTTTGTCCTTTGCCTCCTGATCTTAATTCTATGTTTCCTTCTCCCCCCACCCCTTTTCATATATTGTAACTAAAAAAAAAAATTAAGAAAACACCCCTACAATGTTCATTCACGATCATCAGTGGATTATATCATAATTGGCATAAATAACTTATCTTATTATTGTGTTATTGTATAATCTCAGATTTGCTGTCAACTTTCCCTAAATAAATAAATGGGTGTCTTCAAGACCTGGGTTCACTCCTTCGTCTGTTATAAAATATCGTTCTAAAGGATTAGACATGACAATTCTGGTATTTTCTTTTTGCCCTCGGGTGCGGATTAGGTGTACAAAGTTAGAATAAATGTACAGTGGAACTTCTCATAACGGGAACCTTACATAACGAGTAATTCGCATAATGAGTAAAATAGATTGTGAAAAAAATGTTCTCTTAACGATCGAAATTTTGCATAACGAGCGACGCAAGAGGAAGTCCCATCTTCACGTCACTCACTTGTGAGTCGGGACTTCCGTGCCAGTGCGTCAGTCTCCCGCTGGCGGCTAGCACTCGTTCCGGTAGTACGTTAGTGTCGCATGTGATCACACATTTTTTCAAACTTGACTTTTTGAAAAAGGTTTTTCTCCCCTTAGCATGTTGATTTTTAATTTTTCCTTTATAGAACCTAAATAGTTGCAGTCGGAACATGAAAAAAGATTTTTCTCCACTGTAAGTCAGCATGTGGATTTTAAATTGTCCCTTTCGAGAACGTGCATAGCTGCAGTTGGAACATGAAAAAGGTTTATCTCCACTGTGAGTCAGCTTCTCGACTTTTAAATATGCCTTTCGAGAACATGCAGAGTTGCAGTCGGAACATGTATACAGTTTTTTTCCACTATGAGTAAACTTGTGGGTTTTTTAAGACTCCGTTCTAGAACATGAATGATTGCAATCGGAACATACAAAAGGTTTTTCTCCACTGTGAGATAGATTGTGGGATTTTAAGAATCCTTTGTAGAACGACCTAAAGTTTAAGTTTAGACTTAAGGAATTCAATACATCGTTTGTGTGAAAGTTCTATGAAACATGAATTTGTAGTTGTTTGAATAAACGTTAAAAATGAAAAATAGAGATATATTTTGGCATTAAACGCATTATTGATTTATATGGAAAAATTTGTTTCGCTTAACGAGTGTTTCACATAACGAGAGGGAACGAATTATTCTCGTTAAAAGAGGTTCCACTGTAATTCCGATCATCTTTTTTTGTCGCAGGGCATAGATCGCACAATGTTTCGCGAGATCCTGTACAGCACGTTCGACTTGGTGACCGAGGAGGCGCTCTCCGAGCGGCTGTGGGTGGCATGGGACGGCGCT
The DNA here is from genome assembly GCA_951813805.1 of Limnephilus auricula. Taxonomy (NCBI): domain Eukaryota; kingdom Metazoa; phylum Arthropoda; class Insecta; order Trichoptera; family Limnephilidae; genus Limnephilus; species Limnephilus auricula. The sequence goes on from OX638390.1 coordinate 1,884,095, forward strand.
AGCGGGTCCCCGGGGGGCACGGGCGGAGGCGGGGGAGGCGCGGGCGGTACGGGCGGGGGCGGCTCTCCCAGCGCCGTGCTTCGCTTCGAGGGCTGGCTGGCCGGACTCAGCGTCTTCCTCCGCGGCACTCCCGCCGAGCGCATCTCTCTCTGCTTCAGGGTCTACGATCTTAACAATGACGGATTTATCACTAAGGACGAGATGTTTCAACTGCTGAGGTTAGTATGCTTCAGCGCAGACCGTTGAAAAATAACAAAATTTTATTTTATTTCATTTTATTCGGGAGACTAACAGTTTACATTAACCCCTCAAGCCTAGGGCCTATTTTTTCGGAAGGGCAAAATATTTCCATGCACTATTTAAAAAAAAATCCAAATAAAGGGAATATTTTTAACGCAAACGAAAACTAAAAGCTGGTTTTGAAAGGTGATGGAAAAATAAGCTTTCAAATTTTATTATTATAATGTATAATTTTTGAAATATTGATTTTTTTAATGCAGACATCAAAAAGTTTTAAAAATAGTTCAACTTATGTTTTTTCTAACTTAAGTTACTGATAACGAAAAAAATTAAAACACACACTTATTTTATTAGGCGTATCATTAAGAGGAGTACCATTACCAGAGAATACCGAAAATTAGTCCCTTTTAAATCAAATTCTAGATGTATTGACTCTTTTTTACAAAAAACCATAAATTGATTTGGAAAGATTGTTACTTTATCTGCTAAACGCAGTTTTTAAATTTTGAAAAACTAAGTATAATATAATAAGGTTATATAAGTTAATAATATTAATACACTGTTATAAATATTAATATTCTAAGGTTATACCGTTGGTCGTTGGCAGATTTGTCATATTCCCGTCGAAATATTGTATTATACAACACCAATTCAAATCCTATATACTCACACAACAAAATAAATCAGTACATAATCTAGTAAACACATTTTTCAGAATTTTAATTTTAGTTCAATTAAAATCACTGAAAAATACTTACAAACTAAAATATTTCAGATTTTTTACACATTTTGTTTAGACATTATTGAAACATCATAAATACTTATGATCAAAAATACTTACAAGAAGTACACAATATTTAATAATTTATCATCGTGTGTTTTGAGCATTGTTATTGTTTACTTGAATGTAGATACAATTAAAGCAAGTTTGGAATGAAATATATCGATATTAAATTTTTAATTTAAAAAAAATGATACGGGGAATAATCGATCTTCAATTCAATTCAATTTATTTTTATTATTATTTCATATCTTACTCATCGGAACCTTCCTGTACAGTTGCAAGTATTTTTAAACATTTATTCTCAGACGCTGGTCAATGGCTTCAAAAAAGTGAAGAAAATAATAAATTCTCTCCAGGGCCTACGTCATATTTGTGGATGCTGTCTGGAGGGTCTTTTTAGGAAAGGAAGGAGAGGAAGTTCTGGGAATGAAAAAGGTATGAGGGGTTGGTAGAAATCTGGGAGGTCAGCGTGTCCAGGAGTGACGGACGTTTGAATCTATCCCTCCCACTGGATACGTCAAAAGGTCTCCCTCAACCTCTCCCTCAAAGTCTCTTCCGATCCGACTTGCCACGCAGTGGGTGGAAGAAGCATCTGCCACCAATATCCGGACACAGACAGACGTGTTGGTAATCCAATAAAGGTTCCCGGGGCGGTGGTAACTATACCTGCCTCCTAAATGGAAAACAATTGTGCAACTGACTTAGTACATGTCGGTTCAAGACCTTTCAACACGCAGCCCGTCTCTATTACACTTCCCTTATAACTCAACAAAATGGCATTTCAACACCCTTTTGAAAAGTCATTAAAATTATGGAAAAAAAATTGAAACTTAGCCCATAAACTAACCTAACGTAATTTATTTAATCAAGTATTTTTTCATTACTTTTAATGACTTTTCAAAGGAGTGATGGAGTTGTACATTGTTGAGTTGTCAACATTATTTTAGTATGTAACGGCTACATCAGGCAGTATTGTGTTTCTGTGAGGATATTTTATTTAGTTACTCTCAATAAAATAAATGTACTCTAAAATATCTTCCGCAGAAACAGCCTAGTAAAGCAACCAGGAGACGAGGATCCAGACGAAGGAGCACGGGAGCTAGCAGAGCTGGCACTTCGCAAGCTGGACATAGATCAGGATGGGAAGGTCTCTCTGGAGGACTACAAGAGTGCCATTGCCAAAGAGCCACTTCTGCTCGAAGCCTTCGGGCAGATTCTTCCCACTCCAGCCGACTGTCAAACCTTCCTGGAGACATTGCAACCTGTCAAATAAAAACATGATATTTATTTTTATTTGACAGGTTACCCCTTAATGAGTAAATCCTCAAATTGTAATATTTTAATTATTGAAGACAATATTAGCTAATTCAATCGAAAATCTGAAACAGAAAAATCAGGAAAAGATTCGGTCACATCTGGGACGCGAACCCAGGATCTAATATTTCCGATTTTGGCCCGTGGGGTGGGTTAAACCGTATACCGTATACGATATTGCCCCGGAAAAAACTAGTAACAGTTGCATTGTAATATGTGCAACTCCTCGGGTCCCCAACCTGTGCAAACTAAGTGAGCCCGTTGCTTATACGTAGTGCATTTTTTTATTTAATTATCTCAATATCTCTTATATAAAAATTAATGTTTGTGTGTTCGTAGGTATGTTATGCGCGGCCATATCGTTCATCCGATTGCGATGAAACTTTGGGAATATATTGTGCGCATACGATGGTTATAGGATAGTGAGCTTTGGCGTTATGAAATTATTTCCCATACTATTCATACGATTGCGATTATAATTTCATCCGATTGCTATTAATTTTTTTTGAATTGTTGTGAACATGCCCGTGAATATTTCTATATATATATATAGATATATATACTGGTGAGCTCTGGCATTATGAAATTTGCATAAAAAATGAAATGGGTAAAGCGAGTTTTTTGGAAAAATGGGTGTGTTTTATGGAGTTAAGCGGCAGGGAAAAAATACTGGGGGAGGGGTATGCGGAAGGGTCACATACGAAATTAAGGAGGGTGGCTTCGGAGGGAGGGGGGGGATCGAGGGAGAGGGGAAGGCGAAGAAACTATTTATTTATTAATTGGCTTTGTAACGCATGCCGGGTATTACCTAGTTACATATAAATAAAGTAATGACGCATTGCCCATCTCACTAGGTGTGAAACGCCTGTTTTGAGATGGCAATTTACAGAATGGTTGTTAATTATAGTACTATGAAAATGACGTAAGAATAATATTTAAAAAAATATTTTAAATGTGTATTAAAAAAATATTTTAAAAAAATATTGAAAATGACGTAAGAATAATATTTAAAAAAATATTTATTTATTAAATTATACAATTCAAGTATGGTAAGAATAATTCAGTCGAAGGATACAGTTAAATATGACCAAATCGGATAGGGACACATTAGCTTAGTTGGTTGCGCCCCGGCCAGCTCGAGTCCCAGATAAGACCGTATCTCTTTATAATTTTTCTGTTTCAGATTTTCGATAGAGTTTCGCTAATATTGTCTTCATTAATTAAAAAAATATATTATATATTATGTAAAAGGTGTGACAACGAGAGACAGATTTTCTTGTTCTAAGGGTCGGCAGAGGAAATCTTTCTCGAGTAACCTAATTAAACAAAGTTTTTTCACTGCTTGTTTTATCTATTCTAACGCTCTATATATAATGTACAATTCCACGTCAGTTAATCCCCTAACATTTAGCCTCGCGGCATACTTGAGAAAATACGGTATTACCTATTTACACAAAATATAAAAAAAGTGTCTTCAAAAGGGTGTGCAGAGAAGATGTACCGCCGAATAACAAAAGTGTAAAACATTTTTTCTTTCATATGCATCACAGATAAAAAAATACTTGTCTATAATACTGTATACGTGTATACCAGCGTATGAGCACAAAAAATCGAAAGTGTAAATAAATTCATTTGATGAATATGAACTTATTGTTATAGGAATTTCTGAAATAATTTTAGATTTGAAATTGGTAAATAATGCACATAAGTATTTGTAGTTTCATAATAATTATAATTTTGGGGGGACAACTGTGGGGGATCAACTGTCGACTCACCATAATGAACATTTGCCATGCAATTAGTGTACAAGTCGGTTGTCAGCGAGTAGGTGAGGGTAAAAAAATCTAACAGCAGTTTGTACATTGAATTTTATTTTTTGTATTTACATGGATATTATTTAGTGAATACTATTAGATAGTCCAGCAATTCACACGGCAGCTTCTCTGTAGATTTTACCAAATCAAAATTCCTTTCATATTTTATACATAATGTCCATTTCTCAATGCATCAAGTGTTTTAAAGATACATTATCTTCATTATAGAAATAGGTACATTTAATTTAATCACATAGATAAATATTTATGTAGGTAAATTTTATTTTTTAAAGATATATGGACTGTTCATTTACTAAGAAGACACAACACTCTATCTACAAAAATATTCGGTATGCGGCGAATTGGACAGACCTACATAGGAAGCCTTTTATTTGAAGTTATTCCTACATATTATTATTGGTTCTATGATAATTCAGAGTCAACCCAACTAAATATCTATTTGAAAAGTAAATAAAATATATGAAAAATAGCCTTTAACCTAACCTGAAAGAACATATTTAATAAAAAAAGTTTACATATTTTTTACATCCCTTTCAACGACCTTTCAAAAGAGGTGTTGAGTTGAATTCATTCTGAGTTATCCGGTCACCATTATTATTCAATGAACAGGAGATACAGTATTATAACAAAAGTTTAAGAACTGTCTCTTTCATTAAAACGCTGTATTCTTCAAATAGTGTTGGTGATCATCTCATCCTGGTCCTGATTTTGAACTTGGACTTTTCCTCGAATTTTATTCAGTAGCATAAATCTCCTAAAGCCCTTGGAGTACTTTGAAGTTCTACTCAGCCTTAATTAAAAATTGAATTATTTTAATACGTTTAAATAACATTATAGTTGTCGTTATAATAAAAGTTTTAAAAGATATTCTCATGGGAGTCAAACATTATTATTATTCTAGATATTTACAGGAATGGCGGAATTCTGAAAATAAAATATGTAGAGATTTTACGTGTCACTATTTTTATTAGGTCACTTGATTTTATTTTTAATGTTGTCATATCTGTTTATTAAGTCGATTAGAATATTTTTAATACATTGTATTTGTTTTAATTATTTCATTTCAGGTCTACCTGTGTCCCATACCCTTTTATGAGAGTTGAAAATCACTTACATTTTTAAAGTTGGTATAAAAGGGAAAAAAAATGTGTTCAAATTCCAAAGGATGTTGTCGTTTAATTTTGGACCAAGTAATTAATAATTCTATTGAGTGAGCACATTGGTTTGTCGTACTTTTTTTGCCTTTTGCAGAATGTCGTGAAGTAATTTAAATCTGCAAATTGGCAAAGTACCCACCTATGTGTAAGCTTTGATTAGTCGGTGACGTTGGTATTATAATTCAATCAATTAAAAATGTTTTTGACATTTGACTTACGGTGTATAAGGTCAACAAAGTAACGCGAGATAAATCTTAGTGAATATTCACTGTTTATTTCTAACAAAGAAATTATTTTACACTATTATGCTGCGTATATTTAAAATGAAAAAATCATGGAAAAATAACTAATCAACTGCAAAAGTTGCCGCTTGGTTTGGTTCGTTCCATTCTCAATAATAATTATTGGATAATTTGTAAAAATTTGTTTTTGTGAGAAATCTCCTCAAGGGCGCTGTAATATTCTCATAATTAGTGGTTCGACTCTTTTTCCATTAGCTTTTTCATTTTATAGAATTCTAACGGTTAAAAATCAATTTTCATAGTGAATATAAGCCTTGAATTTGACCTGCGGATTACTATTTGCAAATTTGATAGACTATCTTTTAAATCGCACTAATTCCAAAAAAACCTTTACCTCGGCCATGGTCGAGGAATAAGATTCTCGACTAGCAATCCGAATATCGCGAATTCGAATCCCGGCGTGCGCAAATTGATTTGCATTATTTCACAATGTATTAATTCAAAATAATATATAGTAAATTATCGAAGTAAGCAAATACTTTGTGGCTTGACATTATACAAAGTGAAATAAATGCTTTGTTTCAAACCACTTTATTTTTATTTATATTCGTCGACCGGTTTCGGTTGAACTCAACCTTCTTCAGGACAATAATAAATAAACTAAATCATAGTACAGAAAAAGAATATCAATTAAACATGATATAAAGAAACGCATCTAGGAGAGGGAAAGACAATCAGAGACTGGTTGGTGAAGTGGAAGGAGTGGTGGTAGGGGGAAGGGTAAAGGAAGGGTGAGGGTTACATAGGGAGAAAGGGAACAACTTTAAAATCGGACTGGTGGTTAATTCTAGCTGTTTGTTTAAAATTTGGCAATTATTTTTCTTTGATTTTGAAATTTCTAATGCTTCTAAATTATTAAGGCGTATTCCTGTTATATTTTTATGGATTATTTAAACTCCTGTATAAATAAGTATTTGTTAAACGTGTGGTTAGTATCAATTAAATGTTCGGCAAATTCTGAGAAACCTGTGATTATTAAACAAGCACAGATTTCACAAACTCTTCCCTCTTCCCCATCTCCTTCCCCTCCCACTACCTTCAGCCTCACAACATACCCCAATTGGGGATGTCACAGTCTCACTGGCAACGGGAGCAGTTGGGACTCTTGAGCGGTATTTAAATTTTTTTAAATCACAACATTTTTGTTGCAAGATTATTTATAGTCCATAAAAAATGTCATCAGAAATAACAAATTGTATTAAAAAGTTCTTATCAATTGAAGTTAATTGATTACATTCAAACGGGAACACTGTTATCTGCGCAAAATATTCATTTTGGTACTCGTGTCAACTAAGCTGTGAGGTTTTTGTGAACATAACATTAATATTGTTATCTCCCTTATCTTTTAAGTTATAAGATTTGAAAATGGTAATAAAACGACCGAAATAAAGTGAACAACTTTTTCAAAATAATTCTTATTTCAGTATTTTATAGATAAAACGCGTTTAATTATTTTACGTAAAAACGCTTTTTACAAGTTATTTAATTGTTTGCGCCTGTACGCAATATGAATGTGAATAAATAGTTTTGTCCATAAAACAACTAAAATCTTTCAAGAAAGGCTAACAAATACAATATTGCATCAGTGATTCAATCAAATATTGTATTTGTTAGCCTTTCTTGAAAGATTTGTGTTTTTTTAATTGACGAAACTATTTATTCATATTTATATTGCTTGTGTACGTGCACAAACAATTATTTTTTTCTTTAATATCTGAAAGAGTAGAACGTGAATTCTTATGAAAATCACCTTAAGGTGAATGTCAAAAGAATTCATATTCTACGCTTTCGTAGATGGCGCTCGTATAGTATTTTTTTACTTATAAACGCTTTTTAGAAGTTATGCTTTGAAATATAAAGAATATTTTATTGTTCGCGAAAGTACACAAGCAATATGAATATTAACAAATAGTTTTGTTAATTAAAAAACCTTAATCTTTCAAGAAAGGCTAACAAATACAATATTGGATTGAATCACCGATGAAATATTGTATATGTCAGCCTTTCTTGAAAGATTATGGTTTTTTAATTAACAAAACTATTTGTTAATATTCATTATGCTTGTCTACTTTCGCGAACCATAAATTTTTCTTAATATTTCAAAGCACAACTTGTAAAAAGCGTTTATAAGTAAAAATACTATACGAGCGCCATCTACGAAAGCGTAGAATATGAATTTTTTTGACAATCACCTTAACGACCTAATAACGACCTAGGAGTCAAATTTAAACATTGCAGTAGTTGGTGAAACTTTAAAGGAAAAACAAAATAAAGAAATAAAGGAAAAAAAGAAGAAACTTAAAAAACTTTAAACTGGAAAATAAAGGGTAAGTGGTTTTGACGTTTTATGGAAATAATATATGTAAATACATTGTCTGAAACCATTTATGGGCTGGAAGACCAAAATACTTGATAAACCTATTTAATTCTGTGCGAAGGAGGGCGGGCCATCTGATCGGCAATCCGTTGTTAACAGACCGATTGCCATCTTCAATGCACAGAATGTAGGTGTGAGCCTGTTCTATAAGTATTTTAATAGAGCCTGCTCTAAGGAACTAGCTGCATTGATTGATGATGAAACTCGACGGACATGAGCGGAATACTCGTTCACATTTGATGTTGGCTTCATGAGCATGAGAATGGATCGTTTCTTCGACTCGTTTTTGTGTAGGTATGTGAAACGAGCTTCTGACATCTGTTTTTACTCCTTCATATAATCCGGGCCTCTTCAGAGTCGAGGTAAGATGTCGCATTTCGTTAAGGCGCAGGTTTTACGGTAAAATTTTGGAAATTTATTCAGTAATGAGTGGACATTTGAGGGGAGAGGTCGCGCGCTCGCATTGCAGTTCCGTCAAGCAATTAATGGGGAAATGGGTGTTACACAAGCAAAGTAGAAATTAAATAATTAATTATTTTATCGTATAAAAATGAATGTTTCTTTGTTTGTTCCTCGTGCGGAACCTAAAGCATTTATCCGATAGCGATTTGTCGTGTATGCAATTATTTCCTATCTAGCGTTATGAAATTATTTCCTATACCATTTATCCGATTGTGATGAAACTCTGGTGAGTTGTTATGTGCACACCCGCAAATGTTTCTATAAATAATAGTGAGATCTGGCGTCATGAAATTTGTAAAAAAAATACATAAAAAATTAATGTTTCTTTGTTTGTCCCTTATTCGGTACCTAAAGCATTCATCTGAGTGCGATGAAACTTTGGCGGATTTTTCGTGTACGTGTACATGCCCTTGAAAGTTTCTATATATATTATAGTGCAAGTGAGCTCTAGCGTTATGAATTTATTTCCTGTACTATTTATCCGATTGTGATGAAACTTTTGTAAGTTGTTAAATGCACACCTTCGTAATTCCTTACACGGTACCTAAAGCATTACTCCAATTGCAAAGAAACTTTGGTGATTTGTTGTGCACATACCTGTAATGGTTTCTATATGTAGTGCTGAGCTCTGGCGTTATAAAAAATTTCCTATACCATTCATTCGATTGCGCTGAAACAATAGGTGATTTGTTGTGCACACGCCCGCGAAGGATTCTATATACATATAGTGGTGAGCTCTGACGTCATGAGATTTGTAGAAATAATTACAATATTTCCTTCTCATCCCCATTCACCTTCAGCCACACAACATACCCCAATTGGGGATGCCATAGTCTCACTGACTCCAAACGGGAGCAGGTGGGACTTTTGTAAGGTATTCATATAAAAAAAGGAGTGGCGGACGTATGAATCCATCTCTCCCACAGCGGGGCAAGGCGATGAGTCGAGAGAGTCAAATAAATTTTGGGTAATTTGTACACGAGCTGCCAATAAGAAGGAACAGCCTCAGGAGCACACGTGCTTCAAGAATTATTCAGGGTCGTCTACCGCGATGGAATCCTTGTTCTACCGTTATTTCAGACATGGAAGATGCTTCAGAGAGGAACTAGCGTCATTGATCCCTTCAGCACCGGTGCAAAGTCGGGAAACACGCCAAACGCGCGCCCAACATATATACACGGTCGAAATTTCTCACATGAGAACGGGTCGCTTCTACCACTCGTTCTTGAGTTCAACTGCTCAGCTGTGAAACGATTTGCCGGCCTCTGTGTTTCCTCCTTCATACAATATGGGTCTCTTAAAGACAATTTTTCTCCGGGCCTCCTGTGCGAAGTTATATATAAAAATTAAAAAAATATTCTACTATTATTGTTGAGAGGTTTAAAAATTCCGTACGACTAACACTGTTTAACACAAGTACTAAAGATAAAATTAATATCATTCTAAAATCCACAAGTCTTGGCAATTTTTGTAGGATATTATGCTGAATATTTGCATACCAAGTTTACATTTAGTTGATTCTATATCAATTTGTATTAAATTTTGTGATTTTTCGTTTATGTGCGTCATTCTACTTTTTGTTTATCTGAGCTAATATTTTGAAATATATTCTTTCTTGAGTACGAAAAAATTTGTCGAAATAAACTTTCAAAAACAAAACCACCTTTTGTCATTTCTATTGCACGTACTTAAAAATATTTGTCCCAACTTTATTTTATGATCTCCCTTTATTCACACCCATTATTTTCGGGAATATTATAAATACAGTTATTACCATTTTATAAACCATACAATCCACGCCAAAACACCATTAGATTCAAAGTCTCATTGAGTAAAAAACGGAGACGTCAAAAAAGGTTCAGGGCGTAAAACATGTTTCTATCTATCCATTCCATTGCTAATATGATTTTTTGTCTGTCTAGCTGTATCCATTATCTAGTAAACAAATTTAAATTTTATAGAGCAAATGTATTTTTTATTTCGTACTTTATCAAAATGCTAAATGGTTTACCAATTTGGTGTCAATCTTACCCGAGTCTGCCCCATAGACGGCAAATATTGTGGTTCGCTAGCGGCCCGTACAAGTACCAAAAATACCTAACTGCAGTGAAGCCGAGTTTTGATACCCCCCCCCCCTTAAAACATGTCGTGTTGCTGCTCTATGGAATTATTTTTTTATACCCGGGCCCCTTTGGTACAATCTCATTGAAATTGTGTCAAATGACGTGTTTTAGTTGTAGCTTTATTACGAAATTTGATTTTGCATTGTTGCAGCAGTGATAAAAATTACAAAGTGAATTCGATTGAACACGAAGGATTTTACAAAAGCCAAAAAAATAAAAGATAAAAACCGAAACTTCTTAACCGATTTTGATGAAATGTTGGCTTAATGTGTGTAATTTGGTTCAACTTAAAAGGTAGGATAGTTTTTTATCTCGATTAATGACCTCAATATTTATTATGCGAATTAAATGTTTATTATGGGACAATGCTTTGAAATTATTTGCGAGTTCCATAAGTTTCTGTGGCGATGGCGGTATGAGTTATTTTATTGACACAACACTTGGTTATCTAGGTTAGGTAACCATCCAGTAGATGGCGCTGTGTTTCGTTAGCCACAGCAACGCGTGGGCGGATCAGCTTGTATTAAGGCAGGGTAGACAGTGCTTATGCCCTTTTATGGAATGCACGATCCGGAGTATGTGTACGTGCATTTTACAGTACTTCCGGCAAGGATGGCAAGTTTAGCCCTTAAAAAATTGGTGTAGTTTGTCAGAGGCAAAAAATATTCCTGCTTTGCAATAAAATCCAAATAAATGGAACATTTTTTAACGTATTCGAAAACTAAAAACTGTTTTCGAAAGGTGATGAAATAGGCTTTCAAATTTCTATATTAAAAATTACCAAGTATTTTTTTATATACATTTTTTTTTGCGAAAACTTTAAAAAGTGTTCAAAATGGCTCACTTTACTTTTTTTTCTAACTAAAATTACTGATAATGAAAAAAAAAAAAAACACATACATATTAGATAAATGAATTATAAATCTTACTGTCACCTCACTTTTTTTCGTTTCATGTAAAAAAAATTCTTAAAAAATTCACAAAGTTCCATAATTTTTTTTTCAAATTGCTATCGGAAACTTTGGTTTCAGAAAGGGGTAAATTTAATTTTTTTTGTGGTTTTCTTTTAGATTTGAATATATAGTTTGTTGTATTCTCTTTCCAATACCGTTTAGATCACATTTCTGACTATGATACTAAGGGAGAAACAACGATTTCTGTGAGACCTATGTGAGCTGGGACAAATATGGTCTCTTGTGATTAAACGGGTTAGTGGCAAGTTGTCTAATGAACTATCACGCGATGATATGTGTAGAGAAATACTACCTTTTAATTGTCACATTATTTATAAGTTAATTAGAGTTTAATGTACCTACGTCTAGCCATTGTTAATTTGTTAGTAATATGTATTTTATAGTAATATTGTGTACATTTAGAAATCTAAAAATATGTGATCGCATCGTAAAGATATGCATTATTTTAAAGAGTTTTTTTTTATTTTTTATTTCTTTTAATTTTTTATTTATTTTAATTTTTTTTTTATTTCAATAATACTATTATTTAATGTATAAAAACAAGTTCTGCTTCGTAATTATTATTATTACAGCTGTTTTGCCTTCTGAAGGCATTATAAAACTGTGGTCAAAGCCACTAACCGACGATGAATTTATACTAAATCTAGATCGATATTTACGATGACTAATTTCTAATTTCTGAGTAAAATAACTGAAATAATAATAATTACGAAGCAGAACTTGTTTATAATAAACTGTTTTTATACATTAAATAATAGTATTATTGAATATATAAAAGAAATAAAAAATTAAAATGGAGTTCTACAAAATAAACTTAATAACAATAAATGAATTGAAGGGTTTTATTCACAATTTACGTTTGTTACTTAATTTTATTTATTTCGACACATCAATATCATTCACTAGCATTATTCAAACTAACTTAACAATAATTAGACAAGTGCAGAAATGATTACATAAATATATATTATTAGGTGAGAGTAGTGGGAGTGTTAATGTATGATTTGGAGTCAAAATAATAAGTAATAAGGAAACATGGTCAACAAAGGTGATTTACAGGGTGCTATTAATTTACCAAATGAAACAACTACCACGTTATTTTATTTATATTGGTCGACCGGTTTCAGTTGAACTCAATCCTCCTCAGGACAATAACATATAAACTAAATATACACATATACAGAGAAACAATATCAGGTAAACAAAGTAGAGGGAAAAAGCATATGCGAGAGGGATAGAATATCATGGACTGGTTTTGAAAGGCGATAAAATACGCTTTCAAATTTTATTATTACAAATCAATGACCAGGTAATTTTTTAAACACACAAATTTTGAAAGCGAACTTTAATAAGTTTTAAAAATGGCTCCCCTTTCGTTTTTTCTAACTACAGTTGTAATTAAAAAAACACACACATATTTTATTAAATAAACACGCGTTACCATCGCTTTACTATTTTGTCGTTTCACGTAAAAATATATATTTTTAAATTAATAAAGTTTCATATTTGTTTTTCAAATTGCGGTCGAAAATTTTGTTTTCATAATTTTTTTATGTTTTTAATTGTTTTGTTGTTAATTTTTATATTTGAATTTAAAGCGTTTTGTGTTCTCTTTCTAACGCCGCTTGCTTCACTGAAAGTAACGGACGTAAAACGATTTCTAAGGGACATATGTGAGTTTTTCCGAAAAGGGAACAAATTATCCTGACGGGAAAAATGAGAAATTATTAAAAAAAGCCATTTGTACCGAGGTAATTGTAATTTCAACAGAAAATTTATCAATATTTTGAAGTAAGATTGTTAATCTTTATTGATTATCTTGTTAGTTTGAAAGTGTAATGTGATTATGATTATGATTGTTTTTGTAGGTGGGTAAAAAAATGTCCCGTCATCACTTCAGCAGATATTAAAAAAGTATATATTTGTTTAACAATATATTTATAAACTACCATAAAAACATTATTTCATTTTATTTATCTGAAATCTCGGTGAAATTTTCATTATTTTTAAAATTGATAAACTAATGTTTAAGACAAGATTTTTTCGTATAGCACAAAGGGTAACAATTATTACAAGCAATAATTATTGATGAGTGTTTTATTGATGAGCCTTTCAATATTGATGAGTGTTTCAGGCTAATAATTATTGCTTATAATAATTGTTAACCTTTGTGCTATGCATAAAAAATCTTGTCTTAAACATTAGTTTATCAATTTAAAAAAAAAAATCAATATTTGACAACTTAAAGTATTTTCACCAAAAAATGTAGATATAATATGTCTCGACGACACCTAGTGAGAGAGTTAGCACTTACATGCCTTTCTCATATATAAATAAAGTTGGTTATTTGCAGGTGAAAAAATATAATAAGCGATAATTGTTGAAAGAAACACTAGGTATATATTGAATCATTTGGCGGGTAGGAGGTAACCCGCAGTAGCTGATAGAGCTCCTGTCCGGCAAACAGAGGGGTGCGGGTTCGAGTCCCGTCGGCGCATGTATCTTTTCTCGGGGGAAATTTTCATATTGAAATCAAACATTTAAAATCCGTAGGTAAGAGGAGCGTCATTATTTGATTCGGCTTGATATCTAGGTATAACATATTATAACAAACTACCATTATATTTGAAAGTTATTGAAAATATTCAGGAATTTCAGCAAAAATTTAAAAAAATACCTAAAACAACTATAAGAGTCCATATCTCACTATTATTATTATTTCTTTCAAATCCGTTATTGATAACTCTTGCATTTTCTTAAATATCCCTTATTTTTGCCATATTGTATTATTTACTTTCACACATGATATTATATAATTGAACTAAAACTCCCTCACCAAACACAAGAGTCTCGTCTCTTTATGGTGAGGAAAATCTATTCTTATCTACTATTTTAACACTGTATAAAATGTAAAAATTGTGTATGTATTGTAAAAAAAACCTATGAATATTAAATAAATTAAAAAAATGGTTAAATTTTTAGTCTAGGTATTGGGGATACCAAATTCGAAATCCTGAACATGTGGCTCAAAGTGGAAGATACTATCAGAATCAACCTGGTGAAATAGACTTTCACACGTAGTGTTCGATGACCAGATCTGAATATCCAAGTATTTCCCCGTTTCGTCTTCTTCGTCTTCTCCCCCCCTGGAGGCCCTGAAGAAAATAATTTCCATCAGGGCCTATGTCATCTTAGGGAATGCCTTGTGGAGGGTCTTTTTAAGGATAGGATGGATAGGAAGGTCCGAAAAAGGATAAAGGTATGAGGGGTGGGCAGAAATCTGGGGGTCAGTGTTTCCAGGAGTGACGGACGTATGAATCCATCCCTCCAACTACAGGGAACTGTTAGGCTGGAGATGTCAAAATGCCTCCCTCAACAACCAGTCTCTTTCGGTCCAGACCGCTACGCAGCAGGTGGGCAGCCGCATCCGCTGCCAATACCTAGACAAACTTCTTGGCTGGCACCCTTACTAAGTCACCAAATCTAGCGAACCTGGCAACCCGGGCACCTATGGCAGAGGCGTTGGTACTCCAATAAATGATTCCAATGGCGACCACGCATGTACGCCTCCCAAATTGATTGTTCATCCTATTGTCGCATTTTCTGCGATTATGTAACTGGGTATTACTGTCATACAGCTCATTTTATCTGTCGACAATCCAATCAATTAAAACAAGATTATATCACCACGTAAGTATTATTGGTTGCTTTTGGTCCAAGGCCATTTAACAAGTGCAACTAACTCTCTTACACTTATCTGACATCGTACATCGCCATCTCATTTGAAATTTAAGCAAAGAAGAGTCAGACTTTTGGATCACGAAACAAGCCCACATTGCATTTCTAATGATCTTTATTCCATGGCCCCTCACCATTGGTTGCTATGGCAACACCTCAACAACGCAACGCTCCTAAAATAAAGCCGATGACGGGTAAATTAATAGATCCCGAAAATAAATTTATCTTTTTATATCCGAGTTGGGAAGAAGCACGGTGGGGGACTTGCCTGTACCGCATATGACTTACTTTGAAAGAGAAGAACTCTCAAATTTCATCTCATTATGTTTTAGTTCAAGAAATTAATGTAAAAAAGATACAGTACCTACCGAGTTTATTATTAAAAATACTAAACAAATAGATGCAATCGTTTGCATATAAATATTGTATCCTGTACCATCCATGCAGATATATGTAGGTAGGTACTGTAACGTAATAATATATAATTCTTGCATAATATTTGAACAAGTTCTTTTTAAATTTTTAAATTAATAGTCGCAGCAACAATAGAGTTGGTTTTGTCTATGCTTTTGTCATATGGGCAAATGGCGGGAAATAAATTTTAGGAGGGAAAAGTGCAGTCAGAAAAAAATACGAGTGTGCTTTAGACGACCACACGACTGAAGTAAAATTTCTAGAGATAAAGAAAATGTGCACGCGCACTGCTCTTTCTTGCTCCTTCAGTATTTATAAAATTGTTCAAGAACGAAATGAAATTATGAATAATCTTCACGCACTGGCTATGAGAGGAAGAGAGTCAGAAAATGTGCGCGCGCACTGCTCTCTCCTTTACAGTGTGACACAGCCCGTTCGCCTCGACCGTAACGCATTCGCCAGCTTACCCCCCCAAGTCAAACGTGCGTAAAGAAGTTTTACTTCAAAAATTAAAGATTTTTGGAGGTTAGATCAATCAATCTACAGTGAAAGGAGAACAAACAATATATTGTGATATTTAATTATCTTTACTATGAAAGACCCGCGTAGGTTACTGCAAACAAATGTTACAATTTTACAATTTTTCACCTCAGATATTTTATTACACAGAATATAAGCATTAAACACAATCATTAAAAGCGTGGCGAAATGATTATCTACTATTATGTGGTCGAGGGGTAAGGCACTCGAATATCAATCCGAGCGCAAGTAAATCATATAAGATAAAAATTTGTGATAATTCACAATTTATTCCCTTTAAATAATATATAGTATATTTGTAATACGTGGCACATTCCAGAGTCAAATATACTCTCATTATCTCCCTGGTGTAAGACCACCATTCCGAATTGAAACGTTGTTTGAAATGGCTTTAACCGTGTTTGGTGAGCAGATCTGAATAATCAGGCACTTCCCCAACATCAAATTAACCATCTTTTTCCCTTCCCAACTAACTTCACTCAATTGAGGATGCCATAGTCTGACTGGCTCCAGATCGTTGGGAACAACTAGAACTCTTGTGCGGTATTCACAGTAGCTTAGATTCAATATACTGTACAACTCGGATTTGCTTTGAATTTATGTGACAATTTCATAATCTTTTGAGCTGTTTATTACTACATACTACCTATAATATAATATTTTTAACAGAATATTATTTTAATCGCGATTTTAAAAAATGAAACTGATTTGTCGAGATGGTACCCAGTAATTTACCACGGTTCTACGCTAGTAAGGTACCTAATCAAAATAAAATAATTTACTCAGCATACAAGATTATTTTAACTTTATATTTGTGCGTTAAATTTATCCCAATGTGTATGCGTAATGTATAAAGTGTATGTGTAAAACACGGCGGGAGTGTTTGTTATCTTTTAATACCATTTTTTATAATACAGCGATGAGGCAGTTTACACAAAAGCGGCAACGGGCATACACTCGTTCTCTGCTGTTTTATCTGTGAAAATAATTTGTGAAAACTCATCGCTTTTTCCGACTGATATTTGTAAAAAACTCTAGTGTCGCAATATGGATAACGCAGGCGGTAATTCTGGGTAAGAATTTAAATCTTCTCCATATTATCATCTTTCCATAGCAAAAACCTTCACGATGTTTTATAACATGACAAAAATTTGATTGATAGGCTGGTACCTACTTTATTATTATTACACAATTTTATTAACAGGTGTTTTTTTTTTAATTTATTAAAAGTAATAAATAATTCTGAGTGCCATTCCGATAAATAATACCATGATATATATGAATGAATTACAAAAATAAGTGTTCTTAACCCTCTAAAATAGGTTGAAACTAGAGGAAAAACATATTTTTCTTTGTAAGATTAAAAATTAGTGTCACTCTTTAGCAAATATGTAAAGGAAACAGCTCTTCGTGGAATTAATTAGAAAACTGTTTTCATATTTCGTATAATTTTCTCATTACGTACTCATATATATTTTTTATCGTTCGTATATTTCGTACCGTCTCAGTACCTTCATATATTATTTATCTTTAACCTAACCTAACTATTTTATATATATATATATATATATATATATATATATATATATATATATATATATATATATGTCACAATTATGTAACATGTATTATATAAATAAATAAAAAAATAAATAAATAAATATATATATATATAAATATATCTACCCAGGAATGTTTTTATGGTGACAGAACAACTCAACAATGTGCTACCTTGAAACTTCATACAAAATTTATTAATAAAAAAACATGCTTATAAAGATTACGTTAGGTTAGGATATGGAAAACTTGAAAAAAAAATCGTCACTTTTAATGATTTTTCAAAGGGGTGTTGAACTTCCACTTTCTTAGTTGTAGTGGAACCATATTTTATTTTTATAATTTCGCTCTCGGAGGGTTAGCAATTTTCTTGCGGTTACGATACCAAAGATAATTAAATCAATTAACCTATGAAATGTAATGATTAAAAAGATAATAATTAATACCATCAATTTGTCCCGTGACGGCGTATAACGCTTTAGCAAATAACAAAACAATCAATATTGACGTGGACTCGTAGATATTATTAGTTGATTTTTCAAGAATTATTATTTCAACCACAAACTCATGTTCCAATTTTTGTGAAGGTTGAATTTTAAAATCTGTACATAGAACCCAAGTTTAACTTCCCAGAGCCAGTTGGACTACGGCATTTGGCATCCCGAGTAATCGGCGAATTTTTTGTAGCATGCAAAATACAAGTAGTGAAGAAAAAAATATAAGACTTAAGACTTCATCGTCAACTCAGTTGAAATCATTTAAAGTAGCTTTATGGAAATAATTTTTTTCAATATTATATTATATTATACGGGGTTTTAGCACGTACCCGTTTGCTGTCCGATGACATTTATTTCTATTTAAAAAAAATCAATCACAAGTCTTCACCGATCACACGTCAAGGATCACGTGATATGCACGCGTTTCGTGTGTTACCATACTGTTGGAACGAGACGGAATGCTTGGTGACCAGCTAGGCTATACACAACTTCACAGTTGCGACGTGTGACGGAATTTTTTTATTGTTTTTAATTGAAAAGAAATATCATCCGACAGCAAGGTGACATCTACTTTTTTTACTCCAAATACGTTCGGGAATCGCCGGTTAAAATCCTTCGGGTACACTTTGTCAAACAAGAGAAAATATAAAAAAAAAACCGGAACAAAAAAATTGTATCCTGGCAACACCAATTTTACCGTCAAAATGACAGTAAATTTACAATGACACTGTTTATATAGAATACTATAAGTAACATTTTTTTTAAATATAAATGTTTTCAGATTTATTTTTACAATAACAATTTTAATGTGTTTTGTATGAATATTTTCAAACACGGATACGTGTTTTAAGTATTTATTTTATTTGCGTAGATTTACGATATTGTTAGCTATCTATCGTAGTTGTATTATTTTTTTCGCAGTTAATTCAGAAAGTACCATCAGGCGAATTGTCAAGAAGAGCGAAAGAAATAGGGATGAATTCGAAACTCCAGGCAAAATAAAAAAGGGTCACACTCCGAAAACTGTAATTAGTTTTGACCTCAGTGCTATTCGTCATAAGTCATAAGTCATAAGTCATAAGTCATAAGTCATAAGTCATAAGTCATAAGTCATAAGTCATAAGTCATAAGGTACAAGGTAAGTGTTTTTCCCGGGCGTCCTTTTTGTATGGGCCGAAAAGCGAAGTCTATCGTCTTATGGGGCCTACAGACCTAGTTATAAAAGCTCAAGCGTTATTTGGCTTGGCCTACTACTTCAGCATATCGCTCGTCATATAACCGACATGCTGAAATACGCCAAACCAAATAACGCTTGAGCTTTCATAGCTAGGTCTGTTGGCCCCATTACAACCCATTTACAACCGAGCGTTAATTTTTATTAATTATTTATTTTAGTGTTCAAAAAAAAAAAAGAAGGGGAGATATGTAAATACGAATGTTGGAGGGAGAGCGCTAATATTAAAAACGAAAATCTCTCGACGAATGCTTAAGTTGCATTTAAAGGTTTACTGTGATTTTTTTCGTGGCTAAAACATGTTAAATAACAGAACGAAATGTGTTAATAATTTTCGGAGCATAATTCGCGATTATTTAAAAATTATTTCATATAATTACTGTTTCGTCGGCTTGACAATGTACAGACATTATCTTCAAAAATAGTATATATATATATATATTTTTTTTTAGGAACTTAAAAGCTGGAAGTGTTCAAGAGAAATAATATTATAAATCGGTAATCGGAAATTCACTATTCAATTATTTAAAACACATTTCATTCTGTTATTTAACATGTTATAGATATGAAAAAATTCCGAGTGTGTCTTTAAATGTGTTAAGCGTTTTTCGAGAGATTTTGGCTCTTTTTTAAATGAGTCGTGTTTTATTAAACATTTTCACAATTTTTGCTTTTATATTATCGTTTTTAATGCTAGCGCGCTCCCTCTAACCATCGTATTTACGTATCTCCCCTTCTTCTTTTTGAGCGCCTACTACCGGGCCTTAATTTGAAGTTCATCGAACCAGAGTTACGCAAGACGCACGGACAATGAGTTTTTGATTATGCTTTATGCCAGCCTATATAACTAGACTAACTAGATATACCTATAATAATATTATGTACAGGTGTATATAATTATTGTGGTCACGGATGGAGTTCCTAACATCCGTTACCTAGATTATCGACGATCTACAAACGAGAATACAGTACAAAACATTTATATTGAATTAGGTACAAAATTAATGAACTCTGTTTCCGTGGCATAATGATCTACAATCTGTCATCATCGGTAGGTTTCGTTTTAAATTCGCCGTTCCAGTGCAAAATTGTACGATTTTTGTCAATTTCTTTATTATGGTCCCGCATTACGAATTTATACCGATTTATAACATCACTACAATACTTTAAGTTTACAAGTTTTTGAAAAAATGTGTTTTGTTTTTTATGATAATACATAATACCTTTGCATTTGTCGAGTCAAAGAGTCGTATTAAAAAATCGCGAAGTATGCTCCGAAAATTATTAATAACTCATTTTGTTCTTTTTTGTTATTTGTTTTTGGGGTGTTACTCCTCTTTCTTTAACCAATGTTTCGGACAGCGTTACAGTGTCCATCATCAGGGCAAATAGTGGTTCAGTTACTTAAAATCTAAAATCATATCTGACATTTTGTTCTGTTATTTAATATGAAAAAGATATGAAACAATTCACAATGTATCTTTAAAGCTACTTTAAACATTTATTGATATGTTTTTGATCTATTTTAATCTCCTTTTCATCTCCCTTTCAAACTATCGTCTGCTTCTTTTTGAATGGAGACTACGGAGCCTTTTGATGCTATTTGATAAAAATGGCTTAATGGTAAGACTCTGTGTCAAGAATGACTCTAGGTAATATAGTAAAATTGTACCTACCCATTTGTAACGTTTTCATACATTAACTTTGCTGAAAAAACTAATTCATAATCCTTTTTAAATTAAACCCATTTTTATATTTATTGTATAATGCAAATATTTGATATTTAGGAACAAGTCAATGATAATCTGCTTCAGAAGTTTATAATACATTTATGTTTAGGTGTTGATTTTTATCGCGATCTGGCCAGATCTGCCCTGATGATGGACACTGCAACGCTGTCCGAAACGTCGGCTAAATAAGGAGGTAGCACAACACGGCATAACACCCCAAAAACAAACAATGAAAATGCTTTTGGCCGTGAAAATCTAAAAACGTAGCCAAATATACAATCAATCAGTACCGTCTATTTCAATGCAAATTTCGTCAAGCATAAAGATTTTACAAATCGATTTATTTCTTAGCATTTGATGTAAACATATTTCGTGGATACTTACCAATTTTACTCATTTTGATTCTCTAAACATACCTACATACTTTTTTTTTGGAATAACGTATTGAGTAAAACTTCAAATTGAAATATTTAAGTATTGAAGACAATATTCACGACTCTAAAACAAAAATATGATACAGGAAAATAAGAAAAAGATTCATCTAGGAATTGAAGGCTGATTTATCCGAATCATTTTTTCTGGTGAATTCCAGAATGAATATACTATAAAGAAATTCGTAATAAAGATTAATCGGAAATTGTGATTTCGCGTTAGGTTTCGCCTGAGATCTTCGGTTCAATTTCTAGATGCTATCGAATCTTTAATGAGTTTCCTGTATCACATTTTTCGTTTGAGATTCGTCAATATTGTCTTCAGTGATTAAATGTATTTATTATTGTTATCCTTTATCGACCCTATTTTTTCTTGGTACCTATACACTTTACACAGTCATGTTTTCACATAAGCATTGAACTACAGAATTCTCATTAATAGTTATTTTGTATTATATACTCCTACTTAGATTATCATTCTTTCCATTAAATGCATTTTCGTGAACATCGATCATAATTGATTTTTATATAACTCGTCCATCAAATAAATAAATACACATTTGTCAAACTTCTTCAATATATCTCAAATTAACTTTGTGGCCTAAATAAAAAAATAATCAACATGCTTCGAAACCAATGGTTACTACGCCAGAATAAAAATAAAATTGTAATTTTTATCCTAACGGAGAAACCATTTGTTTCGAAACATGTTGGTGATTTCGATTAAATAAGTGGTGAAAGTAAAGTTATTTGTTTTCATTTAATTTAAATAAATATTTGTGAACACTCTTTAAAAACAAAGTTAATTAAAGTCATAATAAAAAAATAAAATGTTTGCCCGACCCTACAAGCTAAATCTTTTAGAAGCCACCAAACTTTGAACAACACACGGAAGACGATTGTTATATTTGAAGTTTTTTTAATTTATTCGCCAATCTTAATTCCTTCTGAATATTATTTATTTTAATAACGTCTCATATAGACCTGTTTTATTTTACTAAAATTTTTACTCGATGTATAACTTTAAATATCACTAATATTTCATAATTCGTGTAAAAACAATGATATCCTTTCTTTGCGCCAAAAGTTGAAAAAATTATCAGAATGCTGATAGATTGATTCTATTTTGGTAATACATACATATTATTATGTGTTTACTCGAAGGTTATCGCGGGTTGTGAATACTCGATTATAATAATGCTTTTATGTAGATTGAAACCAGGTTATTTTTACATCCAGACAGTAGCTTTTATTTTAAAATGTAGTGATGAAGGAAATAAAGCCATGCTTGACCATATTCGCATCGAGGCATGGGTAAAAGGAGAATAAATCATTCAATACAAATGACAAAAAGTTATTTTATTTTATAATATTTTAAGATATGTATCCGTATCTTTTTCTGATTTTTCTCTTTCTGATTTTCGATTGACTTTCGCTAATATTATCTTCATTCATTAAAATATTATAATTTGAGCTTTAACTCTTTAAGTTAATAAGTTAAAAATAAAAACAAAAATATTTCATCCTAGACTTGCAGATAAAGTAGCATATTAATAAAAGTGATAACATTTATCCTGACACTGCCTAGAAGGCATTTAGTTCGAGTTGAATATTGCATCATACATAAAGATAGCAGCCAATAAAAATATGCGTTAAGAAAAATGAAATAAAATGTTGGTGGTTCTCAGTCGAAGTATGAGGTAAAAATGACCGAATCCGATAGGGATACGTTGGCGCAGTGGATAGCGCGTTGGCCCGGATTGCCAGAGGTCCTGGGTTCGAGTCCCAGATGTATCCGTATCTTTTTCTAATTTTTCTGTTTCTGATTTTCGATTGACTTTCGCTAATATTATCTTCATTCATTAAAATATTATAATCTGAGGTTTAACTCTTTAAGTTAATAAGTTAAAAATAAAAATTATTTTATTTTATTCGGGAGACCAATAGTTTACATTAATAACAAAGCATACTTGTATGTACGCCACATTAATAACTGTACCATTTATAGATTTCCACGTGGGTATTATAGATAAGTGAAATGATTTGAATGAAAGGTGACATAACAAGTTGTTGAATGGGAATAGGGTGAGGGTAGGATGGGGGTAGTCCTTCTAGTTGAGGTACAGTATGTGTATTGTATATGTGCATAATATATACTACGTAGTAAATACGCATAACAAAAAAAATTAAGTTCATAGATAGTGGTAGCATAAGATGAGTATCTATAGTTGTTGTAAAGTGTCGAAAGTTCGCCCGAGAGTGTGGTGCAGAATGCGTAATTTTCGGAGCGTACTTCGCGATTTTTTTGTATTAAGAACATAAAAACTGGGTTCAACATAAACATGTTATAAATAAGGTATAGGTAATCGTATGTGTGACACGTTCTAACACGGCCTGACGTAAGACCACCATTCAAAATTGAAATATTGCTTCAAATGGCTTTAGCCGAGTTTGATGATTCCCTCCCCACTACCTTCAGCCTCACAACACATACCCCAATTGGGATGGCATAGTGGCACTAGTTCCAGATGATTGCGAGCAGTTGGAACTCTTGTGCGGTATTCGCAATCATTTTTTTATTTTAAAGTCACCTTTTCATAAATTTCAAATTTCGAATTTTGAACCTCAATATCGCAGTTTCATACAAACGCCAGATGGAACCATTGTGTTACAAGAAACGGTAGGTAAAAATTCCAAGAAATTTGGTGCAATAAAGTCAATTTTGGCGAAAATGTCAGATGGGACCTTGTTATCCCAAGTTCAAAGGGCTGTTATTTGGGTTACGCGCGTTAAAAAATGATATTTATGATATAGTAGGTACACGCCAAAATTTATTAACAACCTGATGTTGACACAGAAACCGTCGCTATAGGCGAGTTTATGGTCCAAAAAGAGGCATGCCTCCCTGCCCTTTCTCAGTCGCACATATGTTTTACACATTTATCTCTCTCACTTTTAAATTTAAGCATCGTCGAATGCACTACAAACCTATGATCTGTTCTATATTACAGGTTTGTAGTCCATTTATATAATGTTATGCCGGTATTTAAAAGGAACACGCCAAACGCGCGCCCAACATAGTATGTACCTACACGGTCGACATTTGTCACATGAGAACGGGTTGCTGTGGAACGATTTTCCGGCCTCTGTGTTTCCTCCTTCCTACAACATGGGTATCTTCAAGATCCATATTCACTCCTTCCTCTCCTCAGCAAGACCCTGCATAGAACAAGACCCTTCTTAGAGAGGGAAATTATTTTCCTTAAGGACTCATGTCTCGAAATAATGAAAAAAAAATTGCTTGCATATGAATAAATCTGGGTAAATTTAATAGCGTAAGTAATAGATCACATGTCGGAGACTATTATCTGCTTCACAAAAGAGGTTTACGTATTTTATTTTCCTGTTTATTTGTTTTCATCTTTTCGACATTCAAATCTAGCTATATCACGTTACAAAGTGGAGACATCAGGGTCAATGCTACTATTAGGAAAATATCAACTACGTAATATATTAGGGCCGGTTTGTAAACTGAAAAATACAACGTACATAACATTTGACTCGGTTCTTTGTCGAGGTCGCTTTCTGGCAGGTTGATCACTAAACACCAAAGATTTTAAGCTCGGCTTGGTTGGAATGTTGAGCTTAGCACAGATTGGAATATGATCAGTATATAGGTCGAAAGCCTAGATGTCACCAATAATTACGTGTATTGTATATGAATTTAATAGAGGAATGTGTTTATTTTTCCTTGAGAAACAAATCTACTGTTTATGATCTTTACTGTCACCTGAATCGGGACATCTCTATGCACCGGGAAATCACGATCTTTCAAAAACGACGGCAGTTCATTTATAGGCGGGTTTAATTTACGAGTTAATTTTTGTTAAAGTTTCCCATTTCAATCAGCATGGTTGTTATATGCGAGTACACTAATTTTAATTAGCACTTGTTTTTCCAGAGTCCGTGCACTATTAATGATATCAACCGATGAAAACAAACTGTCCTGATGTTGAAACCCTAAAAATCCCTTATCAGGCTATTTTTGATTGATTATCAATTAATAACATCGTCATTCCTCATCGCTCGATGAATATAATAGTATACTTATAAAATTTGGCAATTATGTCAGATTTGGAAAAATAATATAATAAAAATAATATTTGACTGCTAGCGCCTCGGCGTATAAAAGGGGAACTATTCCTCGGCTTATTGAAGCTTGAGCGGTAGATTTAGCACGCTTGGTGTGATGTGACAAGTGACCTATAACCATAAGTAACATTAAAGGGGGTATTTCACCATCCTCCTCATAGATTCTCCATACGATAACGTACATTTTCGATTAATTGAAGAAGATTTGTAACAAAACCGTCATATTTCAAGCGTAAATTAAAGTTATTCCATCCCGAATATTCACCCACATCGCGGTGTCTCAGGGACGAAGGATGATATTGGTCCACCGATATAATGCCATTTGCGTGAATTTTAAAAAGTTAAGTTCGCCCTTTGGTTCCACCCGCGTGGCTTCAAGAAAAATCTCTGGCAGGACCGAATCAAAGAGTAAAACAGTCTGCTTGTGATTTCAGCTAACCCAGAGTCATAATCGATTCGTGTATCCCTTTTAAAAGATTTAAAGAGCGTTTGAGGAAACAATAGTGTACTTTGCGTCATAAAGTTAAGTACTCATAAAGTTATTTATATGATTCTATTTTACCCCCTCCCAATTTCATTTTTTACGGTACCTGAATGTACCTGTTGTAACTCTATAAATAAGATTTAAAAAATGATGTATTACCGGTTAAACCGGTTTACTGAGAAAATAGTTGTGACAATATATTCTCTATTTTGTGGAGTACTTAATTTAATCTGTTTTACCCACATTAAATGTAAATGTGTTTTTAATTGTTTTATAATGACGTCACTGCTATTGATATATATCTAATGAAAATAATAATTTCCTTATTTTAATCATTAGTGTTATGTTAGGGTCATTCGTTCGTTTAATGATTTCTAATTGTTCAAATAAATTTAATCTAAGACCCTTTCTAACCACAGTATGAAAATAGCCTTGTAGGCCGAAACAGTTTTCATAATCAGGGGCGGATCCAGCTTTGGCGCCAGGGGCGGGGTCACATAGTCGTGATCAAGTCACAAGAAGTTATTTGTTTGCTGTCAAACAAAGTATTATATTAAATTAATTAAATATTTAAAGTACTTAAAAAATATATAAAAACATTATATTTAACAATTTTAATTAGTGGTACACCTAGGTCCTGGACCCAGCCCAGGTATCTCATATGTACGATACCTGTAAATTTGACTGTCCTAGAACGGGGGACCTACCTAGTTGGACAGTCAAAATGTCAATAAAATGTAAATGTATTTTTTATTATAACAAATAAATAATAATAAAAAATACTTAGTTGTTACCACTTTTATTGTTTATAAAAAACAACATGTTTCATGAGCAACGCTCACTTCTTCAGGGTTTTAAAAAATACTATTTAAAAAAAAAATTTAAACCCTGAAGAAGTGAGCAAGGCTCATGAAACATTTTTGTTTTTATAAACAATAAAAGTGGTAAAAACTAAATATTTCATTCATTTAAAAAAAAAAAAACGGTGCGCAACATAAGTTTGCTGTATTTGAAAAATTAATAATAAAAAAACTAAAATACTTGCGGAACTTATAATAACATTATTAATTTTTTAAAAACGAATTAACCTCAAAAACAATTCATAAGTCTTTGTTCATTATTTGCGGGTATTTATTCTTACCATGGCATCCGTGGTCGAGGGGTAAGGCTCTTGACCAGCAATCCGAAGGTCACGGGTTTAAAATCCGGTATGCGTAAAAATTTTATTTGATTGAATTGCGTAAACATCTAAAATAGTAGAAGATGCGTCACTTTTCATACTGGAAGTTACTCTCAGTATCGCCCTAGTCTAAGACCACCATTTAGAATTGAAATCTTGCTTGAAATGGCTTTTAGCTGTGTTTGATGTACTCGTAGGTACAGATCTTGTATTGTGTTTTATTCTAGATATTGATTTATAATTTACCTCGATTACCAATTAATTAATTTTAACATAGGAGTGCTTACTTTAATTCAAACACGTAAGCATGTAAAATTTTACCTTAGTAAGGACATATTCCTCTTATAAAAAAAATAGTAATAAAATAAATAAAAATCTTAATAGCCAGGGACTTCCAAACTTCCCCTTCTCATCCCATTAACCCGGGCACCCCTGCTAAGTCATTAAATATTTTTTTATGCGTCACACATAAAAATTATTGATTTCATAACATTTCCCCAAAGTGTGAACTCTCGACCACCAAACCCAAATTGTCAAATCTGTTACCGTTCTATCACCGACATCCTCAACACATTTACACGGCATTAATATTAACTCGTTAAGGCTTTTAATTTGATAATATTTTCATGGCAATTACCCTCGCGACCCTCACCCAAAATTTCAGTATTGCGTGGAAAAAAAAAATCGATCGCTTCTTCACTATAAATACATTACACATTATTACGAGGGCGAGTGAAATTTCCTCTTCATTTTCTTCCTCCTCCGGCATTCGACTAGTTGTGAAAGTAATATGGCAGTGTTGTGTGTCGTACGCCGGTACTTCCAAGATCAAATCAGTATCTACCTTTACCTTAAGAGCGTTTGACCAGCGGCTGAGAATAAAAGTTTAAAAATGCTTGCAACTGTACAGGGAGGTTTCAATGAGAAAGATCGATTATTCCCCGTATCAATTTTAAAAAATTAAAATTTTACTCTCGATTTATTTAATTTTAAACTTGCTTTAATATATACCTTCATCCAAGTAAGCAATAAAAATGCTCAAAACGCACGATAATAAATTATTAAATATCGTGTACTTCTAGTAAGTATTTTTTGATCATAAGTATAAATGATTATTAAATAATGTCTAAACAAAATAAATGTGTACAAAAAATTTGAAATATTTTAGTCTGTAAGACCTTAAATAAATAGAAAAACTGAGGTATTTTTGTCACAAAACACGTTCTCGAATTTTTTTTAAATAATTTTAATTTAACTAAAATTAAAATTCTGAAAACTGTGTTTACTAGATTATGTATTGATTTATTTTGTTGTATGATTATACGATTTAAAATTTGTGTTGTTTAATAGGATCTTTCGTTTGAAAATTGAACAAATCTGCCAACGACCAATGATATAACCTTAGTATATTTTGACGACCGTCCGTGGTCGAGTGGTAACAACACTTGACTCCCAATCGGAAGGTTGCGGGTTCGAACCCGGCGTGCGCAAATAAATTTTATTTGATTGATTTGTGTTATTTCACAATTAATTAATAAAAATAATATATACTACATTTGCGGCACGTTCCAGAGTGGAAGATACTGTCAGTATCGCCCTGGTGTAAGACCACCATTCAGAATTGAGACGTTGCTTAATAATGGCTTTAGCCGTGTTTAGTGACTAGATCTGAATAGCCAGGTACTTTCCTACCTTCCTCTTCCCCATCTCCTTCCCTTCCCCACTTTCCTTCAGCCTCACAACATACCCCAATTGGGGATGCCATAGTCTCACTGGCTCCAGACGGGAGCAGTTGGGACTCTTGTGAGGTATTCTCTATAAAAAAATAAAAAAATATTAAAAATAAACTTAGTTTTTCAAAATTTTAAAACTGCGTGTACCAGATAAAATAACAATCTTTCAAAATCAATTTATGATTTTTCGTAAAAAAGAGTCAATACGTCTAGAATTTGATTTAAAAATGACAAATTTCCAGTATTCTCTGGTAATACCCTCTTAATACGACTTTGGCTATAGTGTTGTGGTAGGTTACTTACTAGAAGCCGAACAAAGTAGCGGACTGGAGATTGTAGATCAAAAGAGGCCCAAAAAACAGCGATTGAGAAGGTCCAAAAATTAAGTGACCCGACTTTTGATTACCCGACAGTTGGTCCCCTAGACAGTTGATCCCTCTCTCGGACACTTCATCCCTAAATGATTATTTCTGTTATGCTTTATTTTACATTAGCTCCGCACAGAAGGCTCAGAGAAAAATAATTCCTCCCAGGGCCTATGTCTTCTTTGGGAATGCTGTGTGAAGGGACTTTTTTGGGAAAGGAAGGAGATGAAGTTCTAGGAAGGAAAAACGTATGAGGGTTGGACAGGAATCTGAGGTTTAGTGTGTGCATTAGTGACGGACGTATGAATCCATCCCTCCCACTGCAGTGCAAGGATATTCTGAGAGAATCGTGCTGTAGAGATCAAAAGGTTTACCTCGGGTGGACGCATCCGCCTCCAAGACCCGGACAAATCTCTCCCCATGAACACGGGGACCCCTGCTCGAATTCCCCCCACCATGTGAATGCTATAACTACGCTTTTGATGGGATATACAAACAGATCTCATTTCATGGGACACAACAAATATCTTATTTTCTGGGACATACAAACAAATCTCATTTCATTAGACATACAAACAGATCTCATTTCCTGGGACATAAACAGATCTCATTTACTGTGACATTCAAATAGATCTCATCTCATGGGACAACAAACAGATCTCAGTTTTCTGGGACATACAAATAAATCTCATTTCCTGGGGCATACAAACAAATCTCTTCTCATGGGAAATATAAACAGATCTTATTTCCTGGGACATGCAAACAGATCTTATTCCATGAGACACAACAAAGATCTCATTTCCTGAGACATATATATATACACACAAATCTTATTTTCTGGTACATACAAACAGATCTCATTTCATGGGACACAACAAAGATCTTATTTTCTGGGACATACAAACAAATCTCATTTCATTAGACATACAAACAGATCTCATTTCCTGGGACATTCAAATAGATCTCATTTCATGGTACAACAAACCGATCTCATTTTTCTGGGACATACAAACAAATCTCATTTCCTGTGACATACAAACATATCTCATTTCATGGGACATACAAATAGATTTTCTGCATTGGACAGTCCGCCTCTGCCCATAATTAACTCTAGGAGTGAATCAGCCTAAAGTCATTGAGTCAGTTAGCAGTCAGCTCAGTTGGCTGCCGGCGGCTGATCCGACAGCAGTCATTTCTGTACCTAAAGAATCGAACTTCTAACCGAATCATTCCGATCAGTTCTTCAACTAAACTAAGCGAACATATTTGTTTTTATCGCGCCGAGAGTGAAATTCCACTATGAAAACCGAGACCAATGGAATAAACAGTTCGCAAGAAGTGTCCTCGAACAAAATGAATTCGCAAACATTCGGAGTGTAAGTGCATTCATTGTTTTGATAGCTTTAATTTATGCCAACGACCGGCTTGTCTTGATTACTTTCTTGACATAATTTAATGCCATAATATTAAGTGAGATAAATTTATTTTAATTATTTATTGTGTTAACAGTACAAACTTTAATAATATTATTTCTATATTATATATCGACATTTTCGATGTCACTTACAGGCAATTCAGCAACTATCTTTTGACGCATGTTATAAAATAGTAAAATTGACCCCGTACCTTTTATGTACCTGAAATTTGTAATCTTCTCGGTGTATGACCGTTTTACGGAGAACATGAAAAATAAAGGTAAATTACTCCACCAACCGCCGCACTCGTTATATTAGGCACAGATTTTGGAAATTACACTACATTTAACAAGAAATAACTAATTACGTTTGGATAGATGTTAAAAGCTGCATTAAAATTCCATTTCATTGTTTTTATGTGTGGTTTGTGCGCGAGTTTCGTTTTAATCTAAATGTGTACGCATGATTTACCTAATAAACTAATAACCTATGTTGTGCATGTAAATTATTTTCAAATAGGTGTACCTATTCATGGCTAGTTTTTGAAGATTTATAAAACAAATTTCATCGAGAGAATATTTAATATTTACAATGGTTATTTTATAATTTGACCGATCTACCGATACAACATAAAGACTTGTCAAGAATAATAATAATTGGATAATTTTTAGAGCGGTGTTTTTGTGAGAAATCACCTCAAGGGCGCGTTTATTATTTACAAATAGATACAGGAAACATACTTAGCTGGCAGGTCACTTCCGATAAACACACTTTAGAAAGTTTATGCTTTAAGAAGATACGACTTTGCACGCGGAGGATATTATATTTAAAATACTGGACATTGCATGATTTTACATTTGCTGCCCCATCACTGTTGCTATTACTTCACGTTCGAATCATAAGAAGATTAATGCCAAAGTTGAGTTAATATTTATTTTGAAAAACTTGAATAAGAATTTACTTATAATTTATATATTTTTACACAATTAGTTATTTATAACGCCGCGGGCAGTGAAGGTGAAGGTGAAAGGTTTTTGACTTTATGAATACCAAAAGGTGAGTTTTAAGTTTAGCTCTACATTCCGCCGAGTCCGTGTTCATTCTTAACTTAAATGGCAATAATTACCAACAGTTATAATAAACCTTCTATATTATTTTTTTGCGGTTTCATGTTTGCACCGTCATTGCCATTTTTATATTTTTTTATATTATTTTCCTACTGAATTATAAGCACTCACAATTGGTAAGCAAAAGTATTTATTCACAAAGAAGAGATATAAAATTATTATATAACTCAGTTAAAATATGACCTGTTCGAGGGATATTATGGTTTAACATTATATCCCAAAACCTATTGACGGATTCCATATATAAAGAAAAAGTAGATCATATACACAACACAAGGTTTAGTCAAAATGGAGGTATTTCTTTTCCAAAAATTACAAAGAAATACGGGCAACGAAAATTCTCTTGTTAAAAATATAAAAAGGGAATCAAATAGTATGCACCACTGAACTAAAAATAATGTTGAAAATCCAGATATTTTATATTGATATAATTTCTGAGCACCTGTATATTGGTATCGATTGATTTAATGCACGTAATTTTATTTATATATGTACATATGTGTGATTAAAGCGGCGTCTCCTCCCACGAAAATGTGAACACGTTTTGTAGATGGTTATGTCCGGACTACAATGTTTTTGTTTTTCGTGACCGATAGAAACAAAAAAAAACGTTGTGCTCTGTCCCAGTGTTTTAGCTTTTGTCGGATGTTTTGTTAAATATTTTGTCGCGGGAGACGCCGCTTAAGTGTGTTGTGCGCCTTTGTGAGTATGTTGCCTGTGTTTATTTTATTTTTATTTATACGAAAATTTTACAATCGATTGCAGTTTTCCACATTTCTACCAATTTATAACATATTTCTCTTGAACACTTTAGTTATAACATCCTAAAAAATATATGTTATTTTTTAAGATAATATCTATACATTGTCGATCCGAAACGGTAATTAAATGAAATTCACTCGATGGATAGTTAAAAATCGCGAAGTAAGCTCCGAAAATTATTATAATCACAATTTGTTCGGTTAATTCTATATAGCTCTTTAAATGCAACGAGTATTCGTCGGGGTGATTTTTACACTATTTTAAACGAGTCGTGTTTTATTAAATATTTTCACTATTTTCGCTTAATTATAATCGTTTTTTAGTATTAGCGCGCTCCTTCTTACATTCGTATTTACATAACTCCCTTTCTTTTTATTTTGCTGTCGGTTCTCCGAATTTCTACTTATACTTCTTCTTACATATTTCCCTTAAACGTTTGAAGTTTTTAAGCTCTTAAAAAAATATATGTTTTTCTTTAAGATAGTATCTAAACATTTCCCATGCCGAGACGGTAATTATTTGAAATTACCTCGATAGAAATGATCGCAAAGTATGCTCCAAAAATTATTATTTACACGTTTCTTTCTGTTATTTTCTTAATTCGTAATTTTGCTTTAAATGCTACTTAACACTACCCCGACGAGATTTTTGCTTTTTTCAAACGAGTTGTGTTTTATTAAACATTTTCACAATTTTCGCATGAAAAGCGCGCCCTAAGTATAACATGATAAATAATATAGTTTTCGTACTTGTAAGAAAACAACACATATGTATAAAATAAAATTTAGTGCAAATTAGCAAAATATAAATACGATAATTAATATTGAATTATAATATAATCATATAAGCCTGAAATAGTAAGGGGTTTCTCACCATCCTCCCAATAGCTTAGTTACCCTAATAACGAATATTATTAAAAATAAAATTAAAATACTCCCAGTGGAGAGAAAACTCGGCCAGCTTATCCAATATACAGCCACTATTCATAGGTTTGAGTACCGCATTAACTACCTCCAACTTAATAAATAAATAAATCGTAAATCAAAAATATTCGTTATTAGTGTGGATTGTGGATAAGCTATTGGGAGGATGGTGAGAAACCCCCTAAGTAAAATAAAAATTTCATAGAAAAGCAAGTGTGTACGAAAACGCTAATATTATAAATTATGTGTGTTACAAACCAGTAGATAAGTTACAAACCAATAAGAATAAATAACAAAGTAATTTACTCGTAACTCGTAATATAAGATATGGAATAATATGATAGTCTTTTAGTATTTTATGGCTTTGTTTTGTAGTCACTTGAAACGTTATTCTTTTATATCTCTTTTCTATATTGCGGTTTCCCGTTATATATGTGATTTAGGGGGTTTCTCACCAGGTTTGTCACACTCCTCCTAATAGCTTATCCATACTATAACGAATATTATTAAAAATAAAATACTCACAATAGTTAGAAAATCCGGCCAATATATCGATGTATAGCCACTATTCACAGGTTCGAGTTCCAAATTAAAAACTCTGAGTTAATAAATAAATAAATCGTAATTCATAAATATTCATCGGACAAGCTATTAGGAGGAAAGTGAGAAACCCCCTTATGTTATAATTAATACTGTGAAATTGATTTGCTGATGAACTGCGTTGACACAGCGGGCGTTTATAATGAAGAATAAAAAAATAATGGGAAAAAACAGCACTTTTTGGGTACGTTGATTTTTTATATATATAACATCCATTCTTCTCCAGATCAGATTCTGCAGATGATCTTGATTCTCTTGTCAAATGGTCGGAACCGAACAACTTACCCTTCAGCATCCAGAAATGCAGTGTCGTTACATTTACAAGATCCAAAGGTACATTCCTATTCCCCTACCACATTCATAAAAATATATTCGAGACATTGGCGTGATTTTTTAGACTAATCTCTCTTTCAAATCCCCCATATCTGACATTGTCTCCCGCGCCAACAAAATTCTTGGATTTCTTCTTCGTAATGCGAGATCGTTTACTAATGGAATTGCAATACGGAGAACATATAATTTTATGAAGCACTTGTTCGCAGCATTCTGGAATATAGCTCCATTATTTGGACCCCTTCTGAACAAAACGATATGGTAGAAATAGAAAAAGTACAAAAAAGGTTTATGCGATACCTGTATATGAGGGAATATACATACTATCCATTCCTGTATCCATCCTTATTCTTAACAGGAATACTCGATTTCAATACCTTAGAAGCCCGTTTAAAATAAATTTATGTAAACATTTTTTAAAGCTAATCTCTGGTACCATACTCAATCGCCCTGTGTTGAAAGAAGTTAACTTATATGTCCCTAACAAGTGTACTTTTTCATGCTCCGAAAGCAAGGACTTCTGCCAATCAGAACGCTCCAATAAACAGAGCAACTATTCTGCGTTGACCATCAACATTTTCAATGTCACAGACAGTTCAGCAACTATCTTTTAACACATGTTACAAAATAGTAAAACTTCCCCTATGAACTTTTTAATTTGTAATGTTCTCCATGAAATATAGGTATATAACCGTTTTCCGGAGAACTTGAAAAATAAATAATAAATAAATAAGTTGAACAATGTGAATTAAATTATATATGAATATTAAATTATCACTTATCACTATTTGCGCCGGTCGAATGTCGATCGAAATGACATTATTTTTTATATGTATACGACTGCTCCAGCTTGCACTTAAGTGCATATTATTTTCTAAAAATAAATGAATAGCAGTATTAATTGCGTGTGTATTTACTCTCCGATCTGCGCAACTGGTTTTTTTTTTAATTACATGATATATCCTAGTGCCCTTGTGACATACACTGCTTTTATTTAATTCGTTTTTCCAGGACAAACTATTGATTAATCAATGCTTAATTAATCGCGAAAATCGTAAAAATATAACGAAAATAAATAATTATAAACTCTCAGATGAGACTAGATACAAACAGTATACAAACTAGACAAGATATTTTTTTAAAAAGCAAAACATGACTCTCTTAACACCTGGGAAGATAATCATATAAAAAAGGCTTAAGGCCGTTACGTTTTTATATTTTTGTATTGTTTATGGTTTTATTTAGATATATTAGTATTACCTTCTTCAATGGTTTATTACGTTGATGGGTACAACGTTCAAAGGTTATTAAAAAATTATTCCAACAGATTTGCCAATATTTTATCGGCCTACGGTCCATTTTATTCATTCCATGACATAAAAAAAACTTATTATTGTGAATGTATTCTAATCTTATTTTAATGTTAACATAAGACTTTACACCTGTCTATTTTGAAAAAATGATGAAATGAGAGAATTTTTGAAAATACCATTATATATAATTTAATAATGTTATTATATTAATGCAATTATCCAAATTATCCAAATACATCCGATGTATAGTCATTAGAAACAATAATTAGTCTTACAATATTAATTTACCTACTACTAACTGTATAGACTAAGACAATAACGCCGTACTAAAGATTCCCACATAAACAAGCAAACAAAACAACTATGCAAATGTCAATATTTATAAATGTTGTTAGTAAATAAACACAGTTTAATGGATTGTGTATTTCGAATTCATAAAATACCATTCAGCATGGTTAATTATCGTCTGCGTATGATCTGTAAACCTGCAATGATGTTTTATTTTTGATGCTAATTTCTACGGCCAGTTATCAATATTGGCGAGCACGGTCATTCATAAGAGATATTCCGACCGACGATTGATAAATTTTAGCACGGTCTCCTTTGTATTTCCCTAATTGTCAATGCGTATATTCGGATAACGTGGTTCGTTATGAAAAATTACTGGCTTTTTAATGAACGGAGTTGAACTGATGATGCTCTTAGAATTGAAAGAATTTGAATCTTTTCGGGCCAATGACGCTACATATAGGTAGATTTTTAGATAGCAAGGTATGATAAAGATCTTTTTAATTAATTAACTCCATATTTAAGTTAGTATTTCAATTCGAAATTGCTAATTTATTAATATTTTTACGTAATTGTTTGGCGTTTGACGTTTCGGGATGTCAATTCATAAAAGACACCTCCTATGCTCCCAGCGTATATCTATTTCTTGTTTATTCATTGGTGAAAGCGTGCTTGGGACATCGATATAAAATCGTTAAGCCTTTCGATCCGATATTGTAAAGTTATTGATTTATCTGTGCTAACCCCCCTTTCTGTGTTCTCTCAACTTATCGATCTGTAAACAAGTAGAGCTTTTGAAAATCCTGCATAGTGCCGAACCAGTAAAAGTACCTATTTGTAATTAGGAATACTAAAAGCCTAAATGAGTAATGTTATTCTCTTGTTTCCTTTGATCAACAATTTATTCTTCTCGAATGTCTTACAATGAATATTTAACTGGACTAAATCGTACTGGTCTGTTCAAAT
The DNA here is from genome assembly GCA_951813805.1 of Limnephilus auricula. NCBI lineage: Eukaryota > Metazoa > Arthropoda > Insecta > Trichoptera > Limnephilidae > Limnephilus > Limnephilus auricula. The sequence continues at coordinate 1,921,445 of OX638390.1, forward strand.
GAATGCTCTGTGTTTATCTGAAGTAGAATAACTAGTCATTGAAGGACCTGAAGGTGCCCAGATGTCGATCGAATATCTTCGGGTATTTCCGTAACCGTTCGGATATTAGACACGATTCGGGCGATTCTCATTTAGTAGAACTTTACTGACATCTGTTGAGATACCTCAAAACTACATATAATTAACCTCGAAACTACATGCAGCTACGTATACTAATATGTTGAAAGACATTAAAATTACAAACATGCAAATTATATACCATATTAATAAATAACATAATAGCACAATCGCGGTTACATGAAAAAGTGGTTTATAAAGATGACGAGGATTTCCGCTACAGTCTAATAAGTAGAGAAGAAAGGATGTCTCTTATTACGTGATGTGCATCCTTCAGCGCCCAGCGTCCCGTGACCTGGCATGCACTACACCCACATTATATAAAGGACTTCACAACAAAACAAACCACAGACAAGAGAAATAGAGCTGCCACCCAGAAGTGCGCGCGAATCGTGTCAAGGTCACCGCAATGCCCGTAGAGAGGAAAAACGCGGTGGAATCTGTCCAGTGATATCACACGATTTTACGGTTTTCATATTCAAGAGTTCATAATATGTCCAGATTTCGGCTGTCGAAATATTGTTTACTTCACGATGTATTTAAGAATCACTAAAAGTCGATCCCTTGCGACCGTTTCCACAAACAATTCCTCTAACGGGTACGGACACAACTTTTTTAGTTTTCTGTCGGCCACGAAAAGCAAAAGTATTGTGGCCCAGATCTATCCACAAACAACATGTACCTTTACTGTTTTTGTCGGAGGTGGCCGGCCTTAAAATATAACGAGTTTTACGACTTTTTTCAGAAATAATGCGTAGTAACAATATGAATCACTAGAGACCTGAAAACAATTTTTTTTTTCGATTTTATGATATTTTAAAATTAAGGAATATATTATGTTATTGGATATTCTTAATACATATTTATATAAAAAAGGCGTTCCGCCCCCTTTTACTTACGAAAAACGTGAACATCACCAAAATAGGCAACATCACGTTTGTTGTAAAATACCCTTGCTTTTGCTGAAAAATAACACAAAAAACTGTTATATCAACATAACTGTTAGGTACTTCCGATAATATTTTACTTTACCTTAGAAATTCATGAGCCAAATATTATGGTTTGATTGCCTTACACACAGATAATACCATTTTGTTAGTGTATGGCGTAAGTAATATGTAAGCTGTTTCGTGTAACGTATGCCACAAATCGAGGCTAGATAATATCCGAGAAAACCCCGAAAAAGTGGATTCTTATTACTTATTACAAGTTATTACTTATACCTGAGATTTTTCATACCTGAGCAGGTACAATCGAAACAAATTCGGACAGGTATATATATTTTTAAATCTTTTACCTACTCCTGGCATCTTCACTTTTATAACATCTGATTCCATGACAGCTGATCCCCCGACAGTTGGCCTAAGGCATACTTATATGGAATATGCAGTCGGTTTAGGGAAATTCGGAATACCCACTTACACAAAATATAAGTGTTTCCAGAGAGCATGTGCCGCTGAATAACGAAAGTGTAAAACATATTTTCACTCAAATGCATCAAGGATAAAACTACTTGTCTACATACTGTATATCGATCGGCCAGTTGATTTGTTAGACATTTAATAATAATCGAAATTACTAGTTAACGTAATAAATAATCGATTATGCAGTTGTATGCAAAAGTATACCCTTTAATCATAAATTCCACCAAATCTATTATCTAGTGATGCAACGAATACTACTTTTACGAATGCAAATATCAAACCTACTATACGGCGAATACGAATACGAATAACTTGGCAGAGTAATAAAACTCATTTATTTAACCTTTTTCTGCTTGTTTTATTATACTAATAATAATTTTATTGAGAAACCGCAACATCTGTAGATTCCCTGGTGACAGGCGATTTCTTTTTTCAGTTTGGATGTTGCCAGCCGTTGAAAAAAGCCTCTCCGAGGCCACTGTACATGGCATGTACATGGCTTGTATGAAAAATATTTTTGCGCGAGTTTAATCAGTCGTGCGAAATGTGTATAGTCTCGCCAGAAGAGCAATGGAACAGAAGACGGCGATAAATTTCTGAGCTTTACATAGGCATCAAGCATGACATTTCTATGACATATTTGTTCACCCCAGCGACACCACCACTGGCACAGATGAGTTTATGGCATTGCAATAGGGAATTTCCCTGAATTCCCCGTCGCTTCTTGTCGTTGCGGCTATTCGGATACAGAGGTGTGTGACACACGGTATAATCAAACGGAGATGCGTACAAAAGTTTTTTTTATACTATTCGTAGATATTCGTAAATATTTATTCGCCGAATACAAATATTCGGTAAATGTCTACTATTCGGCGAATACGAATATTCGGAAATGTCTACTATTCGGCGAATACGAATATTCGGAAATGTCTACTATTCGGCGAATACGAATATTCGCATTCGTTGCATCACTTATTATATGTACAAAAACTCGTAGTGAAATAAACAAAAAAATGAATCATTAGTAGGATATTACAAAATATCGTACTTGCACCGGGCCGTAATGCCGCCCGGTATTATTTTATAGCTTATTTAATATGTGAAACATAGACAAGTGTAAATAATATTTGATTTATGGTGAGCATTCGAATATTGCTTTTCTCATTATCTCAAACTTTAGTATTTGGAGGATTTTTTTTTTTTACATTAGGTCCACACAGAAGGCCTTGAGGAAAATAATTTCCCTCAAGGCCTATGTCACCATTGGGGATGCTGTGTGGAGGATATTTTTAAGGAAAGGAAGGAGAGAAAGTTCTGGGAAGAAAAAATGTATGAGGGTTGGGTAGGAATCTGGAGTTCAGTGTCTAGATCATCCGCCGCCAAGACCTAGACAATGAACCCCGTGAACCCGGGCACCCCTGCTAAGTCACCAAACGTAGCGAACCACTTGGGGTGACCTATGGCAGAGGTGTTGGTTATCCAATAAATGGTTCCCGGGGCGGCGGTACCCATTCCCGCCTCCCAAATTGAGATGACTGACTAATCAACTGGTGAATATGAATGCGTGAGTACAAAAAATCGACACTATAAAAAAAAAACCGTTTGATATCTATACCGACTTATTATTTATTAAAGGTATTTTTGAAGTCGATTTTAGGTTTGAAACAAAAACATAATTATATAATTATAATCGGTGAATCAACCGTCGGGTCACCATTACATCTATACTCTATTTTCAATAGTAATATTTCTTTCTTCTTTTGGCACAACATTTTTTACAATGTACTGTGTACTTTTATTGTTATGGTTATGAAACATAATATTACTACGTGCATAATGCATCATGGTGCATTGTGCATGCGAGTGACATTAACCGTATCAGTTTTTATACACGACGCGTTGGCAGGACCGGACTTACCCTAAAGGCCCTCTCATCTATCTCAAAAATTAAATGTTGTATTGTGTCAAGATTTACCGATCACAGTGAATAATCAAATAAAACTTGTGAGGCGGATATGGGTACCTTCGCCTCGAGATATTGATAACAAAACACCTCTGCCATAGATCACCCCAGGTGGTTCGCTACGTTTGGTGACTTAGCAGGGGTGCCCAGGTTCATAGGGGTGAGGTTTGTCAGCGGTTGCGTCCGCCCTACAAATGCGTAGCGGGCGGGCTCGGGAGAGACTGGTTGACGCAGACGTTTTGACCTCTGCAGCAGAACTCTCTGGGAACATCGCCTTGTACCGCAGTGGGAGGGATGGATTCATACGTTCGTCATATCTCGACAAACCAACCCCAGATTCCTACCCACCCTCCAACTTTTTACCTTTCCAGAACTCTCCTTCCTTTCGTAAAAAGACGCACCGCAGAGAATCCTCAAAGATAAAATAGGCCCAAAGGAAATTATTTTCATCGGGGCCTTCTGTGTGGAGTTAACTTAAAAAAAATAATTTCCTAGATACTTTTAATTACAATATTATTTATTTTACCTTTCACTTGCGTCAAAACAGCATTTGTGGATAGTATTCAAGTACGATCTTTCGTTGACTTGAATAGTAAATTTGTTAGTTTCCCCAGAGCCTAGTTTCTTCGTCCCTTCCATACAATAACCATTCCATGAATAATGAATCCTCTCCGCGGTATCTGGTATCGATTATTTATGTAACTTTCTCCATATGGTCTGTGTCGCAAGGTTCCGTGCATTTCCTTGATTGTTCCGCAGATACCTGTGTAGGTAAATGTATTCTATTTATAATAATAATGGTATCATAATATTATATTAATCAACGAAACTCCATGATGGGAGTTATAAGATCATTAATACGCAGCCCTTGTATGGAAACTTAAGCGCTCTAGCATTGGTGTCGCGTCACACGATAACCCGATATTTAACAAGGATTTAAAAAATTAAAAAAAATATTATTGTACAACAGATTAACTTAATTGGTATCTACAGTACAATCTTCTCATCCCGACACTCCTGGAAAGATAAATAATTATTCAAAAAGTCTTAAGGCTATAAAGAAGAATCAAATACATCCACTGTTTCAGAAGGTTTAATCAACAGAACCATTTCTCTTATTGCTATGCTGTTCTGGAGCATCTGTTCTGCCATGTGGTATTTTAAACAAGGTCGTGGTGACGACCACGGCTCTAGTTTTCAGGCTCGAACAAGCCGTAGCATCCCAAGCGGAATGGGCTATCAATAGAATTAGTTATGAATTATAAAAACTAAGTATTGCAAGATTTGCATCACGTCTAATTTCCTTTCCCAAAAACCCTCCAAACAGCATCTCCAAAGATGGCGTAGGCCTTGAGGAGAATTATTTGCCTCAGGACTTTCTGTGTTGAGCCAATCTAAAGAAATATATTAGTCAAGGAAACGTACCTACATCTTAAAAGATTTTAAGGTTTTTGATATTTTGATCTTTACATGCATACAAACAATACAATAATTAACGTGTATGTGTCATATAACATATCGTAACTCACCATTATCATATTATTATTATTGATGCTTTAGCTCCTTTATATTCACTGTTTTATTACATCGTTATTCTCTTTTTTTATATTTATTTTGGTCTTCAATTTTACGTTGTTATTTTATCGGCCAATGATATAACCTTCATAACACAGCCAAATATGTATTGACACAAATACTGTTTACAACGCTAATAAAAAAAGTATAAAAATATATTAATGTGAATTTTAATCTATGATTTTTATACACATATATGACCTGACGATGGACACTGCAAGGCTGCTCAATCGATCAACAAAATACTTTTTGGCATGATAATCTTCTTAAATCATGATTTCCGATTAGTTTAAACGGTTATTTATAAATGAAAAAATTTCACTTTTTTTTAGAATCTAGATATATTTGGATGTGTTATTATTATAATATTTTTTTATACATATTTTAATTCTCGTACATATTTTAATTTTACATACATAATAAGTACCAGGACCTAATTAATACGAAAAATGTTAATAATAAATAACTGCGTGTAAATAGGTTAGTATTGATGTTTTATGAACACCTCACTAGGAGAACCTGTGCTGAGGTGTTCGCATGTTATTAAGTCGGCATAAGTAAATATAAAGCACCGTCATTGAGACTCAAAGAGAATATTGTGGTTGTACTGATGGAAGCATTATTTTATATTAGGTTAGTAGCAGTTGTTAAAATACTCCATAATAATATCTTTGACGGCTTTCGCGGTCGAAGGGTAAGGCTCTTGATTATCAATCCGGAGGTCGCGGGTTCAAATCGCGGGTGTGCTCAAGTAAATGTTATTTATTAATTTGTTTTATTTCATAATTCATTCATATAAAATAATACGTAGTATATTTACTGCACGTTCCAGTTGGAAGATATTCTCAGTATCGCCCTAGTGTAAGACCACCATATAGGATTTGAAACGTTGCTTCGAATGACTTTAGCAGTGTTTTTTAATTAAATTTACACAAAATAAACATGAAAACACAAATTGTGTGGATCAAGAGTAAAAAAAGAAACTTTCAAAATATCAACAAAATAATCAAAATAAATAATAAAAATTTACGAAAAAAACAGATTTTTTTAAATTCTATAATTGATATGAACATGATTATCGTATAATTTTGTAATCGCATAACCCATAAACCTACAAATAAATACAATGTATTTAATAAGTATATTGTGTTAGCCAGTAATTTTTAGATTTTGTTCTTACAACATAAATATTATTCTAGAATATTTTTCTTATCTATCTACAATATTACTACTAAAGATCCTAGACGGACTTATTTGTTGATTTTTCTATCAACACTAGTCAAGGTTGGTATTATTGATTCCACGATTTTTTACTTAAATTTCAACATTCTTGATAATACTATTGTGTAAATATAAATTTTGTAATATCGGAAAAAAACTTTACCCTTGAACGTTTCCACACATTTTATTTAATTTATTTATTGTTTCGTTACATGGGAGGTATTATTATAAACAAATCAATTTTTTATCTCACTAGGACAAGCCTGTTTTGAGGGTAATAATTTTATAAAGTTATGACATAGCACAAAATTATATAGTTATTGAGAGAACCATATTTTGTGACTAGAGAGGCCCATTGTGCTATCTCCCATTTTACCGCAATCCTTTAATAACAACCCAGTCCCTTTAATAATGTTCACCAGGGTTGTCATTGGATATGTTGCTATGTCTTCTGGTTCTACCATCGATACTCTTAGTATCGCCCTTTTTTAAATGTATAAGAGTCTTAACTGCTTCCGTTTTGGAGCCAATGAGACTATGGCATCCCCAATTGGGGTATGTTGTGAGGCTGAAGGTAATGGTGGGGGGGAAGGAGATGGGGTAGAGGAAGGTGGTGAAGTACCTGGCTATTCATAACTGGTCACCAAACACTGCTAAAGCCATTTCAAGCAACGTTTCAAATCTGAATGGTGGTCTACTGAGATCAACTGAGAGTATCTTCCACTCTGGAAGGTGCCGCAAATATAATATATATTATTTGAATTGTTATCTATCGAATCGTTATTTTTATGTCACTAGTGGTGGCTCGTGACTTTTGGGTGTGCTAGAAGCTAATGTTGTTGTAGACGAAAAATTTTTTTTTTCGTAATTACGGTTTTTGTATGAATATTTTCAAGAAATCCGCACACGACCAAACTGAAATTTCCTGAAAATCTTCATCCAAGAAACCGATTTAAAAAAAAAAATCGTTTTCGGCTACAACATCAGTAATGCCATTTTTTTATCAGCATTCTAGCTCACCCAAAAGTCACGAGACGCCACTGCATGTCACCCGGATCATCGCTAAAATTGTTAAAAACCTTATAAGTCAAAATACTATTACAGTAAATATTTATTCAAGATTTCCTTGAATTTAGAAAGAATAGGTACGAAGTTTATGTAAATGGTTTTTTTTTTAATATTTGCTTGCAAAGTTCTTTTCTTCTTCAATATTGTAATTGATTATTATTGTACGTAATACTAGAATTTTGAAGAGGCCGTGACACTTGTTTTTTCTTATTTTTCAAATGAATACATAGTTCGATTTCCTAAAAAGTGTTTAATATCAAACACATTATACTAGCAATTATAGCAATGTTTACAAAAACTTGTTAACTTAAATTAGCATAGACGTACAAAGAACAAGGTATGACAATAAAACCGGATTCCACATTAGGTTTAATTGGCTTGCAATTCAACAAACAATATTGGTGAAGATAAATTACTTTGTGATGTAAATTTTAGACAATGCGATTTGAAAAATGTCTAGTTGCATTGGTATTGAAATTCCAAAGACAAAGGCTTTTCCAATATCAAACCAGAGCTTACCGTTTGATACTATAAAATATTCTGCTTTAGTGTAAGATTCAACTGGTTTTGAGTATTTTTTACAAAATGAAACAAATACTTTGTTTTAAACCACTTTATCTTAATTTATATTCGTCGACCGGTTTCGGTTGAACTCAACCTTCTTCAGGACAATAATATATAAACTAAATCATAGTACAGAGAAAGAATATGAAGTAAACATTATAGAAAGATAAAGCATATAAATGACAAGAGAGAGAACATCAGAGGCAGGTTGGTGAAGAATAGGAGGAGGGGAGAGGTAAAGGAAGGGTGGGGGTTACATAAGGAGAAAGGGACCATTTTTAAAATCTGACTGTTGGTTAATTTTAGCTGTTTGTTTAAAATTTATGGCAATTATTTTTCTTTGATTTTGAAGTTTCGAATGCTTCTACATTATTCAGGTGTATTCCTATTCTATTTTTATTGATTATTTGGACTCCTGTATTTTTATTAAACGTGTGGTTAGTATCAATTAAATGTTCGGCAAATTCTGAGAAACCTGTGCTTGATAAACCTGACATGTTCTTTAACTCCAATATTTACATTACTTTATTTACCCCCCTCCTACCCCTTCACCATCCATTCTCTGATGTTTTCTCTCTCTCATACATGTTTTCTCTTTCTATCATGTTTACCTGATATTCTTTCTCTGTACTATGATTTAATTTATATATTTTTGTCCTGAAGAAGGTTTAGTTCAACCGAAACTGGTCGACGAATATAAATTAAAATAATAAAACATGAAAACAAAGTATTAAATACTATTAATAAATTTATTCATTTAAAATTAATTATTAATTGATATAAATTAAGTAATTAATATTTAAATATTAATTACAGTACTAATAAATTTAATGTAATTTTGTATAATGTCAAGCCACAGAGTGTTTGATTTCTTCGATAATTTAATATTTTTTGTTTTAATAGAACTAACAAAATGTAAAATAAGAATAATTTACATAAACAAAAGTTCAGACCACACATTTATTTTCAAGAACACAGTTTTATATGAGCAGCTCATTTTAATGATCACATCTGACACGCTTTTAATACGCCTTCGTTTCAGTGTTACGATAAGGACAATACTAAAATCTACAGGAAATTCACTCGGTGTTGACCAAATTATTGAATAGGTTTGCATTATACACATATATAGTTCGTAATACATAACATACATTAAAACGTTTTGGTTTATTAGCTCCATGACTACGTTGTTTACCTATATTGCTTTGGTATTTCCAGCTGTTTTTAATTATGCCAGGAAAATTTTAGTGATTTTTTTTTCCTTTTGTCTGTGGGTGAATAGGTTGGTAGTACCACTATTACCTATCTAGTGTGTAGAGTTTTTGTTAATGAATGATTAAATTAATGACCCGCTAGTATATACGCGACTACTCAGTTGCGTGTAAAGAAAAACATGTTTATTGTTTTTAATTTTAAAAAAATATCATCGGACAGCAAAATGGCGTCTACACTTTGTACTTCAAATGTGCTCAGGAATCGTAGCATAAAATCCTTCGGGTACTTTCTGTTAAACGCTGTATTTTTTATATAACGGTGTAGTATTTTTTGGACATTTGTACTTTAAACCTGAATCACGTATAATTTAAGTCATGTTAATAGATTTTGCATAATTTTACTGTAATAAAAATACGTATCAAACGAAAATCTCATTTCCTGATTTCATACGTGTTTCATCTACCAGTGTAATTAATATATCTGTAGAGACGTAGGAACTACTTTCCATCAACAGTATCCTTGGATTACAATATAATGTATGGTCTTATAATATGGTCACATTCCTCTCCTTGAGAAGCATTAAATAAATACATAACTTGATAAATGAGCTGACCCTGTTTTTTTTTTTTACATTAGCTACACGCAGGAGGCCCTGAGTAAAATAATTTCCCTCAGGGCCTATTTCATCTTTGGGGATGCTGTGTAGAGGTTTTTTTTAAGGAAATGAAGTTCTGGGAAGGAAAAGGGTATAAGGGTGGGTAGGAATCTGGGGTTCAGTGTATCCAGATCATCCTCCGCCAAGATCTAGACAAACCTCACCCCATAAACCCGGGCACCCCTGCTAAGTCACCAAACGTAGCGAACCACTTGGGGTGAGAGAGGTGTTGGCTATCCAATAAATGATTCAGGGGGCGGCGGTACTCATTATATCAGCCAGTCCCTATCCTCGCTACGTACGACATTCCTCGCTCCAGTTTAAGCGTGCTAAATCTACCGCTCAACTCTCGATAAGCCGCGGAATATTTTTTTTTTAGACGTAAAGGCGCTAGCAGCCATGTGCAAAATCTGACGTAAAAATATTTGAATACTTCCCACCGAAAAACGTAAATTGCCTAATGTTACAAGTATGGACTATTATATTCATCGAGCGATGAGGAATGACGATGTTATTCATTAATAATCCATCAAAAATAGTCTGAAAAGGGATTTCATTAATATGATATATTAATGAAATTCCTTTTCATTGCATATGAATAAAAACGGTTACTTTCGTTAATAGTGCACAGACTCTAGCAAAACAAATACAAATTAAAATTAGTGTACCCGCAAATAGCACCATGCTCATAAAGTCAGACCTTTATTAAAAATTAACTCGTAAATTAAACCCACTTAAAAATAAACTGTCGTCGTTTTTGAAAGATCGCGATTTCCCGGTGCGTAGAGATGACAGTAGAGAGCATAGACAGTTAATTTGTTTATCATGGAAAAAGAAGCTCATTCCTTCTTTTAAATTCATATATAATACACGTAATATTGGTGTCATATAGGCTTTCGACCTATATACGGATTATGTTCCAAGTTTGTGCTAAGCTCAGCATTCCTACAAAGCCGAGTTTAAAATCAACTGATTTAAAAAGTGAACAAAGAATATTAATTTTTAATGAAGGTTTGGAATGCGAAGAACGAATTAAACACGGCTTCACAGTACCAATGTTGAATATGGTTGTGATATTGAAGATAATTATAGGTTGTTCAATTTTACCGCCATTGAGCTTCCACACGCGAAGTGCAAATTACAAACAGTTGGACTAAAAATAACCTACTTTTATAATGTACCTAATTGCAAAACTCGGGTTAACAACCTAGAGTGAAAAAAATTCGCTGGTTGTAGGGTAAAAAAACTCGAATTATTCATACAACTCATCCAATACCTACGCAAATATTTTTAAGGCGCTGCGCGGCGGTTTCATACAAAACGTAGTTTTGACCAAAATGGGCAACCAAACTGAAAAATTATTTTTGTAATCAAAAGGTATGTCAAAAGTCTATCTCGGACAGGTTCTCGGACAGAGCTACTTTATTTATTTTTTAATTTAAATGATGACGTATAGGAATGATGTAATTAAAAAAAACTCATGTTTTTTACTCTAATAAAAAAAAAATTATGTCAATATGACCATTAGTTTTTTTTTGATTTTTTCAAATTCGCAATCCTTTATAACTCATCCTGTATAAATAAAAATTTCGTAAATACTTACTTTTTAACGCAAAATCCAATAATGTCTCCTATCGACGACTTTCATTCGCCAGTTAGAGCGCTACTGATGATAGGTCCTCACAGATCTGACGGAGTTCTCGAGTGCTACGTCACACTCTTAGGTATTTTAATTTTCGAGTAGATTTATATGTTTAAATCATAACATGTTTAAATCGTCCCCAGTCTACCCTACAACCTCAAAACTTTAGGTACACATCAGAAATTTTATTTACAAAATCCGATTTTACTATCCTGTACTCGAACCTATGAATAGTGGTTATAAATCGCATATTTATTTGTTTATTTATTAATATAATATTATCCCATGGATAAGCTACCAAGAGGATGGTAAAATACCCTCTTTTTTTCCATTGGTCCAGTGGTTCCCAAACTCTTTTGGCCTACGGACTCCTTGTCATAGTCAAAATTTACCCACGGACCCCGGCTGAAAAACTACATAAATGAATAGTGGAAACATAGGTAAGAGATCTAATATCTTTGAGTAGAAAGCAAAGTAAAGGTGGGGAGGGGGGTTAGCAGCGACAGTGACAGTAATAATATGGACTCATACAATCACTTAACATTATCATATCATAATCATTATTTATTTGTTTTGAATTGACTGGCTGTGATGCCTGCTATTACTTTTATTTTGTGTATTTTATGCACCTGTCTATATTTATATTTTACTTAGACGTAAAAATCGCTAATAATTTATTAATTATTATTAATTATAACTTCCACATTAATAAAAATGTGACATTTTTTTATTTATTTTATATTAAACCTTGCGCGGACCCCTGGCGCGGCGTTGTTCAAGGACCCCCAAATCAATTTTAATTTTCCAGACTCCCTGAATGACCAGTTTGAGGACCACTTTGGGAACCACTGCATTGGTCAAATCCTTATAGTTTGCTACAACTCGGTGTAAAATACACAAATCTATATTTAAGATTTAGTACCCCTATTTACTTATCTACACCTGCTTGCGAACTCAAGGTCGAAACTAGCTAGATATTTGACCAATCATTTAACTACGTATTTAAGTTTTACTTTAAATATTTAAGGACTATGTGTACTACTCGAATTTATACTACACGCCAATATTGACATAACGAAAATAAATATACTCGTGGGTATAAGTTTTCACTTGTATATTTAGGAATCCGGAACATTTCGAGATCATTGCCTCATTCACAGCACTTGTATGTTTATTTTGCGTACGCACTGGAGTTACTGTGTTTATTTTGTACTTATTCGTATAAAAACAATATCATTTTCATTGTCGTTGAGTTGTAGGGGGAAGCAATTCATGTTCAGCAAGGACGGCTCGTGAAGATGGTCTTATTAAAAAAATAAAGAAGACATATAAAAAACGTTTATTTCTTCTTTTTTTATTCTTCTTCAAAGATGTTGAATATGAAAATATATTAATAGCTAAATTGAACATTCGAGACATCGCATATTTTACGAATTTCGAATATTTTTTGACAAGAAAAAAAACCGCTAAGTTTGGCTTAAACGCGTGTGAGCCAATTTTGGCTCAGCGTTGCACTTGATTTTTTCTTTATGTAGGTAAGCGTTGAATTTTCAAACTGGTGTAGAATATGGTAAGGAGGTTGGGTTGGGTAAAGAGGAAGTGTAACACGCCGTAATATCCAAAAATTGTTTAAAATACTTTTAAGCTTTAAAAGCTCAAATCAGGGCTCAAATCAAACTTATGTAGGGCAGTTTTTACAGATCGATCGAGTAAGCCAAATAATAACTTTATTTACAAATAATGTATAATTTTTTAACATGTTTTCAGATTAATAGTAATTAGTTAAAAACATATGTTTATTATATTTTTAGTTTCTTAACTGTGAATAATACACATTACCACGTGCCGTGCTAAAATAAATTTTCTGGAAAATGAAAGAAAAACAATTCTGTCAATGCATGTCGATTAATTCAGCGTTCAATAAAGATGCTGAATTCCGCAAAAAAAAAAATATTACTTGGTTTAACTTCATTAATTTAAGAAACAATGTTTATTGTCTGGAGGATGGTAAAAAATGCATTAAAATTCCATTTTTTCTATGCTGAATATTTGTTTAGGTTAGGAAAAACGCATACAATATTTAAATTACCCAAACTTATAACCTATTTGGTTCATGTTTCCATCTCAGATGTTTACAGTAGTGAAGCGTTATTAAAAAAAAATTGCGTGGGTGCAGCGGAATTAGGCAACTTTACCATAAGTTCTTCATACATATACAGGGTTTTAAGGGACATACTTGACTTATTTTAACCAGTGACTCCTGACATTATTTGAAGTAAAAAATGGAAATGAAATTTTGGGATCCGGTGACGTTTTTGATGTTTTTTTTTTCTACAAAATCATAAAAATTAATAGGTGTTAAACAGTTGAGGGCGGATAAGAGGTTGTGCGGTTATTCGGCTGAGTGACCAGTGACGGTGTGCGGAATTTTTTTTTTTTTTGAATTTTGGAAAAAAATTTGTTAAAAAAAAACGTTGAAAGTAAGTCAAGTATGTTTCTTAACACCCTGTATATTTTTTTTTTTGACACCAGGTCACACAAGAGAATGTTGTATTTTTGAACATACCAATAGTATCTAATGATACGTTAAGATATTATGAAGTAGCCTTTAACCAAAACAAGTTTGGACAACGAAACATGAACAGTGAACTGATACAAAAATATCGGTGTCTTTAGTCAGAAATTGTTCAACGTCACGAGCCGCCACTGGTTTTCAAACTGCAAAGATTGTACTACTTCTTCAATTCGTCACTCCATCTGCCACACGAACTGCTGTGACCTTCTACATCTGAAGGTTAAGGTTGATGAACTCAGAAATCAGAAGAAAACAAACAACACGCATCATTTACAGTTAGATCTCCATATGTTTTATTTTAAGCAACGTTAAATGGTCAACATCAATATTATTGTTATTTACTATTTTAAAACCATGTAAACCACAGATTCACATTCGCTAAATTCACTCCATGATAACTCGTTAAGCAAATAATTGGCCAATTAACCGTGCTCTTCGTACATTCAATAATATTTGCCTAAACTCTAACATCGACATTTTCACGGATTCACTGCCTAAATTTAAATAAAGCATCATGTCGATGATATAAACCAATGTGCATACATATCCCTTCACAGATCACCACCTCTCACACCTACAAAACAAACACACACCTGTACACTACGCACATCACATGGTAAATTCTCAAACCACAAATAAGAAATTACAAAGAAACATAACGCACTACGAATTATGATTCAATATACATATTTTTTTCATCACTGTCACCAATGTCTGTTTGTTTATATATATAAAGAAAATATATATATAAAAATAATTATGTAAAAGCCCTTAAGAGGAACGGCTGCGCGGCCGGTTTCATACAAAATGTAGTTTTGGATTTGAGGTTAAAATAACCAAAATGAGAACAAAATGTAGTTTTGGATTTGAGGTCAAAAACCAAACTGAAAAATAATTTTTGGAATAAAAAGGTATGTCAAATATGTTAAGAATGTGTAATACATATTATAATAAATAAATAAGAATAATTTTGGCAATGGTGAAGTTAGATTTTCAGTGAAGTAATTTCAGTTAATTTCAGTTAGAGCCAAGTTTAAGCAGAACGATATTTCAGAAATCGATATAAGAAGGCTTAATATTCTATTTTTGAACTGACCACAGTACGATCACATATGAGTTATTGGAAAACTAGCGCACACAGTGAAAAGTCAAAACATTTTTTTGAAAGTTTTAAAATAATTTTATAATAGATGTATTTTTTTTACATTAGCCTCCACATAGGAGGGGGGATTTTTTTAGGGATATCTTTGGGGATACTGTGTGGATGGTATTTTTAGGAAAGGAAGGAAGTTCTGGGAAGAAAAAAAGTATGAGGGGTGTATAGGAATCTGGGGTCAGTATGTCCAGGAGTTACGGACTTACGAATCCATCCCTCCCACTGCAGTGCAAGGTAATGTTCCGAAAGAGTCCTGCTGGAGAAATCAGTAGGTCTACCATGCAGTTGGTAGGTAGACATCATCCGCGTAGGCATCCGACCTGGAAAAACCTCACCCCATGAACTCGGGCACCCTTGCTAAGTCACCAAACGTATCCAAGCACATGGGGCTACCTATGGCAGAGGTGTTGGTTATCCAATAAATGGTTCCCGGGGCGGCGGTACCCATACTTGCCTCCCAAATTGTAAATTGTATTTAACTTCTTTTTTTACTGGTTGATTTTTTTTTAGCTTTTCTTGTAATTCGGTCGCAAGGCCACGCATGCATGCATAAACCTCTTATAGTACCTAGTACCAACTCAAAGTTCATTGTATTCTTAGGCTTTGTTTAATTTGTTTAAGCCTTTTGGCTTCCATCGGAATAGACCAGAAATTACAGCGTACATATCGATAATAATGCGATATACTTAAAGTATTATTTTTTCCTCAGTCTGCCTCTGTGTGGAGCTAATGTTAACAGCCGTCACGCGTAATAATAATTACACAGCAGAATTGTTTTTATAAATTGAATTATAACGTTATCGAATTATAAAAGAAACACTTAAAATTACAATGGAGTTCTACAAACTATAAGTACTTAAAAACTATAAGTAAAAAATGTTCTTAAAGTTAATGACATTTTTTTAAAGAAAATTCAATTTATGAACCACTATTTACGATTCCTGCAAATTTACCATCTGTGTTTGTCTTCAGTTTCTAAATCAATTTTATCAACCTGTGATTATGGTTCCTGCAAAGTACCTACATGATAGTAAACAAATATACAGTTGATTCTATAAAAATTAAATGTGTGATTTATTTCAACTAATTTAGTGCAAAATATAATGTTAATCGGTTGACCTAAACCAGACATTGCGATTTCTGCTAATTTAACATCGGACTAAATATTTACAGATCCCATCAATACAAACCAATGATTGCGATTCCTGCAAATTTAACATCGGACTAACTATTTACCATCACTACAGACCAGTGATTGCGATTGCTGCAAATTTAACATCGGATTAACTATTTACCATCACTACAGACCAGTGATTGCGATTGCTGCAAATTTAACATCGGATTAACTATTTACCATCACTACAGACCAGTGATTGCGATTGCTGCAAATTTAACATCGGATTAACTATTTACAGATCCCATCACTACAAACCAGTGATTGCGATTACTGCAAATTTAACATTGGACTAACTATTTACAGATCCCATCACTACAAACTAGTGATTGCGATTCTTGCCAATACTTTAACATTGCACAAACAGCACAAACTATGACTTCATGGGTTATGATCAGTCAAACCAAACCGGTGGCCGCTTCAAAAATATAACCACGAAGTTGAACGCAAAAGTGAACGTGCAAAATTTAACCTTGGTCCGCAATCTGAACCGGTTCCCCGAGATGTATGTCAATCGGGTTCTTTCGACAAAGGAGATGAAAAAAACATTGCATAACTAAAATACTACAACCACCGGTTACCGGTGTGGTCATTGATCAGCACTAGCTGTAATGACATTCATAGAACACCGAGAGTCTTGTTATTCAACCGGCCAGCTACCTGACCTGCATTAAAAATAGCAAGTTTAACTTGTAGGTTGCAGGAAAGTGCATTATTTAGTTACCTGTATTGCAATAATTGTATACCGACACCTGTACTGTACCATACAGTTGGTTTTTTCATCAATATTGTTGGGCTGAATCGGTAGCTAAAATCTATTTATTTATTGTGTTTTTGTTTAATTCGTAGAACTTGGAGCAGGTGGATGAGTTCATGTAATTTGGAAGTATGTTTACGAGAGATGGGAAGGCTGATAGGGATATTGAAAGAAGGGTAAATGCAGGTAATTCCATTAATGGAGAACTGAACGCCGTTGGCGCCAACAAAAAGCTGTCCAAAGAAGCGAAGCTAGCAGTCCACAATGGAGTGCTAGTACCTACCTACCTATGTATGGCAGTGTAGCATGGAACTGGCAGAGAAATGATGAAAGAAAACTGAATGCTGTAGAAATGAGATCCCTGAGGCCTATGTCTGCTAAAAGCATGTATGATCGTGTGCAAAATGCGGAGATCCGAAAAGAATGTAAGGCTGATGTGAGCGTAATAAGTAAGATTAAAAAAGGACGCTTAGATGGTTTGGGTATGTAGAGAGAATGAATGAAGAAAGGAGTGTAAAGAGAATTTATGATGAATGGTAGAAGAAGTCGAGGACGCCCCAGGAAGACGTGGCACGATCAAGTGAATCAGATACTTGAGTCGGGCCATGTCAAGAGTCAGAATAATGGAAGAGTAGATCTATGTATGAGACGATGTATGAATGTGAATGAGGCAAGGAGCGTGTGCCAAGACCGATGTGTGTTTGGCGGTCCGCTCTCTCTGCCCAGCCCTGCGGGGAAACGGCGTGACGGTTAGTTAGTTAGTTAAAAGTCCATTTAAATATATATGTTTTAAATTTTAATTTAATTTAATAATGTTATTACTAAGTTCTGCAAGCTTTTAGTTTTTTATTATTGTAATAGCTGTTTCGGCTTACAGGGCCATTTTCAAACTGTGGTTGTACCACATTGAGATGACTTATTTGTACGATTTTAAATGCCAATTTTGAAGGTGTATAAATTGATTTATTACTGGTTAAACAAATTTGTTGAGAAAATAATTCAGTTCAGTTTCAGTGCCGGCATCCCAAGCGTTTATTTAAAGCGTTTTATTTTATTACATAGTTTTCTTTTACCTGCCTCACTGCTCCTAGGAGAGGGTAAATAAGATATTATATTTATTAGAAAAATATATGCATTAAAAGAGATAAGAGATTACACTAAGTGTTAATGTATTCTCAATTGTTTAACAATGGCCTAAGGGCCGTCTGTTTCAACGCTAGCTACAGTTAAAGTTAGACTAAAAGCAGTTAGATACTAAAAAGTTAAATTTCACCAAAATGCGTTTTTCAATCAATTTGACTGTTTGTTTTACGTTACTTTTAACTTTTGTTTTTACTTTCAGAAAACAGACAGTTACACTATAGTTACTCCGCCATATTGGCATATTTTACAGTTCTGTTCAGCTCTGTTGGAGGAAGCTACGAAATTTCGCGCTTCAAAATCGATTACTTATCATTATAAATATTATAGAAGATGATGATGTATACGTTCAATGGGTATTACGTTACACTCTTGTGATAGACAATTATTCAGAATATAGGTAAACACGGTAATTCCTGCATTTATATTATTATGTACCTATACCATCTACATGTGAATCGTTAGGGGCCATCTGTTTCAACGCTAGCTAGGAAATTTCGCACTTGAAAATCGATTACTAATCATGATAAATATTATAGAAGATGATGATGGCGACGATGAATTCCAATAGACATGAAAATCTGTGGCATCAAATGTTGCAGCTCTTCGTTTTGGATTTTCTGTATCAAAGCAGCCATCTTAGTCCTGACAAAGTTAATTGTAACTCACTGCATAGGATAAAAAAACATTTACATGTGAATCTGGAGCTTTAGCTCAGTGAAATCGATAGCTTTACAATATCAATGATGATTTTATATCGATGTCCCGAGCACGTTTTCACCTTTGACAGCCGAACCGATATTGACAAGGAATACATAAGCCTTTTTAAAAATTTTATGTGTATTACAGATTGACCAATCCTATTACATTACACAAGACATGTACATAACTTTACATAAATAAATGAAATTTTTACAATAATATATATTTTACCATATATGGGCCATATCAAAAGTCAGAGTTACGTCAACCTTCAAGGCTAAGTTGAAGATGTCAAGAGACCTGGAGATATCATGTAGCAGCACCACACCTCTTGTCACATTATGCTGGGCCAGAACGTCAGTTCTGCCATGTGGAATACGGTGCAAGTCGTGGTGGCGGCCCTGGCGATAGTAGTTCGGTACGTATAATTTGTAGCATTCCAAGAGGTATGGGCTATCAATGAAAGAGTTTATAATTTCAAAAGCCGCTGATATACGCTGATATAAGCATCGATATACGCTGGTAACGCTGAAGGTATTTTCTATGAATTGACACTCCGAACTGTCAAACGCAAAAAAATTACTTAAAAATATTATTAAATTGGCAACGATGAATCCGATATGTCTTGCAGTGCATTCAGAATTGAAACGTTGCCTGAAATGGCTTTAGCCGTGTTTGGTGACCAGATCTGAATAGCCCGGTACTTCCCCACCTTCCTCTTCCCCATCACCTTCCCATCCCTACTACCTTTAGCCTCACAACAACCCCATTTTGGAGATGCCGTAGTCTCACTGGCTCCAGACGGGACCAGTTGGGACTCTTGTGGGGTATTATCATAATAAATAATAAAATTGAATACTGAATAAAAATTTCAATTGTCATCACTATCATTAGAATCTTGTAAAGTGGGGAATAAATAATGTTGCGTACTTTATTAAATAATGGTATATTAGTATCATTCGTTCGTTTACAATAAACAAAATAATGTTATTGTGATATATAGATATACTTTGAAATTTGTTTTCCCCACATGAAATGGTAATGTTGTCTTAATTGTAACAATGACGTGACTACTATTGACTTATTTAAATGTGTTATATTGTTAAGGACTTGTGAACATACTGAAAAGTAGAGAATAAACAATTTTCCTCACTTTATTAATTAATCCTATATTAGGATCATTCGTTCGTTTATAATAAAAATAATGCATTATTGAATTCAATGACAAAACCAAATACACAAGAGAAGCAAAATATTAATAACTTACTGATCTATTTACTATGATTATAGCAATTACTGTTGTTGTTATTATTACACCTTATATAATTTTAATTACTATTGTTATAGTAATTCGATTATAAAATTCAGCATAGCTGTGAATCTCTCAATCTGCAAACTTCACTCACTATAACACGATCTTCCTTAGCATGACAGGAGAAATAATACTAAAAAAATTTAACAAATGCACATTTTCTGCATTAACTGTCCTCTGTGGCGTCCGGGACATTTTTTTTAAATGCGATTTTAACCCTTATGTATAAAGCAACTGTACAAGGACACGGTCAGAATCGCTTTCGCCAATATCATTCCAGACGTTGCTTTGAATTTCAGTAATGTAGCTTCTCGGAATGCTGTAAAATTATTTTTTTATGGAGAACTGTCACCATGTGGCCAAATGTTATCCCACATTAAACAGGTTAAATAAAAAAGGGGTTAGCATACCGTTCCAAATACATATCTAACATTATGTCCAAACGGTTATACAAAAATGGCGGCCAAGATAGCCGCAACGCCTTAGTGCCTCCGCTGACGAGGCAACTGAAAACAAAACAGTTTGCAACTAAACTCGCTATCCTGTGTATGTCAATGTTATGGCCCGCGCACTACACAATTTCTCAAAAACCCGTTGGCAATGGCAACGCAAGCAGTGACTCGTGACTCGCCCTGCTAGTTGCCGTAGCCGACCGTTGACCGTCAGTTTTCTAGTTTTTTTTTTAATTTTTAAGTTTGACAGCGACAGATGACTGCGATGACAGCTGATTGTTCTTCATCTATGGTTAAACAAGCTGAGATGTCTACAGAAATCGTAAAATTGAGTAGCGCCGTGATAAAAGTTTGGATGGAAATCATAGCAACCAGCCAGTTTTTGTTTGGTTCAGTTTCCTCGTCAGCGGAGGCACCTACCGTTTCCAAAGCTACTGAATAATATCTATTGGTAACCATGGAAACATATGTCGGCGGCCATCTTGGCCGCCATTTTTGTATAACCATCTGGAAGAGTATTTTATTTAAAAAAATGAATGGCCATCCACGAATTAAACACAAAAACAATTGTTAACTTATTTAGTACCTATATACCTAACATATTTATCTTTCAACGCGTTGCAACGTCTTGCATTTATTCATTCGCTGCAAATATATGCTGCAATGTGTACGTGCTGAAGTGTACATTTCCTTATTGTTTATTAACAACTTTATTATAATATAATCATCTTACCAACATGATGTATTGAGGTTTATCGGCAATTGGGTGTATTGGTTTAATTTGCCTTCTAGGACAAACCAACATGATGTATTGAGGTTTATCGGCAATTGGGTGTATTGGTTTAATTTGCCTTCTAGGACAAACGACCTCCGACAAAATAATGTACAATTCTTATATCAATACTTGTAGGTACAACCTAAATTATGTCTAATGGGTAAACATGTGATCAAATATTATATATTATGTTCAAGGTCTTGTTATGGAGTATAATAGTAGGTATATAAATTGTTAACTAATACAATTAACAAATGCATACGCTGTTTGGGCAGCCTGATCACTTACTTAGGGCCCCTAACAATATGTATAATAATAATTAATTGATACAAATAATAATAATAATTCCAGTATGTGGCGAGGTTAATGCAGTCCCACACATTCCATAAAGATACATACCTACATGAATATTTGAAAACCAAGAAAAAGCAGGTAAATTATTTAGTAGGTACATAAAAAAGTAAAGATAATAAAAAATGTTATTGTAAAAGAAATCTTATATATAAAAATCTCGTGTCACGGTGTTTGTGGTCGCACTCTTCCGAAACGGCTCGACCGATTTTTATGATTTTTTTTTATGAGGTCCAACAGACACAGCTATAAAAGCTCAAGCGTTATTTGGCTTGGCCTACTTCAGCATATAGCTCGTCATACATTCCCATTGGGAATGTACGGCATCCCATATACCGAAATACGCCAAACCAAAAAACGCTTGAGCTTTTATAGCTGTGTCTGTCGGTTCCATATATTTGGGAGATATGAGAATAGGTCGTGAAGTATATTTCATACCACGAGCTCTGGCTTTATGAAATTTGCATAAAAAAATTGAAATAGGTTAAAGAGTTTAGCGGCAAGGAGGACTAAGGAGGATATTAAGGAGGGGGAACAAGGGAGGGGGGAAGGCGGAAAATGGGAAGGAGAATGCGTGAAGGGGGACAGTGGGAGAGCGGAGAGGGAAGGTAAAATGGAACGCGGGAGGGGAAGGGGACGAAGGTGGGGGAAGAGGTGGCGGAAGGGGAACGGGGTGAATGGGAAAGGACAGGGAGAAACAATTTCTTTATGTGTCATTGCAACGCATGCCAGGTATCAGCTAGTAATAATATAAGCCTTTAGGATGCTCTAACTGCATCGGGACCCCTAGCACACTCGATCGATAAGGATTGACAGGATAACTTTCAGTAACTTCTCATCGTTCCCTAGGACAACTACAGATCTATAACGTACCTACAAACAACAGTTGATGTCGAATATATTAAGGACACTTAGTGATTGTGAACTGTCACTTATTCGTTGGCGGTCTGCAGTCATGCTAGGGTGATAAATTACCGAAAGTTATCCTATCAATCGTTATTGATCGAGTGTGCTAGGGGGCCAGGAGCTAGTATTTCTCTCCAGTGTGCATTAAGGCTGGAGGATGGACTGAGGCGGGCTTCCATGATGAGGATATTTTCAGAGCTGCTTATCCTTTCTAAAAATAAAAGTGCAATGATAAATACTGTCGCATAGTCTGGCAAATCGGGCCTTAACCCCTCAAGGAAGCTCGAAATATTTCCGCTTTGCAATAAAATCCAAATAAATGGAATATTTTTGAACGCAACCGAAAACTAAAAACTGTTTTTGAAAGGTGATAAAATACGCTTTCACATTTTATTGTTTATAATTTAACTAACTAATTAACTTATATTTTTTTAATTATAAAAACCTTGTATGCAAATATAAAAAAAAGTTTTAAAAACTTATGTTTTGTAACGTAAATTACTGATAACGAAAAAAATTAAAACACATACAAATTATTTTAGACGAACGTTTATAAACGTTAACGTTAAAAATAATGAATAAAAAATTTCCAACGTTCCATTTTTTTTTAAATTGCGATGGAAACTTTGGTTTAACAAAGATGTAGGTACCTTTTAATTATTTTGCGATTAACTTTTAGATTTGAATATAAAGCGTGGTTTTTCTGTTTCTAACATCGTTTAAATCATGTTTTTCTGACCATGATAGCAAGGGGCCATGACTACTACTATGAGACGTGCATGAGTTGTTCCGAAAACCGAATTAGCCTGAGGGGTTAAATTTTCAATACCAATTTGTGTTTCATTATCATTATGGAATTGAAATGGATTGTAATGACATAGGTGGATACCTACCCATACTAAATATCCAACGTGGCAATAAGCCACAACATTCCTTGATTAGATGGATGAATCGTAAAAAAATATTTAAAAAAATATATATATATACTACTTTATTGTAGGGGTGGTAAACAAGCACTCTCGCTTCACCACTGATGAAACTAATATTACTCACTGTATTATCTTTATTTTTACAATGAATTAAATGATATTATATCGCAACATTATAATGTTCACAAATAAATAAATTAAAACAAATTATGTATTAAACAATTATTATAAGCAATAATTATTAGCCTGAAACACTCATCCATATTGAAAAAACCTCCCGAGAAAAGATACATGCCGTCGACGGGACTCGAACCCGTGTCCTTCTGATTGCCGGTCAGGTGTTCTATAATTATATATTAATTATTCTCTTCTTTGATTGTATCATTGAATGGCGTTGTAAAAATGTAACTATTGATATACTAATAAAAGTTATTGCTAGGTGTGTATGTGTTTTGTCAGAATTATTCTGCAAATTTTTGGTTTTGCAACAATTTTTTTACTTGCCGTCTAGTTTCATTATATTATGGCAGAAAGGGGCTTATTAATGGACAACATTAAACAAAATACATAAAAAAAACTCATGGATAAATTTCTAAATTAAAAATTTGAGGATGTTTCGTCATATATTATATTAAGAGGAAGCACGGTCGTAGAGAAATTTAAATAATAGGTATTTATTTTACCAAACTGTTGCTGTCACTGTCACTGTGACGTTCCCCCCCCCCCCTACCCCTTTCCCTTCCACAAATATTGAGTAAAAGGTATAACTGCACATCAGGCTGAGAATACCAAATAAAATCGTGAAAATCGAGGTTTCATATTCTATCTTTCTCCTCCATAACTGCACCGATTTTTAAGATTTTTTTCCAACTGTATTAGAAGAAAGTATTCTATGTCTGTACGATTTGGTTTTTTAAAAATACTTTGTCTAGTTTGTATACTGAACGTCTATAGACCAGGCAATTTTAACGATTTTTGGATGGTTCAACACCTATAAGAAGTAACTTGTCAAAAAATGTGAATACCGCTCAAGATGTCCCAACTACTTCCGCCTGGAGCCAGTGAGACTATGGCATCCCCAATTGGGGTATGTTGTGAGTCTGAAGTTACTGGGCAGGGGAAGAAGATGGGGAAGTGGAAGGTGGGGACGTTCCTGGCTAATCATATCTGGTCACCAAGCACGGCTTAAGCCATTTCAAGTAATGTTTCGATTCTGAATGGTGGTCTTACACCAGGACCATCCACTCTGGAACGTGCCGCAAATATACTATGGATTAATTTTAATCAATTAAACGTACCGACATACAAGTGGTTGATATACATATTATATTAAAAAAATATTTACACTAGTATCAAAATTCAGAGAGGGAATCGGGGAATATGATTATACGGACAAAACACCGCCCAGTTTCCTCTTAATAATGTTTTTCACAATATTATTAACGTCGGTTTCCTCAATCAGACGCCTATCTCGAATTTCCAAAATTATTATTTAATATGGCCATAAAAAAGACAAATATTAAAACCTGTCCGACTACTTAAAATAACGCAAAGAAGATAGTTAATCTGTGTATAAATCTGAATATTAAGCATATATAATACCTGATATCGCTGATATCAGCTAAGTTACATAATTTAAAAAATCTTGACCCCTGCCTTCAATTTGTCTGTTGGCAACTCCAAACCATATCTTTAAACTGGAACATGACATAACCTCGATATTTTATCTGTGGACTACATATTATTACCTACTATTCTAATCACAAAAAATATTGGCATTGCGATAATAAACGGTAATAACAAAGTCTACCTAGATAATATTTTATATTATGGAACTCCAGTGAAAAATATTATGGCCTAAAAAATATAAGTATATAAATAAATAAAACGATATTTAAATGAAATAAATTACTTTGGGTAAAGTGTAAACCACTGTAATCAATGTTATAATATCTACAAGTTTCAAAACCGATGGTTTCTTCGTCAGGATAATTTAATTTGAAGTATATGGTGTGCAACTCATTAAAGCTTCACACGGAACATGAGAATGTCTTCCTTCGATGTATCTGCAGCGTGTTATATAATTTATCGTTATATTCTGATCACAAAACAGGTTTTAAATTAAGGGCGTATCTATAAGGGAATATGACATAAGGTGATCTATAAGGTAATCTAAGGATAAGGTGATCTAAGGGAATTAAAGCTACACTCAGAACATGAAAATGGTTTTCCTTCGATTCTGGCAACACACAGCCAGCAATTAGAATTTAATAACTTGTGTAAACAACGAATAAATAATGGTTTCCTTCGAAATGCGCCAGCAGATGAATCCACAACTGGAATTTATCATTTACATTCTGAACACAAAACTGGTTTTCAATTTCAAAAAAATTTCACCTTCACTTCGCAACGCTTCTTTTGTCGGGATCTATATTGGATGCATTTTAGCTCATGGATAAAACAAAACCAAACCAATACTGGTTGGCAACTGCGTTGGAAATATCGCAAATTACTCTACGGCGCTCCGCTGACGAGGCAACTGAAACCAAACTAAAACCGGCTGGTTTCTATGTCTTGATTGGTCAAAAAGCTTATTTAACCATAGACGAAGAACAATCAGCTGCCAGCTGGCAACTAGCAACGGCCGTCCACGGCAATCAGCAATGCGAGTCGCGAGTTACCGCTTGCGTTACCATTGGCAATGGGTTTTTGAGTGATTGTGTAGTGTGCGGGCCATCACATTGTTATACAAAGACAGTTGCCAGTTGACAGTTTTTAGTTGCCTCAGTGAGCGGATCGCCTAAAACTGACAGGTTGTGAAGCGCAACCATATGGCAACCTGGCAACTGAAACGCGCCGGCCGCGGCGGCTAGCACGGCGAGATGCGAGTGAGAGGTTACGTCACCATTGACAACTGGTCTTTGAGAGGTTGCGTAGTGTGTTCG
The DNA here is from genome assembly GCA_951813805.1 of Limnephilus auricula. Taxonomy (NCBI): domain Eukaryota; kingdom Metazoa; phylum Arthropoda; class Insecta; order Trichoptera; family Limnephilidae; genus Limnephilus; species Limnephilus auricula. Next base: position 1,948,063 of record OX638390.1, read on the forward strand.
GACTGCCTTTGAAATACACAGGATAGCAAGTTTGGTCAAGTATTTTTTCAATTGCCCCGTGAGCAGATGTCTTAAACTAAACGACTAAACTTTCCGAACGATAATTAAAAGTTGCCTTAAATTGAAGGCAGGCATTTTTATCAAAGTCAAATTTATCAAAGTCGAGCTGAAGGCATCCTACCTCCCGCGCCCCGAGAACCAATTTAACAATTGACGAATTGGCCCTCTGGCTAAAAAGGTTGATCATCACTGCAATAGACAGCATATTTAAGTTACTACCTACTTATAAATCTTACGATTTCAGAGGAAATTTTGGATTTGATTTATTAAATATTAGTATTAGAAATAAGCTTTTTGTATGCGTGGTCTTCTGTTCACAGAACTGTATTATAATTATTCACAAGACTAATAAATAATTTTTTTGTTTCAACAGTCAAGATGAGCAGGGGATCGGTCCGAAGGTTCTGTCCGTAGCCGTACTCATCCTGGATATCCTCGTTCTGTTCTTCAGACTGACCTTGGCCCATGTTCAATTTATCTACAAGCAGTTTGTGCCCAATGAACCAAAGTCAGTCAAAGACGATATTATACTGGTAAGATTTTATTATAATTAACATTCAACCTAATATTTATACCCTAATAAACCACCACAGGAGCGCCGAGAAATTTACAAAAAAATGCATTGAGTACCGGAGATTTTCCTACGTTTGGTTTTGGATTCGCCCGCGCCCATTAAAAAAAACATATTTTCGAATATTGATACAAACACGGATAAACTATTAACTGTTGTTTAAAGCCAATGAATTTACCTATACTTCATCATTTTTATTAAGTTTGTAGTACCATATTTTACTCCGATTTTTTAAAAGTTTTCGCTAATATTTTTTGTTAAGTAATTAAATTTTTTATTTTAATTCTACCAGAAACGGTAGGAAAAGCTTCAATTTATCCAAAGATTTTTTTGTATTTATAATGTAAACCGGTTATTAGTAAAGATTCATCGAAAATAGTGATTTGGCATTAATCTTCGCATTAATTACTATAAAAGCCATATGGGAAATGGAAAATACTGCATTTTTTAGAGTAATTAAATTGAATCAAAGCGTATAAAAAAAATTTTGGAAATCCATTGCCAGCAATTCTAAAATTATACCAATAATAAATTGTGTTATTATATTTATTTTTATTTTGGGTTAGATTTCCCCCTTGATCATTTCCATTTACTTGAATTCTGAATCCCGTTGGAAATTGAATCAGTGACTAAATGTTTGTTGCAATAAATGTTCCAGATCACAGGCTCTGGTCATGGAATCGGCAAAGAGCTGAGTCTTCAGTTTGCCGCTCTGGGGGGCACCATCGTCTGTGTGGACATCAATGAGACGGGAAACCTGGAGACAGTTAAGGAAATCAAAGCCAATGGGGGCAAAGCACACGCATATGTGTAAGTTATAAAATAATAAATTAGTGCACACTTCTTCTGTCTTCTCTGAACACATGCTTTATTATACAAATCGAGTATACTAAAATCATTTGATTTGATTGATCTAAAATGCCTCAGAAAACATAATATTATGAAATAATATGTAATGTACTAACTGTATATTATTTAAAAAGTAAGATCAATAATTCTATTTTTTTTGTATTAAGTAGGTATACATATTTTTAAAGAATAACTTTCAATAGTTTTAATATAGTATATAGTATATTCATATCCTCCTCACCAGGGTTTCCTGTTCTGAGGTGGACTGTGGGTAATTGTGTTGGTGTTTTTTCGTGATTTTTATGATTTTCCTATCCTATGTTTGTTATTTTCCTTAACTTCAAGTTTGTAGACCTCATATTCATGTTTGTTGATTTCCTCATCATCATATTTGTTGACTGTGATTATTGATTTTCTCATCCTTAAGTAAATGCACTAATGGCAAACCCCCCTAACACGACTTTTTATATTTTTTAATTATCAAAGAAAAACTTTTGCCTTTTTAAAGCGTACGTAAAAAATGTTCGCTTTTATGTATTTTCTTTAGAGACAATTGGGTGATGTGTATATTTTATTTTCTGGATAAATTATGTAGATCTATAATATAAAAATTAATGTTTGTTTGTTTGTTCGTACCTTATGCGCGGCTATACCGTTCATCCCATTGCGATGAAACTTTGAGAATATGATGTGCGCATACCCGGGATGGTTATAGGATAGTGAGCTCTAGCGTTATGAAATTATTTCCTATACTATTCATACGATTGCGATTAAAATTTCATCCGATTTCTATTATTTTTTTTTGAATTGTTGTAAACATGCCCGTGAATACTTTTATATATATACTGGTGAGATCTGGCATGATAATATTTGCATTAAAAAATTAAACATGTTCTGCGAGTTGTTGGAAAAATGCGTGTATTTTATGAAGTTAGGCAGCAGGGAAAAAAGACTGTGGGGAGGGGTATGCGGGAGGGTCGGTTGGTGAATTAAGGAGGGGGGGCTTCGTGGGAGGGGGGGACGAGAGAGAGGGGAAGGCGAAGAAGGTGGAAGCGGAATGCGTGAGGGAGGGGGGGGGGGGGGGGGGGGTCGCGAAAAAGGATTGAGCGGGAGTAGGAAGGGGAACGGGGACGAATGGGAAATGACACAAAGGGAGAAACAATTTATTTATTTAATTGGCATTGCAACGCATGCCGGGTATCAGGTAGTATTTTATAAAAATTAGTTATTGTTTCGTTTTAAGGAACTTTACAAATAACACCTGATTTTAGGGGGTTTTGAAACTAACATTGCCTATTTTAGGGACTTTTACAATTGCAATTGACATATTTCTATTTCCCTATTCAAAAATTGCATTATTTTAGTATATCCCTATGCTAAGCCACCTGCTTTTCTTCTTTAAGGTGTGATGTATCCAAAAACGATAAAGTCATTGAGCTTGCTGATCGCATCAGAAAGGAAGTGGGAGAGGTGTCAGTGCTGGTCAACAATGCCGGAATTATGCCTTGCAAGCAGTTCTTAGACCATGAAGAAGCAGAAATCAAGAAAATGTTTGACGTCAATGTTTTCGCTCACTTATGGGTAAGTCATTATCATCTTATTAATTACCAGTTTTAAATCACAGATTTTTGACTTCATGATCACTGCTTCATTAGGGTTTTGGTATGGAAAATGTATTACTTTTTTGGTATTATAATAAAAAATTTGCTTTCTAGTTTTTTAATAGATATAATTTTTTTCCATTCAAAAGAGTCCAATTCGGTAGTTTGTTTTTTGTAATTACTAGCAAAAGCAACCAGCGTTTCCAGGGTTTAATTACACTTTAAAATCCTTTATAGGACACAATTATAGAATTTCATCGTCAAGTATCAACAAGCAACCATTTTTTTTTTAAATCAGATATTTTTTTATATCAGATGAGACAGTACTTTTCCTCTTATTTTGAACGTCAGGTGTGCAAAATTCTGCATAAGGAGCGGGAAATAGACAGATATAGAATTTGTTATTATATCTACCTTATTTATGTAGAAGTAATGCTTGCCTACTTTACTCCTTTGCAGGTGATTTAAAATTAATGAATAAAATCAATATGTATATCTTTTCAGTTGAACAAAGCTTTCCTGCCAAGCATGATTTTGAAGAACAGGGGCCACATTGTAGCTCTGTCTTCCATGGCAGGAGTGATTGGTCTGCCCAACCTGGTGCCGTACTGCGGATCTAAGTTTGCCGTCCGAGGAATCATGGAAGCACTCGGAGAGGAGTTGAGATCCGATCCTAGAAAGCTACATGTAAGTGTTCTGTTGCAATGCCAACAATATTCTCCTCTTAAAATTATAAGATTGCGTTTCCATCATATCTCTTGGCTTGTTTCATCAAGAGAATTCTTAACTATTTTTAAGAAAACTATTCACATTAACCAAAGGTGAGGAACTTGCATCCTGCGGTCCGGTACTTGGTCCGGCCTTCTGAAAGGACTGCAAAAAATTCAGATGCATTCAGAATACAAGAACGGTTTTCTTTTACCGTTTGTATTTTATCTGTCGAAGCATTTATAAGAAAACCTTTCCCAGGTTCCAATTATAAAATTCTAGTTTCAGATCATTCCTATGCTGACATTTTTGGAGGAAAATCACTTGGGTGTTATGAGTGTAAATTTTAAGTTAAAACCAGTTTTGTGTTCTGGATGCATTGTTAAAATTCTGGTTGCGGATTCATTTGCTGACGAATTACAAAGGAAACCATTCTCATGTTCCGAGTGCAGATAAAACTTTTATGTTGGTTATAAATTAATCGAAGGTTCCAACCCCCCGTGTACTTTATAATAACTTTTATGAATGCTCCTTACATTTAAATTTAATAAACTTTCATATACCTGCATACTTTGCGATTTTTTTCTATTGAGGGAATTTTATGTAATTAACGTTTCGGCTCTACAAATCTTCAGATATTATCTTAAAAAATAACATATATTTTTTTAAGAACTTAGAAACTTAAAATGGTCAAGGGACATATGTTATAAATCGGTAAAAAATCGGAATTCCGGCCCTTAAGCAGGTGGAGATTTTCTTTGGTACTCGCTTTTTGCAAAATTAAACACGTTTTGATATATCTGATATTTTTATATTCTTCATTTATATCCAAATATATTGATTACATGGATTACAGTGTGGATAGGTTTTAAGACACATTTTTTCTCTAAATATCAAGTCTAAGCAATCTTCTTTTGTTTTAGAACATAAATTACATACTGACAAATATTAGAATAAACATTTAACTACCTACCTATGGCATTAAGTACCTACCCATAGCATATAAAATAGTACCTACCGATGCCATTATAAATTTTAACCAATAGATGATTAAGGGATAATGGGATTTTTATGAGTTAATGGGAAATATACCTAATATTGGGCTATTGGACACATTTAATTGATTACTTTCTTTCAAAATTTTAATAAAATGTTTTTTTCTCTTTCAGATCAAGACCACCACCATCTACCCCTATATCGTAGACACCGGTCTTTGCCAAAGACCCAAGATCCGTTTCCCGGGCATTTTGGGCATCGTCAAGCCAAAGGAAGCCGCCGCAGAAATCATCAACGCCATGAGAATTGAGAAGATGGAGCACTCCATTCCATTCACATTGCTCGCTCTCAACAACTGGTGTAGGATTCAACCAAATAAATGGTCCCATGTACTCAAAGATTTCATTGACAGCGGTTTGGAAGCTCACATTTAATTTAATTGAATTGCCATATAATAAATTATTTAGGGTTACACAATGATGCCAGTTTGTTATTATTGTGTTGGTTTTTTTTTTTAATTTTTATTTACTGCAAATTCATAATGTACATAATATCATAATATCGTAATACATAATATCGACGGTCTTGAAGAACAATGTTGGATGTGCGATTTTGTAGTTTTGCAGTAGAGCTGTTTAAAGTATCGTTTCTGCATTTTTACTGTTTTTGATATCAAGAAATATAGTACTGTTTTGATATTTTGCAATTCATTTCATTTCATTGAAAATAACCAACAGTACGGACTTTTAAATCAACAAAATTAGCCAATAAATAAGCCAACGACTTCAATTTTTAGCAAATCCGACATTGTTCTTCGGGACCGTCTATATCATCTTAGTTCTCCGTTTTATGTTTTTAATTCACCTTTATTATTTCTTCAATCAGCCTAGAATTAAATTGATACCTAAATACAAAGATTGCCATTTAAAGGTATTTAACTTTAGATAAAATGGATCGTCATAAACCATGGTGAACTAACTCACTTTTTGGAATTTCTGAGTTGGAGCTTGAAATAAGGGCTCTAAATCTTAATTTAGCTCTGCCAGAGAGAACAGATCAGAGAAATACAATGATTGGTCAAGACAGTATTTATATTTCTCCGATTGGTTCTCTCTTGCAGAGCTAGATTATGATTTGGAGCCCTCATTTCAAGCTTCTTTTTCAGAAATTCCAAAAAGTGAGTTAGTTCACTAAGGTTTAAGACGATTCAAATGTGATATAACATGAATTTAATACATTATTGACCTACTTTAATGTTATTTTTGCCATTACACTCAAACATATAATGTGGGAAGTCATTCTATTGTAAATCCCGTAGTCAGGTGAAATTATGATTATATTGTATTACGATTTGTTCCTTTGATTACCATTTTCATTTTTTAAAGCAAATTTGTAAGAAACATCTATTTTATATGAAAAAATTTATTTCTGTGAAAAATATACATACATATTTCTATGGAAAAAAAATATTTTAAAAAACATGTTTTCTATGAAAAAAAAACATCATTTTCATCATGTTTGGCCTCCTGTTATCCGTCATTCTTTCCACCTGACCAGCCCTTCCATCTTTGGGACCTACAGAACCCCACTTTATATTTTTAGAACCATTATCAATTATCATAGAAATACATTTTTTTATAAAATATGATAATTTGCCTTAGTTGAAGAAAAAAAAGTAGTATTAAGTAAATTATATTCTTATATATGTGAACAATACACATAGGTACCTACTAAATTCATTGTTACCACAATATTATTTCATATAGATATTTTTGTATGTTTATACAAGTTTTATATAAATAACTTAGAAATAAGGCATGTTAAACCATGATCATAAAATTATGGTTGTATCAAAGCAAGGTTTGTAAGCATCAGTAGTTTAAGCCAGAATCCATATTATAATGAAATACATTCATGCTTTCAACGCACAAAAGCATTAGTTGTCTATTTATATTTGTATTTTGTAGCAAAACAATAATACATTCTGTTAAAGCAATACTGTAGTAACGATTAGTGTTAATTAATAGTGAAGTACCTGCCTACTAATTATCTGGTAACAACTCGAGAAGATATATTGTATTATTGCCATTCTTTAAAATAATCATTTTCAAATTACATAGACAAAATGAAAAAATGAATTAATAAAAATCAATATAAAATATTATGATTTTGTATTATTTACTTGTGTCACATTGTCCGTTGTATGGAGATTGGTTTATTTATAGTTGTATGAATAGAACTACTTTTCATTGTTTCCTCGCAGTAATAAATTTGCATTGGTTTAAATTTCTTAAATTTTATGAAGACAGGAAAATTATTGTGAATAATAAATAATTAATTGTGAATCTCAAAGAATGAAAGAATAAAAATGAGACATCATTACTCAATAAATTACAAAACTGAACTTTTTGATCAAAGGGACTAAATTAGGATTTTAAGATAATTTCTAATAAATTTTATTATAAGTACTCTGTTTGTTCTCTGTACCTGAACCTGTGTTCTTTGAAAGTAATATGGGCTGACAATACACACAACCTGAACCGTTTCAGTCGCCAGGGTGGTTTTTTGCGCTAAATCATCTAAAAAGCCTATTCTGTTTCAGTGACGGTGACGACTGTAGTTATAGAGTAGCTTGTGTTTGTGCATTTACTTTGTTATATATTGCACATCCTGCAGAAAAGGCCATAAGTCAAAAAAGTTAATGTTACAGGAAAGCGAAAACAAATTATTGAAAGATGAACAAGCGGTCCCGTAGAAAAGAGATAATAGCGACATCTTGACGGAGATGGAGTGATCTAACTTAAAAACGGTTGTCGTGGAGCATAGACAATCACAATCACTACCTTGCAGAGATAAAAAGTAAAGTAGTAAATTTTGACTAACTTCACTTTTCGATGTGATACTTTTTTTTAATATTAATAAAAAATCATATATAATACATAGCTTGCATTATATTCCCAAAAGTTAAGCAAAACATTGTGGCAACAAATATGTAGTGTACATTTTGATACATAATTAGAACTACCAAAACATATTTTACCTTTTACTCCACGCTCCTAGCTTCAATCACATTCATAATGTCTAATACACAAGTCTATATACCTACTATTTCAGTCATGCCAACGAACTGTAATACCATCAGGCCGCTTCTCGGCAGAGTTAGGCAGAGAGGATAGACCGCCAAACAACTTGGACACACTTCTTGCTTCAATCAAGTCATACATAGTCTCGTACACTAGTTTATACTATATACCTACTATTTGTTCATGGTAATGATCTCTAATACCATCAGGTCGCTTCTACGGTAATATATTTTTGTAATCAAAAACATTAAAAATATTTTTCCATCACGCGTTGCAACTGAATAGTCATGATAGTGGCGCATTTGTAGCCTAGTGGGTCAGTTTATAAGCATTGCATCTCGTTCCAGCAGCATGGTAACACACGAAACAGCGCGTTTCGTAAAATCCCCTCACAATGAACTAGTGTATGATCAGTGGCGACGTGTGATTGGAAAATATTTTTTTGGTTTTCAACAGAAAAAAAATATCAACCGATAGCAAAATGACGTCTACTTTCTTACTTCAAAGATGCTCAGTAATCGCTGGATAAAAATCTTTGGGTAAGTGCTGTTACACCCTCTGTACTTCATAAATAAATATGCATATTAAGATTCAACAAGTTCAATCGTTTGCTAAAAAATTAAAATTTTATGTATTGCAATTGATTTGGATTTGCATGCTAATTGAAATCACTCTATTGTGTTCTGTAATACTGTATTTGTTATTTACGAGTATAGGATACTGTTTTTATTTATGCTTGTGTTTATTTGAATATACCTCAGTTTAATCATATACTTTACAATGTGGTGAGTTAATACTAAGGTTAAATCGTTATGTAAATGATTTGTATTAATAAATCACATATACATAATGACGAAAGTGAGAAAGGGGACAGTTTATCCTCTCTGCCGGCCCCTGCAAAGAAGCGGCCTGATGGTATTATAGTCTATTGTGAAGAGTGAACTAGTAGGTGTAGACTTGCGTATGATACCATGTTTGAATGTGATGGAAGCAGTATAACCGAGTTATTTGACGATTCGTCCTCTCTGCCTGCCCCAGCGATGAAACTATCTGATGGTATTATAGTCTATTGTGAAGAGTGAACTAGTAGGTGTAGACTGCTGTATGAGACCATGTTTGAATGTGATTGGAGCAGTATTGTTTATTGTTTATTGTTTCTTCTTCACATTTTAGGTATAACAGTTTACAATACAATTTTTAACCTCACTAGGACAAGCCTGTGTTGAGGTTAACAATTATTTACTTAAAGTAACATCACTATGACCGAGTTGTTTGACGGTATTATAGTCTATTGTAAAGAGTGAACTAGTAGGTGTAGAATTGTGTATGAGACCATGTTTGAATGTGATTGAAGCAGTATGACCGAGTTGTTTGACGATTCGTCCTCTCTGCCTGCCCCAGCGATGAAACTATCTGATGGTATTATAGTCTATTGTGAAGAGTGAACTAGTAGGTGTAGACTTGTGTATGATACCATGTTTGAATGTGATTGAAGCAGTATGACCGAGTTGTTTGACGATTCGTCCTCTCTGCCTGCCCCAGCGATGAAACTATCTGATGGTATTATAGTCTATTGTAAAGAGTGAACTAGTAGGTGTAGACTTGTGTATGAGACCATGTTTGAATGTGATTGAAGCAGTATGACCGAGTTATTTGACGATTCGTCCTCTCTGCCTGCCCCAGCGATGAAACTATCTGATGGTAATTAATTTGCTATGTAACAAAATGTACTGTACTGTTTGGCGGTCCATTCTCTCTGCCTACCCCTGCCATGAAACTATGTGATGGTACTATAATCTATTGCGAAGACTGAACTAGTAGGTATGGACTTGTATGTATAATATGAGACCATGTACGAATGTGATTGAAGCTAGGTGTGCAGTAAATGACGAAATACGTATTGCTAGTTATAATTATATATCAAAATGTACTGCACTACATTTGATCCCACGTGTGTTTCTTAACTTTTGGGAATATAATACAAGCTATGTATTATGTACGTTTTTATTTAGCGCAACAAACCTCGTTGGCGACTGAAACGATATAGGGTTTGCAGATGATTTAGTGCAACAAACCGCATTGGCGACTGAAACGGTATAGGGTTTGAAAATGATTTAGCGCAACAGACCGCGTTGGCGACTGAAACGGTATAGGGTTTGTAGATGATTTTGCATAACAATACCTATCCCATGTCGCCGCCGCGACTGAAACAGAATAGGTTTTGTTTATATGCCGCCAGGAAATCAACACTCACATACTATTTCGAAATAAAAACGACATTTGCCAGTCACATGTCACATGCACATCCCTAATCGCTACTTTGCAGGAGATTTTTTTTCTATGGAATCCACTTCTGTCAATACTGTCAAATGTCAAATCATACATTTTAAATTTGATATCTAATTGCTAGTAGTAGAAATAGAAATATTTGTTTAATTTTACTACAAATATGGATAGCACCACTATTATAAATACATCTTTTCTGAGTGTCGAAGATTTCGACAAACATTGCAGACTGTGTTTATCACAATCTAAACCGCTTACATCTATTTTTGAAAATATGAACAACATACCATTAGAACTGTCTACTTGCCTTTCCATCGAAGTAAATTGCGAAGATTTACTACCTAAATTTATTTGTGAAAAGTGTGCCAACAATCTTCAAGCTTTTTATACTTTTTATATAAATTCAAAACATTGCGAAAGATGGTTGCTGGATTGTTTGACTAATCAAGCTGCACAAATTGCAACAGAAAGTCCTTTCCTTGCAGAACAAATCTCAAATCGAGAAAACTTAAAATCTCCCTGTGAAAGTGAATTCCTGGCCGAATTCCTTGATAGCAGTAATAATTCTTTTGATATGGAACTTTTGACTAATGATTCAAATACATTTACTGCGTTGGAATATCTAACAAGTGAAAATCAACCAACAACCTCAAATAATGTTGCGAATAAGTTGGTTAACAGTGGCATTAAAGTCACCAAGGTAACGAATGTAAAAGGTTCTAGTTTTTCAAACCTTCCAGATGATTCTTACGAGATACACATGGAAATTGATGTTTTGGATTCTGATTTAGATATTGTTAATGAACTTTTATCGAAACAATCTAGAATGACTCCACTCAAAGAAAAAAATAATATTAGTAATGAATGTTATTCCTGCATGTCCTGTAGAATTATATTCAATGATTTTGAGAGACTTGCCAACCACATGGGCAGTTGTGAAGCCTTGCAAAGAACCTGTGTGGACTGCGGCAACCTATTTGAAACAAAAGAGAAGATGTTAAAACACAGGATTGTTCACAATACACCACAAGCGTGTACATGCCACCATTGTGGGAAACAGTTTCTGGGAGTGGATAGACTTAACCAGCATATTGAGAAATGCCATTCCGACTTTGTGGCTGAGATTGGTTGTGTTTACAAGTGCCGCGAATGTGGGAGTATATTCCAATCCAAAGACAAGCTATACGTGCACGCCAAATCACACGTCAAATCGAAACGAAATATGAATTCCGTTCATTTTGTTTGCGAAGATTGTGGAAATGTTTACTCTAATAAAGCCAACTTGCAGAGTCATAGAAAATTGCAACACGGTGGTCCAAATTTTATAGACGAATCATATTGTGTATTTAGATGCAAAGTTTGCGCTAAGGTGTTTGGTAACAGAAACCAGCTATACTACCATATAAAGCAACACACCAAAATATTGGAAAACACACAGCATCTATGTGACAGCTGTGGAAAGAGTTTTAATTCCTATAATGGTCTGTCCCGCCATGTTTTAACTCATGTGGGAAACAAATTTGAATGCAGTATTTGTAAAAAGCAGTTCATCAATGGAAGTCTGCTGAAAAGGCATTTGAATAGCCATGAGATAGAGACCCAAGTATGTGAAGTGTGTGGACTTATATTCTCCAATGATGTCTTGTTAAACATCCATCACGATGAGCACATATCAAACTGAATTTGCATTTCCAAGAATTTCTTGTAAATAAAAATATATTTTTTAAAATTTATTACTGGTTGTATTATTTTTATTCCTTCATTTCTGCACTACCTAAGATTCAAAATTCTATCCTGCGTCATCATAAATCACTAATCAAAATTCTGTCTTGGGTAGGAAAATGAGGTATAAAATTTCATCAATCTCGTAATTTTTGTTACATAATTTAATTTATAGATTCCTCCCGATGAGCAGGAAAAAACATAATGCTGAGAAAACTTTTGAACTAGTTTTGTAAAAACAAACTCTAACTGCAACAATTTTTAAAATATATCATTCTGATAAGGTTTTGGAAAATACCACTGGAAAAATTATTAAATATTAGGTTTTAAGTTTTGGTGTTTTTAATTCATTTTTTCCGTAATAATATAACATTAATATTTTATACCACAGGTTCTCAAACTTATTTCGACCACCGCCCACTTTGAGATTTAAAATAAACCTAGTGTCCCCATATTTTATAATTAACCTTTTTACATTACCATCTGTTGGTGTCTTATATACAGTTATTGCAAATATAATTTTTAAACATGCATATGTAGGATAGATAGAGTGTGACGACCCATATCCTATTTCTGAGATCAAAGAATGAGAGAAAACAAAAATCATGCAATCGTATTTAAGCTGCATCCATATTATTTACGTATAAGCTGCATCCATACTTGCGTAAACGACTCTAATTTAACCGCCTATACGGGACTCGCATCCCAAGTGGGGTATCGTGTCTAGATTTCGTCGGATTTTTTGTAGATAGAATTTGTCTTCCGAAACCCCTCTGTTTGGCGGTCCGTCCACACTGCCTACCCCTTCGGGGAAACGGCGTGATGGGTAGTTAGTTAGTTTAACCCCTCTAGGTTTCCTTAACGCCCCCTACTTTTCTGCTGCCCCTTCAAAGCCTCCAGCGCCTATAGGAGGCGTTTTCACCCACTTTGAAAAATACTGATTTAGACTATTCGGGTAAATACTGTGGATTTTTTATTTTGTTGCCTATGTTGTTTTATATGGCAACACTAACATGCATTTGAAAAAATATTATGAAAAGTAAAGAAAATTAAATCACTTTTCCTAATGAGTTAGTACACAGATTAAATTTTAAAAAATGAACCCGCTTATTGCCAATATTTACAATTTTTAAAATATTTTCATTTGTCGTATAAATTAGTTTTATCAAAGAAATATAAAAAAATGGTGAGTTGGCGTAGTATGTTCCAAGACCGTCGGTGAACGTGGCGGAGCTAGTAGCCGTCGCTTTTGTGTTCTAGGAGTGGCTGTCGCTGTCACTTAGACCGATTCATGTAATTTTATGTGTTACGATTGAAGTGAAAGTACGTGGAGTTAGTTCATTAGGTTTTAATTAATTGTCTAAAAATGTCGTCGTCCGGCGATTTTGGAAACCCTTTAAGAAAATTTAAGCTAGTATTCTTAGGAGAGCAAAGTGGTAAGTCATCGCTGTCATTCAAAATTTATTTCGTCGATAAAACTGCATATATTTCAACTTAAATGTAATTGTTATATAGGAATGCATGCATTATGTCAATTACTTCCTTAAAAATTGTACTGCAGTCCTATTTATTATATATTGTCCATTATTTCCGTATATTCCCACACACGTCTGTATATGGATACACGTAGATCAAGTTAGTCTAGTACATGAAATATACTTATTGTACTTAAAATTACCGTAGCTAATCCGGAGAGAGCTTATTCCTTTGAATGTTTCTTCGGCTACATTATTCTCTCACGCTATTGTTAAAGTCAAAATCTTTTTATTCTTTGATCCAGAAGATATATTTTTTGTCTAGAACTAGTAACTGGGGAATTTATTATTTTTGATTCATATTATGGTAACTTCTATGTTGTCGTCTTTATAGTTCATAATATGCCTATTATCTCTTGAGTAATTTGTGAGAATATAACATATAAATGTCAGTGTTATTCATCATTTCGTGTGGACAGGTCAATACACCATTGACATATTGGGTTGTCTTCTTCTTTTTAGAACGCACTTTTTCATCGTTTATTATGACTCATCTTAAAAAAGATTGAAAAATAACTCTCTTAAAACATTAATAAACCTTAAAGACATGAAATATTTACCAAAATTACAAAATTTTTCTATTAAACTGTCATCCTTTAACCTGGGAACTTGAGCGTAGGTGCCAACATTTCTTATCTTTGGTTCCTTTTCTTAGAAACATCTAAAATCAATTTCCTTCTTTTATCTCAACAAATACAAGAAAAAATGATTTAGTCCATTTCTAATCTGGAATGTTTGTGTAATGTGAATGTTTGTCACAAAAAACAGCATTCATCCATTATCTTATAAAACCACATGCGTAGTATACCTATATTTTATTTTGTCAATAAAATGCATTGAAGGATTATCTTCCGTGTATGATTTATAATTTCATAAGTTGGGCTTTACATTATTATTATTTGTTTAATCATAATAACATTACCATCAAACACATCAAGCCATTGCATCATTTCCAATAAAGTCATTCCCTGCTATTTTATGACTTTCTATGTAAAATTTTATTTTTGTTAATTTGTTGTGACTTTTATCATGTTTTATCACAAAATGACTTGAGAAATTTGTGTCTTAAAATAACATGCTTAAAATGTTCAGTTATTATTACTGAAAAAAAAAAAATTAAAACCAGGTGCTCTCCTGTAGGTACCTACAGCATTTTTTTTTTCAAATGGACTATGACATCCCCAATTGTGGTGTGTTGTGAGGCTGAAGGTAGTGGGGAGTGGAAGGAGGTGGGGTAGAGGAAGGTGGCGAAGTACCTGGCTATTCAGATCTGGTCACCAAACATGGCTAAAGACATTTCAAGCAAAGCTTCTAGACTGAATGGTGGTCTTACTCCGGGGTGATACTGAAAGTATCTTCCACTCTGGAATGTGTGTCAAATTTGCTATATATTCTTTTTAAATGAATAATATTGTAAAATAACACAAATTAATAAAATAAAATTTATTTGAGCACGCCAGGATTTGAACCTGCGACATCCGGACCGCTAGACAAGAGCCTTATCCCTCGACCATGGAGGACGTCAGTCAGTCATTCAGTGTACCTTAATATTTCAATAAACTTCTCAAACACCAATGCAAAACTTTCGTTGCGCACCATCTGATTCCAATTTTATAGTTAGCTCTGGCAAGCTAGACGGCTATAACTAAGTACCTAACCTAACCCTACCTGTTGTTGTAAAAATCTTGGTGCTCTAGTCTAAGCATGTGGCAGACTAATGAATTCGATATAAGAATACCAGTGATAGAGCTTGATATGGTCAAATTAAATGAAACAATATAACTTTGTTAAAACCACTGATTTATTTAATTAATGCCAACTGGTTTCGGAACAACCGTTCCTTCCTCAGGGCAAATATATAATATGATTTGACAATCAGAAAAGAGTGGGAGGGTACAGTTTATTACTAAGTGTTGTGGTAGGGATGGGGGCGTGTCTAGGAATGAATGGAAAGTTGTGGGAGGGAACAGAACGGACATCGAAAGGGAACAGATTTAAGATTGGGCTATAAGTTAATATTTTTTGTTTGTTGATAATTAACTCATTATTTTTAATTACTTGATATTGTCCTTTAACTAGTCAAAATAACGGCAGATTTTACTTGTTGTTGGATAATCGAGTGGCGGATTACTGAGAGAGTACTTGTACTAACTGAAAATACATTTCCCCCACACCATGCAAGTGGTCACCATTTTTTTCCTTTCCCTAGACTCTTACGCCGTTCTTCCATGGAGCTACCTTCAAGCGACGCGATCGCCGCTCGTCTGTGTTTTCCATACTATTATTAGTGTTTGAAAACGCCACTAGGTGCTACACTAGCAAATTTGTTTGACAGGTAGCGGTAGCGGTAGCGTCGCTTGTGAATAGCTACGTGGAAGAACTGCGTTAGTTTTAAGGATTTTCATAATATATCTCTGCCTGCATTAAAATTATATTTTGTTTGTTTCAGTTGGAAAGACTTCTCTCATCACTAGATTTATGTATGACAGTTTTGACAACACATACCAGGTATGTTTCATGCTCTTATTTTTTTTATTTATTTAATCCACTTATACATAGAGTCATAACAAATTTAAAAATGGAGATGTCAAACTTTTATTGAGGCTATAAATTTTGGGATCAGTTGGACGCTACTGGATTAATGATGTACTATCATACTATCGTCTGATGCGTGGATTAAGTCTCAGTTCATATGATTATATAAAAGTGACAAATGTGCAAAGTGATACTTAAGATTATTGATATCGTTGACCTCTACCTAATGTTAAAATGAAGCTGTGTCTATCTTTCTTTCTTTCTTCTTTTGTCAAATAATCAAAGGGTAGTTTGCACTATTGCACTTTGCATCTTGATTATTTTTCCTATTTTCCAAAGAAAGTTGATATTTAAAGTATGTATGTAGAATGAGTTAATGATGAATGTAAGTAAGTCCATAGTCGTGGTGTTTGAAAGAGAGAGTACGGAAACATTGTGCAATATAGTTGTGAATAATGAATACTTGGAGCAGGTGAATGATTGGGAAGTATGTTTACGAGAGAAGGGAAGGCTGCTAGAGTTGTTGAAACAAGGGTAAATGCAGGTAACTCCATCAATGGAGGATTGAATGCGGTTGGCGCTAACAAAAAACTGTCCAAAGAAGCAATGGATTGCTGGTTTCTTCTCTGATGTATGGCAGTGAGACTTGGAACTGGCAGAGAAAGAATGAAAGTAGACTGAATGCTGTAGAAATGAGATCCCTGAGGCGTAAGTGTGGTAAAACCATGTATAATAGTGTGCGAAATGTGGAGATCCGCAATGATGTAAACGTAATGAGTGTGATTAAGAAAGAGACGCTCAGATGGTTTGGGCATGTAGATGATTGGATGATTTGGATGACGCAATGATTGGAAGAAGTCGGGGATTTCGAGGAAGACATGACACGATCAAGTGATGTGAATGAAGCAAGGAGTGTGTGCCAAGACCGAGTTGTTTGGCGGTCCGTCCTCTGCCTATCCCTGTGGTAAACGGCCTGATGGTTAGTTAGTTATATTTGAAAGTAATTATGTGTAGATTTCAAGAATGAAATTACTTGTCCCAGATGTATCCGTATCTTTTTCTGATTTTTCTGTCTCGGATTTTCGATTGACTTTCGCTAATATTATCTTCATTAATTAAAATATTATAATTTGAGGTTTATCTCTTTAAGTTAAAAAGTTTTGTATTCTTATTTTAGAAAATTATTTTTTATAACAGTACCAGCAAAATTTTTTTCTGAACAATTGAAAAAATGTCTATCGTATTCATCACTCAAAATCTAGCACAAAATAATTGAGTAATAAGGTAGGTGTTTTGAGTCATTATTATCACATTTTTATCTTAAGAATGAAATAACAAAAACTTATTGAGGTTATAAAATCGATTAACCATCATAGTTGTCTTCAATATTTAAATAAACCATTATAGTTGTTTCTTGTAAAACTGTTTTGCATTAAAAGTGTCAGTTTTCAAGTTAACTCCTCAGGAAAGGGTCAAAATATTTCCGTTTTGCAATAAAGTCCAATGCAAATGGAATATTTCCAAAAACTAAAAACTGTTTTGCAAAGGTGAAAGGCACAAACATAATAAAGTTTTAAAATTGGCTCACCATACCTTTTTTCTAACTTAAATTTCTTACTGATAACGAAAAAAAATAAAAACACATTTTATTTGGCAAATATATTATAAACGTCAGCTCATTTCAAAACCGAACCGAACCGAAACCTCAACTCAAAACCGAACAAATAGACTTGACGGGTTAAGTCAGATTTATAAAAAAATCATATGGCAGATAAGTCAAACATTTCCATATGTTGTATTAATTCGTTTAAAATATAAGAGTTAAATAGGTGTTGTGATGTTGATTGTTAAGTTTGATGAACTTTACAAAAATAACTCTCCAGCTACCGTAAAAAACAACAATAATAAATAAAAAAATGTTAAAACATTTTTTTTATTATTATGTTGGTCTAGTTTAAAACGAATTAAACAACAGGGCAATCAATGTTGACAGAAGAAGTATTTTTCATATCTTATCTTGTTTTCCTTATTTTCCCGTCGTGCATAGTGCAACTAATAGAAAATACTTCCTGTACTTGTAAATGTTTTCTCTCTTTGAACTGTCCCAGACATGTTCCTAGACAGACCCCTATTGAGTAATGTACTTGTGATGTTTGTATTTGATGTTTGCCAGTGGAAGGTGTGGCTCAAAGTCCACAGGAGGGTAGCACCAATTATACTAAATATAGATACTAAGGGGCTTTTGATCAATTTTTACCAAAATACTTAATACTATTTACGATTTTTTGCGCAAAATAATCATTAATCCAGATAGGTACTGTAAACTTAACCCTCAGGCATATTCTGTCAGAAGACCAAAATACATATTTCCGCTTTACAATAAAATCCAAATAAATGGAATATTTCTGAATGTATCAGAAAACTAAAAACTGTTTTTGAAAGATGATGAATGTAGGCTTTTAAGCTTTGTAATTCAGAATAAACATATAATTTTTTAAATATAATTTTTTTATATGCAAACATAAAATTTTTTTAACAATGGCTCACCTTACGTTTTTTCAAAATTAAAATTACTGATAATAAAAAAAATAAAATAAAAACACACTTATTTTATTTGACAAACGTTATTGTCATTTTACTTTTTGTCGTTTCATGTGAAAATAATTAATAAAAAATTAACAAAGTTTTTTTATTTTTCAAATTGCTGTTGGAAACTTTGGTTTCATAAAGGTGTACATTTGAATTATTTTGTGGTTAAATTTTTGATTTTAATATAAAGCGTGGTGTTTTCTATTTCTAACACCGTTTAGATCACATTTCTCACTATGATAGTAAGAGGAGCACAACGTTTTCTTTAAGACCTATATGAGTTGTTCCCAAAAGTGAACAAATTAGCCTGAGGGGTTTTAATAAATTTCTTTTTTATTTCACAAATCAATGTAATATGGTGGTGACACTGATAGTTAATGCCAACTATTGCAGGAAATATTACAAGCAATAAAAGTTCATAAAAACATGGTTTCAATTCTTAACTGTTTCTGACGGGCAAGATACATCACCCTTATCATGTGGAACCATTGGTTTCATAACAGTTCATCCCCTGACAGTTGGCCCCCCGGCATACTTATGCCGGGGTTATTAATTTTGAAAGTGGTCATGAAAAAAAAAGGTTTGGGAACCTCTGATTTAGATAGACCATTGGTATGTTTGAAGATTCATAGAAATAAAATGTTTTTTGCTATTATTTATAAGATCACATCACAAAGTATTACGGTTAATTATTTGCATTACAGTATATGTAGAATAAAACAAATTATTGATTCTATTTGACTTTTTTTTTGAGCTTTTGCACTTAACGGCGTTAATAATTTTTCGAATCTTAACGGCCCCCGTGGTTGAGTGATTACAATCCTCAGCTACGAATCCAGAGGTCGTGGGTTCAAATCCAGGCATGAGCAAGTAAATTTTATTTGATTGATTAATAGTATTTGGCAATTTATTTATTTAAAATAATATGTAGTATATTTGCGAAACGTTCCGGAGTGATAGATACTTTCTGTATCTCTCCAATGAAAGACCACCATTCAAAATAGAAACGTTGCTTGAAATGCATGTTTGGTGACAAGGTTTGAACAGCCAGGTATTTCCCTACCTTCTTATTACACATTTTCTTCCTCTTCCCATTACCTTCAGCTAGGGACACGAAAAAAGTATCGATACTTTGTGGTATCGAGTACTTTTCCTTTCGATACCGGTACTTGTGTACTCGATACTTTGTATTCGATACTTTTACTCAATGAGTACTTTTTGACAAGTATCGATACATTTAACATTTTGGCTACTCAGAAGCCTCTGAGACTCCACATCTAGAATAGTGATAAGAAAAAATAATGTCCATAACTGGTAAAGTAATAAATAAATAATTTAACACACTTAAGATGTCTCGACTGTCCTGCCAAAGCACAAAGTAGAGAAATAAATGTATTGCCAAAAAAATTGTTTTAGTTTTTAGTTTGTGTTTTAACAGGGCAGCTGTGTTTCATTATTTATTTAATTACGCACATTTAGTTTTGCAGTTGACTATATACATAAAAAACATTACACTTTTTTATGAGTAGCAAAGCAATTCGTGCATTTACAGATTCTTTTTTATTATTGATTAAACGTTGTAAAATTTGATTGTTTCTTTTTTCATTTCACGAAGTATCGATACTTATGTTTCAATACTTTTACGAGTACAATACTTTTTTTTCCGATACTACTCAAGAGTATAGTATCGATACTTTCTATTCGATATCGTGTCCCTACCTTTAGCCTCACAACATACCCCAATTGGGGATGCCAAAATCTCACTTTACCCAGGCGATTGGGAACAGTTGGAGCTCTTTTGCGGTACTCACATAAAAATATTTAATTCCCACCATGCTATATCGAAGTCCCGTACCATAATCTGATATGTAATTAGTAACATTCATTCAAACAGTCAGTAATCATTTCCTGTGCCATTGTCTTGAAACCATGTGAACTGCATATTTATGCATAAAGGTAGATAAAAAAAAGTCACAGGCTCATAAAACCTAACAGTTTTAATGAATCTACTTTGATTTATTATCACCTTTAAACTAGTTTCCCTCATAACTGAGGGTAGGAATCTCCACTATTTTTTTTTTATCTGCCCAATTTAATAGTTTTATTGATAATTTTTGAACATTTAAAAAATATCTAATACTAGTACAGACCCGTGAAAAATCACAGGATAATCGTAGAGGCACTATTGCATACAAATATATCATTGAAACGTGTTCCACTTTTATCACGCGAATAGCAGTGTGCAGGGACCGTATTCGGTAGTTCCGGTCGTTCGGCATTAGAGCGTTGGAGGTCAATTTGGACTAATTGGAGGTAAAAAATGTGGAAGAAATTTTTCACTTCGTGTCTCATCTAAATGTAAAAAACATCAATGGGGATACATAGTGTGAATTCTAGGTAAATCATTTCTAATTTTGAAAATGGCAATCAAAATAATTTTCTGTTAAATATAATATTATTGGTAGGTACTTTATCGCTTGACAGAATTTTCCAAACAAACAATTTTGAAAATGAAACTTAAATTTATAACAAAATTTTATGATTTCAGTAATTTTCTCAACTTGTTTACCCATAGACGAAGAACAATCAGCTGTCATCGTAGCAACTAGCATGGCGAGTCACGAGTCACTGCTTGCGTTGCCATTGACATCGGGTTTTTGAGAAATTATGTAGTGTGCTGGCTGTCATATTGACATACACAGGATAGCGAGTTTAGTTGCAAACTGGTTTTTTTCAGTTGCCTCGTCAGCGGACGCACTTACAGACAATCAATCACGACCGAAATCAGAATTTTTTATTTGATTGTAATTACATATTGATGATAATCGATCACCACAGATTCCTAACCACCTTTTATACCTTTTTCCTTCCCAGAACTTCCTCTGCTTCCTATCCCTAAAAAACCCTCCACACAGCATCCCCAAAGATGACATGGGCCCTGAGGGAAAAAAAATATTCAGGGCCTCCTGTGTGGAGCTAAAAAAAAAGTGACAACGTGGTTTAATTTTGAGTAATCGATTTTGTAAGTTTGCAAGGACATATGTCACATTTATCATAATCTATTTACACATATTCAATTTAGGGAATGTGTTTATTTTTAACCCCAACATTGCTCGCTAATTTATTCCATCTCTCATTCGAGTACAGGAGAGAAGCTCGGCCATTCCGTGGAATACCCCGAGGATTTACTTTATTTTCTGTTGTAAACATTTCATAGCGGGAGAGGGGTCATAAAATGCCCGCATCTAGGTCACCCAATACAAGTCTAGTGTATGTGTACCTCACTACATAAAGTAAAACATTTGAAAGCTTACCTTAGCGTAAAATTCCATACTTTATAGTTCTGTGTAAGATGAAGTCTCCTGAATAAAAGATGTGAGCAATTGGAAAATTACTCTGAAATATACTTTTATAGCACGTGTTATACATCTGTTGAATATTTTATTGAATGCCATCTTTTTACTGACCTTTCGGTTTACCAATCTTGTTAATATTTCATGTTTTCTTTTATTTTTAAACCTCAGGCTAATTTTTTCGCTTTTGGGAATAACTCATAAAGGTGTCATAGAAATAGTTGTGCCGCCCTTACTATCTGTCATATTGAGAAATATGATGTCAACGGTGATAGAATTTGAAAAAGATTTATGAAACTTTGATAATTTTTTATTAATTATTTTTACGTGAAACGACAAAAGGTTGGATGATGAATACGTTTATATTACATTTGTGTAATAAAATATGTATGTGTATGTTGTTTTTTCGTTTCATTAATTTTAATTAGAAAAAACTGTAAATCATATTTAAAACTTTTTTATGTTTGCATTAAAAAAAATTATATTTAAAAAATTACATAGTTATTTCTAATAAAAACATTGGAAACGTTTTCACCGCCTTTCAAAAAGGGTTTTTAGTTTTCGGAGAGGTTCAGAAATATTACGTTTATATGGATTTTATTGCATAGCGGAAATATTCTGATCTACACAGAATATGTCCGAGGCCTGAGGGGTTAAAGTAAATTTTGATTTTGTCTGAGTTGGTTTTATTATAACAGTTAATCTAAGAACATATTTTTTATTTGCGTCTGGATAATAATAATAATAATTTGTATTAATGAAGGGGAATATAAATTAAACTAGCAGCAAAAACCCACTAGACCCTGCGGGCAGCTTTTTGTTCTGCTTCGCCCAGTTTAAGTGTTGGTGACTATTTATAAGGCATTAATTACCCTTTTGCAAAACTAACTACTATTAACATTAAACTACAGAATACTTATATTTAATAGGTAGATATATAATAGTAGACATTCTTACATTAAGACGGTGGATAATGAGAGGAACACTCTTCACCCCATCATAAATCTTCTTATTATTGAATGAAAGCGAAAAATGTTTTTTCTTCTTCATACTTTTTTCCTTAAATATAGTATTATAGATGGCGCCCTGTTTGCAAATCGCATGTGAGTGAGTGATAAGTGTGCATGTTGCGGCAGCAGCTCCGTGGAAAAAGGCACGTTCACAGACGGGTCAGAATGGTTTCCATAAAGTGTGACGTTGGAGTCGGGCTCCTTAATTTGAACCGTACTGGCATTACCGTATTAATATACTTCGATGATGATGTCAAATTTAATTCCAAGGGAAAAATAATAATATGAAAACTTTAAAAGTATTTTACCTGATGGCGCTACTTCCGTTTGCAAATCGCGTGTGAGCGAGTGCTAAGTGTGTATATTACGGCAGCAGCTCTGTGGAAAAATGCATGTTCACGGACGGCTCAGAACGTTGTCCATACAGTGTGGCGTTGGAGATTTACCCGGAGTCGGGTTCCTTAATTTGAACTGTAGGGGCATTACCGTATTAATATACTTCGATTATCATTTTGTTAGACTTTAACCAGTCAAGCGATGACTACCCAAATTTAGGTAGGTGATTTTTATAAATTAAAATTAATTATAAATTTAAAGATTTGAATTATTTTTAAATCTAGGTGTTTTTTTGGGCTTTTAACTGCAGTAAGAAGTTCATAATATACATAATATGTTTCTTTATTGATATTTGGAGGTATGATTTGATGTCTTTCATGGTCGAGGGGCAAACCTCTCGACTAGCAATCCGGAGGACACTGGTTCAAACCCCTGCATTCGCAAATAAATGTTGTTTGATTAATTTGTGTTATTTCACAATTTTATTAATTAAAAATAATATATAGCATATTTGCGTTACGTTCCAGAGTGGAAGATACTCTCATTATCGCCCTGGAGAAATACCACCATTCAGTACTGAAATATTGTTAACTAGGTACTTCCTCACTTTCCTCTTCCCCGTCTCCTTCCCCTCCCCATTTTCGGCCTCAGAAATATGCCATACCCATTAAAATATGCCATAGTCTCACTGGCTTCAAAAGGGAGCAGTTGAGACTCTTGTGAGGTATTCACAATAAAAAAATAATAATAATAAAATCGAATGCCGAATTGAAAACCAAACACCCAGAAATCTCAATCGCTAGAGTGGTTAAGGGATATTGTCTCCTCTATTAGACTTTAAGGTATTTCTCTTTTTGTCTATTTTAGGGTTTCCCAAACTTTTTCTTCAATGGAACACTTGCAAACCTATAAATTTTAACAAAACACATTATTTCTTTACTATACAAAAAAAATCATTTAATGCAAATTTAGTTCATCTATATTTGAAAGTATAAACATAATCTTGTTTTAACGTAGTACATTGGTTCTAGGAAATGACGTGTAGAAACGTAAAGTAAAAACAACAATCAATTGTAAATTTGACGGAGTTGGTTCCCAACATTGAGAAATTGTGTAAAAGAAATATAAAAAATGTACAAGAAAGCTAAAATCCTTTCTTTTTAATTTATGTTTACAAATTTACGTTTATAGTTTGTTTTACTAACCTTTGATTTCGAAATACATATTTTTTATTTTATTTTATTTTTTTATTTTGCAGAAACAAACAGTACATAATTACATTTAAGAAAATAGTTACAAAGTTATAGAAAATAATACAATAATAGGTACCAATGACATGTCGCTGTTATATATATATATGATATATTATACATTATACCTAAATTAAGTTAGTATATTATGGCTAGAGAGAGGGAATAGTGTTTGTGTGTGTGTGTGTGTGTGTGTGCGTGTGGATGTGTGTGTTATGTGTGCGAGTTCAGTATGGTAGAAAAGTTTTTCTTAAATAGGGGGAGGGAATCAAAAAATATATCGGTATTTGTGCCTTTTTGAGTTGTGTTGAATGTTTGAAGGATGCGGGAAATTGGGGAGTTGCCTGTATGTATTATATATGACGTTTGTGTTCTCTTTAATGATTATTTTCCAAAAATCTAATTTCACAGGATTTTTTCACAAACATTTACGGCACCATGCGCGTTTATAGTTTGACTAATTGCTAACGAGGATGTACTAAGTTTTTTTTTAGTATATGTAACATAAAGATTTACTGCGATAACAGCATAAACGTCTCTTTTAACTTCCATAAAACTTAGTCTCTCTACATAGAAAGATCTAGTACCTAACTTAAGAACTATTGTGAAATATTAATAAAAATAATAATTTCTTCTGAATAATATCATTAGTGTTGAAATGTGAATATGTGTATATTATATTAAATTAAATTTTTCCGACCCGAATTGTAGCGGAACTCCTGTTCAGGTTCAGTGGAACACTAGTGTTACGCGGAACACAGTTTGGGAAACCCTGGTGTGTTTTATAGGTTTTGCTAGGTAACTATCCTAATTAAATAGATGACAATGTAATTTTTCTCTTTTCAGAAATAATACGTTATTTTTATAAATGTTACCAACATTTGTTAGATCTGTTGTATCTGCATGGTATTATCAGCAATCTTGAAAAAGTCAACCATTCTAATTAAATAGGTAACCATTCTAGTTAAATAGGTAACTATTCTAGTTAAATAGGTAACTATTCTAGTTAAATAGGTAACCATTCTAGTTAAATAGGTAACTATTCTAGTTAAATAGGTAATTATTGTAGTTAAATAGGTAACCATTCTAGTTAAAAAGGTTACCATTCTAGTTAAATAGTTAACCATTCTAGTGAAATAGGTAACCTTGTTAAATACATAGGTAACAATGTATTTTTTCTGTTTTAATAAATTATTTTTTAAAAAGTTGTATTTCCGGACTTATATAATCAGCGATCTTGAAAGCAGGAGCGTTCAATATATAATATTTCTGCAACATCGTCCAAAAGTTTTTTTCAATCAATTAGTTGTAGGTTTCAAGTGCCCTAACGGCAGATGAACCGAAAAAATTGGTTTTTATATTTAGTGCACATTTTGAGTGTTATGTTTTTTGGTTGCAGGCAACAATAGGCATAGACTTCCTGTCCAAGACTATGTACCTGGAAGACCGCACAGTGCGGCTGCAGCTGTGGGACACGGCTGGACAGGAGCGCTTCCGCTCACTCATCCCCTCCTACATCCGCGACTCCACCGTGGCCGTGGTGGTCTATGACATTACCAGTGAGTACCTCCTCATTTCCTTCTATTCACACCTTAAAATTTTTCTACAAGAGGAAACCCGTTCGTCGAGAAATTTGAACAATTGTTATTTTAAGCAAACTGTTGTCGTCATTGTCGCTCTTTATCCCCCAAATACTGAGCAAAAGGGACAGGCTGATAATACCGAATAAAATCATCAAAATGGAAGTTTTGTGTTCCCCATTTTTCTCCTTTAAAACTAGACCGATTTTTAAGATTTTTTAACTCACTGTATTAGAAGAAAATACTGTGTATGTCTGTACGTTTTGCTGTTTAAAAAAATACATTGTCTAGTTTGTATTCTGAACGTCTGTTGTTGGCGTTCAAACCAGGCAATTTTAATGTTTGGAGGGTCCTAACGCCTACACGAAGTAACTTATCAAAAAAAGCAAAAAGTACCGACACGCTAGTGGTCAATATCTCTATTATATTAAAAAATATTTGTAGTCATGTCAAAACCCAGAGAGGAAATTGGGGAATACGTTTGTATGGACAAAACACCGCACTGTTTCCTCTTAAGGTTGAACCGTAAAATTCTGGTTTTAAAGAATATTCTTACATTTATCAATCATACAGTTGATTAGTCAGACATCTACGAAAAATCTAAATTTGAGTTGATTTTGCAGTTTTATGTAAAAAGTGTACCCTTTATCTGGTACAATACTCAGATTCATAAGCACCACCAAGTCAATAATAATGCAGAAAAACTTGTAGTGAATTAAACAATATGTTAATGTTTTCTGGGTTACTATTAGGATATTTCAAAAAGTCTTACTAATGTACCGGACCGTTATGCTTCTTGGTGTTATTTCATTTTTAAAATGCAGACACGTGTAAATAATATTTGGTTTATGGTGAGCATTCGAAAACTGCTTTCTCCATTATCTCAAAACATAGTATTTGGAGATGTCTGCCTAATAAACTGGACGATTAACACCTGCAGTTTGTAGAGGCCGTAAAACTATACAATCCCCGAGAGAGCATGTGCGATTGTCAAGCTGATTTATTTTTATTATCCAAATTACCGTTACCAAATGGAACACGGCCATTTAAAAAGTTAAATAAAACCTATATATTACAAACACATCGGTTCTTGAATGCATAGTTTAAAAAAAGAGCCAAGTCTGATCAGCTACCACTATCAAAGGTTTCATGCAGCAATTTCTTTACCACAAGGTAGAATGGAAGATATGGGAAGGAAAAGGTATGAGAGTTGGGTAGTAATCTAGAGTCAGCGTGTCCAGGAGTGACGGACGTATGAATCCATTACTTCCACTGCGTTGCAAGGCGATGGCTCGAGAGAGCGGTTGGAGAGGTCAAAAGATCTTCTTCAACCAGTCACTCCCAGTCGACCCACCACGTAGTAGGTGAGCAAACTCATCCGCCGCCAAGACCTAGACAAACCTCACCCCACAAACCCGAGTACCCCTGCTAAGTCACCAAACGTAGCCAACGACTTAGGGTGACTTATTGCAGGGGTGTTTGTTATTCAATAAATGGTTCCCGGGGCGACGGCACCAATACCTGCCTCCCAAATTGTTAATATCGTCGCAGGAAAGCAATACTGCTGTAACCGCCACTATTTACGAAAATACTTTTTATATACCATTTTAAAGGAATTTTTTTATGCGTCGATCTATCTGGGTCCTGTGACTCTACGACGATAAATAACAACTGTATGACGTTGGAAAAACTAGTCGTTTTGTCAATAATACGTTTTTTAACTGATGTAAAACCTCAAAATCATGTGTTTTTTTTACGTTTAGCTGTTATGACAAAATTCAATTTTGAAAAGAAACAACGAAATCACTTACACGGAAACATTACACATTCGGTTGGTGCTTACAGCATTTTCAAAGATTGCATTTAAGTGTTTGCTGCGGTTACTAAATTTTATTTGTTTGCTTTCTAATAACACTTGTCGTTTACTACAACTTATCAGCACTTTTTACAATAAGTTAGTGTGTTTACTACAATTATAAATGTTGTGCGTTATCGTTATTTTTACGTTACGGTGTTGTAAACCAAACGAATTTAGCCAAAAAAATAACAATGCACATTTACAGCTATTCTAAATTTTAATATTGATATACTTTAGCCCTTACAGCAATTTATGCAGCTGAAAATAAAGTTGATTTTCAGTATTCATACGTTTAGCAACAGTGTTTACAACATTTATGGCGTACACAAGAAAAAAATGTCAACTGCTGTAAGCGCCAAAAACATTCTCCTTCTTCAATTATAAAAGATTTAAATATTGCCATTTGATAGATCATATTTTTTCAGCTAAGCATATTAAAAATGGCATTTCTGTAACCACTGGTTTAAAAGTTATGAATTTTTTTTCTAAAATCTGAAAAGTTTTTTGGCTCCGGTGAACAATTTGGTTTTTGGCTGTTACAGCAGTATTGCTTTCTTGCGGCGATATATAATATACCTAGGTATATTCAGAATCAGTGTTTGTTGATCTCTATGAAAATACTTTTTAAGCATAATATTTTTCACTGGAATTCTTATTATATCTTTCTTACCTGTCGCGATAATGAAATACCTTAATTGTCTAGCTTGGTTCCATGATCTTTTTCAGCTGATGACATCATCAATGTTACGATATTAATATTCAACCCACACTGCTGACTCATTCCTTATTTGTGAAAAAATTACCACCTTTTTACTTCTAATTTTGTTTACAGTTAATTCTCTATGCATAATTAAATACATTATAGTTCATAACTACTGTTACAATTGACTTATTATTGAATGTACTATTTTGAGCCTAGTAGACAAATACATATTGCCTTTGTGCAAATTTTGCTATTAGTTGCTGACCCAAATTGATAAAATTGGAAACACACATTAGAAGGCTGGCTGACTTGTGAAATAGTTATTTGTTCTCTAGACAATAATTTTAGTATTTTTACTGCCTTTTCTTATCAAGGAAATTATACACGCAAGATATGAAAAATAATATTTTATTATAACACATGCAAATGACGTGATTATTACTAGTAAAGTTGTATTATTTATACTTATTATATGTATTATTTCTTTCATATCAAGGGAATTAACTTGTTGCTCTACTAAACT
The DNA here is from genome assembly GCA_951813805.1 of Limnephilus auricula. Taxonomy (NCBI): domain Eukaryota; kingdom Metazoa; phylum Arthropoda; class Insecta; order Trichoptera; family Limnephilidae; genus Limnephilus; species Limnephilus auricula. The sequence goes on from OX638390.1 coordinate 1,977,211, forward strand.
AGATTTTTATATGAATTTACGAAGAGTGGCATCACGTGTTTAAATAATAAAATTGCTACTTTTATTTTTGTGTCATGCCACTTGGTAATTGTGATAATGGTGGGAATAATCGAAATATCCATCCAAACCTCACGATTACTTCCGTGGCAAAATTTCTTAATGAAAAACTTGCTTAAACTTTTTAACCAGAGAATTCTGTATCTTTTGCGACATGACATTATGACGCAAGTTAAATCGACTGTATACGACACATTTTGACAGTTCTCTTAAATGTGGTATTCCACATCGCACTAACGAGCTAAATACTGCGCTTGTGTTAAGACACCAACTCTTAAAAGTTGTTACCCTAACGCCAGAGATTTGTATTTCAAGGTCGAATTTGATGCCATAACTTTGGAAATGTATTATCCACATGTATAGGAAGATTTTTAGATAACAAAATAAAAGACGATTTATTGTATCGGCTGGACCAGACTCCCCCTTAACCGCCTTAGTGACACCGGCATTGAACATTTGGGTCTAATTTTACCTTGACAGTCGCTCAGTTTCATTGGTAAATGTACTAGAATTTGGTGTGCTGTATATCTTTCTTTTATGACACGTTTCTGTTGCAGATGCGAACTCATTTCACCAGACGTCGAAGTGGATAGACGACGTCCGCACGGAGCGCGGGGGCGACGTGATCATCATGCTGGTGGGCAACAAGACGGACCTGTCAGACAAGCGGCAGGTGTCTGCCGACGAGGGCGAACGCAAGGCCAAGGACCTCAACGTCATGTTCATAGAGACCAGTGCCAAGGCGGGCTACAATGTCAAACAGGTACTGATTCTCTTTAGCACGTAAGCCCAAACAATATTATTAATAACTTTATTATAGTTGATTCAATAGTTAAACGCACCTTGCTTATCTGCATTGGTGTTCACTGACAAAAATCGAAAGAGGAGAATGTTAAGATGAATGGCTGTGTGACCTTTTATTATACAAAACTTAAATTTGGATTTGAGGCCAAAATTCCTAACCAAACTGAATAATTATTCTTTTAATCGAAATCTATAGCAAAAATCGAATGCAGATAATATGTGCTCTTTTATTTATTTTTGTTTTAAATTATGTAAAATGGGCCATTAACCCGTCATCTGTCGCTCGGACGGTGGCGTCCGGGAATTTTAACCATTATGTATAAAGAAACTGAAAGGACAAGGTCAGAATCGCTTGCGCCAATATCATTCCAGACGTTGCTTTTAATTTCAGTAATGTACGTTTTCGGATAGCTTTGATATTAATTTTCTATGGTACATAACCATCATGTGGCCAAATGTCATCCGACATTCAAGAGGTTAATAGCCTATATTTTATAATTTAAAACAAAAATAAATAAAGTAATACATATCCATACTAGATTTTTGCTATACCTTTTGATTAAAAAAAATATTATTTAGATTGGTTGGTTGATCGGCCTCAAATACAATTTTCCGCACAGGCATTCCTCTTAAAGATTTGTATAATAATGTTCTTCCATTGTTCTGAATGAACTTGTATATTCAATCGGTACATGCTGTTTTCTAATAAGTTTATTGTATTTTTCCAGCTTTTCCGACGTGTTGCCGCCGCCCTGCCCGGCATGGACTCAACAGAAAACAAACCCCCAGAAGACAGTATCCTTTTACAATATTTATCCACCAATTTAATTGTCAAACTTTTTTCATCTCTAAAAAATTTCTCAATTTTTTTCCTTCAATGTGTACAATAATTATTTAATCATGCTATGTGTTGATGTGGTTCAAGATTGTCAATAATACATTGGTTTGTTTGGCTTTTTCAAAATAACCTAATATTATTATATTTTTTCCACAATACAAAGGCAGTTTTATACATATTAACTAGCTGACCCGCCCACGCATTGCTGTGGCTAACGAAACAACGCCATCTACTGGATGGTTACCTAACCTAGATAACCAAGTGTTGTGTTCATAAATTAACTCACACCGCCATCTGCCCGAAACTTATGTAATAAGTATAACTTATATATATAACTTATAATTATAACTTATATATATAACTTATAACTTATAATATAACTTATAATTTCAAATCATTGTCCCATAACAAACATTTAATTCGCAATAATAAATATTCAGGTCAATAATCGAGATAAAAACTATCATATCTTTTAAGTTGGACCAAATTACACACAGTAAGCCAAATTTCATAAAAATCGGTTAAGTAGTTTCGGAGTTTATCCTGGACGAACATAGTGACGCGAGATTTACATATATAAAGATTTTATATATAAAGCTATGAAGAGGTACACGACAAACACTGCCCAGAGCCGAGGGATCTGTTTCACCGCTGAAAAGCACTCCTAAATAATATTTGTTCTTATGTGAAAATAATACTTTCAGATTGCGAGAGATTTATTTTTCAGTGGGGGGAATTTGTATAACAATTACCATATTGATATATTTTTTGTCATTGTTCTTGAAATTAAATTCCCAGGTTGTTTTTAGATGAAAAGTTTCCAAGTTAGTGCTATGGAGCCGGGCGTAAGTAATATTTTTAGGTACAATGCATGACTCTGCTTCTTCTATGTAGCTTTTGTATTGGGCTGTCGCCTCTGTATTTATCTTCTTCTCACTATCTTACTCTTAAATCATACTCTTCTTAATTTGAGGTTATTTAACAATGTTGTGTACGTATTCATTGAGTTAATGATGTCTTCATTGGAAGCGATCAGTTCGTTGCTTAACATTATATAGGTTTGCCAAAAAATGAACTCTACAACTTTCATTGATATATAAATATTATTTGTGTAGACTATTTTGGTCCCATGATGGCCTATTGGGTCTTAATGTCGTAATATAATAAAAGACGCAAGCTCTTTTAGACATTACTGTATACCGACGCTGGAAAGGAAAAATGGCTAAAGCACCATACAGCTGTGACATTGAAGATGAACCTACACAATAAACTTTATTGTTTGTTTGTGCTCGTGTTCATCAAATGAAGTTTTCTAAAATTTCCCACATGCTCTGGCAAACTCTAGAAAATTTGATTTGATGAAGACAAGCACAAACAAACAATATAGCTTATTGTGTAGATTCAAATTCAATACCAAAGATGTATGGAGCTTTAGCCGTTTTTCCTTTCCAACGTCGAATTATAGCAGTAAATATACATATCCCGTTTAATCACAGGAGACCATATTTGTCCCAGCTCACATAGGTCTCACAGAAATCGTTGTTTCTCCCTTATTATCATAGTCAGAAATGTGATCTAAACGGTATTGGAAAGAGAATACAACAAACTATATATTCAAATCTAAAAGAAAACCACAAAAAAATTAAAATTTACCCCTTTCTGAAACCAAAGTTTCCGATAGCAATTTGAAAAAAAATTATGGAACTTTGTGAATTTTTTAAGATTTTTTTTTTACATGAAACGAAAAAAAGTGAGGTGACAGTAAGGTTTATAATTCATTTATCTAATGAAATAAGGTGTTTTATTTTTTTTCATTATCAGTAATTTTAGTTAAAAAAAAAGTAAAGGGAGCCATTTTGAACACATTTCAAGTTTTCTCAAAAAAAAAAAATTATTTAAAAAAATACATAGTAATTTTTAATATAGAAATTTGAAAGCCTATTTCATCACCTTTCGAAAACAGTTTTTAGTTTTCGAATACGTTAACAAATGTTCCATTTATTTGGATTTTATTGCAAAGCGGGAATATTTTTAGCCTCTGACAAAATACGCCAATTTTTTTAAGGGATATTGGTCAACCTGTTGCACCCAAACCTTTGAGTGATATCTTAGGGACGTATTTATACTTTAAGAGCTCTATTGTGTATTTAGCCTCTGGTCAAGATATTCGTTTATTATATGCAAGGCCCAAAATATTCTAAAACAATTCAATTCTCTATGGTTTAAGTATTTATATATATATGCATTAACGCATTGCGGTTGAATATTTTGCTGGCATAATATTTGTTTATAAGTAAGTTTATTAAAGGCAACCTATAAATTTAAATATTGTCAGTAAAAATTGATTATATTCTGTTTGAATAAGTCAGTATTTATGTATAATAAAACATTGTTTTAATGCAGTTTAGTTTTGGTTGTTGTTAGATAATCATTAGCTGTTGATTTTAGCTGAATTTCACTTTATAAATCCTTATCATTAAGTAGTACATAAAAAGAACATGCAATTCACTTATTACAACATCAATACATATTAGGTTAATATTATCAATGCGATGCAATTCACTTACTCACCTTATCTGTTTAAGATATTGATACTGTTATCCGGATATCTTATTGACTCATTAAATATTTGACATATTTGAAATATATTCCACAATTAACTTATGAATCATAATATTATTCCCAAATTGTTGTTCTTTTTAACCTTTAATGAGGTATTCTGTGTCTAACGAGCTAAATACTGCGCTTGTGTTAAGACACCAACTCTTAAAGGTAGTTAACTCTGACGCCAAATATGACGTTAAGGTAAACCTCCTTAAGAGAAGTCAGTCGCCGGAAAATTGGCGAATCGAATGTCATCGCGTACAAACATCAAAATAATGCAACAAACAGATAGTTATTTTTGAACCCATATTAGGCTTATATGTAAGTAGTTTTAAAAATTAATAAATACTAATTTGAGTTTTTAAGTAGGTGATTAATCCATTCAACACACAACAGTCATAGAAAATCACAGAAATTTGACAGCCGGTAATACATGACGGACGCCTTTCGATATCTGACAGATTTTGCCTAATTTAATTTGTCGTGACCACTCGAACGCTTATTGCCACATTATGGCACTATTTCCAAAGCCTTGGATTGCTTTGCTGCCACAATTTAAAGTTAACGATTTTATAATATTTTTTTACAAATCCTACGAATATGTGATAATAGACAAAAGATAGGTGAATTCACTGGCTTTAAAGAACTATAATCAGTTTGTATGTGTATTCAAATTCGGAGGTATAATTTTTTTAATGTGGGCGGAAAAATTTCCTTCAGCAATCCGAGAAAAAAGTTTTAAATTGCTCTGTCGCTCCACTGGTTAATTGTCTCATAATGGTGATTTAACACAAAAGATACTAAGGGCCGTCTGTTTCAACGCTAGCTACAGTAAAAGTTAAACTGGCTAGCTTTACACTTGTAAGTTTTTTCGTAAAGTTTACGACTTCTGGCCAATTGGTTCACAATCCAATGTGCCGATTGACCAGAAGTCGTAAACTTACGAAAAAACTTACAAGTGTAAAGCTAGCCAGTTTAACTTTTACTGTAGTTAGCGTTGAAACAGACGGCCCTAAATCACCCTTCTAAAGATAAAAATCATGTATCACCCAAAGAGGGTTCACCAGAGTCCCTTGTATGTCGCGAGCTCTTAAAATTCCTTTTGCCCTTTCCAGTAACACTCGTATATTCGTTACTACCAATGATTTAATTAGAGATCACCCAACTGTCAATCATTATGAAATGCAAAATCGTAAAAGAATTAGTACAAAATTGAGCCTAAATCAATTACATATTATTGTAGCCCTTTCCAGTAAAATGCATCTTTTACGACCGCACTCACGGCTTGTTTGCGGCAAGGATTTTTTTTTACATAGTAATGGGGATCCAGGGTGCGGGAAGGGAGAGTAATTTTGTGGGGATTTGATAGATATTGTCCTAAATTCATTGTGCTGGTTTAAAATAATGGATAAATATTGTTCAAAATTCATTGTGCTAATTTAAAAATAATGGAATAGATAGTCCTAAATTCAATGTTCTAGTTTAAAATAATAGAAATGATATTGTCCTAAATTCATTGTGAATTGTGCTTGTTTAAAATAATGGATTATATATTATCCTAAATTCAATGTGAATTTGTACTGTGAAGTTTAAAAAAATGGAATAAAAAAAACGTTGAATTTGGCATTACGTTCTGCTTATTCCTTGATAAAAATATATGTATGTATAGTCGTAACTTTTATGACTCAGTTTATTGAATTTTTAGTACACCATAAAATACATTTATTTCTAGGTTAGTTTTATCTTGAAGTATTAAGCATTTGCTTGCATTGTTAAATGACCTCGGTTATTGTCAAGGAGATTTCATTTCAAACAGTATTTTAATTAATATTATAATTTTTTTTTTTACACCATTTACATTAATTAATTTTGAATTTTTACTGAGTGAAATCTTCTCGTTTAATGTTTTTAATTTGCTTGGCATTATTTTGATTGTTTTCCTTAATTACATTTATTTGCGTCTGCAGTGCAAGAAGTTGTACTTAAGGACACCCCCAACGAGGCAAAGGACCCCGACGGCGGCTGTGCTTGCTGATCGCCCCCCGCTCTCCCCCTGGCCCCCTTGGTCTCCCTGGCCCAGGACTCTGCCCCCCATACTAGTTACAGCACCGTGCACTGCGTAGCGGCGCGCATCACTTTATAACATTTCTCAGGTTCATTTTTCTATTACCAGTGGTCAGAATCATCCTTACTTTATTTTGCTATAGTATATCATGTCTTGCAGATTCAACAATGACTCAAGTACATGTAAAATTTTATATGCCAAGTGACAATCTTGATAGAATTATTTGTATTTTGATGAAAATTACAACAGTATCGATCAGAGGCGAGTCGTGACTTTTCAGTGAGCTAAAGTGTTAAAATTATGTAAATTAAAAAATACACTATAAAAATGTAGAAAGGTTTTTTTTTAAATCTTCATACAAAAAATTGAAATTTTGATGGAAGTAAAAGTAATAACGTCAAATTTTTATATCTTTCCTCTCTGTCTTACTCGATTCGTATTTAACCTGTTGTTTGAGGACAAAGACTACCTCAGTCCCATTTTTAAAAATTATTTTTTTGGTCTTAAAAATTTGATTTTGCCAAATTGGATCAAATTTCTTTTACAATTCTAAATCAGTTTTATGGGTCACTCATGAAAGTCAGTATTTATACAAAGTATTACTTTAAAAAGAAACATGCAGCAAGCTTGGCACATGGTATCCTTTCCTTGTGGGATGGGTCAATTGAAAATCGCCATTTATTTAGATAGTGTGTACTTAATTTTGGCTTATTTTGACCACTGATCGTTGAACAACTAATGAACATTGAATATGTAATGTCGTTTATTTAAAAGGCATCAATCCCAAGTTGAAAAAATTTGGGCAATAGAATGGTGATGTTTCTTAAATTGTTTTTGTAGCATTGACAGTATCTCTTGTATCATTCATCTAGAATAGAAAATCTAGATTTGTTTTGGAATAAGCTGATAGAAACATTAAATACATGCTATAGGTTCTTTTTATAAGGACGCTCGACTTTAAATAAAACAAGTTGGGTGTGAGATATCTACTCAATTTTATTTGAAAGTATATTTTATGGCAGTAAGTGTGGAATATAACGTCTTTCAAATGTCTGCGGCTTTGTTTGTTGGCACGTATTCGGGAGGTCCAACTTTCAATGAGTTTGTCGTATAAATCTGGCTGAATTTGCATTTGTTATGTTGACTTTGAGGGCGTCAATTGTTTGCGGTTTATTTGCATAGACCTGCGAATTAAGATAGTCCCAAAGGAGGAAGTCTAACGCCATTAAATCGCACGATCTCGGTTGCTTGTTCACATCGCTGCCACGGCGGGCAATTGAAAGACATTATATTCCACACTTATTGTCCTAAAATATACTTTCAAATTTTAAAAAAATTGAGTGGATATCTCACACACAATTTGTTTTGTTTGCATTTTAAAATCGAGCTTTCTTATTTAAAGACCCTATATGTACATACTTATAAATTTGATAATGTTGAATAATCTCCTCAGTACAGAGTGCCATTTTTAGAGTAATTTTATGAAAAGTATATTAAATTATTTAGAAATTTTTTAACAACAATTAGGATTGATGTCTTTTTTTAAATTATCGTGTAATATGAAGTGATGTAATTATCCGATTGCATGATTTATAAGCAGCGTATTTAAGCCTGTGTATTGCTCGAGTCCAATTGATTTGAGATCTTCCCTCCAGGTGTTAAGGTCAATCTGCCGTTGAATGAAATGTTGCCTTTTACTGTACTCTACAATTATCCACCAAGAATGAATTATGTAAATATGTTTCAGCACTAATTTATAATGCACCATTTGTGGTACAATTTTATCATTTAATCCCAATTTAAATGCTCCGGTTTACTGGCTGGAGTCTTAAATGAATATCAATAACAAAAAATATTGTACCTAAATATTTTTTTTCCACTGGCATCTAAAACTGTCAAGTGCCATGCGCTAATTTTAACATAATTGCCCGACTTCCAGTGATAAGCACTGATCTAGTAAGACCAATGTTTTTTTACCTTTATTATTACGTAAACATTATCAGGTTTTCAATTTTGTGAAAAAATATACATACATTCTGCGATTCTGAGTGCTTATACTGCCCTGTATAAACTGGACATTAATTGGGATCTTTGATCTAAATTTAGTTGTTGATTTTGGTACGCATATTTTAATAATTATCTAAGAGGATAGTTTGCCATTGAATTCCGTCACATTTAAGTGTTAAACCTACTTACAAATAATTAGCTAAAACTGTTTTTGGGTGAACTTGGCTTGGTGAAAGCGGCACCCTAAAATAACTTGAATTAGTTATCTTCGATTTGTGATTGATATTTAAAAAATAAATATTAGACACTCTGTATCGAAGTAAAACAGTTTTAGTATAAGGGAGTGTGCTTATTGTCTTTTTGTTCACTTTAAGTGTTGTTACACGCCAAGTGCCTTATACACTTGAATAATATATTATTTTTAAGTGTAAGTTTTTGTGAAGTAACTTTGCTAATAAAGGTTAGCTCAGCCGTCAAACATATCAGTGGTGAAGATGCAACCCTAAAATTTACGTGCACATGCGCAAATATACCATGCCATTCTGTATCTATCGATAGGGCGATGGAAAGGTAATGCACACATTGGCTAATGGTGTTGCTTTAGAATTATAATATTCTGCTTTCAAAGGTAGTGTTATTTTTCCTCAATAAAAAGCATTGAAAAATGGTCCATCTCCGTAGGTTATTTCTTTAATTAACCCCTTTTAAAATTATATCATTGAAGAAGAAAATAATAACAATAAATTATTCAAAATTGATTTATTTTCAACACATTAATTTAGTGGTCATTGATTACATAATAATTATTGTATTAATTTCAGTAATGCTAATTTGTTTTTCTGTAAAATTTCGACTCTCAAATAAAAGAAACAGTCAGTACTTTTGGTCTTCACCATTGATTGGGTTGTGTGCAAATAATATCTTTAACTAATATTAGTATATTATTTTACAGTTTTCTTTCGTATTTTTATTTAATTGTTAACATAATATTATGTGTACTAAATTTGGAATAGAGCGACAAATTGCTTTGTTCTTTTTTGTTTCGGTCATGTTGATTTAAAGTAAGTTTATTTCTGAGCGAGACTGTTCAGTTTGACAATGATGATGGTTTTGTGGTCAGTTTGGGAATAGATTTGCCGATCTCGCAGTAACTTAACATTTCACAGACTTATTGAAGCAGTGAAGTTAAACTATGTTTTTTTTTTTTAATTTTATTGAGAAAGGGAAGCATTTGGAAGAGGCTGGTTACAATTTAAGCATGTTTCAAAACATTTTTAAGTTGTGGCCCAAAAATTTCACATCTCATGTAGTTTATTTTAATTTTGTATAGTTTTGTCTGATTTAAAATATCTTAATAATATTATTCAAGCATATTTGTGCTTTCCTTTTTCCGTGTTGTGATAATTTTTGTAAACTTATTGAAATTTTTTTCAATAATTCTGTACGGAGAGCATTTGATATGTTGTCTATCTTTAAATAATTCTTATTCAGTTATTTTTATATGATTTTCTATGTATTTGCAATAGTGTCGTCATTCCAACAGAATTTTATAAGAATTGTCTATTTTAATTAGGTAAATGTAACATTCTTTAAAAATATTAATGTACATACAAACTTGTAATACAATAAAATTTTGATAAATTAAAATCATTTGGTTAGTAAATTGTGTGAAAGAAAAACACCTTGGGGAGATTTTTTTTAATGCGTACATGTTTTTTAAAATACATAATAAATCGACATTTTAATCTGGTGGTGCCAACATGTTGGCACTTCACCTAAGCCACAATTTGAAGGTGCTAAATTAATGTACCAAAATAATTGGATTTGGCAAATAACCGGGAATCAATAGGCCATGCTTGGAAAGAACTAGTAATAAGTCCAAAAGTAAAAAGCAATATAAAATTTTATGAAATATTATTTCTGTTCCATATGTTACCATTTGTATTTTTTTTATATCCATTATACTTCCTCCATTTAAAATTGTGAGGAACAGTAGACCAAAGGAGATGTCATAATAAATTTAATTTTCAGATTAGATTCTGAGACGATTTGAATGGAATGATTTTCAGATGTGTTTTCACACAGCAAATAATTTGGAAGAATTTATTGAACATTTTGCATTTGCCAATAGTCACAGCCTATTTATATTTAAATACATAATAATGTAATGTGTGTAAGCTGAAAGCTTTAGTTATGCTATGATTAAGACATTCACTATTTGTATTTATTGAATTCATTATAGAATTATAATAATAAAAGGCAGACTATACTTTATAGCTGTTCATTTTTATTTGGTTTTTTTATTGTATTTTTCTCCTGGATTCTGACATTAATGATAACAATAATACAAGTATGTAGTCAACTTTAGAGTTGAAACTAGATTCATAAACACTCAAAGTAATTCAATTTATTTTTAAAGTTTTTATTACTTTAATTATTGTAAACTTTTTTATTGTTATTACGAATGATTAAGTCCGCTTTTGCATTGTAATCCCAATTGTTTGCACTTAATACCGACACCTTATGAAACACATTTATTAACACGTCTGGTACACATCCCATTTTTCCTGTACCTACGTCTTTAAATATTATCAATTTAAGACATCCAGGCCCCCTAGCACAGTTGATCAATAAGGATTGATAGGATAACTTTCAGTTACTTCTCATCATTCCCTAGCATGACTGCCAACGAATAAGTAACAGTTCGCAATGACAAAGTGTTCTTAATATGTTCAATGTCAACTGTTGTTTGTACGTTAGCGATCTGCAGTTGTCCTAGGGAACGATGAGAAATTACCGTAAGTTATCCTATCGATCGACCGTGCTAGGGGGTCTGAACTTTTTCAGGTGAATATACGCCGTCAAAGTGAGAAGAGCGTACCTAATTAACCCCTAAGGGCCGGAGCCCTGCAATTGCAGTGTTGAAGAATCATGCCTGAGCACGGTGTCGACCTTATGTATTCATTTTGTCTTCGGATATTACCTCTACTAGGTTAGTTAAACATAAAAATAATAATGTCACTTTATCAAGTATGCTATCGTCTACATGTTGGCTTTTACAAAAATCTTTTTATTTATTGAAATTTCTTGCCGTTCCCCACGGGTTAAGATCCTTGAGTCTTCCCTTAATATGTATGTTGATAACCTGTCTTGTTTTGTTGTGAATACGATCCTTAACCATGCTATAGCCGTGGACTTGCAAAGCCAGTCACAGTTGGGGGCGGACCAGCAGGACCCTGAGGGAGGGTGCGTGTGCTAGAGTGCAGTGTGCAGTGTGCGGCGAGAAGACGGTATGACCCGGAGAGAAGGCGGGAGAACTTGACCTCACAGACAAGTCTTCACTAGGTAATGTCACCCTCACCGAGATGGCCGGCCCCAGCGTCTGGCTTCTCTGCAGCATCTTGTGTCAAAAATAGTGAATCACCATGAGATATTTTAATAAATAGTTCTACAAATTTTCATGTCAACTTACAATTGCACACCTATATAATGTATTGTATCAATCGTCTCATAGTGAATTCGTCTTAAAGTTCATTAGTCACATTACATATTCGACTAATTTTTACAAATTACGTAGAAGCTTTGATTCCCTAGCGTTTACTAAAAATGATTAACACCGCAATCGTACTTGTATTTTCCTGATGCTATCGAAACTAACGACAGCTTACAACATTTGCGTAATGTATTTATGTTTACTGACTTATTTATTTCTGAGGCAGTTGTCGTTACATTGTGAAATGTACTTGACCCAATGTTAGTATTATTAATTTAATTATTTCAAAAATATTTTTTATTTCACCAAATATAGATTTCTAATGATTCATAATATATTTATGTACATTCATTTATCATTCCGTTTGTTAGGGAAAGAATTCCTCACTGCATACTCGTATCTCATTAGAGATTAATTTTCTCGCCACAACTTAAGTAAGAAGTATTTGTATGTATGCTAATGTGGATATGTGTTTATTTCGTTTTATCTAATTTTAGTATAAATTTAAAACTTAATTTCTCTGTGCCGCTCTCTGTACTCGAAATAGTATTTTTTTTAAATATCAGATCTCTATTTTATTGTAATTAATTTATTTATTATCATCTTTGCATTAATAATAATATTATGTCAGTATTATTTAAAAATAAATATATTATGTTTTAGTTGTGTATTTTAATCAAACATCTTTTTATATCAAATTCGGCACACGTGCGCTTGATAGTGATTCAGTTGGGAATAAAATAAAAAAATATTAAATTCGGAGGCTAAAAGTATATTTTCTTTTTGAAACTTTTGTATCGTTTTTGCATCTTTCTAGTGAGAAAATATTTTGAGGTAAAGTCTGATACATAAACACCATCAAGCCGAGTCCCTACGAGGGAAGGCAGACAGAAAGGATCGCCACACAGTTGTCAAGTCTGTTGGTCACAAATATAATTGTTTTGATATTTGAAAGTTCCCTAGATTCACATTATTTTTATTGGAATAATGAAGACTGTTCATTTTTTATACATTTTTACAGTGGCTATAACAATTAAAATTAAAAATAATAAATAAAAAAAATACTGTTGAAATTTGATCATTTTAGTGACTGAAAAGATACTTTGACTGATCTTTACTTTTCCAATATTTTCATAAAGCTGTTTTCCCTATTTATAAAATGGGTAATTATCTTAAATTCCTGCTTGTTTATGCATTATTTTATTTGTTGTAGATAACAATGATTTAGATGCGCGGCTCATTTATTAAAATTATTAAACTCTTCATCTATTAGAAAATAGTATTTAAATATAAACTTTATTGTTTAAATTTAAACTTACCGTACTATGTACTACTTAACCTACTAGAAAATATTTTATACCGGCAATAACCATTCCTAGAATGATTTAAAGGTGACTTAACCAAAGAAACTATAGACAAATGATCCCAAAATATGTATGTTACAAAACCATCATTGTAATAACATAGTTACAAATTAGATTTGCAGGGCCCAATTTAATGTAGAGTTTTCTATTATTATTATTATGTACAAGTCTGCAGCATTCATTTATTATTTATTGACCTATTTGTTAGAGGATAGCCTAGAACTTTCCAATCCACATTAAAACATTTGTTTGTGTTTCTAATCAGTTCCTACTTATAACGGTTTCATTTGACAACACATATACATATAGGTCTGGTGCATTTATTAGTGACACATCGGTGATGCAAATTCAACTCGGTTTAAAGCCAGGGACACACACGGCGTTATAAGCGCTAGCGTTATTTGGCTTGGCCTATTTCAGCATATTCCTCGCCATGCATTCCAATCGCAAATGTATGGCGAGCGATATGGTGAAGTAGGCCAAGCCAAATAACGTCGGCGCTTTTAACGCTGTGTATGTCCCTGGCTTAAGTCTTATTTTATTGCTTCAAAAATAGACAAATAAACACCGACTCAGAATTGAATCAACCATTCTGAGCGCATTCTATAATTTATTTGTAATATGTATATATGTGCAACAATCTCAAACATTGGAAAAATTGATCTTATTTCTGCCAATGTAAGACTATTTTTTTGGTTAATTACTTTTCAGGACAGTCTGGATTATAAAGAATACGACAATGGTTGTAAAACTGTATTACGCCACCTCCTTCTTTAGCCAACGTTTCAGACAGCGTTACAGTGTCCATCATCAGGGCAGATGTGTGGTAAAGTGTGTGCTAGCTCGTAGAGGATTCAATCTGGCAAAACGGTGTTTCATCTACTTACATAAGAACACACTTTGCCACTTTTACACAGCTGTCCTGATGATGGATACTGTAACGTGGTCCGAAACGTTGGCTAAAGAAGGAGGCAGCGTAACACAGCAAAATACCCCAAAAATAAATCTAGTTCTTATTGTTTATTTATTCTGAATTTGTAAGTAACACAAATTTTATAATTATGAATGATTTTGAGAAATGTTATTTTTGAAAAGCTGTAAAACACAAAGGTTGTGTATTTAACAATTTAGTTTAATGTATCAAATCAAAACCAAACATTTTGGATTCTTTCAGTTTCAAAAAGTTGTTCAATATTCCTTGTGTGACAACATATGTATGGCCTAGAAAATGTTTATAAATGATTACATTTTTTCATAAGCATAACATCATTGTGCACCGTAAAACAAGTGCAAATACTATTTAAATACCTATTGTTTATTTGATTAGTAAGACATCACCAAATACTAAGTTTTGAGATAATGAGGAAAGCAATATTGGAATGCTCACCATAATCAAAACATTATTTACACGTGTCTGTGTTTTACATATCGCCGTTCCGGAAGAACAACGACGCAACTAACAAAATAGGTTAAGTCCATAAAGGGTCTCAGAAAACCATTGAGCACACTGGGGAACAACGACATAACTATAGTTCCTATTTGGACCGCCAGAGGGAAGTTACGTCGTTGTTGAAATGTCAGCTGTATATTACCTTCCTTCAGGGCAGCAACACCACAAGCTTCAGTAGTATTGATGACTGATTAGAGGAGTGTTGTGTTGTTCTGTTATGTAAGTGTTCTTATTGACTGAAAACTGAAGCGACTTCCAGTGCGACAACGATGTAATTCCTGTTACGACTTAATTACAAGAGTTACGTCTTCTGGAAGAGCGAACAATTTATGGGGGAACCATAACGTAATTGCTCTTATCAGTTGAAAATGGGGGTCAAAATTATGGCGATAAAATTCTAACCTCTGCTGATTGAAAGAAAATTACTTTTTCTACCTACGTTTGTTATGCCATTATTCTCTGTCACATACAAACTCTTTAATAAATATTTCAATAAACTACAAATGGTTTTTTTGCTCTCCTGTAAAATTACAATTTTTGCAGTTGCGTCGTTGTTCTTCCGGAACGGCGATATTAAATATGCTATAACATAACACCGGGGGACCTAACAGTCTGATACATTAGTATGACATTTTGTTTAATTCACTACAAGTTTTTCTCTATTATAACTGATTTGGTGGTGTTTATGAGTAATCTGAGTATTGTACCAGATAGAGGGTGCATTTTTACATTTAACTGCATTATCAACTCAAATTTAGATTTTTCGAAGATGTCTAACTAATCAACTGGACGATTCTACATTTTGAATAGTCGAAAAAATTTCATTATCCTATTATGACTTTGCTTTTAAAATAAAAATGAATTTAACCTTCCAGCAGGCGCATTGTCGTAAAATTTACGACAAATGCGCCTTATCACGTCCCCCAGTTTTACCTCTTAGTCGCAAGCATCGAGCTATTCGAAGGTCAGTGTCTCTCTAAACTGCAGACGTACCGGGTGTGCTTAGAAGTTTTTGTTATTCAATGATATTTGGAAATTTCCGTTGAGCGTAAATTTTGGCGTAAAACACCAGAAAGCCTCAGGTAGTACTGGACCACAACTGGAAACCAAAGGCGGAGTGGAAACAGTCGACAAAATGTGTGCCGCTTACTCGGTCTCTAGAATAACAAAGAGATGTAGTTTTCTGTACTCTAATGAATGTCGGCGGCATAAATGCTCAATTTTTATACAAATTTTCCTGTCCAGGAAAGGTTCCAAAGCATTGAACAATCTTCCTAAAAAAATTGCATTGACCATGGTGAAAGAGCATCTTATCTTCAGATCAAATGTCAAACATTTATATAAAGAAAACACCATTTAAATGGAGAAAACTTGATGACGTAAAATTTACGACATGTGCCCGCTCAAGGGAAATTACTCAGCGCGCCCGCTGGAAGGTTAATTTATGTTATGTATTCATGATCAATATTCCGTATGCAATAAAATTTTGTGAACAGCAGAAAGCCTGTTATTTGACTTTTATTTATTAAATTAATTTTAAAGACGTTTGCAAAAGCAAAGCTTTTGCCGTTTGTTTGGTTTCACTCATAAAATTTATTAAAATAGTCAATAAATTACCTAGTATGTAAATAAAAATAATTGTGCTTTCTGTTGTTACAATAATATTGCTTGCTAAATTCATACCAGCCTGTGGTCAATGTTATTTCACTGTGTTCATTCTTGAATCTACGCAGGGTGTTAAGAGATTTACTTTAACCCGACTTACTTTAACCAGTGATTCCTGGAGGTCTAGCATGGACGATCAATAAAATCGTATATTAACCGCTTGGACACAAGCTTGTTTTCACGATAATTTAACGTAGGTAGACATAGGAATGACGTATGGCCCGTACCTGAGTTATTAATACAATATTGACCAAATCCATCATCTATGGGTCAGTTATTATAGATTAAAAAAAAAGTCACGGATCAAAATTTCGTCTTGATTTTTTACTCCAAATAAGGTCAGAAATCACTGGATAGTGTAAGTCAGGTACGTCTCTTATCACCCTGTATAATGTGGTGCTCCTGCTGAGTATGTGTTGACGTCTTGCTGTAACGTTTTGACACAAAATCAATCACCGAACACGGCTATCAAAAGTACATGTTTTAAAAAGTTTGTTGAGCTGTTTTGGTAAATGCTCCTCGTTGCTTCATTCTATTCTTGCCAAACTGCAATCTGCATGCGATTCCCACAAGATTGGGTCTAAATATGTTTTATGTATGGTTTGTACTTTGTTGGGATAAGTATTCCTGTGAAATTGATATGAAACACAATTAAAATGCGTCATTCAGAATGGCTCTCAATAAAGCCATTCTCTCACCGGGATATGCAAGTATCTGATACTCGCGTTGTGTACTCACATCGCAAACAACCTTTTTTTTTACATTAGGGCATATTTGGAGATGCTGTATCAAAGATCTTTTAGGGAAAGGAAGGAGAGGAAGCTCTGGGAAGGAAAAAGGTATGAGCAGTGGGTAGGAATATGTCCAGGAGTGACGGATGTATGAATTCATCTCTCACTGCGGTGCAAGGCTGAGTCAAGAGAGTTCGGCTTGAGAGTTCAAAAGGTCTCCTTCAACCAGTCTTTCCTCTGCCAATCCTCTAAGACCTAGACCAAGGGTGGCCAAAGCGCGGCCCGCGGGCCGCATGCGGCCCGCTGGGTGTGTACTTGTGGCCCGCGGAGCATATGCACACATATTTTTCTTTTAGTATACATAAAACCACCAAAATAACATTCCAACGTGCGTAGTTCGTATCATATCTCATATATGGAAGTGTCTCAGTACATTGATTCACAACTATCGTTATCGACAATTTCTTCTGTGGTATATTCGTGTTAAACATACAATCACAACTTTAAACTGATTTTTAAATACATATTGAGAAACACTTTCACTCTTACACGTATGAACAGCTTTTTGGTCGAATGAAGCATATTAATGGGGCCAACAGACCTAGCTATTAAAGCGTTATTTGGCTTGGTCTACTTCAGCATATCGCTCGTCATACATTTCCATTGGGAATGTACGGCAACCGATATGCCGAAATACGCCAAACCAAATAACGCTTGAGCTTTTATAGCTAGGTCTGTTGGCCCCATAAGAACTTGTTGGCTCCATAAGAAGTTGGCTCAAATAAGAACACGAATCATTGATGAGCATTTGGAAAACTGTGTGTAGCAAAAACATTAATCGTTATCAACATTGATGCACTTAGTTCTGACAAACAAAATCAGACGACTCACTAAAATTTATTATATTTTATTTATTATTTTTTTATTCGTTTTTGTATTACCTAACTCAATTCTAATAAATATGTTTGATTCTCATTTTTGCAAGTATCTTCATAAAAAAACAATATATTTCTTGTTTGTTTTGAATAATAGAAGAAATATTGCTGTACGGCCCGGTAGGAAATCTCATTCCTAAAATCTGGCCCGGCTGCTGAAAAGGTTGGCCACCCATGACCTAGACAAACCTCACCCCATGCACCCCTGCACCAAAGCGAACCACTTGGGGTTACCTATGGCTGGGGTGTTCATTATCTAATAAATGATTCCCGGGGCGGCGGTCATATTACTTGTCCTCGCACAGTCTGTACGCGTCAAATTCGTAAATCACGAGACCCGCGTCGCCACCAATCATTGTCGAATTCTCGAAACGTCAAAACTAGAAAGTTATCATAACCTCACTCACAACCAAACAGTGCTATAGCTGTCATTTATAAATTCTGTCATTCTTTGTTGACTCTTTTGTTCCTAGCATTGATCTGAAGCACATGCATTCTTACAAAATGTCGACAAAAACTTAGATGAATTGAAGTGAAGTGACACTTTAGCAGGACGTTTATATAACTATTTCATTCGTTCACACATATTCTTTGAAAGGCTGTCTTTTTCATAAGCGCTGCTACATTTTTTGTTCGATTAGTATGAATACAACGTGTCTTACAGTTTTATAATGTCTTGGACACAAGTGATGCCAAGTTTACAGTTTCGATGACTTGAGTGGTGCTTGCGTATCCCTGTGAAAGAAGGGCTTAAGAGATTTGTTAATAGGGAACCTATTGATCTTTTTAGGAATAATTTATGGAATGCAAAATATGTTGCACGCATTTGCTAAATATTCTGAACATGTTGACGGTCATCTTGCACAAGATAATATATTTTAAGCAAATTTGTTGTTTCGTTTTTAGTATTTGGATATTAAATAACTAAACATCTGTTGACTTGGAGAAGAGTATGTTATAGGAAGATGTCACCGATATGACTTCACCATCTTTACGTGGAACCCGACAGCTTAAATATTCCATATTACAAATAAGTTTGTAATGATTACTGTGAATGGACACAAGGGATAACTAATCAATTATTAATTCTAAGCTTATGAGATTTTTAGCAATTTTGTATAACTTATAAAATGATATTGTGCCACAACTCTGCATAATAATCACAATTTATAAAAGGGCAATCGTTACATTTTGTTATGAAGATGCATTCTTAGCGAATCATTATGCTTTATAAATAAAATATGTGTGTTGCCTTTTATCTGTGTTTTATTCACGTTTTATATTCTTCCAGCAGGGATAGCTAGAATCTCATGATTATTCCAAATATGACACTGTTCAGCATTTTTATACAAACATTTTTGTTTGTAATCACTAAAGGCGGGTCTCCTGCGACCAAAGGTTTTCAAAACATTGAAAAGTTTTCGCAAACAAATGTTTTCCATGACCACGGAAAGCGAAAACATTTTGTATGACCACGCCCCAACCTTTCAATGATTTGAAAACATTTGGTGTGCAGAGGACGACAGGTTTAATTAAAAAAAAAACACTACTTAGGTAATATCATATTATTTGGAGTATTATAAAGTGTAGTATGTTAAAGAGAATTTATGACGCGAATGTGAATGGTAGAAGAAGCCGAGGACGCCCAAGGAAGACGTGGCACGATCAAGTGAATCAGATACTTGAGTCGGGCCATGTCAAGAGTCAGAATAATAGAGTATGTATGAGAAGATGAATGAATGTGAATGAGGCAAGGAGTGTGTGCCAAGACCGAGTTGTTTTGCAGTCCGTCCTCTCTGCCCACCCCTGTGGGGAAACGGCGTGATGGTTAGTTAGTTAGTTTGTAAAGTGATTACTAGTCAGGTAATGTTTGGAGTATTGTGGGGTGATTACAAGTTAAGTAATATTTGGAGTACTGTGGGGTGATTACTAGTCAGGTAATGTTTGGAGTATTGTGCGGTGATTACTAGTCAGGTAACGTTTGGAGTATTGTGCGGTGATTACTAGTCAGGTAACGTTTGGAGTATTGTGGGGTGATTACTAGTCAGGTAATGTGAGTATTGTGGGGTGATTACAAGCAGTAATGTTTGGAGTATTGTGAGGGGATTACTAGTTAAGTAATATTTATAGTATGGTGGGGTGATTACAAGTTAGGTAATATTTGGAGTATTGTGGGGTGATTACTAGTCAGGTAACGTTTGGAGTATTGTGCGGTGATTACTAGTCAGGTAACGTTTGGAGTATTGTGGGGTGATTACTAGTCAGGTAATGTGAGTATTGTGGGGTGATTACAAGCAGTAATGTTTGGAGTATTGTGAGGGGATTACTAGTTAAGTAATATTTATAGTATGGTGGGGTGATTACAAGTTAGGTAATATTTGGAGTATTGTGCGGTGATTACTAGTCAGGTAACGTTTGGAGTATTGTGCGGTGATTACTAGTCAGGTAACGTTTGGAGTATTGTGGGGTGATTACTAGTCAGGTAATGTGAGTATTGTGGGGTGATTACAAGCAGTAATGTTTGGAGTATTGTGAGGGGATTACTAGTTAAGTAATATTTATAGTATGGTGGGGTGATTACAAGTTAGGTAATATTTGGAGTATTGTGGGGTGATTACTAGTTGGGTAATGTCTGGAGTATTGTAGGGTGATTATATTGGTTGAATTGCAGAGAAACAATAGAGTAGATTTATAATAAAATTTATTAATAATTACATATTCTTACTGACACATAAAACTTACAAAATATGCACTAATTTAAAAACATTTAAATATTTGTTAAATGTAAAACTGGTATTATTTACATTACAATAAACATGGTCTCAATTTCCATGTAACAACTTAACTTTGTATTTTGAGAACATCTTATGAAGAAAGAACATGATTTGTAAATTTATTATTATTGTTTCTTTTAATGAAGAATCACAACAAAAATGCTCTGAGAACACAAAAAACATTATTTTTCATTTTAACTACAATTTCATTTAATATTGTAAATATTACTTTTTTCTAGGTAGAAATTATTTAATTTAATATTTTGATAAAATCGGGGTAAGTACTTTTTAGCAGATTGTCAATATTTGAATGTGTTCCATTTACTCAAGAAAAGTTAAGGCGATGCGATGCATCTCAGCGTAAAATCATCTCAGAATCGAGTAAAAATCACGCACTCCTTACGCAGATGGCGATATGGTTGAAATTCCGGCTTAACATAAGCAGCTACGTACTTTGATTTACCCAATAAAACATTACCGAAATTTCTTATTTTATTTTGTGTAGTTCAGGCACAAATATTAAAAAAATTTCCAATCATAATCTAAATAACTTAATTTACTACATGATACAATAAAACCATATTCGAAAAGAAGTTCATAGAATAAATAACTCATAAGTAGACTTTACAAAGCATTTTTTTATAAGTCTGATACTTAAATTTTTTCTATGCTTATAATAAAAATATGCTTGATTTTAGCAAAGGCCAAAATCAATTCTACTCGCAGTATTTAATTAAAGCATTTATATTTATAACAGTGATCACATTTTCAAACCAAAAATGCATGATTTTGCATTACTTCACAGAAGAATTGAGGTAAAAACAATGTATCAACAGGTAAAAAGCAGTTGAGGTGGGAAAATCAACAGGAAACAGTGTTTTTATAGATTGGTTTGACAAATAAGATAGAGTATTATGTTAATGTGTTGCGGTGATGGTTCTAAACTTTTCCTCCCAAAATAAAATATCTTCATACAAAACATTCATTTTCAGCTACAACATCAATAATATCGCATTTTTCAATCTTAGCACTCCAGCTCACTGAAAAGTCACACATCACTACTGATGTGTTGTGAAAATAGCGTAGTTTATTGGAATCTGAGGATATTAAAACCAAAAGAGAAAAATGGTAAGTGGAATTATTTTTTTTATCCAAGAACTGTATTTATACTGTTAACTGTAAATATGTAACAATTAAGAAGAAACACTGGAAGTAAAAAGAGAATAGTTCACATTCAGAACTCTCTTTGTATTAAATTCTTTGTCTCACATTTATTAGTTAACCTATGAGGGATTTTTATTTATTATTTAAAGGAAGTCTTTTAACATGATACTATCGAATCACACAACTAAAAGGTAGGTATTACACAAGAAAGTCATAAAATTTTATAATTATCGTACATTATTTTTGATTTAACACTTATAAAATTATTGTTTTAAATGCACAATATAAATGGTAGAAAATACAACTATGAGAATAAACTTCTGATGGTAAACATACATGAATTTCTCTTCCTTGTGTATGAATTCTGGTTCATCCATTTCGCTTACATGTTAGTTTTATTTACATTTTCATACTAAAGGTCCGCTTGGAAGAAGGTACGGAAAGAGTGCATACAATGTTGTGACAATTTTATATCTTACGTGATACATTTTATGTTCGATATCGATTGCACAACATTAAACTCATTCACACAGATATTGGCACAACTTTTAATATCAATAAAATTGTAATATCATTTCAACGTGTATTATTTATTATCAGATATTATTCATAAAATCTAAAACATATTATTAAAATAATCTAACACTTCATTTCACTGCATTAAATTGTCCTCTGTATCGAAATGCACCACAGAAATATAAGTTTATAGGAAGCATTCGACATGATGCATCATCGCACTTGATGGATTTAATACTGATGTTGGACTGGAGGGGGCAGGTGATGGTGATAGGTACCATTAGGGTTGGTTTGTGCGGGGGTACCTGCTTGAGTAGCGGCTCCTCGGTATGACCCGTAGCTAGAATCGTCTGACTGTGCGGACTGGTTTCGTCGCGGCTGTGAGACAACCATGCCGTACATACTCTCCGGGCGACGTGTTATTTTAGTTTCATCGACTATCTGCGGTGCGCCTGTTGGGTTTTGCCTGGTTGCATACGTAGCCGGCGATGGTTCTCTCGTGTTGACGTTATGAGTCGGACGTGCGGAATAGTTGGATTCTCTGGCCTGCAGTTGATTGTGAGCGTTTTGATTGTGCGCTATGGCTTGGTGGGTGGGGTAGAGGTCCCTGGCGGGCAGGAGAGGCCCGGCGGGAGCGCGCGGGGGCTTGCTGTAGACTGACTGGGAGCGGTGCAGGTTTGCACGTGAGAGCGTGGGGGACTTGCAATAGAGGGAGCGGGTGCCCCCATAAAGGGACTCCACCCTCTCCAGCTTGGCGGCACCTCCGCCGGGGTATAAGCTGGTGGTCAGGGTGGGGCAGTATCCTCCAAGTCCTGGAAGAAACAAAATAAACATTTAGAAAACTTCAAATAATTACTCGTCGCTTTATATTTATACCGTGTTTATTAGTAGGGGCAAATAAAAGATTTTAAGAGGAATGAAGAAAAGTTTTTCATACTCTGATTTTAAATGGATATTTCAAAGATCCCCAGGTTCATAAAGGTTGCAGACTAAAAATGTTTTATAATCCTATAATAGGTAAAAGAAATGACAGACAGATTATAATGCTTTGCAAAGTTTTTGTTATGTGGGATATAAAAACAATTTTCTGGTTTAGCTGAGGTAATCAAAAATACACTTTTCGGTTGTCGGTGTGTCCTGCGTAACTCTGGTTCAATGGACTCTAATTTGCTTTGAATATAAGAGTCAAATCATCCCTATTTTCAAAATTTTAATTGATTGTGTGAAGACTTCAGATAAACAATAAAGTACCTATTATCCAAAATACTAATATCGGTTAACTGTGCGTTAGTCCTGCGTGAAATCTGGTTCAATGTACTCAAAATGAATTCAAATGTCTTTTTAATAATTGGAACTCAATTGTGTGAAGGATTCAGACAAGCGAGAAATTAGGTACCTACCTACCGATTATGTAATATTTTAAATTTTAAGGAGAGTAAGGATGCAAGTGTGAATGGTATAAGAAGTAGGAGACGTCCGAGAAAGACATGGCACGATCAAGTGAATCAGATACTTGAGTCAGGCCATGTCAAGAGTCAGAAAAATAGAAGAGTATGTATGAGACGATGTATGAATGTGAATGAGGCAAAGAGTGTGTGCCAAGACCGAGGTGTTTGGCGGTCCGTCCTCTCTGCCTACCCCTGCGGAGAATCGGCGTGATGGTTAGTTAGTTAGTTAGTTTAAATTTTAATTTGCATTTTCAAAATTGAAACTTATTTGTCAAGATTTCAGACTATCCCATGACTTTTTATGAATCTGCGTTAGTTATAAATATAATATTAATTTAAGAAAATTATTTTAATGGTCATTATCAATTTTTCAAGAATTTATACTTTTCTGTGATTTGGTTCTTTTTTTTCACGAGTTTCACGAGTCTTTCAAGAATTTTCACGAGTCCGCGCGCTAGTTATATAATACTTTTAAGAGTATTTTTTTATTGTGATTTTATAATTAGGACTAATTTGTCAAAAATTCAGACAATCCCATGATTTAGACTTTTGACGGGTTGGCACTATTAGATATTATGATTGTAATGAACTTACCCCCTGGGTTAGCCAGGTGAGCGGGCTGCGGCGCCTGGGTAGGTCTGTAGGTCGCATACGCCGATGGAAACTTGTGCTGCTGATGGTGATGGTGCTGCTTGTCCAGGTCGTCGTAGGCATCCTCGTCCGAGTGCACGCTGCTCGAGTCCCCGTCGGCCGAGTCCTTGTCGCGGGCACGGCGGCGCGCGCCGAGAACGAGCGCATGCAGCAGAGCAGCTCCCACACCGCCCGCAATCGGCCCGGCCCACGCCACCCAATGCCCGTCCCAACGGTTCAACACGAAAGCAGGCCCGAGAGCGCGTGCGGGGTTCAGGAAAGGCATCTGAAATTTAAAAAAAATAATTGTAATTGACATAATAATTCATAACTAACTAACTAGGCCGAGAGGATGGACCGCCAAACAACTCGGTCTTGGCACACACTCTTGTCCTCAATCACATTCATACATCGTCTCATTTTTGTTTTTTATATTATAGAAACGAACAGTATATTGGTTACAGTGATGAAACAAATTTACAGGTATTAAGTAATATTTCGTGGTGGGTACCTATCATATGTTTCTTTGCAATGTCTTTTATTGGTGATATGTATACTTAGTAATTTGTGGTATGTATACTTGTGTAGGTGTGTGTGTAAGTATGAATATGTTTGTGAGCGTGAGAAGTGGTGATATGTGAAGAGATATGTATGCGCATTAAACAGCATATATATATATATATGCTGTTTAATGCGCATACAGCATATATATATATATGCTGTTTAATGCGCATACATTAAATTAATGTGATGCTCCTTTTGAATTTGGGCAGTGAATCCGACCAAATGTCGATGTTAGAGTTTAGGCAAATATTATTTAATGTATGAAGAGCACGGTTAATTGGCGAATTAGTTGCTGCATTTGTTTTGTAATTAAGTGTGTGGAATAGCACTGTATGGCATGTAAGACATATATAAATTAATTAAGGATAGAAGTCCGGTAGAGTCGATTTTATTATTAAAAATATTATGTATAAATGTTAAATCAGCTACTGCCCGCCTTTGTTGCAAAGTTACTCACACATACTCTTCTATTATTCCGACGCTTGACACAGCCCGATTCAAGTATTCGGTTCACTCGGTCTTCCTCGGGCGTCCACAACTTCTTCTACCATTCACATTTGCGTCATACACTCCTTTCTTCGTTCTTTGCTCTACATGCCCAAAGCATCTGAGGGGCCCTTTCTTAATCATACTCATTATGCTTACATCAGCCTTGCACTCTTCGCGGATATCCAGATTTCTCACACGATCATACATGGTTTTACAACGCACACGCCTCAGGGGTCTCATTTCTACAGCATTCAGTCTACTTTCACCCTTCCTCTGCCAGTTCCATGCATATGCCTCACTGCTCATACATCATACAGCACATTTAGCATATTATAGCATTAACATACCTACTATTTAGTTGAAAATTTGGCGCTATTTCTGGAGATACCTATTTAGGCAGGGCCGTTGATGTAGGTATTCATGTTTTCATGTCTTCAAGGCTCGGGTTTTTAAGCAAAATAGCGTCTAACTTTTTACGAATCTTTTCTGATACTGAATTAAGAAGGGTGTTGGCGAATTCGATCATTGTTTCCAGTATTTCTACTGATTTAAATAGAGGAAGGTTTTTTGTTTCAAAATTTTCTATGGCATCTGGTAACTTGTTGTAATGTGTTGGGATGAGGGCGATATTCTGTTTAATTGATGCGTCTTCAAATGCTAGCTTGCTTGACTGAATTGCAATGGAATCAGAACTGTCAAATTCACCAACTACTTGTTTTACGGCCTCAAAAATCCCTATACGTACCTCCCGCTACTAAACCAAATATGCACAATTGAGAAAAAATACTAAAATGTGAATTAACGCCCTAATTAAAGAGTTAAATGCATTTGCAAATTTGCATATAAAATCCCATGTCTAGTTATTATTATTTACTAGTAACTAGATGAACCGGCCACGCGTTGCTGTTACTGTCCCCGTTCCCCTTCCGCCTCCTCTTCCCCTCTCGCGTATCTTTCCCCTCCTGCGTTCCACTTTCACCTTCACCCTCCCCTCTCCCGCTGCCCCCATTCTCGCGGCTCTCCTTGATGCATTCCCCTTCCACCTTTTCCGCCCTCCTCCCTCCCCTCCCTCATCCACCCTCCCACGAATCCCTTCCTTAATTCCCCTCCACCCCTCGGGGTTTTCCCCTCCCCCTCCCGCCTTTTTTCCCTGCCGCTAGACTCCATAAAATACACCCATTTTTCAAACAACAATTTCAAATTTTTATGTAAATTTCATAACGCCAGAGCTAACTTTATAAATTATAGCCTATATATTATTATGATGTATGAGCTATATTATTGTAAATTTTCATTAAAATCCATTCAGTAGTTTTCGCGTGAAAGAGAAACAAACACACATACATCCATACAAACTTTCGCCTTTATAATATTACTAGCTTCTGCCCGCGACTTCGTCTGCATAGGATTAGAACTTCGATTAATCTATTTTCTTTTCCTAGGTCCCGTCTACGTTTTTACCAGAATTCTTAACCTATTTATTTAAAATATGTATAATTCTTGATTGTATTCAAAGTATACTTCAAATAAATTCACATTAAAATTTGCAAAATGTCATTCTTAAATTTTTGACATTTTCTATTAAACAATAATTATTATTTTCAATATATTGAAAATAAATAGCTAGCTTTAAAATTTATAGCCTAAATGTTATTCTAATGTATGCGCTATATTATTGTAAAGTTTCATTCAAATCCATGCAGTAAATTTTGCGTGAAAGAGTAACAAACACACATACATCCATACAAACTTTCGCGTTTATTATTATAAACGTTATAGTAAGACTAGGAAGATAAGATATAATACATATATTATACGGTTATTACGGTTAACCCTGCCCTGTTCCGACTCTCATATTTATTCCCAAATAGACTGAAACTCGGTGTATTAATCCATAAAAAATCTTAAATGGATTTTCACCATGAACAAAAGGTTCCAAAACGACAATTAATCTACTCAATAATTCCATCACTCTGAAGAGTGACGTAATTAATTTTAATTGGTCTGTGGAAGAAAGTCATAAATATTACATCTCTGATCTGCCCACATAAAACACATTATATTGCGCACACATGTTATGATTTGCAATAAAAAATTAAAGACATTCTTATGTGTCCGATGTCCATTAATAATAAAACGCGCATGCCATTTGTTTGTAAAATTATTAACACCGAAGTACGTAATAAATTTTATATCTATCTTTTTTTAGAGGGCCAAAAAAACGCCGAAGTTGTTTGGAGTTTGGAGTATTCCAAATCAAAACTCGCATCAACACCCGTGCCTGTTTTTTTCTTCGCAACTTTTAAAGTTAATTCATTCTGTATTCGAAGTTCTTAATTTAAACAGTTTTATTTTATTTGGCGCGGAGCACCTGCTATTTCGGTATGCGGACACTGCAGCGGTAAAATCAACGGAACAGAAGAGGGCCCACTTATGGGGTGTTAAGGAGATAAAGCGAGACAAGGAGAGGCTGTCGAGAAAAAGATACATTTTTTGTCGGGCGCAAGACTGCACAAAACTGCATCTCAAATAATAATAAGTTTTCCGTCAGCTCTGCTCAGGAACTCAGGATGGGCTTATGAAGAAGCAAGAAATTAATTCGACAGATGAGGAAAAATAATCACCCGATGGAGGCGGTTTTTTTAGCTTAGGTAAATCTAGACGAAACGGAATAATAATAGTAATAGTGAATCCTTGTAGAGATTGTTTAGGTACTTGGGAAGTATTTTCTTTAAAAGCGAGAGGAAGAAAGGCTGATGTGGAAATTGTCACAAAAAAGTTGTTCAAGAAATTTAGACTACCAGCCCATGACAGAGTTCTGATAACAACCCGGATGTATTATAACTCTAAATTAGAACAGTGGTCAACGGCGAAGAAATTGTAGACGAACGACGAAAGTAAACTGATTGCTTGTTAAAATATTTCTCAGATGTAGTATGTGTGCTTAAAATTAACTTAAATAAATTATTAATTATTGCGGATGAGGTCCGATAGCACTGTGATAAGTCACGGTAAGACTTTGTGTCTTTCTGGATTCCATTTACAGAGTTTCCTACATTTGCCACATAACCTTTCATTATACAATGTATGTATTATTGGTAGAAGATAACTTTGTGACTTCTTGTTAATGACTTATTTGTTAGGACCAACATGAAATCTGGTTCAATGAACTCAAATTTGCGATGGTTGAATTAAATTGTCATTTTCAAAATTCAGTTTTGTGAAAAATTCAGAAAAGCAACAAAGTAGGTAACTCTATCTACCTATAATATAACTATTTTTATTTTCAATTCCTAAATGTGACTGTATCTTTTACTGATTTTTCCGTTTCAAATCTTCGATTGAGAGTCGTTAGTATTGTCTTCATTTGAAATATAATTTATTACAGAAAATGAATTTTATTGGAGTTTTCTAAATTGGAACTGAATTGTCAAGAATTCATACTATTCCGGATTTTTTCACGGATCTGCGCTAGTTTTATAATAATTTAAACATGAATATCAATTCAATTGAATAATTTAGATTAAAAAAAATTATTTATGAATGTACTTAATTCCAGTACATTAAATTAAGTATCTGCATACAAAAAAACCATCCTGGCAACCAAAAATATAGGTACTTACTTATGGCTTATTTACAGACGTTTTCCGCAATGCGTTGGTGTCACAATGTCGCCATTAACGTAACTAATGAACATGTTTTTTCATAATATTTAAAGCAGCCACCCCTGGCGTAAGGTACAAGAAGCAAAGCGCAAGGTGTTCAGATGCATTCGACCATCTCCCCGCGGGCGGCAGAAGGAAGATATTGTATTCTCTCGAGACTTTAAATCAGCACCAGCTGCTCAGGCGCTCGCTTCCGGGTAGAATCCATTTACAATCGTGTTCCTTCTGACTCTTATCTGTTATCGAAATATTAACCTGATACACAGATGATAATTGCTGCACTTTTTACTGACGCAAACACTCGTTTATCACGTAAGTACCTGCATCCATCACACGGTGCAGGAAAGGACCAACTTAAGTGATTCTTTTTATGACTCCGTTATAAGCGTTCAAAAAAAGAAGACGATTGCTAAAGATGGTTTGGAAGCGTAGAAAAAAGTAGAACACTCTTTCTTCTATATTTGAAAGGGACAAGTCAATACGAATGATTTTTCAGACAGTCGCATATGAGTCGCATCATGGTCGCATCCATAAAGTCGAAAATCTTTTGCCTTCACATTCCCGCGATATTTTAAATAACTAATTGTGTGAAAATGTAAGCAAACAAGAACTTCTAAGCTTTGTAAGGTCATTTCAAATCAGGTAATTAAGGGCCGTCTGTTTCAACGCTAGCAGTAAAAGTTAAACTAGCTAGCTTACGAAAAAACTTACGTCCATCGTTCACGTAGCTACTTACAAGCGACGCTACCGCTACCTGTCATACTATTTTGCTAGTGCAGCGCCTAGCGGCGATTTCAAACACTAATAATAGTATGGAAAATACAGACGAGCGGCGATCGCGTCGCTTGAACCTAGCACCATTGAAGAACGGCGTTACAAGTGTAAAGCTAGCCAGTTTAACTTTTACTGTAGCTAGCGTTGAAACAGACTAATTATGTAAAAATGTAAGCAAACAACAATAATTTCTAAGCTTTGTAAGGTCATTTCATATCTAGTCCGAAAAAGTCCTAAAGTCTCCATTAAAATAAATATCAACTCTACTTTTGCCACTAATTTTCCCATTAATGATATCAATAGTAATGGAGGTTAGCAAATGTAAAATCATGATATGTCCAGTGTTTTGAATATAGGGTCCTCTGAGTGCAAACTTCTCCAAGCATAAACTTTCTAATAAAAGTGTGTTTATCGGAAGAGACCTGCCAGGTAAGTATGTTTCCAGTATATAGGTACATATTTGTAAATAATAAAATTAGATGTAACCTAAGAATTGATAATATATTTTTGAGGTGATTATTAATATGATTAAAAGTAGGTATACTCCTGATGAAATACCACCATTCAGAATAGATACGTTATTTGGTATTAGCCATGTTCGGCGATCAGATCTGAATAGCCCTGCAGGTACTTCCCCACCTTCCTCTTCATATTAGGTATATTACATTATTATTCTGATTAGATTTCGATCCATCCTCTATTCTATTTCTATTTCTAGGAGAAAGCTTATGAGATCCCGCGGTATAGGTATAATAGTAGGCATTCACGTAGTAGTCGGAGTGACAGATCTATTGTTGTCAGCGGCAGTACCGGCACTGACAGGTCTGGTGAACTAAACTAGATACCTAATAATTTAATAATAAGCAACCGGTATTTAGTAAACTGTAAATAACTCGTCAGCTGTGAAAGCCTCCCGGAAATGTTGAGACTGGATTAAAAAATATTTGTATAAAAAAGAGACATAAATGCATTGTGTTCACTTCGTATAATAATACTTTTATTTTCTTTTTACTACATTGTATATACATAATATTATGGCCGGTATTTAAATCGGCCAGTCCGTATCCTTTCTATGTACGACATTCCTCGCTCCAATTTAAGCGTGCTAAATGTACCGCTCAAGCTTCGATTAAGCCGCATAATGGTTCCTTTTTTAGACGTCGAGGCGCTAGCAGTCATTTGACTGACATTTTTTACATAAATAATATTTGAATACTTCGCACCGAAATGTACGTAAATTGCCTAATTTTACAGGTATGGATTGTTATATTCATCGGGCGATGAGGAATGACGATGTTATTAATTGATAAGCAATCAAAAATAGTCTCACGAGGGATTTTAAAAGTTTAAACGTCAGAACAGTTTGTTTTTAGCGGTTAATTTCATTAATAGTGCACTGACTAGCAAAACATATACTAATTAAAATGGCTCGCGTATAGCACCATGCTGATCGAAGTGGGGAACTTTATAAAAAAATAACTCGTAAATTAAGCCCGCTTAAAATACACGGTCGTCGTTTTTGAAAGATCCCGATCATAACATCGTGATTTCCCGGTGCATAGAGAGACCGTAGCGAGCATAGATAGTACATTTGTTTTTCAGGGAAAAAAGAAACACATTCCTCTATTAAACTCATAGACAATACACTTAATATTTGTCACATCTAGCTTTCGACCCATATACGGATTAAGTTTCAAGCTGTGTTAAGCTCGACATTCCAACCAAGCCGAGCTTAAAATCAACTTATATACCGGGCCTATGATGTTTAACCCTACAGTGGTCACATGGATTACATGTGTAGGGTGTAGGCCAATTTTAAACTAAAAAAACAAAGTGAAATCATTGTGATTTATTAAGTATTTATTTTTTATCTTATAATCTAAGTATTGTTTATTAGAAACTAGCTGATACCCGGCATGCATTGCAATGCTACTTAAATAAATAAATTGTTTCACCCTTCGTTTCATTTCTCATTCATCCCCGTTCCCCTTCCGACTCCTCTTCCTCTTCACCTCCCGCTTTCCCATTTGACCTTCCCCGCACCCCCCCCTCTCCTCTACCGCTTTTTTCTCCGCCTTCCTCTCTCCCTCGTCCCTCCTCCCGCGAAGCCCTCCTCCTTAATTCCACGTCCATTCCAAATTTTACACTGTACTTGGTGTACAATGTATTTGAACTCTTTTCACTACAAGTCATCATTTATATAAATATTGTGATGTTTATCTCGATACCTACAGCTACTAACCCAATATAATATGTACAACAGTACAATGCTTCCGCCATGAGTGGAACAACAATATACTTTTCTTTTCTTTTTAGTACACTGTACTACATTGTATCTATATAATATTACGATGTTTGACTTTTTTACTACACTGTAATTTGTGTACAATGTACATACATATTTGTAATCTTTTCACTACATGCAATCCGTCTATACAATATTGTGATGTTTATCTCAACACAGCTACTAACACAATACTGCCGCCATGGGAGGAACCACAGTATCATCCTTGAGAGTATCAAAGAAGATACTTTTTTTCTACTTGTGACGACAGAATAACACTTTTTAAAAATATCGAACACCTCAGCACAGGTTCTCTTAGTGAGGTGTTCACAAAACATAACCATCTAAGTTTTAATTATTAATATACAGTTGTGATTATAATACACTACACTACCTACAATGTTTTATGTGATTATGAACATTTTTTTGCATTAGATACTTAAACTTATCACACATAATACTTGTAAATTGTGTGTACAAGCTAAGAAATAAATCTAATATGTAAAAATGCATGGTTGTTTGTTCATAATTTATGCACTGCCATGCCGTTCATCCGATTGCGACGAAACTTCGGGGATTTGATGTGCGCATGCCCGCGTAGGTTTCTAGTTTTTATATATAATAGTGAGCTCTGGCGTTATGATATTATTTCCTATATTAAAAATGGTGAAATGCCCGCGAAGGTTTCTACATATATTGGTGAGTTATGGCGTTATTAAATTTGCATTAAAAAAGTAAAGTAGGTCATTCGCGAGTTGTTTGAAAAAAGGGTCTATTTTATGGAGTTTAGCGGCAGGGGAAAAAGACGGGAGGGGAGAGGAATCCGGTGGGGCGGAGGGGAATTAAGAAGGGGGGTTCGCGCGAAAAGGAACTCGGGGAAGGTGAAAGAGGAACGCGGGAGGGGAACGGAGACGAATGGAAGTGGCATTGCACTGCATGCCGGGTATTAGCTACGAGTAGAATAGCTAGTCTATAAAATAAAAAATAATGTTTGTTAGTTTGTTTGTTCGTACCTTATGCGGGGTCATACCGTTCATCCGATTGCGATGAAACTTTGGGAATATGATGTGCGCATACCCGGGATGGTTATAGGATTATTTCCTATACTATTCATATAATTGCGATTAAAATTTCATCCGATTGCTATTAATTTTAATTTGAATTGTTGTGAACATGCCCGTGAATACTTCTAAATCTATACTGGTGAGCTCTGGCATTATGAAATTTGTATAAAAAAAATAAATAGGTCACGCGAGTAACAACTCGCTAATATACCCATTTTTCCAACAGGAAAAATGGGTATATTTTATTGAGTTAGGCGGTAGGGAAAAAAGGCTGGGGGGAGGGGTGTGCGGGAGGGTCGGTTGAGGAATTAAGGAGGACGGCTTCGCGGAAGGGGGGACGAGGGAGAGGGGAAGGCGAAGAAGGCGGAAGCGAAATGCCTGAGGAGGGGGGGGGGGGGGGGGGGGGGGGAACGCGGGAAGGGGAAAAGGGAACGCGGGAAGGAGGGGAAGAGGAAGGGGACGCGGGAGGGGAAGAGGAGTCGGAAGGGGAACGGGGACGAATGGGAAATGACACGAGGGGAGAAACAATTTAATTAGTATTGCAACGCATGCCGGGTATCAGCTAGTAATAAATAAAAACAGTCGATTCCAAAAAATATTTGAAAATACAATAAACTTATAATTTATAAAATAATTTCTTCGTTCTAATTCTCCTTTCCGAGTCCAGTAAAAATTCATGTATTTTTTTTTTTTATTTCGCTTACCGAAACAAGACTGCACGCTGCATAGGCGGTTCCCACCGGCAGGGCGGAACCAGAGTTGGGGCCGTGGGCGGGCTTCTCAGTAGACACACAGTGCGTCAGGACCACTATGAAGGTGAGGATGAATTCCAGCCCAAAGCGCTCCCAGGCGCCTGGAGAAGACACCAAACCCGCCTGCAGACTGTTCTGGTAACCCGGCACAGTAACCCTGAAATAAGGAATACACACACTATAATTAATATTAGTCATTCTGTGAATCATTTTTTTTTGGTTTTCCCTCTCAAAACAATTATCCTCTTTTCCATCAAGCTAGATCTAAAATCCCCCCCCCCACCATTCAACATCTCATATCTTCTAAATCTGAACGTGACTCCAATCTTCCATATAATTTTGAAATATGCCCATTAAAATAAAATTAATATATAAATACACCTTTTCTCAGTCCATAATTTGAAATGATATGGCCTAGAACAAACACCCTTAAAGGGTAAAAGCCATAAACTTAAAAAAAAATCAAAACCAAAATTTCTTCTGAAATCATATGAGCAAGTAGGTACTTAAATACCTACCTACATCATTATAAACCACATTTTTTATGTAAGATTTTTAAATTTTCAAATAAGGAATTAGAAAATTTGTCCGAAGAAACATCTTTGTCAATGTCAATGAAAATTCTTTTTTTAACCGCTTTCGGGCAGATAGGTTACCTTAAAATTGAAAGAGTCCAAATAAGCGCCTCCGCCCACTGAGGCAACTGAAAACTCTCAACTGCCAACTGTCTTTGTATGACAATGTGATGGCCCACACACTACACAATCACACAAAACCCCGTTGTCAATGGTAACGCAAGCGGTGACTTGCGACCATCTTGCGACTGTCACGGCTGATTGCCCTGGGCGGCCGTTGCTAGTTGCGAGCTGTCAGCGGATTGTTCTTCGTCTATGGTTAAACAAGCTTTTTGACCAATCAAGACAGAGAAAACAGCCGGTTTTAGTTGGTTTTCAGTTGCCTCAGTGGGCGGAGGCACTAAGTACGACGATTTCACATTTGAAAAAAGGAATCTTTACAGAACCATTAAAACGATTACCATCTTGAACCGGAAATGGCACGTACAAACAGATTTACAGAGAGACGAAATGCAAAACTTTCGAGATTAAAAAGGACTTCTAAGTAATAAAACTATTTTTCTATATCTTGTTATACCAGCATATAAGTATAAAAATTCGACACTGTAAATAAATTCATTTTCTATTTATTCCAACTCATTATTTTTTAAAATCTATTTTAGGTTTGAAATTGGTAAAAATGCACAAAAAATTATAATTTTATAACAATTATAATTTCAAGGGGCCAACTGTCGGGGGATCAACTGTCGGGTCACCAAAATAAGTACCTAAGTATATACATAAGAATATAATTATTCCAGTTTCTCACGCATTAAAGAAGCCTCTACAAATATGTACTACCATGAATACGAGCTGTTATGGTTAGGCGATGTATAGAATACGCAACAGAGAAGTGGACTCAGATAATATATCCGAAAAGGTGACGCGAAACCAGAAAAACCTTTTAAGAATAGAACAATCTCAGCATTCCCATTTCCCATAATGGCACACGACCGATTATATCAGCCGGGGGGCCATTGACGTAACATTCTACATTCATTACCTAAATGCGAACAGATATATTCTGATGCATAGGCGAGATGGCATTTGGAAGCGTTCCGGAAATTGTTTCAATTAATTCTGGCGTTTGGATCGCCATAAGAGGAGCAGCGGCCGTGTGAACAGAACAGCCATCAGTCCCCGCTGCGGCTGTGGGAAAGGTCACTTGCTCCGAGGGACCATATCGTTTTGGCGGTCAGTGTCTTTTGATTAATTTGTGCTTTGCTCTTTGCTACATCTCTATGCCCAATTCCAAATTCGAATCACCACTTCCATAGAAGATGAAATGGTATAGACATGGATAGGTACCTACAATGTTTTTGTTTGTCAAGTACTTACCCATTACCGATATAATATATATATATATTATTTTTTTTCTTGTATATTCCAGAAAAGATATGATATAGGTACGAGATATGCTCGTAATACTTTTGTATTTACAATGCTACAATATTACACTATATTTATGCCGAATTACAAATTCGAATCACCGTTTCCATAGAAGACGAAGCAGTATAAAACAATCCGTAATAATCTACAATGTTTTTGTTTACACCAAACATTACAAGTACCAACCCATAACCGAAATGCTCGTAATAAATTTGTATTTACAATGTTGCAATGTTATATTAGTGCTTCCGCTGACGAGGCAACTGAAAAAAAAAACAGTTTTCAACTAAATTCGCTATCCTGTATATGTAAATATGATGGTCCGCAGTGTCCGCACACTACACAACTTCTCAAAAACCCGTTGTCAATGGCAACGCAAGCAGTGACTCGAAACTCGCCGTGCCAGTTGCTACGATGATAGCTGATTGTTCTTCGTCTATGGTTAAACAAGTTAAATAATTACTGAAATCGTAAAATTGAGTTGCGCCGTCATAGAAGTTTGGTTGAAAACCATACCAACCAGCCAGTTTTAGTTTGGTTTCAGGTTCTCGGGAGGGCGGAGCGGCTTATATGCCAATTCCAAATTCAAATCACCGTTTTCACAAAAGATGAAGCAGTATAAAATAATCCGTAATAATCTACAATGTTTTTGTTTGCATCAAAAATTACATGTACCTACCCATAACCATAACCGATATGTTCCTGGTACTTTTGTATTTTCGATGTTGCAATGTTACATTATTAGCCATTTGCATGTGTTCTCATTCAATATTTATTGGTTGCCTGTTTATGAGCTTTGGAGAACAAAGCATGTCTTACAAAGATGCTAAACAGCCGCCACCGCTCTACCTAGTAATTAGGTGTTGTAAAACATGATCAAATTGTAAAGGGAATGTAGCTACAGTGTACATTGTATAATGCCGGAATCTAACTAATTAGTAACTTCGTTTGTCAAACTTAAGACAAAGGCTAGAAGGGGTAACTATTTCTATTTAGGAGAAGATATTATTTAGGTTGGAATTCAATCGCAGCTATTACAGATCGCACAGATATTATAGATATCGAAACACATTTTCATGTTTACCGATTTAAACTATTACACAAAGTGTACACGTGGAAAATAAATTTTTCAGTGATGTGATTGAAATTCTAATTTCGGTTGTCTGTGCGTGAAATGTTAGTTATTCAGTTACAATTAAGTACTCAAATTTCCACTGAATGTGTGGCAATCAATAAAGAAGGTACCTTTAATCAGAAAATGATTTTATTTTAATGAATTAATTTAATTTACCCTGACGAAGAAACCATCGGTTTCGAAACATGTAGGTAATTGTGATTATATAATAGTGGTTGATACAAAGTTATTTGTTTAATTTAATTCATAATGACGCCACAAGTTCGAAGAAATAATTTAATTTAAATTAAATCTTCGTCAGGATAATAACATGAATTATTATTAATTATTATTAATTTATATTATTA
Source organism: Limnephilus auricula (assembly GCA_951813805.1). NCBI lineage: Eukaryota > Metazoa > Arthropoda > Insecta > Trichoptera > Limnephilidae > Limnephilus > Limnephilus auricula. Next base: position 2,014,833 of record OX638390.1, read on the forward strand.
TCCTGACGAAGAAAGCATCGGTTTTGAAACATGTAGATATTATAACATTGATTATAGTGGTTTACACAAATGTAATTTGTTTCATTTAAATAAAATGATGCCACAAAGTGAAAAGATTGGAAAAAAAGAATTAATTTAAAATTACATATTTGAAATGTGTATTTCTTTTGTTTTTAATTTTTACAGTTTTCGTGATTTATAAGTTTACTAACGGTGTTCATCCGAAGGGTAAATTTCTGAAATTTGTCGATAAAAATATATTTACATATTTATTATAAAGAAAATTGATAACATACGAGATAACGAGACGAGAAGATCCCAGAAGAGACAAGCAGAGACAAGAAGAGACAAGAAGAGACGAGAACATCCAAGAAGTAGCTAAGAAGAAGCTAAGTTGCAAGAAATTATCAGATTATAAAATAATTGGTTTTTATTTTTGAATACAGATTAACAAACTGCATCATAAACAGCACTGCTACTACACAACAACTAACAATGAATGACTATAAGATATGAAGTAAGTAATTGAATCTGCAGAAATTATATTTCCAGAGAATGAGCATAAACTCGCACAAGAAGATTAAATGAATTCCACTAAGGGGATCATAAATTCCACTAACATACTAATTATTACAACCGTGCAAGATATCAAGCTCTGGAACATAAATTCCTCAAAAAATAAACAAGTGTTGTGTGAGATACGATCGCTGGAGGACGAAGAGGATTAAGTAGGGGTAGCTGGGAACTGTGAATCACGGTGAGAGGGGGAATGGGAGAATGGGGGAATTAGAAAATCCCACCCTCCGCAGCGTCCCACTCCCACGGCGTTCTTTAACTAAATCGTGGGAACATTCTCATCTTATTCCCTCACCATGCAACAGCCATCATATTGCATTCATACAGGCTTCTCTCCTGAGCTTTGTTTGTTCAAAACCAATATTATTTACAGTTGTAGATGCCATGACATGTAGCTTAGGGTGCATCAAAAACGTATTAAAAATGTGTTCTTTAGAATTTTCCGTTGGGAAACCCTTTCATATGTTTCTAGGGTTTTAAAATGTATAGGGTTTGACCAAAAAGTATAAGAAGTTGGTAGAATGTTCCCTTAGTACCCACACTACATTTTTGTACTAGATGTCGGTTTATAACCATTTTAACTAAGTATTTATTTTTAAGCAATTTTTTTACAAAATGTAGTTTAACACGAGATTAAAATAAATTAAATTATTATATGTTACACATACGCTTGTAGTCACCAATTTGTCACGTTTGTATTCAGTCTAAGAACAAAAAGTACGTTATTTATTACTCAAAGACTCTAATTGCGATACTAACACGCTTCCTATTGCTTACAATACTGCGGGGGTTGGGAGAGGGGAATGTTTAACCTATCTGTTGCTTATTTCATTCTGCATGCAGCGATATGCTCACATCGCTTTAGTCCTTATTTGTCCAAACGACCATTTTAGTTTATGTTCAATCTCCATTTTAAAATTAAAAATAAAGTATAAAAAACGATAATTAATCACTTAATTAAACTAATGAGACCTTTATCTTTTCGGAAATAGCTTAATCTTAAATACCTATCATAATGTTTCATTGAAATAATGAAAGAAAATCTCTTATTCCTGTAAAATTTGCTAATGGCCGTTTGGACAATAAGAACTAAGGCGACGTTTAGTCTGAAGCGTTGCAATCATTGCCCTAAACGTCACGTTTTTTCGAAACTTTGATCAATGCTATCAACCAGTAAAATTTATCTAATTGAAAATTAAAAAAATATATGTTTGTGTTTTTGGCTATTGAAAGCATATTGCCCCGATAAAAAAGACGAAACTTAATTTTTGAAGCAGCCTAATATAGTCGTGTAAGTTATGTACGAAGGCGGTGAATTCTTCCCGAACGTGACATGTCATGTCAGGATGCCCGTTGGGTCGTTATGGATATGGTTGTTATTGCATCATCTCTTGCCAGCAAATTACTCAGGCTGGACTGGAGACTGGACACTTGACAGTTCTACAGACTATATACGCCAGACATCTGCAGGCAGACGCTCCCAACAGAATATTAAATTGACTGCATTCATTTCATTATAACAAAGGGCAGTTATTTCCAATGTGCAAAAAATTATGAAGTTATAAGACTGAAATATTTAAGATACCTACATAAAAAGACATTATAATTTGTGTTGGTAGGTACGCATTGTTCAATATCAGGTCCGGAATCGCTTGCAACTATTGACATTATAATTTTTGCTGAAAAATACAAGCATTTTGCTTTATTTATCCAATAAAAATACAATAAGTTTACGGTTTGAAAAATAAAAAAATTATAATTCGTTTGTTCACAGCTTTATAACTGCTGATAAATAATTATTGTTTACATACATCACTTGCTTTGATGTTTTGTACCTCCTTAACTTTTTAATTTATTTTTTATTAGTCATGAAAAGACGCATAAATTACAAATAAATTTTATAAAGTAATTAATTACCTAATATAAGGATTTGATTTACCCTTTGTTCAACTCAATGATTTACCCACATAAATAAGCAGGGCTTGTGTGTATGGGTTGTGTTATTAAATTGGTTTTATTTGACATAATTCAGTTCAAGTTTAAGGGGAGTTTTAAATTCTTTTATATATTACTATAAAAAAATAAATGTAAAAAAAAGTGTTTTGAGAAAATATTTATTTTTTTTATTTTTGGAAAATTTTTGATATAAATATAAAAAACCTGAAATTGTAATATTCAATCATTGAAGACCATATTAGCGACTCCCAAACGAAAATTTGGAAGAGAAAAATCAGAAAAAGAATCGGTCGCATCTAGAAACTGCGACCGAATCTATTTCTGATATTTCTGTTTCAATATTGTCTTCAATGGTTAAAATAAACTATTGCATTAGTATTTCTATAGTAGGTATTTCTGTTGAATACTTTTTTCATTAGACTGTATTCAAATAATAGTACCTACTCACAACCTAATCTAATCTAACAAACCATGCACTCACCACCGACGATCAAAAACACAATAAAAACCTACCTCCCTAATTAGCATGGAATTTTTCCCCAATTAGTCAAAGAAGAAAATGTTTTCACTGACACGCAACTGCCACGTGTGTTAAATAAATATACCCTTTACAGATTACCTGTTCTGACAGACGGCCAACTGGAAAACAAAATAATGAGACCGGGTTTTCAACCATGCATAAGTAAAACCTTTGAAAGCTTTCCATTTTTCTTTATGTTTGATATGTTGTTATCCTAGTTGACAGAGCTAATTATCAATATACACATATAGAGTTTCGATTTTTCTGCATGTTTGATATGTTGTTATCCTTGTTGACAGAGCTAATTATCAATGTACGTACTGAGTATCGATTTTTCTGTATGTTTGATATGTTGTTATCCTTGTTGACAGAGCTAATTATCAATATACGTAATACGTGTAATAAGTATCGATTTTTCTGTATGTTTGATATATTGTTATCCTTGTTGGCAGAGCTAATTATCAATATAAACGTACAGAGTATCGATTTTCTGCATGTTTGATATGTTGTTATCCTAGTTGACAGAGCTAATTATCAATATACGTACAAAGTATTGATTTTTCTGCATGTTTGATATATTGTTATCCTTGTTGGCAGAGCTAATTATCAATATAAACGTACAGAGTATCGATTTTCTGCATGTTTGATATGTTGTTATCCTAGTTGACAGAGCTAATTATCAATATACGTACAAAGTATTGATTTTTCTGCATATTTGATATATTTTTATCCTTGTTGACAGAGCTAATTATCAATATACGTACAAAGTATTGATTTTTCTGCATGTTTGATATGTTGTTATCCTAGTTGACAGAGCTAATTATCAATATACGTACAAAGTATTGATTTTTCTGCATATTTGATATATTTTTATCCTTGTTGACAGAGCTAATTATCAATATACGTACAAAGTATTGATTTTTCTGCATGTTTGATATATTGTTATCCTTGTTGGCAGAGCTAATTATCAATATAAACGTACAGAGTATCGATTTTCTGCATGTTTGATATGTTGTTATCCTAGTTGACAGAGCTAATTATCAATATACGTACAAAGTATTGATTTTTCTGTATGTTTGATATATTGTTATCCTTGTTGGCAGAGCTAATTATCAATATAAACGTACAGAGTATCGATTTTCTGCATGTTTGATATGTTGTTATCCTAGTTGACAGAGCTAATTATCAATATACGTACAAAGTATTGATTTTTCTGCATGTTTGATATATTGTTATCCTTGTTGGCAGAGCTAATTATCAATATAAACGTACAGAGTATCGATTTTCTGCATGTTTGATATGTTGTTATCCTAGTTGACAGAGCTAATTATCAATATACGTACAAAGTATTGATTTTTCTGTATGTTTGATATATTGTTATCCTTGTTGGCAGAGCTAATTATCAATATAAACGTACAGAGTATCGATTTTCTGCATGTTTGATATGTTGTTATCCTAGTTGACAGAGCTAATTATCAATATACGTACAAAGTATTGATTTTTCTGCATGTTTGATATATTGTTATCCTTGTTGGCAGAGCTAATTATCAATATAAACGTACAGAGTATCGATTTTCTGCATGTTTGATATATTGTTATCCTAGTTGACAGAGCTAATTATCAATATACGTACAAAGTATTGATTTTTCTGCATATTTGATATATTTTTATCCTTGTTGACAGAGCTAATTATCAATATACGTACAAAGTATCATTTTTTTGCATGTTTGATACATTAATTGTTTTTGTATTTAATTCGTAGCACTACATTTAATTTTCTGTAAGTTTAATTAAAAATTTAATAATGTAATTTAATTTAATAGTGTTATTAGTGTTATTACTAAGTTCTGCAAGTATTTTAGCTTTTTATTAATGTAAAAGCTGTTTTGGCTTACAAGCCTAAGAATTATATTATTAATTGTACAGCGCCATTGAGGTAATTTTTCACAAAAACGGCGCTCTACAAATTATCCAATTATTATTATTATTTCAAACTGTGGTTGTACCACTTTGAGATGACTAATTTATACGTTTTTTTTAATAATTATCTCAAAACTTAGTATTTGGAGATGACTGACTAATCAACTGAACGATTTATATATACCATCGCGTCGCATCGTTGAGAAGGTAGTGTGACACCACCAATGTTTTTTTTCTGTATTTATGCGGGTCTTCCGAATTCTAAAAGAACCTTTCGATTTAGAGAAAGAATTTCTCGATACAACATATTATTATGGTGTAGTATATATTGAGGTTTTTTAGCACAAAATTAATAAAAATTTCGTGAATTTCTACAAAAATATATTTACTATCCATCTGTCGATCAGTCTTACCCACAACAATAAAGCATACAGCACTTAATTGGTGCACAAATTTATTGAAGGAATTAAGTTTTGTTATATTAATTGAAAGATTAAAGAGAATGAGGGTTGGTAATTTAGTCCACTAGATCGGAGAAGGCCTTTGACCGAGTTGGCTGCTAAAGAATTTAGATCTCTAAATATATGAGGCACAAGGCAGATTATCTGAAATCAACTTTTAATGCTGCCTATCCCGCATAGTAATAATAATAATAAAGTCGTCGGGAATAAAATTGCTCTCAGGCAGTCACCATGATAATTGATAAATAACAGAAGTTTACCGAAGTTTGTCTCTTGTCGAACCTGTCTAGACATTATTTCCCTTTCCGCAAAGATATGATACTTTGGGTATGATTAGCCTATGAAGATAACAAATGGCCTAAAAGCGGGGAAAATATATTCTTCTTACGTTATACAACATGATAAAATATTAACGGATGAGTACAATAATTAGTACTTACGTGGTTTTCTCCAAGTATCGTGTGTGGGTGTCGTGTTATGTTTCAGTTCAAGAAATAGGAAAATAAGGTTTGTTTTGCGAAAGCTCCACACAGGAGGTCCAAAGCAAAGTAATTTCCCTAAGGGCCTATGTCACCTTGCTACTTAAATCTGATCACCAAACACGGCCCAAGTCATTTAAAGCAATTGATGCTCACGGGTGATGATCAAATTATGCAGTCATCTAGGATTTTGATAACTTTTTAAGATATTGCAAGTTTCAATAATTGAAATACAAAGTTTCTTATTATGGAGGTCACATTTTAATGAAAGTACGTAATTTATATTCAGCGCAGCATTAATAAAACCATTTCCTCGAAGCATTTCAGCAGTAATCGATGCTTAGCCAAACTTCTTGAGTTCTGCTTAAAATGAAAGCTCTCACAATATAACGACCTCAATATTTGACATCTGTGTATTCCAACTTGCCTAAAAGCATTAACTGTTGGCCTGTTGGGAAAACTAGAGCAAGGGGTTGGGTACAGCAAATTAAACAAGGTGGAAACCAGAAGTAGCAAACGCAAATGCATTAAATACATGCAGTCTGTTTGCGAAGTCCATATCGGAGATGTCAGTTAGTTGCTCTAAAGCTAGGAAACTTTGTTTGCCTTTATCCCCCGAGAAGTAAACATTTAACATTAAACCTTCCAAATGTAATGCATTTAGTGTAGCTACTTCGTACGAGTTCAATAAGGTTGGCATCAGAATTCAGTTAGGGACTGCTAGCCTCGCTTCTCTCGACAACTTAAAGGTCTCGATGTAAATTTATGTTTATTTTTTATGTGAATACCGCACAAAAGTCCCAACTGCTCCCTTCTGGAGCCAGTGAGACTGTGACATCCTCAATTGGGGTATGTTGTGAGGATGAATGTAGGCGGGGAGGGGAAGGAGATGGGAGAGAGGAAGATGTGAGACATACCTAGCTATTTAGATCTGGACACCAAACACTGTTAAAGAAATTTCAAATTTCAAACATTAAACCAATCCCTGGTGTAAGACCACCATTCAGAATTGAGACGTTGCTTAATAATGGCTTTAGCCGTGTTTAGTGACTAGATCTGAATAGCCAGGTACTTTCCTACCCTCCTCTTCCTCATCTCCTTCCCTTCCCCACTTTCCTTCAGCCTCACAACATACCCCAATTGGGGATGCCATAGTCTCACTGGCTCCAGAGGGGAGCAGTTGGGACTCTTGTGAGGTATTCTCTATATAAAAAAAAAAAAATCCAATAAAGTAACAAATTAAATTATCAGTATTAACTTTGGAAACAAGCTTTGAAATTGCGCAGTGCAAATTAGGGTAATGCATTATTTTGTTAGTATGACTATATGATTTATTTTCGCGTACCGAATTAATACAACACGAGATTGCATGCTCCATTTAGTGTAGTTGCTTCTCCCACTAATTTTTTTATGTACAATTCTTGTTCACAGAGATTACATTATTTTTTTTTATTTATTCACATTTAAACCCGCTAAACTGCTTATGTAGTTTGTCAGCAGGGACATAAAGACAATATTTTATGCAATAACATGATACAATTTAAAAATGATGTAGGGAATTTAACTTGAAATGTTCATTTATTTAGATTTTATTGCAAATCGGAAATACTCCGACCCCCTGACAGAATGAGGGGTTAATTAATGGGCATCGAAATAAAATAAATAATTTAATAAGGGAGATACGTTTTTAGATTTTCACGGCCAAAAGCATTTTCGTTGTTTGTTTTTGGGGTGTTATGCCGTGTTGTGCTACCTCCTTCTTTAGCCGACGTTTCGGACAGCGTTGCAGTATCCATCATCAGGGCAGATCCGGCATCGACGGATCTGCCGGATCTGCCCTGATGATGGACACTGCAACGCTGTCCGAAACGTCGGCTAAAGAAGGAGGTAGCACAACACGGCATAACACCCCAAAAACAAACAACGAAAATTAATAAGTTTTCTCATTTCGAAAAATATCATGGAACGCCTAGATGTGTTGTAGGAATGACAGAAATAAACAAATTTGTATAATAAAATGGAAAAGAAAGTTGAAGAAGAAATGTAGGTTAGATAAAGTTGTTGGAATACAGATTTATGTATTGTGACGAGAAGTCGCGTAGAATTTCGCGTAGAAAGAACGCACAAATAAAATGGAGATTTATTTATTTGTTGCAGTGGAGCGTGAATGAAGGGATAAGATGTGGGGTTATTTTGGTTAGCAGGTAGATAACCCTAGTAAAGGCCCGGTAGTAGGTGCTCAAAAAGAATATGGGGGACACGTAAATACGAATGTCAGAGGGAGCGTGCTAATACTAAAAACGATAATATTCAAGCGAAAATTTTGAAAATGTTTAATAAAACACGACTCGTTTAAAATAGAGCAAAAATCTCTCGGCAAATGTTTACAGATACATTGTGATTTTTTTCATAGCTATATCATGTTAAATAACAGAGCGAGTGTGTGTTTCTGTGTATGTGTGTGTTTTTTAAAAATAATTTTTGGAGTATACTTCGTGATTTTTTTCTATCGAGTGAATTTCATATAATTACCGTTTCGGCTTGACAGTCTACAGATATTATCTTGAAAAATAAAATATAATTTTTTAGGAACTTTTTAGAAAAAGTGTTCAAGAGACATGTGTTATAAATCGATAGAAATGCGGAATGCCGCGGATTTTAGCGTGCTTCCATCTTTGCTAACCTATTTGCTATGGATTTGTAGCCCAGCGATTTAACGGAGTGATTTTTGCTGAGTTAGACAATAAAACTCGAAGTTGAAGCTTAACAATGCCAATCAGTGTTGCCAGATGCACGGTTATAGAACTAATTAAAATAAATTCGCATCATAATACCATAATTCTCTTTCCACGCCTTTCTTCGTTCATCCACTTTACATGCCCAAATCATCTAAGCGCCTCTTTCTTAATCTTACTCATTACGCCTTAGATCAGCCTTGCATTCTTTGGTGCTCTCAATATTTTTCACACATTCATTAACGATTTTACCACATACCTCAAGGACTTGCTTTCTACAGCAATCAGTCTACTTTCCTCCTTCCTCTGTCAGTTCCATGCCTCACCTCCATACATCAGTGTTCTCTATTGCGCTGCTAGTTCTTTGGACATTTTTTTTGTTAACGCCAACCGCATTCAAAACATTTAACGCTAATAATAATAGTGCACTGTATCACCCAAGACTTCTATCCTTCGTGACACAGTTCAGTGAATCTTACCAAGTTAGTAACGAAGTATCCCAACTGTCCAGTGGCGGTTTGCGGGGTTGAAAAGAGGCACAAATATTTTTAAAGGTATTATGTATCTACACTTACCTATTATACATAACATAGAAAAAACAATGGAACTACTAGGTACTTACGTCAAACCGTAATAGAAATAACGTGCAAACACAGCAAATACGTCTTACTAAATTAATCCAAATAGCCGTGCTTCGTGGGTAATTACTGCCGCGTACTATTAGATACGAATGATCACAAAACCAAACAAAACATGATCACTAGAGCTTATTTTCAACTAAAAACATTAAAAAAAATAGTAGGTAGGAGTGACCAGTGACAACATGTAGAAGAAAAAAAAAGTTGGCTTTTAAAGAAAAAACGATATAAAAAAAATCACCATCAAAATTTCATTTACATTTTTTACTCCAAATAATGTCAAGTAACACCCTGTATTTTGGATGTATGGATACGTGTATCTTGTATCTTTATCCTCTATTTTTTGGTGAGGCACAGCCTTTCCTTGCCTCATTGCACGAACCGCCACTGCAACTGTCGGCATCTATTATCTATCGAATATCCGTCTACTGCCCAAAGTCATCACTTGCAGTTTGCAGCGCAGTGAACACTGAATACAGTGAATACTGAACAGTGTGAACGAGCCAGACGGTCACATCAAATGACTTCCGTATGAAGCTACGTTGGTTTGTGGTTGACTTAGTTGTTTGCAATTGGTTGCAGTATGTTGCAGTTGGTTACAGTGATAGCAACAACACAGTGGACGGTGGCTACCTAATCAGTTTATGGGACATCTCTTGGCTTTATAGTTAATAGTTATGGTTGCAGTACGCCCGCACAGTAGTATAGATAGCATTAGGACTGAAAATGATTGTATGCATACGGCGTTACATATTGCACGGCTCGGTGACACGCAACTTAATAATTCTACGGAAAAGCTCATTCTCAACTACGAAGGCCTCCGTGGTTGAGAGGTAAGGCTATCGATTAGCAATCCGAAGGTAATGGGTTCAAATCCCGAAATTTTATTTGATTACTTTGTGGTATTTCACAACTAATTTATTAAAAATATTACGTAGTATATTTGCTACAGTTTCCAAAGTCGAAGATTCTCTCAATATCGCCTGGTGTAAGATCACCGTTCAGAATTGAAACGTTGCTTGAAATTTCTTTAACAGTGTTTGATGTCCAGATCTAAATAGCTAGGTATGTCTCACATCTTCCTCTCTCCCATCTCCCATCTCCTTCCCCTCCCCGCCTACATTCATCCTCACAACATACCCCAATTGAGGATGTCACAGTCTCACTGGCTCCAGAAGGGAACAGTTGGGACTTTTGTGCGGTATTCACAAAAAATAAACATAAATTTACATCGAGACCTTTAAGTTGTCGAGAGAAGCGAGGCTAGCAGTCCCTAACTGAATTCTGATGCCAACCTTATTGAACTCGTACGAAGTAGCTAAACTAAATGCATTACATTTAACTAAATGCATTTATTAAACTTCTTGGCGTTAATCTAGACTCGGACTTTTCGCTTAAAAGTCAAATAAATAGGACAGTAAGCACCGGATTTTTTCACCTAAGACAACTTAAATCAGTTCGAAGAAACCTTCCTACAGATGCAACAAAATTACTCATCAACTCATACGTAGTCTCACGTCTCGATTACTGTAACGGTATTTATGCTAGCCTTCCGAAATGTCAAATCGACAAACTTCAATCCGTGTTTAATGCAGCGGCACGGCTCATAACCGGGGTCTCTAAATATTCGCACATTTCAGAACACCTTCGCAACCTTCACTGGCTTAAGTGCCCTGAAAGAATCCAGTACAAACTGTGCTGGATGGTGTTTAAATCCATCAATGAAATGGCCCCACATTACATCACTGAACTATGCGTCCCGGAAAACATTGGTCCAAGGCAGTCAACCCTTAGATCAGCAACATCATCAGCTCTAGGTAGACTGATAGAACCTAAACGAAAGCCAAATACTAAGTTTGGAGATCGTGCATTCGAAGTATCTGGGCCTAAGGCTTGGAACAAACTCCCTCCGGAACTAAGGTGCATAACAAGCCCAACAGAATTTAGGTCAAAACTAAAAACCTACTTATTTAGGCTCTCATACCCTTAAATTTAATAAATCTATTTGTATTGTGTATTGCCTATAATTTATCTTAATCTATTTTCTTATTAGATTAACATCATTCGAAGCCTTCACAGCAATCCGTCGCTTAACGAGAGACTGAGACTTCATTTAAGAAAATAAATAAAATTCATGTACTACTCTGTACCGCCCATTAATTAATTTTGCTTTTCCCAAACACGTTCATTAAATAACATAATATATATATTAGTATTAAAAATATACCAGGATCAAATAATTACTTTTCCAACAACATGTGTTCGCTATTATGTCCTCTGCGCGCAAACTGCATATAAATAAACATCTTTTAACTTTAATCTCAAGTGACCTACCAGGTAAGTATGGTCCTGTACATTTTCATTAAAAAAAAAATATATAATAATAATAAATTTAAAAAAAAAAAAAAAAAAAAAAATACATGTACATTTACATTTTTGGGCAGCACCGCGCTGGTTGTTCAGATGCATTGTACATATAGTTTTGTATCGCTGATCAAAGAACCGGTGGATTTGCATCCATTGTTTTAGCCATAGTTTTTTATATTTTCTAGTGTGTAGTTAGAAGTAAGATTGTAGAAATTATTGAAATTTGTACAGCGCCCTTGAGGTGATTTTTCACAAAAACGGCGCTATACAAGTCATCCTTATTATTATTATTATTTGGAAGTGCCTATAGGTACTTTATCGCTTGTCTGAATTTTTGACACAATTAGTTCCAGTTTTGAAGATTACACTTAAATTCAAAGAAACCCGAGTTTCAATCACAGAAAACTAAAATTAGTACGATTGAATACGAATGAGGAATACTGTAAAGTAAAATAACACTTGGAAAACACAAGGAAACATTATATTAAGAAAAAGACACTTGGTACAGCGGAATGGCGAAGAAAAATATGTGATAATGTTGACGCAGACGGAGAATCACGATCAACATGTCACGATCAAGTAAATCGAATTATACCCACTTCAGTCAGGCCATGTCAAGAATGTATTTATAACAAGGAAGCAAGTAACGTTCTTAAAGTCAGGAAAGTGGGTCATTCCGTCATATCTGCTGGAAAAACAGAAACTAAAAGTCACCTATTCTTACTCCCGAAATAGATTTTTGTTATATAGGTGAATAATACTTTTCCAAGTCGGAAAGTTTTTCTTTTAATCTCTAGAGACCCTTTTCATGCAAACGATGGAATTTACATAGACAGACGATAGAACTAACTAACCAAAACGCCGTTTCTCCGCAGGGGTAGGCAGATAGGACGGACTGCCAAACAACTCAGTCTTACATGTTCTTCTATTATTCCGACTCCTGACATGGCCCGACCATGGCACGATCACTTGATCATCTTCAAGTGATCGTCTACAACTTCTTCTTCCATGCACTTTTGCGTCATATATCCTCCTTACACTTCTTTCTTCGTTCATTCGCTCTACATGCCCAAACCATCTGAGGTCCCTTTCTTAATCTTACAGAAGATAGAAACTTTAGAAATGTGGGTTTATGGTTGAATCTCTCTTGTTGAATTTCCTAATAATTCAGTCAGAACTTCTGACTCGATAGCGCTAAAACCGAACATCCTTTATAGCCCGTATGATGCTATAAATATAGATTTGGGTGACGGAAAATAGCATTCCATGACAAAGCATTTCCATTATCTCGTTTTAATGGTTTGGTGAGCATTTCCTAAAGGAGGAAAAAACCAAAAAATCAAAAAAACTCCTTTTATAAATGCTATTAATAGGTATTAATAGCATTTATAAATGCTATTAATACCTATTAATGCTATTATGTATTATTGAATAATACGGATATCTATAGTGGAAATGATATTATTTCGATTCGTTGTACTGGAAAATTAAGTTAAGGCGAAGATTAATGCTAGATCACTATTTTCGAATAATCTTTACTACGAATCGGTTCACCTTACAAATACAACAAGATATATTTTGGATAAATTGAAGCTTTTCCTATCGTTTCCCTTGAGTAGAATTAAATTAAAATTGTAAATTACTTTATAAAAAATATAAGCGTAAACTACTAAAAATGTATTTTTTCATTAGAAATGTAGGAACGCATAAAGGAAACAACTTTTTAAAAATATAATTTTATAGTCCATTGATTAACTTTTTCCTTTCTTATAAAATTATTCATAAAATAAATAAAAATCACCTTTTCGCTTGAAATAGTGACCTCTAGACTCCATTTGCCTACATATGTAAAGTTCTCACCACTCTGTGACGAAGATTGTCACATGATGTGAAATGAGACGTAATAACAATAACTTATAACACTTTATAACACACAATAATAATTAATACATAATATGTATTATGGGCGGGCTTTTCAAATAACTCAATAAACTGGCAACATCACATTAAGTGATCCGGCGCATGCGCGTTTGGTGTTTTCTTCTTCCGCCAAAATTCGCAATGTCAGTTTTTTAAATGGATTGATTAAACATTTCTCGGAAAACTGACTATTTTTGAGTCCAGTATTCCTACAAAAACAATTTTTTCACATACAAATAAATAAAATATTATTATAACATTCATAATTTTCATTAAATGTTTATCATCGATTAGGTCCGAGTTCTAGGCTTCGTAGTCAATGACCCACATTTTAATGGGCGAACTTATAAATCTGAGTAGCTAGGCTTTGAAAGATATTTGTGGAAATTTATGTTTTCAATTGAAAACTTTCATCAAAGAAGAGTTAGATATGAAATTGTGATTTAAATGGAAAATTGGGCCAAAGTTGAAATTGGAATACTAAGGAAATAAATTAAGTTGGCCTCAAACGGGAATTTAATTATTGAAAATATTAATAAGCTTGTCGTCTTACCAAAAAAATCAATTTTTAAATGGATTTTTTTTATGTGAATACCGCACAAGAGTTCCAACTGGTCCCATCTGGAGCCAGTGCACGGAGAAAAATGTTATTCTAAAATACGATCATTTTATTCGTAAAAACGGTTAAAAATGGGATTGAAGTTCTTACGAACAAAATAACAGTGTTTCACTGTTTATTGGCGGGAAAATGTAAGAATAATTTGTTGGTATACGTACGAAATTACGTATACCATGGACATGTGTATGTATTCATATGTCTATGACGTATCCCAACAAATTATTCTTACATGTTCCCGCCAATAAACATTGAAACCCTGTTAATTTGTACGTAAGAACTTCAGTCCCATTTTTAACCGTTTTTACGAATAAAATGATCGTATTTTAGAATAACATTTTTCTCCGTGTGATACTGTGGCAACCCCATGTTGCAAGGCTAAAGGTTGTGAGATGGGGGAGAGGGAAGTCGGGAAGTACCTGCTGTTAACATCTGGTCACCAAACACCGCTAAAACCATTTCAAGCAATGTTTTAATACTGATCTTACACCAGGGCGAAACTTAGAGTATATTTTATGTATTTCATTTACAATATATTATTTCTACGGTCCCGAAGATCTACTAAAAATTGAAATTTTTTTTTTGCTTATTTAAAAAAAATTAAATAATATAAATAAATTATATATATAAATAAATAAATTTAATAAAAAAGTCTGAATTTTCGATGTAATAAAATGAAATAAATACCTTTTTACAGTAAAAATACAGAAACGTAACTTTAAACAGCTCTACTGTAAACTACAAAACCACACATCCGACATTGTTCTTCGGGACCGTCGTTTTTATCTGAATAAATTATGAATAACACAAAATAATCAAATGAGATTTGAACACCCGACCTTCGGATTGCTAATCGAGAGAATTACCCTTGCCACTCGTTATGGAGGAATTCGTTTTTTCGTTACGCCAAAATGTTTTTTTGTAATTTCACATGACACTAATCTTCACTAAAACAGAGTGCCGACCTGAAATTCTGCCGAAGACTGGTATTAACTTCTAGTATAAAGTAAAACATAAAAACCCATCATATTTTCTAGGATGATCACATAAATGATTTTGCGCCCGTATTATTTTTATCGAAATTCGGGAGTATACCTGTTTTTATCGAATGTAGAGACATTTGCTCTATAGCAAAAATAGACAACTTGTCTAAGCTGTAGGAAAATCGATGAACAACACATCACGTTAGTGGAACAAGCCTCGACTTTTCGGAATTTATTTACGGATTCCTTTGTTCGCAAGCCAAATTCAAGGCTTTAACAATGCCATTTATTGAATTTTAAAAAATCTGGATCCCTATTAACTAATCGAAGTCTTTAGCATTCCTTTGGATCTTTGAGTCAATCCAATTTGGTTGTAAATTAATTATGTCGACCCTCTTAAAAAAGATATTCTTCCTAAAATAATTATGCATTATTGTAAATCTGACGATATTTCGATGCCACGGGCGTCTTGCAGAACATCGGAGGTCGAATTAAAATTAAAATTGAAAGTAAAATTGTTCTTTTTACAGAAGCCATCGAATTTTAAATATTAATAATTTTGAATTTGCATTCTGGGGGCTTTTTATAATCTGGTGGGCTTTCTGCATGCAAAAAGTTACTGTTACTTCACCACCTATAATAATCATATTTGGATGATTTGAATAGCGCCATTTTTTGGGAAAAATCAACTCAAGGGCTCTGTACAAATTTATAATATATTTCTACAATGCCCTGTCTTACTTCTAACTACAGACTGGACAAACTAGTACTATTACGACTTATTGCTAACAGATTGAATCCACCGGTTCATCGATCACTAATACAAAACTATACGTGCAATGCATTTGACAATGTAGAAAATATACAGGACAGAAAAAACTGAGGTATTTTTTTGTCACAAAACATTTTTTCGGATTTATTTTTTAATGATTTTAATTTAACGAAAATTAAAATTGTGAAAACTTTATTTACTAGATTATGTATTCCTTTTTTATTTTGTTGTATGATTATATGATTTGAAATTTGTGTTGTTTAATATAATCTATCGTTTGAAAATTGAAAACATCTGCCAACGACCAACGCTATAACCATAGTATATTAAAAATAAACTTAGTTTTTTTTTTAAATTTTAAAACTGCGTGTACCAGATAAAATAACAATCTTTCAAAATCAATTTATGTGTTTTTGTAAAAAAGAGTCAATACGTCTAGAATTTGATTTAAAAAGGACTAATTTCCGGTATTCTCTGGTAATACCCCCTTAACACATAGGTTTGAAAAAATTCTGTGTTTTTTAAATGCTACTTTGTGTTGTCCAGAAATTTTTGCTCTAATTTAAACGAATTTTTAATATTAGCGCGCTCCTCTAATATTCGTATTTATGTGTATCCTCTTTGTCTTCTTTTTGAACCCCTACTACTAAGCCTTAAACAGAAAAATTCCACGATTTTTTTAAATTTTTGTGTACACTCAAATCCCCAGGATCCTATTATATATTATGAAAGTCAAGTAAGTAGGTACTGCTTATAATCATAATCATTTCTATAGCCTCGATTAATTTAGTTGAATCTCCAGCCGAAGCCACCCTTGGCGGATGTTAAGCATCTCCCAATGATCCATTCATAACAGCATTCGTTAGCGTCTACGTGATGGGCGAAGGAAAAATCTTAGGGCGGAGATCGGAGGGCAGAGTAGGGCGGAGGGCGGAGGGCGGAGGGCAGAGTAGCACCCACCTGCCTATCGCCCCCCACCCCGCTCCCCGTTGGGTGGGGACACTATTAAAACCCGTCAGCGAAATTAAATCTGATTATATATCACTGCAAATTTACGCTTTAGGCATTATATTACTGGATCACACAGCGACTCGGGAAAAAGATTAAAAGTGTTGATATTTCGTCACCTAATTGTTTTTGACTGTATGTTATCTAAACTAGATTAGACAATCGGTATAATAGAAGTGGTGAAAAGTGATTTCTGGGGTCAAGAAATTTATACATCTCTGAACTATCTTTCTTATTTCACCTCTTTTCGTCATTGTCATTTCCATCACCGATTAGTGTAGCTATTAAATATTAATTTAACCGCCATTAACTAAGTTAAAACGCCATAATATTTTATATTTTATAATTATGTATGTTCCACAATTTTGTACGTTCTACAATAGTGAACGTTCAATAATAATTTTACGTTCCATAATATTGTACGTTCCATAATATTGTATGTTCCATAATATTATATATTTCATAATAGTGTATGTTCCTTAATATTGTACGTTCCATAATATTGTATGTTCCATAATAATGTATGGTTCCATAATAATTGTATTATGCATGTTCACTATTGTATGTTTGAAAATATTGAATGATCCGTAATAGTGCATGTTCCATTATATTGAATATTCCATAATATCGTATGTTCCGTAATAATGTATGTCCCATTATATTGTACGTTCCATAATATTGTACGTTCCATAATATTGTACGTTCCATAATATTGTACGAACTATAATATTGTACATTCCATAATAGTTTATGTTCCTTAATGTTTTAATTCACAACGTAGTTATACTAGTTCTACCTAATATTGTTGTGAAAAGGCATTTAAATACCTATTACCATTATTACTATTATTATGGGTTATTGCGAGAGTATTACCAGAGAATACTGGAAGTTAAGCTACTAACACACATGCTCATTTGAAGCCAAAGAGCATGCTACCTAGTAGCATGTGTGTCAGTGACGGTGCTAGTAATGAGCATACTCATTTGAAGCCAAAAGAGCATGCTCTCAAATCGACAGCCGTATGATTTGTTTTTTGTTTGTTTTTGTTATGTTTATTTAGATGAATGCACATTTTTTCATACACCTATAGAAAAATAGAAAATATGATAATACAAATTAATAAATACAGTTTAAGAAATATAAATTAAAAAATACAATTTAAGAAATACAGTTGACTACAATTTAAGAAATACAGCATAATATTTGTAATCAAATCAAAGATTGTTTTTAATATATTTAGCACATGTCCTACGAAAAGTGCTTGTGGGCATGCTCATTGGATTATCGGATGGAAGAGGAAGCCTCTAAGCATGTGTGAACAGGCAGGCTTATGAGCATGCTCATTGTAATCCGATCTTAGTTCGGAATAGCATCCCGCATTTGAGTATCTCGTTTTTGTATGCAATTCTAGAGAGTAGCTCGTCAAATTTCTGCGGAAGTATTCGTTAATGATTCTTATATCCGTTGATATCTTCTCGCATTTCTACTAACAAATGATTATTTGCTCCAAGGTTATATCTTCTAGTGATCCAATTACAGACCCAAATCTGTCTTTTTATTTTCTTAATATAATAAAATCTTGTATAACCTTTATAATTTTCTGAAATAATTAAATGAGATATTCTGGGCGAACAGAACTAATTCTGTACGATGACATTTATTATTTGACATGAGCATGCTCATTAAAGAGCATGTGTGTTCAATTATTGGCTTTGAGCATGCTCACTCATGAGAAAGCTCAAGCCAAGCCTAATAATTTATGAGCAAGTGTGTACAGTTGTGTGAGCATGCTCATTAATGAGCATGCTCATAAGCCAGCTTGTAATAAGCAAGTGTGTCAGTACCATTAGTCCCCTTTCAAATTCTAGACGTATTGACTCTGTTTTACAAAAAAAACATAAATTGATATTGAAAGATTGTTATTTTACGCATTTTTAAAATTTGAAAAACTAAGTTTATTTTTAATATACCGTTGGTCGTTGGCGGATTTGTTACCTCAGTTTTTCTATTTATTTAAGGTCTTACAAACCAAAATATTTGAGATTTTTTTATACACTTATTTTTTTTGGACATTATTGAAAAATCATAAATACTTATGATCAAAAAATACTTACACTTGAAGTGAAACATCACAAAACTGGGCTATACAAATGCTTTTTATTTCGTTATTATTATATTACAAGAAGTACATGATATTTATTAATTTATCATCGTGTGTTTTGAGCATTTTTATTTCTTACTAGAATGTAGGTATATATTAAAGCAAGTTTTGAAAGAAATAATTCAATATTAATTTTTTATTTCAAATTTTGATGCGGGGAATAATCGATCTTTCTCATCGGAACCTCCCTGTACAGTTGCAAACATTTTAAAACTTTTATTCTCAGCCGCTCTTAACTAAAATAAATTAGATAAATTTATAAAAATTATGCACTGAAATATAATCATTAAGTAATAACCGCTACAACTTGGAAAATAAAACCCATAAGAATATAAAGGCGGCAAAAGATGTGTTTATTTTTTGAAATAAAGACAAAAAAATCTAAATTTCCATCGTACTAAACGCGGGCGCCAATGTTTTTACAAAAAAACAAAATTATGATTTATGGCTGGCTAAAAGTTCCCGCGATAAAAAAAAAACTTTCCGTGAAATTATTGTTCAGAATTCAGAATTGCCAAAAGACCTTAAAAATTAGAAATCAAATTAAATACAAATGTAGTATTTTTTTGTACAGTTGGCCAATAATTTCAGTCGTTGGTACGTCATTTAAATTTATAAACACACAGAAAGAAATATATATTTTGTTTTTTGGAACCTAAAAGATGTGTTATTTGATCGAGTTCGGATTATTAGCAAATAAATTGTAGTGATTGTAATGTTTCCACGAGTATAATAACACCTAGTTAGCAGTTAGTCCCAGCTTTGTATGATTGCCTCGATAATGGCGGGTCGGGTGTATTCACGTTCTACCTGAGAGCCGTGTGTAAATAATAAATAATAATGGAGGCAGAGATCCGATATTCCCAAATTAAATCGATAGGTAGGTAATAAAAACAACGACCGCCATCGGATACCGAGAAGTTATTATCATCGCACTTTAATGTACCTACCCTCGATGGCTGTAAAAATAGATACGTAGTGATATCGTATTATTTAGGAATCTACTCGGCGCTGTTTTATGTACGGCTGGCTTTTGTTAGCTCGCGCACAGCAGTAGGTACTCCGTTCAAAATCTTGTTATGTCAGTTTTTTTTGTTACTGTGCAATTTTACGAAAAGTATGAACGCACAACGCACAGTAATCAACGAAAGTGCGGTGATGGGAAAAATTTGTCGCGAAAATCGATTCCAAAGTAGGCTTTGTGTGTAGAATTGAAATGTGGAGCTATTTCTGTATTCAATTCCTACTCTATAAAATAAAATATAACATTTACGATGTTTTGTAATAATTTGGAGAGAGTTGAAGTTTTTTTTATGTGAGCACCGAACGAGGGTCCCAATTGCTACAGTGGATATCAGCATCCCCAATTGGAGTATGTTGTGAGGCTGAAGGTAGCGAGGAAGGGAATAATATGGAATGGTGGAAAAGAAAAAGCATGACAATTCAGATCTGGTCGCCAAACACAGCCAAAGCCATTGTAGGGAAATCTTTTGATCTCTCCAGCAGGACTCTCTCGGAACATCGCTTTGCACCATAGTGGGAGGGAAGGATTCATACACTTACCCTCAGATTCCTACCTACCCAGCAAACCAGCAAGCCCTCATACCTTTTCCTTCCAAGAACTTCCTCTCCTTCTTTTCCCCAAAATACCTTCCACACAGCATTCCCAAAGATAAAATATATGCCATGAGGGGAATTATTTTCCTCAGGGCCTCCTCTATGGAGTTAATGAAAAAAAGGAACGTTTCGATTCTAAATGGTGGTCTTCACCAGGGTGATACTGAAAGTATCCGCCGCTCTAGTAATATAATATATCGGTTTAATAAAATCTTCTCGAATATATTACGGAAACATTAATCTATCAAACGATGAAGAATTATTTCCGCCATTTGTAGAATGTGCCTAGAACGATCTAACACCACGTGAACCCAAAACCCATTATTAAATAAAATATTATTAAAATGAATAAAGATTAGAATACGAATTATACATTTTCTCACTTAGCAACTATACAAAAGTATTTATTTACTTAGCAACAGATTGTTAACGTTAAATATTAATAACAATATTTCTCTCACAGGATAACACATAAAATCTTTAATCGTTAAAATCGTTTTCGCTTTTTGATTTTCCCACGATAAACTTGTAAATGTACAAAAACGTGTGTGATTTATACTCGGGTGTAAAACTATACTCGAATATCAAATACATACATAATATATATAATATCAGCATGTGGTATTTATACGTTTAATTTCAGCAATTATATAATTAGAAGTCGATAAGATGAGTTAGACACGATCATAATAATAATATTGGATGTAGTAATAATCCCTAACCGTGGTTATCGGGGTATTTATCAGTAAGTGGCTTAAGTTAACACCCTCTTATAAACAATAGAAAAGGCAATAATGTATCCCACCCTCCACAGAGACGGGGTTCAGGCAGTGCTGAAAGATCTGTAGAGAATATGATACCAGTACCTTCTTAGTAAATAAATATTCAAGAGTATTTAAAGGCGACTAGATGATGTGCCAACTGTTTGGTTTTGAAATGAGAATAATGCTTAGTTCCTACCGGGATGTCATTTATCTAGTTCCTACCTTTCCTTAACCAATATGTTGCTATTGTATTTGTAATTTGGAACAATGGAAAGAAAAACATAGAAAATTCGAGTGCATTTGTTTTGAAAACAGAAGAAGTATCTGGACTACCAGAATTTAGAAGTAAGTTGTTGGTGTTTTTCATGTATTATAATCCTGTTTTTCAAGTAAAAAATAAGGAATTTGACCATCTTGGAAGTACACAACATCGTTTTGTACTAATTCGTTTTGTTGTGGCGATATTACCTCGAGGTATGACGGTGGAACTACATTGTGGTTGTGTTATGTGCTCATTTGCAGAGATACAGTGGTGATTGGTTATCCATTTTCCTCGCATGCCTTGTTTTTCCTACACATATTATCATCCAATTCCAGTCCATTTCCTATTAAGGCAGTATGCGATATTATGTAAATCAAGTTAACAGTGAAGAGTTGTCAAATTTTTCAAGATAAACGTGCTTACAACCCAGAATAAACATATTGCTAGGCTTAGAAACTCGTAAAGTTTCAGAATCTTGGAGCAGTAGGTAGTTTGGTTGTGCTGCATCCTTGCCAGATAAGTGGCGATCCAGGTTTTAGGGTTTAGGGTTCAGGGTTCTCACGTCATTAGCGGCTCGGGATCTCCCGGGACAGCGGGAAGGCAGGACGGACCGGGGAATAGTTCGGCGGAGAGTTCTTGGCGGAGGTCAGCGGTCATCACGAGCGACCTCGCCCCGGGCCTGGGAACTAATACCTATCCCAGTGCGTGGACTGACCTACGACCCCGCAGCGAGCACCCGAACCTCGAACCCACACATCTATAGGCCGCTGATCGGTTTATAATGCAATTGTAAACAAAACAAATTAATTTAAGATTTGATAGATTATAAAGAATTAATAAATGGTAATTGAAGTTCTTTTTCACAGACACTTTTAATGAGAATACCCACAGCATGTTTCTTGCTGGGTTTTGACGTCAATGAAAATATTAATTAATTAGACGTGGTCGAGGGGTTAGGCTCTTGACTAGCAATCCGAAGGTTGCGGGTTCAAATCCCGGTGCGTGCAAGTAAATTTTATTTGATTGATTGATTATTTCAAAATTTGATTATTTAAAATAATATAAGCTATTTGCGCACATCCCAGAATGGAAGATACTCCTAATATCGCCTTGATGTGAGCCCACCTAAGAGAATTGTAACTTTGCTTGAAATGGCTTTAGCCGTGTTGATTACCAGATCTAAATAGCCAGGACATTCCCCACCTTCCTCTTACACATCTCCCCTCCCCTCCACTACCTTCGGCCTCATAATATACCCAAATTGGAGATGGCATAGTTTCACTGGCTCCGCAGGCGGTTGGGAACAGTTGAGGTATTGGCATAATAAAAAAAGTAAAAATAATCTTAATTAAGTCTTGAAAAACTCAACATGAAATTGCACAGATTTTGCTTTCTAAAATTTTGGGGCTAACGCAAACATTATCAGCTCGGAATGTCATTTATTTGGTGAGCAATGCAGCTTTGAAATTTCCAATTACATGTCAAAAAAGTACAGTTTTTAATCAATCAGAATTTTTATAACATAATAATTGTTTTATTATAAAAGTCTTATGTCGATTTGCTGCAAAAAAAGTTTAAAAAATCAACGGATTTGAATCTCTGACCGGAAAGTCTTTATTTCCTTTGAGAGCACAATAAAATTTGAAATTAGGAAAATATGTTTTGGAATAAATACTCGTTATTATTCAACTTTATAAAATGCTTTTTTATCTTGATCCAAACGCAGAAATTTCATTTACAAATCTGCAGAATATCAGAAAATTGAATCGGGTTCATAACTCTAGAGACACGGCATTTATTGTTTGTATTTATTATTCATTTGCCAGATATTTCGGGTTATCACAATATCTTTCATATTTCACTACATTGTGATTATATATTCCAATAATCGAACAATGCTGCCAATCAACGTCATAGAATTTGACGATGCATATAAAATGGGATAATCTGAAATGCAAGACATCTTGAATTAACATTGATCGCGTTGTTCCGCAGTTTATGCAGACATCTTGCAAAGCAAACACAAAACACCTGCCGTTGTCCGCCTTCATTAGCCCCTGACGATGTCTCCCGAGATAAAGACCCGTCCTTTGGAGGCTGAAAAACGACGAATTTTATTTTAATTAAGGACGACCGGAACGATAAAGTAACACGACCATCCCAAAGTGTGGCCGTTCTTTTGATTAATTATCATTATTTCTCATCTCGAGAGTCGCCATATAATAGAAGAACATCAAACAGACCTTGCTTTTGCCGGCCGGGCGCGGGAATTCGTTTGGCGGCAAATGTTCGAAATTCAAGATGGCGCTGCGGGAACGTCCGATCCGAAGCTATTACGGAAAATACACAATTATTGTGTTTGGTTTAACTTAATCTGGCAATAAAGGGGTAACGATCGTGAGTGATTACCTGATTACCAGCTCGTGAGCTCAAATATCCCCAAAAAATATCCCACGGTATCTACCACGAAGCGCCTAGTACTTGAGTCACAATTCCATGTTGCACCGATAATACCCAGGTAGGTTTTGTGTTCTGGGTAACGAGGAACTTGTTTTATTCCACATTCAATTGTAAGATTATTGATTCCACTCTAACGACACTATAAATACACCTCCCTTGTGGCTTGCGTCGCAAGCCCGAGGACCTGTATGCTTGATTCTGCCAAGGAATGGCGGAAGATTCACACCAGTGTTTACAGCTCTCGCGAGAAATGTTACTATACACCCGACACAAATATTTTCCCACGCCCCCAACAGGCATACATTGTCGGTAGATACCTGCACAATACATACAGGCGTGCAATAATGTGGAGGCTTGCGCGAAATTTATAGGTTAGGTTGGCTTGTAGTGAATTGTTGTTAAAAACGAACATCCAAAATGAAACTACGCAAAGGCCGATTTACACTTAAAACAAGTCGTAAATGTTTGACGTAAATCAGAGGCGGGGATTTCTCACGCCCGCTGGCCAACCCCATGCACCTCGCAATTAAGTCAACCAGGATTTTTGACGTTGAAATCTGAATGCATTGTTTCCCACAGGAAATATCCTTCTCGCCTAGAATTCCCGCCAGGAATCTCTCTGATGGTTATTTTATTACTCCCGCTAGTAACTTTTCTCATCTCCTGTCCTCACCATGTAAAGTATGTTCCTTGGAGAGGAATGCCAAAATAAATTTAACGCTGTAATAATTAAAACAACGGCTACTTGGTGGAGACATGATGATACTCGCATCTTACCCTGAATTAGGAGGAAGCTATAGATAACATCTATGAGAGCCTTAGGGACGTCGTATCTTGAAAAATCTTCTATTATTATATATAGCTAGTGGAACCCATTTACGTGACCACTGTTATTCCTAACTCTAAACCAAGTGAACAGCATCTGAAAAAAACTGTTTAGTTTTACTGTCAATAAACACATATTTTTTTAATAACATCGATCCTTACCTATGCAATATTACTGGCTTATTAAATGAACAGATTGAACTAACGGAGCTTTTAGAATTGAAAGAAGTCTGATACGCGATCCATAGACTTAAATAATGCATTTGAGAAACAAAAATGGTTGAAATGTGACTAAATATGGCTCATTAACTAATTAACTCGCTTTTAGTATCAAAAAGTAAATGCAGACTGGCAATGCATATTTAGGTAAGTATTTCAACTCAACATTGTCAAATTATTAATAGTTTTACGCAATTGATTGGCGTTTGACGTTTGGGAAAGTGAATTCGTGGACAGATCCGCCAGTGTTGAAAGCGTATATCGATTTGGTATGCATTCTCTGTCAATATCGGTTCGGCTTTCAACAGTGAAACTATGCTCGGTATATCGATATAAAATCGTAAGAAGTTACGCCTATCGATCCGATATTGTAAAGTTATCGATTTCTCTGTGCTTCACCCCCTGATGGGCAAAATATGGTGATAGTGTGAGGATTTTCTGGAGTCAGTGGTAATGTACCAATAAGAATGGAAGATGAGAATTATTTAAACAGGTCATTCCACCGGTTGTTACTTTGAAATAATCAAAAATACATAGATTCTATAAAATACTATGATAAGAAATATTAATATCAAATGACTGGAGCAGTTTTCTCAAACTTTTGGAGCACAAGTGGTACCTAATAAAGACTTTTATTTGATCTCAGCTCCCATGCAAGCATTTTTGCGCAATATTCCTGCATACAAATGCCTTCATTTCTCTGTTCCCCTGTCCCGCGAGATTAAAGTTAGGCGAAATGTCTCAACCGGGTGACATTAATGCCGAAGAGGCAGTGGCCCAGGCAAGCCAAATGATACGGTGCAAAAGAGTCCGCCGTTTTTTTTTTAAATAACTGTTTCGGCCCGTGCCATTAAGAAGATAATAAATTTTATAAAGAGGACATATAATTAGCTTATCGTCGCGTCGGTCGCTGTGAATCCGACGCCGTGCATATGGCAACAAGGCATCTTCTAATATCATAATCCTACAACCGATTTTATATAATTGGTTAATTTAGTTTTTGTAGAAAATCACCCCAAGGGCCCTGTTCAATTTGTTATGTTTTCTTAGGCTCGCTTAATTTTATTATTTACAAATACATAGATACAGAAAACATACTTAACTGGCATGTAATTTCCGATAAACACACTTTAATTAGAAAGTTTATGCTTTGAGAACATACGACCTTGCACGCGGAGGACACTATATTTAAAACACTGAACATTGCATGATTTTCATTCGCTACCCCCATTAAGTATAAAACAAGATTAGTGAAAAGAGTAGAGATCATATTTATTTTTAAAGACTGGAGAATTTGTGAACCAGATACTTGAGTCGGGCCATGTCAAGGGTCGGAATAATAGAAGGAGCATGTATGAGAAGATGTATGAATGTGAATGAAGCAAGGAGTGTATGCCAAGACCGGGTTGTTTGGCGGTCCATCCTCTCTGCCCACCCCTGTGGAAAACGGCGTGATGGTTAAGTTAGTTATTTAGTTAGTTATGAATTATTGAACTGGAGAATTAATGTCGATTAGAGAATCCGTGGTACGTTTTTTGTATTAGATATTTAGAAAAAGTATTTATGTCTCCTGAGAAGTGACCAAATGTGATAAAACATATTTTTGTTGTTGTACAATGAAGAGTTTTTAATATATATAATCGGTACCTACCCACAAAAAAATCCTCCAAGCAAAGAATGTTGGTAAAATTGTCGAACTCGAGTACTAAGTGGGGCGTAGGTACTATCCGAACAGCAAAACTATAACAGATTTAAGAAATATCGCTTTTGAAAGAAAAATACATTTACAGTAAAATGTTTCATATTTAAATATAGGAGGTTTTGATTGGTAGATTATCGTCTTAAAAAGAAGTCTTTGAATGGGTTTCCTTTCCATTTTAAAGAGATGTTTCCTGTCAAACTTTGTAAGTATTCACATCGGCCAAATTGATACCATCGAACTATTTTTTCACATAAACACTCTGAAAGCCATTATACACATAAGTTTTAATATAACATATTACTTTATAATAAAACTAAGTCGTTATATTTTAGCTAAGATTTCTGATTAGGTAAGTGCCAAGCTAGAAAATAAATTAAATTATTACGAAGGCGAAGATTAAGTTACTGCTCAATTATTTAATTGATCACGACTAAATAACAAATGACCGCAAATAACCATTTCCGCCATTAAAAACCGGTCGCTAACACATAGGAACTTTATTATATATCATAAAGTTTTTGATCACATGCGTGATCTTTTAATGGTTCTTATACTAAATACTTAATGATTTTTCCGGTGTGTTCAAATTTATATCGTACCTGTGAACTTTACAGGTTATTTGTAATAATAATAATAATAAAGGCTGATATTTAAAACACATTTTTCGTGAAGACTATACTTTTTCAAAATAAGTTATTGATCTAATTAATGAATCGTATAAGGCAGCACAACATATGCTTAAAAGAAAAGCAGGAGTAATTCAGCTGTTTTGTTCGATTTTGAGAACAGCTCTTGTAGGCCTCATATAAATCGTTATATCTCCCTTAGTCATGGTGAGAAAGAGAAAACATCACGCTTTATATTCGAATCTAGAAGTTA
The DNA here is from genome assembly GCA_951813805.1 of Limnephilus auricula. Taxonomy (NCBI): domain Eukaryota; kingdom Metazoa; phylum Arthropoda; class Insecta; order Trichoptera; family Limnephilidae; genus Limnephilus; species Limnephilus auricula. Next base: position 2,042,673 of record OX638390.1, read on the forward strand.
ACCACAGAAAAATAAAATGTATATTTAGGTAATGAATGAATTATGAAACCAAAGATTCTGACCGTAATTTGAGAAAAAAAATTGAAACTTTTAATGATTTTTTTTTATGTAACGACAAAAAAGTGAGGCGATGATAAGGTTTATATATATACATATATATTTTTTTTTTACATTAGCTCCACACAGGAGGTCTGAGGAAAATAATTCCCCTCAGGGCCTATGTCATCTTTGGGGATGCGGTGTGGAGGTTATTTTGAGGAAAGGAAGGATAGAGAGTTCTGGGAAGGAAAAAGGTATGAGGGGTGGGTAGGAATCTGGAGGTCGGTTTCCTAGGAATAACAAACATAATTAATGCATCCCTCCCACAGCGGTGCAAGGCGTTATTCTGGGAGAGACCGGCTGGAGAGATCAAAAGTTTCCCTCCGGCAGTCTCTCCTGATCTGGCCTGCCACGCAATTGGTGGGCAGACGCATCCGCCGCTAAGACCCTGACAAACCTAACCCCATGAACCCGGGCACCCCTGCTAAGTCACCAAACGTAGCAAACCACTTGGGGTGACCTATGGCAGAGGTGTTATCCAATGAATGCGGCGGCGGTACCCATACCCGCCTATAAAAATGAAGATAGTTTCTATAATATCATATATATATTAAAGATTCTATAATACATTTATAGAAAGAAACATTTGTGTGCTTTTCTTTTTTTGTCATTATCAGTAATTTTAGTTTAAAAAAAGGTAAGGTGAGCAATTTAAATTTTTTTTTATTGTTTGTACTCAAAATTACTTAAATAGGATGTATGCTTACCATTTTACTATGCAACCGGCATTTTAAAATGTGACCACGTGTAAAGCTAATTAAATCTGACAGACGGGAAGGGCATTCTCAACGAGATTCAAAGAACATATACGATGTTATAATAATAAAAGCACGTCTTCAAAATTCGCAGAACATCTTCACAATAAATAAATAATCACAATCCACAAAACAACAAGAGGGCTATACCATTACATATAGAAAGAAAAGGGCTTAGATTAAATTTACTCGATCAATTAGAAATCAATACACGAACGAATGACCCTAATTTAACATTAATTAATAAAGTAAGGAAAATAATCTCAGTATATCCACAAAACCTAAACAATATTCATAGCAGTAAGGTCATTATTAAACAAGAACACATTAACAGATTTCAAAATACCCCTGGGGGAGAATCTATTATTTTCCCAGGAAATCAGTTTAACCACCTTCAAAATTGACATTTAACGTTGTCTAATTGGGGAACAACCACATTTTGAAAATTGTCTTGTAAGCCGAAACGGCTGTCACAACAATAAAAAAACACTTGCAGAACTTAATAATAACATTATTAAATTGAATTTAAATTAAATTCTCAAAATCTTTTATGAAAAATCGTCTTTACAAATTTTGACACCTCAAAACATGGTAAGGGGAAGGTAGAATTCTATCTAACCAAAGTGATAAACTACAAATCGTCTTGTAAAAACGACCAACTGTCAGATACAAACAAAAAGGGATTGCAAAAGGTTCGAAGATGTTGGAACCTTCTAAAATAAATGGAAGCTTGATGTTAGAACTTCTTCTTACAAGTATCTATGGAAATACAAGACAGAAAGATGACTCCGAAAATTATTTTGGTTGTAGAAATGAGCAAATTAAGTGGTTTTACATTCAAAGATCATTTTTGAAAAAAAATGTCAGTTAGAATCTTGTCCAACCAAGCTGACGCTTTGTATTCTGGCTGCTGGCTGCTGGCAGTGGGTTTATAGGAAGGGAAAGGGGATTGTGCATTTGCAAGTGATGCATTTATTACTCTTTTAACAAGTGGTTTCATTAAGTTCCGCTTCATTACACCCTTGTCCCGTCATTCCCGATATCTGCATAAATTATCATTATTCTCTTGCATTATAAAAAATAGGGGACGAAAAAGATGCAGTCTATTAGAATTAGGGCACCGAAATCATGGACATATAAATAAATAAATAAAATCTGTGGCACACAAGGACACTACTAATCGGAAAATTATATAATTTGAAAAAAATATATGCAAATTTATACAGTTTTACCTCTTGCCCGTTTCTCTAGAAAAATACTGTTGTCTTTAAAAACCAGTTTTTTTTTTCGATATTGTATTTGACTATGGGACTATTCTGTGCAAATTAGTTTGATTTATGTTCCATCGTGGTCGAGGGGTAAGGTTTTCGACTAGCAATCCGAATTTCGCGTGTTCAAATCACATCATGGGCAAATACATTGTATTTGATTAATTTGTCTTATTTCACAATCGTTTTGAATTAATATATAGTATGTTTGCGGCATGTTCCTGAGTGGAAGATACTCTCTGCAGTATCGTTCTGGTGTAAGACAACCATTCAGAATTGAAACGTTGCTTGACATGTAACCAGATCTGAATAGCCAGGTACTTTCACACCTTCCTCTGCCCCATATGCTTCCCCTCTCCACTTACCTCCATACCTTACCTCACAACATACCCCAATTGGGGATGCCATACATACCCCACAACATACCCCAATTGGCTCAAAGTGGTTGGGAGAGTTAGAACTCTTGTGCGGTATTCATATAAAAAAATCCTGTCACAATTTTCTCCATGTATTCGCTCTACATGTTCAAACCAACCGAAATATGAACAGTGATAGGGTAGCCAATGTAAAATCATGTTATGCAGTATTTTCAATGTAGTATCCTCCGCGTGCAAAGTCGTATCTTCTCATAGCATAAACTTGATTTTTTTTTTTTTTTTTAAAGGAAGACAAACATTCCCGGGTTACGAATAACCCAACAACATTTGAAAATCTCCTACTACCACCACACTAAGCGGAAGATGTTGCTTTTGTTGTGATGGAGGACTTAGCCAGCCGAGGAATCGGCCACGGAACGCCTGGGTGGGACCCAAACGTGATACCCACTCAACCACTGACCGGTCATTCTAATTAAAATGTTTATTGGAAGTGACCTGCCAGGTGAGTATGTTTTATTTATCTATTGGTAAATAATAATTTAGATAGAGCCTAAGAATTCAAAATAAAATGTAGGTAAGTTCTCACAAAAACGGAGCTCTACAAATTATCCAATTATTATTTTTATCTAAGCGTCCCTAGCTAAATCTTGTTTGTTCAATTATCGAAGTAGAATGAATTCAATATTACAAAGTTTTCTGTAGCTCGGGAATGTTTATCTTTTTTTAAAAGGATTGGATTTTTTAGGTCAGTGTTTGGAGTTTGGGGGTAGTTGCCAGGTTTCAAGAAGGAGTTCGCCTTTTTTTATTTATTAAACATCACGTGTGTACCGACTTCCGAGATTCCGAGCACGTGGCAACGACAAGTAAAAAAGGAGTATCATCCGTTTCCAAAGGCGGCATAAAGGTACCTACACACAGGGGAACATAATGTATTGCTACACTCGTAAATCACTTCTCTAACGTGAATATGCATAAAATACACGACCTTTGTTTAGCGAGAACCCGGCTCCGCTCCTGCCGGTTATTGTACAAATAATGTAATAAGGGTGTTATGCCCATTAACGGGCAACGCGGCAAATGCAAATATAAGAATGAGAGTTCAAAGTATAAGTTACTTACGTAATCTTTTTTTAATGGCCCAACGCACTTATAAATAACAACCTGAACGCAGATCTGGAAGAGCCCATGTATTAAATAAAAATATTTGTTTGAATACATCTATTTGAATTTCGGTTTTGTTTTCTCGATTGAATGAATGAATGAAGTGGAATCTTGGAAGTGGAAATTAACCCATTTCCCGACATCTGATCGAGCTGAAACTCAGCAGAAAGACTCATTATTGATGAAAACGAATTATTAATTGTTTTTGTGTTTAATTCGTATAATTCACGTTTACTTTAATTTTAATTAAATTTAATAATGTTATTATTAAGTTATGCAAAGTATTTTAGTTTTTTTTATTATTGGGACAACTGTTTCGGATTACAATGCCATTTTCAATCTGTGGTTGTACCACTTTGAGACGGCTTATTTATTCGATTTTAAATGTCAATTTTGAAGGTAATAAACACATAATAAATCAATTTATACACTTTCAAAATGGCGTATGATGGGAGGGATTTTGCAGGAAATGTATGGACCTGCCTCTATAAGTTCATACATTACAAAACAAATTCTGCTGTTGTGCGACAAATTCTGCAAATTGTGCGACAAATGCTGACTCCCAGCTTACGCCGACCCTTAAAATCGTATAAATAAGTCGTATCAATGTGGTACAACCACAGTTTGAAAATGCAGAAATTAATAATTTCATTAAAATAATAACTTAAGAATTAAATTTTTTTAAAAATGTAATAAATCAATTAAACTTTTGGTGGTATTATATTTACAAAATTTACAACAGTTAATATACGAAATAAATCTCCATCCTATCTAATTGGGATTTAGCTCAGTGTTAGCTGTGTTCACTTATTTTAGTCTATCCTTGGGGAGGAAGGTTCAATCCTCCCAAAAGAAATAATAAATATTTCTTGACGAAATTTGGCACATTCGGCGTCCGAAATAAAAGGAAAGTGCCGTCTACTTAAGATATCTAAAACTATATATATTTTAATCCCCCCTAAATGAAACCTCTTCACTCCTAAGAATAAACCCGAGCAACGCCGAATACTTCACCTAGTATTACATAATATTTAAACGCGTCAAACTATCTTACATCACTATTTCGATAAATAATTTTTTATCAATTCGGAAATAAATTTTCAATATTTCTCACAAATCAGAGTTATATAAAATAGTAATTTATAATTGGGGTAGGTGTACTTGTCGGTTCCCGGTTAGCCCACCGCCCAAATAGTTTCTAAGCAGGATGAGCCGCAAAACGCTACCATATGGGCATAAAAAACACAGATTATTTTCGAGGGCCTATCGGTGGGCACTTGTCATTTATCATATTATCATGCAGTTATTCACGTCATTCAATATGTCCCCTACAAGAGCACGCCAAAGCCGCTTAGGCGGTGAACTCGGTAAAAATATAAATCGGTTTTGCGTTTTGCATATCACATTTTTTTGTGAAATCGACTAAACATGACGATAAAAAAAGCTTCAGAAAATGCAAAATCATTCGCCACATAAATGTGATGTTATAATCTAGCGTGATGTGCATAAATATACTGATTTTGCGTAAATGAAATGTGTGGGAAACTGTTATATTGATAACAATTATTATAAGCAATAATTTTATCAGCCTGAAATACTCATCCACATTGAAACAATCTTCCAAGAAAATATACATGCCGCCGACGGGACTCGAAGCCGCTAAATCCACTGAGCTACGGCGGGTTACCTCTTACCCGCCAAATGATTCAATATATACTAGTGTCTCATTGAACAACTACCGCTTATTACATTTTTTTCCATCTGCAAACAACCAACTTTATTTTTATATGAGAAAGGCATTGTAAGTGCCAACCTTTGATTATATAAATGTCTAATCAAAGGTGCTAACTTTCCCACTAGGTGAAAGAAGATTTTCTCGGAAGATGGTTTCAACGTGGATTTCAAGGCTGATAATTATTGCTTATCTTGTCTTAAACATTACTTTATCAATTAAAAAATAATCAATATTTGACGAGTTAAAGTACTTTACCAAAAAATGTAGACATGATATGTCTCGACGCCATCTAGTGGGAAAGTTAGCACTTACAATGCCTTTCTCGTATAAAAATAAAGTTGGTTGTTTGCAGGTGGAAAAAAATGTAACAAAGGGTAGTTGTTGAATGAAACACTAGTATATATATATTAAACATTAGTTTATCAATTAAAAAATAAATGTTATATTGTATTGAATTATTGGTCCTTAATTTTGGGTTGGGATTGGGTTTTTTAGTGCAGTTGAGTGGTTTCGGTTTCAGCCCGTGTTTGATGTCAGTATATTTTCTATTTCTGATCGCGCTATATTTTGTATCCAGCTTTTTATTTGAGATTTATTTATATCTACTAAATGCTTTAAGTAATCTATTTAAAATATCACTAACATTAAGTACCTATCTGTCTTATTACAAAAACATTTTAAAATTGAATAGACTCCAAATTAAATTAAATTAATTAAGTTAAATTATTTAAGCCTCTAAACAATGTACCTATTTTAAGAAAAAAGTTAAATTACTAAAAATATGTCTGTAAGTAACAAAGAAGCAAATCATCAAAAGAACGGAGAGCATATTAGTGTACCTACTAACGTTTAATTCCGCGCCACCGATGTTCAAACTTTATAAAACTGAGAATTTCCACAAATAGTAATTGCTTCTTTCTTTCTTTCTTTCTGTCTCCTCTCTTCTTACTTGTGTACTTATTATGTTTTATATTTTATTTTGCTTATTATTATTTGTTATTTCACCAGAAGCTCCACATAGTAACAACTAAACATTGATTTACGCATGCTGTGGACATTTTCAATTGTGATTTCAATTGAGTGTTAATAGTCGTTCGGTGTAGTCTAGGGGAAAGGCTTTGGGCTCCCAATCGGGTTCGAATCCGGCGTGCACAAATAAATTTTATTTGATTAATTTATGTTATTTCACAATTAAATAATTAAAAATAATATAAAGTATATTTGCGGCACGTTTCAGAGTGGAAGATACTCTCAGTATCGCCCTCTCAAATAGCCGGGTACTTCCCCACCTCTCTTTTTCCCATCTACTTCCCCTCCCCACTACCTTCAGCCTCACAACATACCCGAATTGGGGATGCCATAGTTTCACTGGCTTCAGACAGGAGCAGTTGGGACTCTTGTGCGGTATACATATAAAAAATAAAACATATATATTTTTTTAAATCTAGGACATCTTAATGGCTGCAACAATTATTGTTAGGCCAGCTGATAGGATATTCTGCTAACACAATTTTTAACAAACGCCTTGGGATTTTTGATAATAAATTTAAATACTTTTCGTTTCATATCCATATTTCAGTCCCCCAGAAACTCCGCGTGATAACTCGTAGTATGATGAATCGGTTGCCGACTTGCGCCGGGGGAATTGAAATCGGGATTCCTATTCTGTTTATTATCCGGGTTTAGTATAAATTTAGAAGGTTTGTGTATTATCTATTAAGAGGAATACACACGAAAAAAATGTGTATATTCTTATTGTGCCTTATATCGTCACAAATATCCATAGGTAATGTTGCATCCAAAACTGCTTACGAGTTACAACTTCAGATACACCTGAATATCTCTGCGAAGGAGCACACAACACAATCAGAATATAATTATATAGTTCCATAGTGATACCTCGAGGTAATTTTTAGCCACCACAAAACGAATGTGTACAACACGATATTATGTACTTCCAAGATAGTAAAATTCCTTCAATTTTCTTAAAAACAAGATTATGTACACGAAAAACACAACAACTCGTTTCCAAGAGAGTCCCAAATCTTCTTGTCTTCTCCTGTTTTCAAAACAAATGCACTCGATTTTCACATTTTTCTTGCCAGTGTTCCAAATTTCAAATACTTTTTCTGCAGGGGGGTGGCTAAGGAGAGGTAGGAACTGAGTAAATGACATCCCGGTAGGAACTAAACATACTGTCATTTGTTTTTGTTAAAAATCACATCAAGAGCGAAATACGATTGTGGGAAATAGCCTCTATCTAATTTTATTATTTACAAATAGATTAAAAAAACATCATTACCTGTTTTGTATTATAAAGTATATAGGCTTAAAATAGCTCGGCAATCTAGAAACGGATGATTTTAGCGCAATTTTTTTTTTTAAATTTTCATTTGTGATAATCTTGGAGAAAAAAATGGGTCGAGGGAAACTTAACAGATAATTTTAGCCAATTAATAAATTGTGTAATATAAATCAATCAAATAAAATTTACTTGCACCTTCGGATTGCAAGTCGAGGGCATTATCCTCGACTTGCAATAAAATAAACACAATAAATAAACAACAAATTTTCGACTAAAAAAGAAGAAGCGTACATTAGAGTAGGCATCCAACATTTGGAGAGTCGCTGTCGTCCAGAATTGGTGCAAGATAAAAAACGGGTGGAATAGTTGGAGCACTTGTAAAGTGTAACGAGCGGACAATTGGATTTCAGTCCCCTCTTTTTATCAGCGGCCCCAGCTCATAAGGGGGAGGATGAACCGAGGGGCCAGGGGAGCTTATCGTGGGGCCTTTTTGTGGGCCATACCTTTTTGGGACGTGAAAAGAAGCACATTTCAAATGAAAGTGAGAAATATTAATTATTCGTTTTATGCGTTGGTTGACGAAAAAAATTCTCATTAGCGTTACGGAAATAAAATCACGTTTCGTGGATTTTAATGAAATTTCATAAAGATAAGAAAATTCAACTTTGTTGCTTGCAAGTTTGCGAGATCCGGTGACACTTCAAGATCTAGAGTTTGAACATGCACAAGGAATGGAATAAACATCAGAAACGTGTAAGAAAAACATGGTACAATAAGTTAATAAATTCAAAATTAAATAACACTTAGTTTTAAACATTTTTAATGTTTAAAACACCAACATCTTGGACACAGTTAACCCCGATTGCTTACGAAACATGTTGATTTTAAACAACAAAATTGGTTAAAACTAACGGCCGTTGTTCTCAACTTTTCAATCGGTCAATCTGAGCCTCCGATCAGCTAAGTGATTGGTTTAGTAACGCTCGATTTGGCTGTTTTTTGGAGAGTTAGGAGTTTCATTTGAGGAGTGTTGAGCCAAAATTTCGACTCAACAATAATTGACCAGTAGGATTGGGAACAACGGCCGTTACGCCGTTCTTCCATGGAGCTACCTTCAAGCGACGCTACAGCTACCTGTCAAACAAATTTGCTAGTTTAGCACCTAGCGGCGTTTTCAAACACTAATACTAGTATGGAAAACACAGACGAGCGGCGATCGCGTCGCTTGAAGGTAGCTCCGTGGAAAAACGGCCGTTAGTGTTTATTATTTTGAATTAAAATGTGCCACAAAATAAGTTTGCTGCGTTTGAAGAAGTAATTTAATGAAATTCTGAGGTCGGTCATGACAAGAGACGGAATAATAGAAAAGTCTGAATGAATGTGAATGATGCAAGAAGTATGTGCAACAATATATTATGCGTCTTAGTTAGTTCGTTAGTGTAGTTAGTGTTGGCAAAACATATTCCTTCTTGAAGGTGTTTTAAGAGAATGGAAACCCAAGATTTATTCTTAATATATTCACATCTAGTTAAGTTAGGTAATATAAGGTTGTGTGAAGTTTAACCAATTAAAGTAAAGTTTACGAAGCATTTGAATGGTAGCTTTAACACCATGTGAATGAATTTTATTACATTTATTTTTTAATTTTTTGTTTTAGAAAAAAACAGTTCAGTGATGACACAATTTACAGATATTAAATATTATTTAATAGTGGGTACCCATGCTATGTTTCTTTCAATTATTACCTACACATCTTTAAAAAACTATTTCGAGTAAAATAACACAATATTTATATACTTTTATAAAATTTCCACTGAAAATGTAAATGTCTTTTTTTTTACTTTTCCAACGGCATGCATCAAGAACTTTTGATAAATATATTTTTAATGTAATGTTTTCTGATTTTTAATTTTCCGAATATGACTCTTTAACAAGGTAATATTTTTTTACATTAGCTCCAAGAAGGAGACCCTGAAGAAAATAATTCTCCTTAGGGCCTGTACCATATTTTGGGATGCTGTGTAGAGGGTCTTTTTAGAAAATGAGGGAGAGGAAAATCTGGCAAGGAAAGAAAATATGAGGGGTGGGTAGGAATCTGGGGGTTGGTGTCGTCATTAGTAACGGACGTATGAATCCAACCCTTCCACTGCGGTGCAAGGCGATGTACCAAGAGAGTCCTGCTGGAGAGTTCGAAAGGTCTCCATCGACCAGTTAATCCCGATCCGGCCTGCCACGCAGTTGGTGGGCAGACGCATCCGCCACCACCCCATGAACCTGTGCACCCCTGCTAAGTCACCAATCGTAGCGAACCACTTTGGGTGACCTGTAGCCTTTAACCTGTGATGGTAATCCAATACAAGGTGGTTCCCGGAGAAATTACAAAAAAAAATTGTATTTAAAATGAAACTTATTATGGGTATTAAAAACACCCATAATATCATAATGCTATCCTATGTTATGAATAATAAGTAAAAAAATTGCTATTTAAAAATGATAACGAATAGATTCACTTCCCCTGCATTGTGGAGTATCTACATATATACTATAATAATATATGCATGTCGTTAGCTGAAGAGACCTAATCGCCCCTGTGCGCACTTGTCATGCTGCGCTATTCATATTCATATATTTATTTATTTATTAATGGGCAATAATCGGATGGCAAATAAATCACTCATTTACGCGGCGTTTGGGTTTTGTGACGCGCCGCTGGACTCACATAATCCAAACATACCCACATTATATTGTAATCCGAAAACCTATCATACTGGACATCCGGGCTGTATAATTTTTTTTTCCAAAATTATTGCAATATTTCCAGAACGTATCCAATTTCTGGGCAAAAATTTCAATTAGGTACTACCTACTGCATTTTTTCAGAAATGTGAACCACAAAGAATTGTATAAAATTTTAATTTACTCTTACTTAAATATATATAGGTAGGTGTTACGGACGGTGTCAGGGAAACCGAAGACGACGATGTTTAGTTATGGACGTCTTCGTTTTCTATTTTCCCTAAGCTCGTATAAGTCACTCAGCACGATACGGCTCCCTCCAGTCTGGCAGGCACCCCATGGTAAATTTTATTTTTTTTATGTGAAAACCGCAGAAGAGTCCCATCTGATTCCGTCTACAGTCAGTAAGAATATAGCATCCTCAATTGAAACAAGACTGAAGGTAGTGGAAAGAGATGGGGTAAAGGAAGGTAGGGAAGTTGTTGGCTATTCAGATCTGATCACCAAACACGGCTAAAACTATTTCATGCAACATTTTAATTCTAAATGGTGGTCTTACACGAGGGCGATACTGAGAGTGTCGTCGAGAACCTGTGACCTTCAGTTTGTGAGTCGAGAGCCTTACCCTCGACCACGGAGGCCTATACGAGAGACAAGACAAGATGTAAGGAGAATATATATTACGCGAATGTGAATGGTACAAGTCGAGGACTTACATGGCACGATCAAGTGAATCATATACTTGAGTCGGACCATGCCAAGAGTCAAAATAACAGAAGGGTTTGTATGAGACGATTGATGAATGAATCAATGAGTGTGAGCCAAGACCGAGTTGTTTGGCGGTCAGTCCTCTCTGCTTACCCCTACTAAAGGATGGTTAGTTAGTTAGCAAGTTAGAGTATAGTAAGCAGTAACGTAAACATTTTATAGATAGAAATGCGGAAATTGAGTTAAACTAACTTAAACAATTCACATTTATGATTCACGTACCTAGGTTACTACCTACATGATTTATTATTAATTTTCATAATATATTTAGTTAGTCTGTAATTGTTCCCTACTCAAGTAAATCGCTAAATGTGAAATGGAAAATACGAGTAATTTGTTTGACTTTGGGTTGTTTGAATAATATCGAAGTTTTTGTTTGAATTTGACAATAATGTATGAGTTCCATTTCGGAACAATCGAATTCAGAATGCATAAATTATAATGAATTTTAAATTTCAAAACTTTAGTTTTTGCATATGTCAGATTATAAAATATTAAGCCTGTATTTGCTTAATAAGTTGTGCATAAGGATTGCAAATCCGGATTCTTACAAAACAATAATCCGGATTAGAATAATATCCCGAAGTGACCTGCTGGGTAAGTATGTTTTCTGTATCTATTTGTAAATATAAAACAAGATAGAGCTTAAGAATTCATTATAAATTGTACAGCGCCCGTGAGGTTATTTCTCGCAAAAATAGCGCTCTACAAATTGTCGAATTATTATGATTATTATCCGGATTTTCTAATCCCTGATTGGGGGTGGATGACTCATTATTGGTATACGGCGTTTACATTTTACGAACAGCAGAAACTTTCAATAAACGAGTTTTAAAAAAAAAGGTTTTATAATAAGAAATCCATTATAAATAATATTACCGATAACTAAACAGAAACTAAGATTTTTTTTACATTAAGTAGTTTATTTTGATCGTTGAATTAAATATATATCTACAATGAATGTTATATTAGTTTTTTTGCATTGTTTCCATTTTCCACACGAGAGGCCCGAGAGAAAAATAATTCCCTCTGAAACTATATCATCTTTGAGAATGCGGGGTCGGAGTGTGGAGGGTCATTTTAGGGAAAGGAAGGAGAGGAAGTTCTGGGAAAGAAAACGATATGTGGGGTGGATGTGGGGGTCGATGTGATTAGGAGTAACGAACGCATGAATATTTCCTCCCACTGCGGCGCGGTTCCGAGGAAGTCCTGTTGGAGAGGTCAAAACGTTCCCCTCAACCAGTCTCTCCCGATCCTGCCACGCAGTTAGTAGACAGACGCATCCGCCGCAAAGACCTTGATAAACCTCACTCCATGAACCCGTGCTCCCCTGCTCACCAAACGTAGCAAATCACTTGGGCTGACATAATTTATTTATTTATTTATTAAAGAATTTTATACATGGTGTACATATTGTGTTAATTCGCCCGCCATGCTAGGGATGTCCCTGTGTTATGGCGGGTGAAGTATGCAGATTATATGGGTAATGAAGTACGTTTACTGATAATATAATAATTATGATAATGAGGTTTACAGTTAATGCAGCAATGAATTTATGATAATGAAATTTACATATAATATAGTAATTGATGATAATGATATTTACAGGTAATAAATATAACAAGGAATTTATGACAATGAAAATTACAGATAAAATAATAATTGATAGATGAAATTTACAGATAATATAACATTGAATTTATGTTAACGAAGTTACAGATAATAAAATAATTGATGATAGTGTAGTTTACGGATAATATGACAATGAATTTATGGAAATGTGGGTTACAGATAAATAATAATTTATTTATAAGTTATATAATAATATGGCAGGGGTGTTGGTTATCCAATAAATGGTCCTCTGGGCGGCAGTTTCCTTACCCGCCTACAAATTGAAATTCTACTTAAATAAAACTTGATGCCATAGATCAGGAAAAGATCTTTGTGCGTACTTTTTAATTAAAGATTTCCCGGAGAATTTAATGAATAACTGCAATCGATTCATTAGCTTTAGGAAATTAGATTTAATTTGCATGAAAATTCAATTTACAAGAACTGAAATTCGAAACTCGTTCCTATCGAAACTTTTTGCAAGATATTTACATTTTTGGAATAGATTTATAAACAAAACTGAAAGGTCTCGAGAAATCTCAAACAATTAACTTGTTACAAATTAATTTAATTAAGTGGAGTTAACTAGTGTTACAATAATTAGATATGGACGTAGTATAAATAATTTATTATGTAGGTATATTTGATGAAATAAATTATTGTTATTAAACGCAGAGTAAAGTTGGGAAGGGGGAACCTAGTAGGAACATCACCTAAAAGAAAATACAACGGTTATCTTCTGAAGGTCTACCATGATTCATGAACGATCGATAAAACCCTATATTAATATGATATTGACCAAATCTGTCAACTACGGTCAGTTATCAATATTCGCAAGTACTGTCAACAATTGATATAAGCGACATAGAGCGACGACTGACAGTGATATTGAGCGACGACCGACGAATTTTATCGCGGCTTTCTGAGTGTCAGATAAGCTGGCAATATATAATATTTTTTAATAATATCGTTCGTTATGCAAAATAATTGTCATATCAGTGAACGAAGGTGAAATAACGAAGCTCTTAGAATTAAAAGAAATCGTATACACGATTCATAGACGTAAATAATTAATCTAATAGCCGGTTCACACGATGCGATTTTTGTTGATCAACTTTGATTGAACGTGAAAAATTGTTTAAAAAAACTTGTTCAAGTTCGTTGAAAGAAGGTTCACACGTGTCAATGTGCTTTCAAGTGTCGAGTTGATCAACAAAAATCGAAGCGTCAGAATGCGCCATATGACGCGATCTGGGAGAAAAACAAATGTGGTTGATATATGAATAAAGACCTAATTAACTCCCGTTTATTTTTTTAAATTTAGAAAATTTAGGCTAGTACTTCCCCATCTTCCTTTTCCCCATCTCCTTCCCCTCACCGATAACTTCATCCTCACTACGTACGCTAATTGGAGATTCCATAGGCTCACTAGCTCCAGACCGTTGGGTATACACTGACAAAGGATTTCATTACTTCAACCAGGCCTCTGTGCTTCCTCCTTCCTACTTCATGGGTCTCTTCAAAACCCAGGTTCACTTCTTCCTTTCCACAAAAAGACCCCCCATACAGCATCTTCAAAGATGACAAAGGCCTCTGTATGGAGTTAATGTAAAAAAAGAACAACTCATAATACAACGTAGGAAAAACGATATTTACGATCAAAGAGGATTCTAAAAAATGTCGTACTTACTAACCAATATTAAACCGTAATTAATAAAATATATATATATATATATATATATATATATCACAATGACCTCGTTTTTCTGTATCGTTTCGCCCACACAAGTATGTACCTACTCATAAGGGTTGGTTGCCCTATTTGGGGTCGGCCGATAATGTTTTTGGCGAGGGTTATCACTTTCCTTGTGGGTGACAACACCACCCTTTGCCCTTCCGACCTTGCCCCTTGCCATCCCACAATAGTCTGCGCTCGTAATCAAATGGAGTACCTACCCCATTATTTACTGGCCGTTTTACGACAGATTTACCCTTAAAACTAGCTACATATCCGAGTTTATTTTATGTGAATATCACGGTTACCCGACAGTAGATCCTCCGATAGAAATTATGGTAAGGGTTATAGGACAGTGAGCTCTGGCGTTACGAAATTATTTCCTATACTATTCATACGATTGCTATTAATTTTTTTGGAATTGTTGTGAACATGCCCGTGAATACTTCTATATCTGTACTGGTGAGCTCTGGCATTATGAGATTTGCATAAAAAAATTAAATAGGTCACGCTAGATGTTGGAAAAATTGGTGTATTTTATGGAGTTAGGCGGCAGGGAAAAAATGCTGGGGGGAGGGGTATGTGGGAGGGTCGGTTGGGGAAATAAGGAGGGGGCTTCGTGGGAGGGGGGGGGGAAAGGAAGAGGAGTCGGAAGGGGAACGGGGACGAATGGGAAATGACACGAAGGGAGAAACAATTTATTTATTTAATTGCCATTTCAACGCATGCCGGGTATCGGCTTGTACAATATATAAATAATATCCTTGTTGCTTTTAAATGAAAATATGTTTTACACTTTTGTTATTCATTTTAAGAGTTCATAAGAGTTCAATTTGCCGTTTTTGTTTCTAGTAATTATCAAGTTTTTTTACAATATAACTGAACTAAAAGAAATATTATTATTTACTGGATAATTTTGTGGACAAATTGGAATATTCTAATGTCTCATTTATCGATGATGGATGCCAAAAAATTTTTAAGTTATCGTTCATTATTGATAAATTAATGTTAAATATAAAAATGTAGACATAATATGTCTCGACGCCATCTAGTGGGAGATTTAGCACTTGCCTTTTTCATATAAAAGAAAGTTGGTTGTCTGCATGTGAAAAAATGTAATAAGCAGTAATTGTTGAATGAAACACTAGTATGTATTGAATTATTTGGCGGGTAAGAGATAAGCCGACGTAGCTCAGTGGATAGAGCAGTTGAACGGAAATTAGAAGGACACGGGCTCGAGTCCCGTCGGCGGCATTAGGCGGCAAAAATAACTTTGTTATTTGTTTAATTTAATTATATGTTTAGTTTAAGGTGTGTACTTCCAGTCATAACCTATGGATGTGAAACTTGGGCACTCACCAAACGCCACAGAGAAAAGTTGGAACGCTGTCAGAGAGCCATGGAGAGAAGTTTGACAGGAATAAGGAAACAGGACAGGGTGAGATGTAACATAATAAGGGAGAAAACTAAAGTTGCCGATATAGTTACCCGAATAGACCAACAAAAGTGGAGATGGACAGGTCACATGATCCGCGATCCACAAGAGAAATGGTGCAAAAATGTCACTGACTGGTATCCCAGAGATGGCAGGAGAAGTAGAGGACGTCAACACATAAGATGGGAAGACGACCTAAAACTCACGGCTGGACATCAATGGAGAAGAGTAGCGCGTGACAGGTCCCAATGGAAAATGTTAGAGGAGGCCTATGCCAAGAGGCAAACTGAACTTCGGGATATATTATAACAAACATATTATAACAAACAAAAAATGTTTAAATTCATGTACCTAACCGAAGTCCAGAATAAAAGGCTATTATTATTTATTATTATTATTAGTTTAAGGGTTAGAGAAGCATTATAGATGTGAAGATTGAGTGAAATGTTTGAAAAGCTTGGAGGAAATCCAATCAGTGAACTTTTCTTTAGAGCACGCGACATTACATAAATCCTTCCTTGGCTCTATTGAAAACGCGAGTCGCATTCAGACGATAGTTAAAAAGCTACCATTTCTCCTTTTACTAGCCATTGAGGGTGACAAACTACTTTTAAATGTAACTGAAAATAGTAATTTCTGCATTCTTTATTCGAAATTGTTAATCTTATTTTATTATAATATAAACCTGTATATTAGCTCCACACAGGAAGCCCTGAGGAAAACAATATCTCTCGGGGCCTATGTCATCTTTGAGGATGCTGTGTGGAGGCTCTTTTTAGGGAGAGGAAGTTCTGGGAAGGAAAAATGTATGAGGGGTGGATTGGAATTTGGCGGTCAATGTGAACAAACGTATGAATCCATCTCTCCGACGGCAGTGCTAGGGTCGAAGGAGTCCGGCTAGAGAGTTCTAAAGGTATCCCTCAACCAGTGTCTCGCGATCCGGCCCGCCACACGGTGGGTGAGCAAAAGCATCCGCCACGAATACTAAGACAAACCTCACCTCATAAACCAAGTGCAGCGAACCATTTGAGGTTTCCTATTTAACTGAGGTGTCTTATTTTATGACAAGTATATTCCAAAACTCTGGGATATGACAATGCGGGATGAAAGCAGTTGATTTAACCTTGAAATTCCAGACAAAAAAGGCTGCACTAATTTCATGACGTCCGAGCTCACTTCTCCACGCAAAGGAAGAGGGTAAAGTTAGGCTGATAATCATCAATCTGTTTATCCTTTTTCCATTACCTGAATACTCTAATATCTATACAAGAAGAAAATCACACGTTTCGTAAGCTAGAAAATATGATTTTAAGTATTTGCATAGGTCCTTAGGTATGTTGATTACACCTTTAAAAGTGTTAACAAACTTTACGAGTAGGTACCCTATTTCTGCTTTAATGTTGTTTATAGTGTGTTTTCTGTGCTTTTGTACTGACATTCGTGTTTTATAAAACCGGCTTTAATTGGGCTTACCGATTCTTTCATAAATCGAGTTTATCGTTTTGAAAGTCTAATAAATAGTCTAGATGGTTTGAACTCGACCAAACCAACGATTCGGTGGCCACATTCGCATATCGTAATATGCCAATACAATTGATTGATCATCTTGTTGTAATATTGAAGTGCGTGGCTATATTATTGAGGTAAATAAACTGTGATGGTGATCGACAGGACCTTTGTAAAAACAAAAAAAAATGCTCTAAGAGACTTAGAAATGAAGAACTACTAAATACCTTGGCTCAAAAGTGACGACAGAGGTTGTGGAATAAAAGTTAACGGAAGAATTTGCATCATAAAATTCGCCATGAGAAAAATGCAAAAGCTATGGTGTGGCAGAGGCATAATGAAGACCACTAAAATGAGAAACGTCCAGGCGTTGGTTTTACGCAAACATAGACAATTAGAACCAATAAAGCGAATAGACGCCCTCGAAATGTGGTGTTGATGTTCTGGATTTCAGACAGCCAGACGCACAAATGTGTAAATTCTGGAAGAGATAGGCTTTCAACTATTATCTCACGATGCGACAGTTATGTAACTCTTAGAATCTCTGAATTAGTTTCCAAGTATTGTATTGTTTTGATAATGATGAGAATGCTGGACTGGTAAGTTACGCGAAGAATAATGATTTGATCACAACGGGTTCTTTCGCGGACCCCGGTGGTGCCTTTACACATACTGCCTATACTGTGTACTGCCCATACTGTATACTGCCTATTACACATTACATAATTAAAGTCGAGTGAAAGTTCACATAATACTGCGCCGCGAATAGTGATGTGTAAATCCATGGGAATTTATTTTGTGGGAATATTCCCGAAATTGGGAAAATTACGGAACTTTTTATCTAAATGGAGAAATCCACTGAAGTTGTCCCCTGCAACGAACTTTCGTGTTATTCACGTACAAGTATGTACTGCAACACTTCATTCGAATTATTACGTGTGATGTCACGGTACATACAAGTACTGCAACACTGTCATTCGAATTATTACGTGTGATGTCACGGTACATACACTGTCATTCGAATTATTAATACACTGTCATTCGAATTATTACGTGTGATGTCACGGTACATACAAGTACTGCAACACTGTCATTCGAATTATTACGTGTGATGTCACGGTACATACACTGTCATTCGAATTATTAGTACACTGTCATTCGAATTATTACGAAATGTATGTACCTACTGAATTGCCTATCATGTTCCGTCACGAGACACGATTGTGTTAATACGTTTTACCGTTCAAAAAACTTATACTTTACTGCCGTTATCAACTCCTTAATTTTTAACATTTTCACAAAATATTTTTTTTTTTAAATAGAAGACAACCTAATTTTCGATTCCTAACATTCTTAACCACTCGGACCTCGACAACATAAAATAATGTCATCAAATATTCCCGCTTGACATTCAATTTCAAATAGATTCGCTGTTTTTAATAAAATATTGGCTTTGAAAATAGATGGAAGACTCTTTCAGATTTTAGCAAAGATTGCTTGCCGATGGTTTTTATTGTGTAAACTGCTATTACAAAAAACTAAAAAACATACTTCAATTCAAAAAAATTACAAACCTTTTCAAATATTGGATTAATAAAAAAATACAAATTCCCGATTTTGGGGAATTTATAATATTAGATTGGGGAATATTCCCGGGTGCACATGTACATCACTAGCTGAGGTACATCTCCGATGTGTTGTACAAGCAGCGGCAAGATGGATGTGTACACAGAGTCAGACCTACTACAGAAGATGTTCTCACGATGCTTGCTGGACCGCTGGATGCTGATGTATGACCAGGGGGAGGGGAAGGGGACTGGGGCGTGGGAACTCGCCACGAACACTGGCATTCCATAACGATACAAGTGCCAAAGAACAGGTAGTGAGATGTTCACTGTTCTGTCGCTGTGACATTATGTGTATCCAAACGCGATGCTCACCCACGTATTGGCAGCACTAAAGGTAAGAACGCAAAGGGCCCACGTACGTAATGAAGGTGATGCACCACGTCGTGTAAAATTCGGGATCAGGCCGCTAACAATAACACTCCGTTTTAACAGACGCTTGTTTTGATAAATTCATACAAAAACATCAATCTTAGGCACAAATCTTAAAAAAATATATTTTAGGAGCCAGTGAGACTACGACATCCCCAATTGGGTATGTTGTGAGGGTAAGTTGGGAGGCGAAATAGTTGTGAAAGTGGAAGGTGGGAAGTACCTGGCTATTCAGATCTGGTCACTAAACACGGTTAAATCCATTTCAAGCAACGTTTCAATTCTGAATGGTGTTCTTACACCAGGGTGATACTGAGAGTATCTTCCATTGTGGAATGCGCTGCAAATATAGTATATATTATTTTTAAATAATTAATTGTTAAATAACACAAATTAATCAAATAAAAAATATTTCCGCACGTCGGGTTGGAACTCGCGACCTTCAGATTGGAAGTCGACAGCATTCGATCCCTCGACCACGCCGGCCGGACGTCAGATATATTAAAGTTATATATATATTTAAGTTAATAATTGAATTTGAAATTATCAATTTATTAGTATTTTTAATTTTTACGAAGTCGTTTCGCATTTACGTATGTAAATCCATTGACAGATCCGCCAGTGTTGCCATCGTATATCGATTTATTATTTATTCCCTGTGCTGTACTGGACCCACTGGTACTAAGTATTTGAAT
Source organism: Limnephilus auricula (assembly GCA_951813805.1). Lineage (NCBI taxonomy): Eukaryota > Metazoa > Arthropoda > Insecta > Trichoptera > Limnephilidae > Limnephilus > Limnephilus auricula. The sequence goes on from OX638390.1 coordinate 2,062,856, forward strand.
GTTGTGTTTCTGTCCAGTGTTTTTTTGTACGTATCGTGTATTGTAATCAAATTCCGTGAATACTCGCGATTAAACAATATTCTCAGGAGCAATTAAATTATATTCCTCCAGGCGAAGTTTTGGAGTAATTGAAAATACACACCTACACCTAAGATTTTTTAATCCATTTAGCAATCACGTCGTTTCCCCGCAGGCAGAGATGATGGAACGCTAAACTTATGGTATCTGTTTTTTTTTTGTATTTCTTGGACATTAACTGTGTAACAATTTGTAGAAATTTTGTTTTGAAGAGTTTTATTTGCCATATACATGTGTTATTTAATTTTGTTTATTTGTTGCCGGTTTCGACACATCCGTGTCATTTACTAGCGTTCCTAAAATTATACAAGCACAGAAATAATTAGATATTATTAGGTGGGGGCAGTGGAGATGGTGCTTTGGGGGGAGGGGGAGAATGGTGGGAGGAGCCAAAATAACAAGGAAACATGGTCAACAAAGGTGACTTACAGGGTGTTATTATTTTGTTTACTAAATTATTTTTTTTTATTAAATTTTATGTTTACTTTTAAGGTTTATAAGGCATAAAAATTAGAATATGTAAAATTAAAATTTTGTTATTTCTTTATTGAAGCTATTGCCTGTCCTGTAAATGATTAGAAAACTCGGAATAGTTATTATTTCGTATACGGAGTTCATTTGTGAATAAAACTTCAAAACAAGATTACGATACTTGTCCAACATTTTTTGTAATTTACTTTTGAACTTTGGGAACTTACATTTCTATCATTATTATTGTAGGTACCTACTTGCCTTGTTATGTAACTACCTACTTGCCTTGTTATGTAACTTGCCTCGAGTATTCAATTGATTGTACCATGTTCCGTTACATCAAATTGTTTGTATATGCTTCAATATGAATGAAAAATAAATGTAGATATCTAACTGAAAACTAGCAAATGGAGTATTGTGTGTTATGGCGTGATGTGTCGTAGGTATTTTCCGTCTACAATTGTTTAGAGTTAGATCAATGAACTATTTATTTTTAGCACCATGTCATTTTCATGGAGATATTTAAAATATCAATGTAAAGAATAAGAAAGGACGCTATTGAAGTATTTTTTTCACAAAAACGGTGCTATACAAATTATCCAACAATTATTATCTATTAACAGTATTTTTTCTAATTCTAAAATTAATCATCACGCCGTTTCATTGCAGGGGAAGGCCGATAGGATGGAACGCCAAACAATTCGGTCTTGGCACATATTCCTTGTAACACTCATATATCGTCTCGTACATACACCCTTTTGTTTTACTGAATCTTGGCATGACCCGACTCAAATATCTGATTCACTTGATCGTGCCAGATCTTCCTTTCTTAGGTTGTTGCACAATTGATTCAATTATAAAAATACATAACATGGTGTATTTGTGGCACGTTCCAGTGTCAAAGAAACTTTCAGAATCGCCCTTGTGTAAGACCACCATTTAGAATTGAAACGTTGCTTGAAATGGCTTTAGTCGTGTCTGGTAACCAGATGTGAATAGCCAGGTATTTCTCCATCCTCCTCTTCCACATCTCCTTCCCCTCCCCACTACATTCAGCCTCTTAAAATACCCCAATTGAGGACTCTTATGCGGTATTCACAAAATTAAAAAAATTGCACATGGTTCTACCTCAAGTTTTTTAATTCAACTAGGTAACATACATCGTGGTAGGTATCAGCACTCCATTGTGGACTCTTCTACCTTCGCCTCTTCGGACAATTTTCTGTTAGCGCCAACTGCGTTCAGGTCTCTATTATGGAGTTACCTCAGTCAACCAATCAACCAATCAACCGTCTGTCGTAAATATACTTCCCAAATATTTACAATAATTTCTAAATATCATGTATTCGCAACCATTTATTTATTATTTCGAATAACTAGTATTGGAGTCTACTGTAGAACTGGGTAAAAAAAACCAGTTAAATATATACGTTTTTTAGATTTTCACGGCCAAAAGCATTTTCGTTGTTTGTTTTTGGGGTGTTATGCCGTGTTGTGCTACCTCCTTCTGACGTGAGATGAGATGAGATCCGTCGACGGATCTGCCGGATCTGCCCTGATGATGGACACTGCAACGCTGTCCGAAACGTCGGCTAAAGAAGGAGGTAGCACAACACGGCATAACACCCCAAAAACAAACAACGAAAACAGTTAAATATACTATAAAAATTCTAATACTGTATCCGACATTTCGATGTCAATCTTCGAATCGAACAGCTGAAATGATTGTATTGAGTTTTATTTCCATATTAAATTGCCTGCTTCTAGGTTATATTATAATATAGAATTTGATTAAGACCCTCCGCGTGATGGGGGAATCGTGTTATATTTGCCTAAAGTATCGCGGGATGAGCTGTGAGCTGTGAGCATTGCGAGTGCGAAGCTCAACGTCGGAGCTTTGCATAATACGACAGCTTTTTGGATAAGAAAAATTCCGCGAGAGATTTCCGTATTGTGGAAAAAATAATCCTAGCCTACAACCTAATAATCGTAACCTAATAATAAACGTCAACAATTTACTGTTTTTATTCAGCTATATTGAAGCCTCGAGAATTTAATATTTATAATAATAAATGTTTTATTATCTTCCTTTTTTGCCAAAAATATAAATAATGATATCCTCACTTGAATTTCCCGATATGAGAATTTAATTTACTTACCTACTTTAAAATTTAATATATGAAGACTAACTATCTAACTAACCATCACGCCGTTTGCCGTAGTGGTAGGCAGATACGACGGACCGCCAAACAACTGTTCTTGCCACACACTCTTTGCCTCATTCACATTCGTACTTTGTCTTATATATACTCTTCTATAATTCTGACTCTTGACATGGCCAGACTCAAGTATATGATGCCATGTCTTCTTCACGCTTTCCAGAATTCTTCTACAATTTCAAATTTCTGTAAAAATTCTCCTTATTCTTTTAATTCTTCTTTCACCGTTCATTCGCTCTACACCAACCATCAACCATCTGAGGGTCACTTTCTTAATCTTACTCATTACGCTTTCATCAGAATTGCATTCTTTACGGATCTTCACATTTCTCACACGATTACACATGGTTTTACCACACATACACCTCAGAGATCTCATTTCTACAGCATTCAATCTACTTTCATCATTCCCCTGACAGTTCCATGCCTTACTGGCATACATCAGGGTAGGTACCGGCACTACATCGTGGACTGCTAGCTTCGCTTCTTTGCATAGTTTTTTGTTAGTGCGGATGGCATTCTGTTCTCTATTAATGGAGTTACCTGCAATTGCCCTTCTTTCAATAACTCTATCAGCATTTTACGAAGTATTTTTCTGAAAAAATCATGAGTATATTTTGTTATATATATTTTTTAGTTTAATTTCCAGCAAACAAATGATAATGTTAGATAGGTACGTTAGTTTATAAAATATCACATATCCAAACAAAACTGAATTTTGATGGGCATTGAATTATTTAGTTATATTTATTCTGTTTTTTCAGCAGAAGAAATGCTGTGTACTTTTGAATATACACGTTTTATTCGCAATTTGTTAAATTTGGGGCTGTTTGTATTACAAAATTACGTAAAACCGTATTTTTCTTGGTGTACCCGTGGAAATGACACCGGCAGCTTCGGGTTAAACTTTGTATCACCCTAAACTTTTAACACCCTTTCTGATACACGAACGATAACAAAAGCTGTCAAGGGCCTGCTTGTAGATGTGTTTACTTTCCAGGGACCAACTTTGGTTCAACATACAATCCATTACCCTGCTGAAATACTGTGGGGATCTACTAATTTGAGACAGTTCAAAGATCTCTCCCACGCCCTGTGCCCATATGAGTTGCGAGGCATGAACACAGGGGTTAATCAAGGGCTGGAAGAGGTACCTACCTTATATAACAGACCGATGTTTGAGCACAGTTCCCATACTACGTCATCCCGCCGGGGTGGAATACGATAGAAGTTTGGTCCTCGGGGAATCCTTTACACAGGGGACCAGTCAATAATTTCGGATTTTTCCCGTGCGAACAATCCGAAATCAATGGAAAGTAGCGCCAAAGTTGTTTTTATTTTTTTTTATTAATAATTTTACAAGAATGAAAAAAAGTTAGTCAATGGAAATAGTCAAAAATAATCTTAGCCATAAAGGGGTATTTTTAAAAGTTGTTTCATAACTTCATATTTATGTAATGAACAAAACAAATTATTTAGTTAGTTATGCTTATATTTTTTGTAACTCCGATGTATCCATAGCATATTTTTCATATTCATAATGTAAACCGATTCGTAGTAAAAATAAATCTAAATAGTAATTTGTCGTATCTTAACTAGTGATTCCTGATATTATTTGAGTAAAAAAATGTGGATGAAATTTTGGTCTCCGGTGACGTAGTGTAGGTAGTAAAGTTTACAAGTAGTGTAGTGTGGAAAGACATGGAAAGTTGGAAAGTAACATTATTATTGCGAACTCGGTCAAATGGGTGTTAGAGGAAAGGATTCTTATGTTTTACTCTCCTGCGATGAGAGTTGGTACTGTATCAAATAGCTGAAGTTTCTATATTTTTCACCCAACTCACGCTGCATCATCAATCTTTGTGTATGGAAAAGAAATTGCGGTAGTTAAATAGCTGGGAAAAGGTTCGCACCGTGACCTAGAAAATACGATATACGCAAATACAATTGCGCGACGAAGCTTTTATTAGCATAAAATTACCTACAGTTCCACTATATATTTTTTGCTGGTGGTCTGTAGAAGAAATTTTCATTTGAATAATAAATCTCAAAAAAGAAAACTGCTGCCACATCCAATAAATAATGTGTCGTAAAATCGAAGAATGGATTTGTTTTCCATCAAGACGTTACAACTCCCGAAGAGTTATGGTGTTACGCATTTGTCTTTGGAGTAGGAAGGATCTGGTTCAATTACCAATGCAGTGCAAAAAAATATTGCCCTGTATTATTTATGTTTGCATTGTTGGTTGTTAAGTTGTAAAAACTTTTCAGTTGTCATTAGTTTATTTAGATTTACCTAATTGGATTTTCGCGTATTCAGTTTATTTCTGTTAAGAGAAAGCCACTTAGCCAAAAATATGTTTATTCTTAATATCGCCACGAATGTAGGTAATAGGATTATACATCGCTTGACGAACGGAGTCTATAATTTTTTTTTCTGAATAATTTTATAAGAATGAAAAAGTTAATCAATGGGAACTGTCAGCGATAATTTGACTTTTTTAGAAGTTTACACTTATATATTTTTAAAAGTAATTAACAATTTCATTTTTTATCTACTCAAGGGAAACGGTAGGAAAAACTTCAATTTATTCAATGCATATTTTTGTATTTATAATGTAAGCCAATTCGTGGTAAAGATTAATCCAAAATTGTGATTTAGCAGCTTCGTCTTACTTAATGTGTATGAAATTTTGAATTCCAGGAAGAGTTGTTGTGACTTCATCTACAAAACATTTAGAGAGCAGATAGAAGGAGGGGACAGCGTGGGAGACTGGGGACACTTGTGCCGCAATGTGGGGTAAGTTGTGATTACTAGGGCCAGTAGTTCTACCCAGTATCTACCTACCGTGGGACGACACGACCTATCTCTAGTTCTCGCGGCGCGTCAGGGGATGTGGTATTTGTTTATCGCGCTTGTGACAAACAATAAGGTTATTTTGTTTACTCACACGTAAACATTCTACTTTACAGTCTACTTTAAATGCCCCATTGTCAACCTTTATGGTATACTTTGAATAACAAACATGTTTGCTAACAATAAAAGGAGCGGTAACCGATATTGAAATGGACTTGGAAAGGCAAGCAAATTAATTGACTATCTGAGACAACATTTATCCACAGGGTTAGGCAGAAAGGATGGTATGCCACATAACATACAATGTCACACCTTAACATTCACTATCATCAGTGGAAAGTTCATAATTGGCATAATTAACTATCTTCTTATTATATTATTGTATACTCTCGATTTGCTGTCAACTTTCCCTAAAATAAATAACTTTAAGCTGGCACCCGGGTAGTTTATTAATATTAGCTGTTACATCCAAAAACTTCTTACGAATTACGGCTTCGATGCCCTTGTAATTATTAAAAATAAAACGAGACGAAATCGGGTTTGCTGGAATTGGGTGATAATATGTGTAGGAAAAACAAGGTATACAAGTAAAAGGGATAACCAATCACTTACCACTGTATCTCTGCGAAGGAGCATATGACACAACCATAATATAGTTACACATTTCCGTCGCGATACCACGAGATAATTATCGCCACAACAAAACGATAAAATGTACCTCCGAGATGGTGAAATTCCGTCTTTTTAGTTAAAATCAAGATTCTGTACACGAAAAACACCAATAACTTTCTTCCAAAGTATTTCCAATTCTTCTTCTGTTTTGAAAATAAATTCGAATTTGCACTATGTTTCTTGTCATAGTTCATTATTTCAAATAGCGGCTTCGCCCACTCAGGCAACTGAAAACTCTCAACTGCCAACTGTCTTTGTATGACAATGTGATGGCCCGCGCACTACATAATCACACAAAACCCCGTTGTCAATGGTAACGCATGCGGTGACTTGCGACTGTCACTGCTGATTTCCCTGGGCGGCCATTGATAGTTGCCAACTGTCAGCTGATTGTTCGTCATCTATGGTTAACCAAGCTTTTTGACCAATCAAGACAGAGAAAACAGCCGGTTTTAGTTGGTTTTCAGTTGTCTCAGTGGGCGGAGCGCCATACTTTTCCAGCAAGGTGATGGTTAGATAGGGATAGGAACTGGACAAATGACATCCCGGTATTCTCATTTGAAAACACTAACGTTAATTTTATATATTTATTGGTGACCGATTAACAATTTTGAAAATGGTAAGCAAGATTATTACATGAAATTCCAATTTTGTAATATCATTATGGAAACGATCAATTTTAACTAACTACAAATTGGCCAAACATTAATTTGGCGTTATTATGCGAGGAGTTTAAGAGGAATTATTTGGCCAAATTTCACCAACTATTTGGGGTATTATTTGTTAGTTATCGCACCTTATCCAACAAACATTAATATAATTTATTGGATAAGAGAATATTATGCGATTAGTTTACGTGTTCAGACTCAAGAATTATGGGTAAGAAAATAGAATCCCTCCGCTATACTGTTATTGGATTACATAAATATACATTGGGCTACGCGTACGCCATCCATTTTTAAAAACTGATACACGTCATGAAGATAAAAGTGCTGACTTCTGGAGCCATAAAAATTGGACAGATTTTTTGTTAAAATTTTACTATTTTGACCTCGTAACGCCTTTTCAATCGTGAACTGTGAACTAATGAACTATTATACATCGACTTCCAAAAATTAGACCAGCGGGCACAAAAATCATCGAAAACTTCGTGAGTCTATCTGTGATTGTAACTTTAATTCAATGTACTCGATTTTGTTTTAAATTTAGATGTCATTTTCAAAATTGGTTCTGAGTTAGTAATTCATACAAATATTACATACTATAATATTCGAACAGAAAAATATTTTAATAATTCAAAATCTATCAAGAATTTTGACAATTCCATGATATTTAAAGGGTTTTTGATAGTATAAAAGTACCATGTATTATTATTGTACCATAACATATTTCTGTTCGGTAATTTAAAAAAAATAGTGTCAAAAAACTCGCAAACCCGATAGTTAAATTTTTTTTATTTATTTATTTATTTTTAATATATTTATATTACAAAGGTAGGTATAGTATATTGTTCTCCACGCTAGGAGTTCACCTGTGTTGTAGAGGACATTTTTCAATTGTAAATTATAATTTTTACTAGTTTTTTTTTTATTATTTATAATATAAACCAACTAGTTATTAGTTATAAACCAACTAGTTATAAGACAAGTTACTAAATTCCGATACGATACGATACGATACGATACGATTGTACCACCCCAGCCAGGAGCAATCCTGTCCCGGTGAGACCGGTACACCAGGGGGCACTGATTTGTTAGGACTGGAACACGTGCTCAAAGGAAGGGAAGGAAGTTGGAGTTTAATCGACCGGTATACATGGCAACCTAATAAGCCAATATTGGAATGTAGGATGGGCAGGAATAAAGGAAGTGGTTGAGCTTTTGTTTTCGTTTCTCGGGTTCGCTTATTTTTGCTTCTCATTTCTTCCCGCTTCATCGTTCAATCTTCCCGCTTTTTTTTGGTTCTTGCCTACCGATGCTTCTTGCTTCTCATTTATTTATTTTATGCTTTCCGCCACATGCTGCCAGCTTCCCTCTGCTTCTTCCTTCCCGTTTTCCGTTGCTTCGTGCTTTACGCTTCTTGCTTCCGATTTCGTGCTTCTTAGTTTCTTTTTTGCTTCACGCTGTTTGCTGTTTCTTACTTCCTGCTTATTGGACCTGGTTCCCTTTAAGCGTTTCCCGCTACCATTACCGACTTCACGTTTATCGATGCTTATCCCCACCCGGAGAAAAGTTCCAGTCTACTTCGACTACTTCCTGCCGCGCCATCTATTAACAGCGTTCGATCTTCTTATTTGTTCATATGTGATTTTTTCTTAATTTTGTTGAGGCGGTTCTATATGTATAACCATTTTATATTGCTGGTAAGTGATTTCTGTCCCAGATTCCAAGGCTTCTTCTTCCAGTGTCCAGTCAACCACCACAGCGCTTTCGTTAATTACCTAACTGAATATCCCAGAGTGAAGTTGAAATGTAAAATGTAATCGTGAGATTATTAGGTACTCGACCAAGTAACCTAAGCTACGTCTCTTAAGAAATCCTAAAGTTTAACAGACCTCAGAGATCCACAACCTTTCCTGAAATAGTAGAAATCAATCAACCAGAGCCCGCCTCCGTGAATGCAATAATATTTCTACCATCGCCAATGGTTGTGGAGCACCGTTTTCCATATTATTATGATGTGTTGGTTTTGTAAACAAAATGCTGAAAGAAATAAACATTTATTAAGTTGACAAGTGGAATACGCATTATTTATGTTGTGACATGGCTATCCGAGTTCAGTGCTTTAAAATATTAAGAATACATAAACATCTTCCCCATCAACTAGAATATAAATAAAAGTGAAGTGGTTCTTATCTTGCTTGTGAGTATCTCTCATCGGTGTGATGATGCCTTTGTCAAATCCTTTGTGTTCACTTTGAATTCACTTGCAAACTTTGTCATTTTTACCACTGTTGCAACGATGCAAAATCAATTTTTGTAATGAAATTATGAAGCTATAACTAAAAGACGTATTTTGACAAATTTTCAATGAGATTGGACCAAAGGGGCCACTGATATAAAATTAATTCAGAAGAGCAACAAAAACACGACTAGTCGGAATGAAATTCCCCCGAACTCCGACAAGTTACTAAATTCCGATTCGTATAAATAAAACAAAAGCTCGTGAAATATTTAAATGTGATTAAAGGCTTTGGTAGGTACCTACTTATATAGTGTAAATTTAAAAAAAGTCGTGGGTGCAAACGGTGTCTAAATACTTTCATATTTTAAACATTCATAAATTTTTTTTTTTTAAATGGGAAAAATTCTACGCTTTGATGCAATTTAAAATACAATAAACAACTACTACTAACCTCGTTTTTATTAACGACCGTTTTTTTTCAAATTTGGTTATCAAAAACTCCAAACTTTGGACTCGATTTACTCAAAAACGAAAGATCTATTAAAAAAAAATTATACCACAAAATCGAATCTGAATTTAATTGACATATAGAGAATGTACTACATAATATATATATAGTGCTAAGTCAACACACGTGCTCATCGAGTCTCGGTCGACAAATCAATTAACTCACTTCGTCAAGATAAACATCATAATTCATCATGTCCCGTCAATATAGTGCTCCGTTTGTATCGCAGATAATAATTAAGGGGGTAAAAAGGCTTAATCCACATTAAATAGAATTAACAGATGTGAAGGGGTAGATGCTAAACTGGCTACATGGGGTGGGAGACTATCAAGGGGGGTGGGTGAATTGGGAGGGATGGAGTGCGTGAGAAAGGACAGGAAGACAAAGGGATAGATTAGCCGGACCCAATGTAGAAGAGATAAAAAGATAAGAGGTATGTAGAACATTGTTATTCCCTTAATGATTGCGTTTACAAATGAAGAGGCTTTTAGTTCTGTGCTGTGGCCATCTTAATCTTTATGAATTATGAATCATCTTTTAAGACAGAGAAAAGATTACGTTGTTATTTGACAAAGGTTAGCTTAAATCGTATACACGTTTTATTACAAGGATAATAATGTCAACACGAAAACAAGCTTATTTTTTAATTAATAAACAACAACCACAATATACCCTAATTTACATATTATGATTTTCGTATAATTTACATGAATCACATCTTATGAATTTGAACACAATCCATTTAAAACGAAAATGATTTTATACCTTCTATAAATAAAAATTTCTAACAGGTACATTTTGTTTATATTATCTTCATCGGGTAGGTACCTATGTTTAATTGACTTTATATTTACTTAATCGAGTAGGTACCTACATTTAATTGACTTAATCGAGAAGGTACCTATGTTTAATTCACTTTATATTGACTTAATCGAGTAGGTACCTACATTTAATTGACTTTATATTGACCTTATCGAGAAATACCTACTTTTAATCGATTTTATATTGACTTAATCGAGTAGGTACCTATGTTTTATTGACTTTATATTGACTTAATAGAGTAGGTACCTACTTTTAATTGATTTTATATTGACTTAATCGAGTAGATACCTACTTTTAATTATCTTACATTGATTTCATCGAGTGGGTATTAATACTTATTTAAGTACATCAAAATCCTTATCCTTAATAATATTTTATTTTTTGTTTGTGTTTTTTCATGTGTTTTTACATGTGTTTTTACATGTGTTTTTACATTTTACAGTAAGACTATGGCATCACAAATTAGAAAATTATAAGGCTGAGAGTAATAGTGAGGCGAAAGATATGGCAAAGAGAAAGACTTGTAAGTATTGGATATTCTAATCTGGTCACTACACTCGACTAAAGCCATTTCAAGTATCGCTTTAATTCTGAATGGTGGACTTTTACTTTTGAGAGCATCTATTACTTTGTAACGTGCCTCAAATATACCATATATTATTTAAAATTTTAAAAAAATGTGAAAAAAATCCACAAAATATTTGCGCACGCCGGGATTAGAAACTGCGACTTCCGGATTCTTAGTAAAGGGATATAACCACTCTACCAAGGCCGTCTTATTCTATACTAACGATGTTTATATTTTTTAATGGCTTTTGCTGTTAGTTTCTACAGATAAATATTATTTGAACGCCTTTATCGTACCCCCACCGACAAGCCCTCAACCCTACGATAGCGGCTAATCAAATTAAAGTGAGATATCAATTTTGGTTTGAAGGGCCCTTCCATGGCCCTTTCAGTGGCATAACGAACACGTAAAAGGGGTAGGAAGGTCAGTGTCGCAGCAAACAATGGGACGTACCCCGCGAATGTCAGCCATTATTGTCATATTCTAATATCATGTGCACATAAGTGCGGTTTTCAGGAAGGGTTATTGTATAAAAATATACATTGTTTATTGAAAATGTATGTATGCACTTTTTCACATCCACATGGCAGTTATATAACAAACCTACATTAATCGTTAAATAAAGTGCAAATTAAAAAAAAAGGAAAGGCTGTTTGATGTAGGCGTGTGCTGGAGGAAGAATCTACTTTATTTTGTAATAAAAAAATTAGACTTTTAGTAGAGGGTCAATAGGTGTTCCATACATAAATAAAATCGTTTATCCGGAACATTATCTAAGTTTCAAACCAGTTATTCGAACATTTGTTTCCATTTTAAAATTTTAATTTTTTTAATTCATTTTTTCAAAATTAATAATTAAAGTGAACACTGTAATATTATATAGAAAAAAATGGAAAAAAATTTGTCGAAGATAATATTTTTTAATTGACAAAAATAACTTAAAATAAGGGGATCAGTAGACGAATTCGTTAAGGGGTTCGTCCCGGTAATACGAGAGATCCCGCGTTAAGTCCCAGTTGCGACCGTTAGCTTTTTATTTTTCTGTGTCTTGTTCGTTTTCATATTTCGTTTAGATTTGTTAGTGTTATCTTCTTATTATTATTATTACATTCTTCTTCATCAATGATATATTACTTAATTTTCGTTCCAGATTTACTACAATAATAATTAACGCGTGAAAAATCTCCTGCGCTGTGAATGTGTGTGTTATCAGTGACATGCAGTTTATAATAAGCTGTGCCCACCCTGACATTTGGCACATGAGAATGGGTCGTTTCTCTGACTCGTTCTTGAGTTCAATAGCTCGGCAGTGGAACGATTTGTCGACCTTTGTGTTTCCTCCCCCCTACAACATGGGTCTCTTCAAGACTCGTGTTCACTTCTTCCCCTTCTCAAAAAGATCCTCTACACAGCATCTTCAAAGACGACATTGGCCGTTAAATTATTTTCTTCAGGAAAAAAAGAAAAACGAACCGTAAAATAAAAGCAGAAAAAAAACAGCGACAAATGTCTGATCAAAACATATTTTTTTAAATATATTTGTTATTTTTTTAAAGTCACAATGATTACTGAGTATTTTTGCACAATAACAAAATGTCCGTTTTTAAAATAGACAATAATATTATCCAATATAACATTGTTCAAAAATAATAATAATAATGAAAACATTTATTTGTCAAAACATTTTTTACAAATTTATATATCTTGTTTATTTTTATAACATTGTTTTTTTTTTGACAAATGGGACACTTACTGCTTAGATATTACATTCAGGATTTCTTTCGCTAGTTTCAGTAGCGTAAAATAACATAAATTAACAATGAACATAAATTCAACCTTTTCATAAAATTGGCAAATTTCTCAGTATCCACCGTTACGTATAATACGTCAGAATATAATAGAAATAGATACATAAAATAAGAGATCAATGAAAATTTTCAGCGTGTGACCTCACCATTTCACAAATTAATTAAAACGAACTTAATAACGATTTTAATTTATTTCTCCCAAAAAGCTACCTCCCTCTAAGTGTAGAGGAAATTTCGCCCTACCCAGTCTTGGAATACCCACAATTATTAATTCTACTTTAAAACAAGAGTTATTAAATCCAGAATCCATTCTCAAACTCAATAATTACGCTAATTTTCCGCACGAATAGGTAGAGAGGATTGAAAGCCACAAAATGTTCATAAATTTCCTGACACGAAATAGTACCTATATTGCATTATTTTTTAATCTACTTATTCATGATTTGATGTCACATAATCCGAAGGTCGCGGGCTCGAACAAGTCGTGCGGAAATACATTTTATTTGATTAATTTGTGGTATTTCACAATTAATTAAATAAAAATAATATATGGTATGTTTCCTGCACGTTCCAGAGTGGAAGATACTCTCAGTATCGCCCTGGTGTAAGACCACAATTCGGAATTGAAACGTTGCTTGAAGTGGTTTTAGCCGTGTTTAGTAACCAAATCTGAAGAGCCAGGTACTTCCCCACCTTCCTCGCCCCCATCCCCTTCCCCTTTCTACTACCTCCAGCCTCACAATATACCCCATAAACGTCATAGTCTCACTGGCTCCAGTCGGGAGCAGTTGGAGCTCTAGTGCGGTATTCATATAAAAAATAATTTTTTTGGGGTTAGATATAGGTTTCTGTATAACTACGTCCAGTTTAAAGTAGAACCCGTCAAAGCGAAGATACGAATAGTACGTATAAAGTTAAAAGATTTTTAATAAGCATTGTCCTTTCAAGTTTTAACTGGACTGCTTTTGGAAATAACAATTTCCACTTTTGTCAAAGAGCTTCCCAATTTCCTTTTTCCGGAAAGGCTCGAGTCTTTTTTTCATAAATATCCTAGATCATTTTACAGACTTTATAAGGACATCAAAGGTTTTTTGTATTTAATTAAAAATATAGTTTTTTAAATATTTTTATAAGAAATGCTTTTAAAATTAGATTTTAAATTCATCTCAAATTGATTTTTTGCTAACTTGGTTGTAATCATTGAATATCGCTTAAAACATATTTTTTCTTTTCGTTTAATTTTCTTTATTTAATCTTTACATAAAGCAGGGTTTACACGAGCAGTGATTTAGTGGTGCAACTCTAAATGGCATGGCGCACTTGTACTTTCAATATTTAATTATATTTATTTGAAATTCAAACAAAAACATAACAAATACAGATGGTTATTTATAAATTATCTTCTATTCTCTTGAAAGAAAGACAAACATTCCCAAGATACGAATAACCTGACAACAATTTGAAAATCTCCTACTACCCACTTACTTAAATGGAAACCACCACAGCAAGCGTAAATTGTTGCTTGTGTCGTGATGGAGGTTATAACCAGCCATATCGCCATTTATTAACGTGCAGATTACGAATTATGTTCAGTTCACCATTGACATAATTTATACTTTTGTGGCGCACTATAAGGATATACTATCCTGCGCTTTTAGTATGTTCACTTTTACGGAACGGCGACGATACAAAAAAGGAATAAACGTACGTTCCTTTTCACAATAATGCTGCAGCTCTTTCTTACACATTTAAGACGATAGACTTCGCTTTTCGGCCCATACAAAAATGACGCCCGGGAAAAAACACTTTTCTACATCGAAAATTGCACAAAATGAATATATTTTTTTTATACTGCTGTCTAGAGGGTGAAAACTATGTCGGTATGTTTTCGAATTTTCGATGCGTTTCGTATTAACGTAAACATTCACTGTCAAACATATACGATTTCTCAAAAAATATTATTTAAGGAAAAAGTGCTGCTAACTCAACTCTCATAAAGAATTATAAAATTATAAAAAGCTACCGACGTAGCTTCTGCTTTCTAAAAAATATATATTTTTTAAAATTACAATTTCGTGAAAGTTTCGGTGTAGAAAAGTGTATTCTCCATAAACCCCTTTTCGAGCGATTTCTGTAGGTAAATTTGAGCGTTGTCTCATTCGCACATTTCGCAATCACATGTATTGTAAGTGTGCGTGAGCTTATTGTGAGCGGGACAGAATGACAGACGCGGGTGTTCCACGTGTCGTTCAAAGTCTAGCCTCTTAATAATGGTTAGACAAAATATGAGACACACAATGTACGTACGTCTGTTTCCTCCAAATGAAAAAAGTAGTACTTTGGAGGAAACAAACATACGCACGTTGTGTGACTCATCTTTTGTCTCATTTTCTCCACCAAATCACTGCTTGTATAGTATATTATGTAAACGTAGCTTTAATTAAATATGTTTTGGTTAAAACAATTTGTTTTATTTTCCGGAAGAAAAGTACCCATAAATATTAATTTAAAAGACATTTTTAATGTGTTCGTTGGTAGGCAACTCGTTATAAATTATAATTTCCTCGTAACATGTTTCGGGATATATTTTCATATTTTGTATGTTTAATATTAAAAGGTTAAATTTGCTCGGGTTACACCACGCAATGCTAACGATTTGCTTTACTAAGTACATATTCATGGAAGTTGCGAAGATTTATGTAGCTATTTAAAATAATGAAATGATTTGTAAAATGCGAAAGGGGTTTTTAAAGCGCGGCAATTTTATGTAAAATAGCTAAGCCCCTGTTGGATAAAAGGATTCAGATGTTAAAGGCTAATTATTTTTTAAACTTGATTTAACCAAAAACAACTCGGAAATACTTTGATCCTTAAAACATGAAATGTTCTTAGGATATCATCTTGGCATAATGCTTTTATCATTCATAAATCAACCTTTCTCTTTAAACATAATAGTAGCTGATTTCCAGGTAATCAAATTGCTTCTTTTAGGTAGAAGCTGTGTAATCAATTAGTTAAGCAATCATTCTGGTCAGTATTTCTCAACATTATTTGCTCCATGCCTAATGTGACCAGACGTCCCGTTTTCACCGGGACAGTCCCGTTTTCAGGCAGCGTGTGACTCGCAGTAGATTTTCAAAAAATATAAAAAAAGCGCGCAAATAAGAATCTAAGAACCTATCTTTTTTTTCGGTGTCCCGATTTGGGGAAAAGATAAATGGTCACGTTATCAGACCATGCCCCACTTCAACGCTTCAAAAATCCTACCCCCCCCCCCCCCCTCCGCGATATCTTATCACCTTTATACATTATATAAAAATCTAGCGTCATGATGTTTGTCCGAGATAAACTCCGAAACTACTTAACCGATTTTAATGAAATTTGGCTTACTATGAGTAATTTGGTCCAACTTAAAGGGTACGATAGCGATTATTGACCTCAATATTTATTATTGCGATTTAAATTATTGTTATGGGATAATGATTTGAAATTATTTGTAAGTTTTATAAGTTTCTGACAGATGGCGGTATGAGTTAATTTGTTTTTTTTTGTAATACGTTGGCTATCATGTTGGCTATGCGAACTTTGTTTACTGCGGCCCGGAATAGCTCTACAGTAGACTGGCCAAACCACTGTCTCAGGTTTTTCAGCCACGATGTCCTACTTCTTCCAGGGCCCTGTCTTCCGGCAATCTTTCCCTGCATTATGAGATGAAAGATCTCGTACTTACCCGGATCTCTTATCAAGTGTATTGAAGTTTTCGGAATTTTATTGGAATATAATGTGGAAAATAAATAATACAAATTTCAGAATATTGTCTTTATTTTTTAGGTAACTAAGAGTATACAAATAATCGAAGATTGAAATACGGCTTACAAAAATAATCGAAGATTAAAAAAATGTTTAAATTCACCCATTTTTCATTCGCGCTATATTTCCTAGTTCGTATACCTATTCATAATTTATTGCAACATAGGCTAACCCTTTGACCCCCGTGGCGTGTGATATTGCATGGGGGCTAAATTTAACAACCGGGTGATAATAAAGAGGGGGGCCAACCACTAGGGGGTGGGTGGGAGGTGGGAACAGGGGGCCAGCGACCCCTGGAACAGATCATACAATATCAAGTCACTTGTTCTCGAGTCGAGGTCGGGCCGAAGTTCAATCCGCGACATGTGTCGAGTGCTATAAATGTTGCCTGCAGATGTATGGCAGGTTGCGTTTATCTCCTATATTGTTTACTCAATACATTGAATATAGATATTTTGTCTGAGCTTTTGTTGGTAGGAAAAAAAACTGCATAAAAACAACGAACAAAAGAACAAATGAAAAAAATTTCGGGGTGGATAAAAATAATAAATATTATTATTTTACATAGCTCAGTTTTGTGATAATTCTCAACGAATTACAGAAAATTGTATCCACACTTGCAAACGTAATTTACGAGAATAAGCTATCAGGTTATTATCTACCTAAAGTAATTTAGAGAATATATTATTTCATGCACTAGTGCGCAAATGCGTCGATCTTCTGATATTATAGATACCTAGTCGTACAAAAAGCTTAAAACTTCACGGTCGGCGACATTTTAAATAACTAAATATGTTAATGAAATGAAAATAATTATTGATAATAAATTGTGTTTGTTGCTACATATGTTTGGACACTGTTTGGTTTTGAAATAAGAATATTCTTAGTTTCTACCAGGATGTCATTTATTCAGTTCCTACCTCTCCCTAACCATCCCATTGCCACCAAAGTATTTAAAATTTGGAACAATGACAAGAAAAATAGTGCAAATTCGAGTGCATTTGTTTTTTTACATTAACTCCATACAAGAGGCCTTGAGGAAAACAATTTCGCATTGATCAAATAAACTATATATAAATCGTCGTTAGTCATAATGTACGTGTTTGTTCGTATTATACATTATTATCAAGTGAATATTAAAGCTTGCTACCTCCTGCTGGTTATGTGGGAAGTACGTGTTTGTCTCACCTATCTACGTATGTATATGAGAGGTTTGCAATTAAGCTTGGTAGGTAATTCGTCAATGATTTAATTAGACCCGTACCAACGATGTTAAGTAATGAAATTAACGAATTGTTATGATTACTGTGCTTCGAAAATTTCATTTTGCATAACATAACTAAATAATAAACACAAATTCGGTTCGCAAATTTTGTTTATGAACATGCACGGCAGTAAATTATTTTTAAATCTCCTTGTTTAGTTCATTTTACCACATAATTTTCTAGGACATTTAATTAAAATAATTTTTCAAAAAGCTTTCAAGCTTAAATTAGATTTCAATAAGCTCAAAGCTTAAAGAGCTTCGGACACTTTCAAGCCGTTGACACAAGCCGTAGTTTTTTGTATATGCAAAAAATGCCATATGCCATAGACAAAAATTGTGACAACGCAACGGCTTGATAGTGTTTGAAGCTCTTAAGCCCTTCATTTAAGACAAGCAATATTGTACATACCAAATTAGTGTCACATCAGCACAGGTGCCAATAAAATTAATTGTTTATGGACCTATTCGTAGTATACCTCTTACCCATTCTTGTTTGTCATTCACTTCTGCTTATGTAGCTAATTATTTTTTTTATTTATTAATTTTGAATAACCCTCTTTTATAATAACTTTTGAAGATCCCACGAATGTAACATATATAACACTAAATAAGAAGATAATATTAACAAATCTAAACGAAATATTACAGTATAATATTCAATGATATATTACATTGGTGGAAATAACTTTCAAAAGTTAATAAAAGACTATTTCTAATAAAAAAATTGATATATTTATTTAAAGTTTTAGAAAAAGGTCAATAGTTGTCCCATATAAAATAAAAACCGATATGTTTATCCGAGACACTTTCCAGGTTACAAATCAGTTCTTCGAACACGTGTTTTCATTTCAAAAGAGAGCTGCTAAAGATATGGGAAAATTTAATCGAAGATAATATTGTTAATTTTGAATTTGAAATGTGAGATTGACAAAAAATACTCAATAATAAAAAGCCGCAGTGGCCGAATTAGTTAAGACGAGAGGGATTGCGACCGTTAGCTTTATATTTTCTGTGTCTTGTCCATTTTCACATTTCGTTTAGATTTGTTGAATTATGTTCTTCTTGAGTGAATTATTTATGTTACTATTTTGTTATTACATCCATGTATCTATGTATATTGTTGGGCATCGTGCCTATTTTATTTACTGAAATAAAATTAAATAAATCTTCAATAAGTTTTTATTATTTTTGAGTACTTTTACAGTTTCACGCGCATCATTATTGTGTAGAAATCTATAAAAAACAAGTGTCAAATTCGAAATCAAGTGTATAATTCTAACATTAAACGATTCAATATTAATGTTTCCGCAAACCATTGAAGTGGATTAAATAAAACGCGTATAATTTATTGCAGTAAAATTTAGAAGTATTGTGTAGATACAAACTAATAGCCTTTGAATAGGAACCACAGCTAAGTAAATTATCACAGATAAAATTTTAACTTTGTGGGGAGCCTCGTGGGGGGTTGCTTTTCAAATAATGTAAACTTGTTTTGGGGGTAGTGCGGTGTAAATAACAGGATCTGGGGGTAGTCGGGGGAATAAGGGGTAGGCAGAGGGTAGGAAACATTTGTTTAAATTTTTATCGTAACTTTTTGGCGGGCTAATCGTGGGGGAGGGTAATGGAGCGTGCAGTGATACATTCTCAATTCAATTTCAATAGAAATTTAATTCACTTGTTGTCAGTAGAATTCTGACCGCTGTTAACTTTAAAATAAATCAAAAAGAGTTGTCATCTTAGAAAAGTGGATTAGTTTTTTCAGTATAGAATGTAAGCCAAAAAGATAACTAGATACATCTATTGTTCAAGTAAAAACAACGTGTTCAATAATGAGGGATGTTTGTTGTTTTTGTATTTATTCGTTGAATTCTACTGTAATTTGTTATCGTAAACATCTTAGCACGCGTTTCGTTCTCCAAGGACATACAATTTTTTAATTTTATTTTTAGAACAAAACATTGTATAAATATTGAGTGGGTATATGAGTGGGTACCTACCGATAATATGTTTCATTGTAATTTCTTATTGGAAATTTGGATTTATATACAAATCTACAGTTTTATTCCGAGGTTGATGAAATTTAGCACATTTGATCTTTGAAACAATGTAAAGGTCAATGTCTACATCTAAAAGACACACCCATCTTAATTTCCTAACCTTATAGCAGTATTTTGATACTTATTGATGAAAATTTGCCCGATTGACGTCAAAACTAATTGGAAAATTACTGTCTACATCAGATATCGATAGACTCTGCATAAAGCCTGGGCAACTCCATGGACATCAGTTATATATGAATCAATTAATATCAATATATATATATATATACATAAAGAAGTGTGCCGGTGTGGCTTTGTTTTCTATACAAATCTACAGTTTTATTTAAAAATTTATGAAAATTTGCAAACTTTACCTTCTAACTGCGAAGGACACTGTCTATATTGCATTTCCAAAAACCACCTCATCCACTTTACCCAGCAGCATGAAGAAGAAAGAAATCAAAATTAAGTCTGGGCAACGTCGTCGGGTGGTTCTGCCAGTTAGATATATATTTTTACCGACTACTTTATCCAACACCATTTCCCGGTAAAGCGGTATGTATTCCAAAAGCCTCAAAAAGTCATAAGAAATTGTCAAAAATGCTCCATTCAATAAAATAACACTGTTATTCATCTCGCTGCAAACAGCACCAAGTTTACTTACGCTCGGTTTCTTTGCGAAATTGAAAAAACTACGAAACAGTCCCCTTCAGACGTGCCGAAGTAAAGAGTAAAGACCCTTCTCAAATAATATTGCCGAAAAGTTCGTGGGGCCAGAACCGTGCTTGGCAAACATACTATTTTAGCTTTACAACGTCGCCGTTCAATCAAATGACGCTTTACGAGATATACTTCGATCTTTCATTTTAGCGTCTTTAAAAAATCAAAATAAAATTCAACACTCAGATAATTGAATACATTCTCTCGTATCTAGGATGAACGATGTATGTACATTATATATATATATCAAATAGAGGACTGGACGCGGTTGGCGCTAACAAAAACTGTACGAACTAGTACCTACCCTGATCTATGGCGTGAAACATGGAACTGGCAGAGAAAGGATGAAAGTAGACTGAAAGCTGTATAAATGAGATCCTCGAGGCAAATGTGTGGTAAAATCACGTATGATCGTGGGAGTAATGTTGAGATTCGCAAAGAATGCAATGCTGATGCCTTGTAGAGCGAATGAATTAAGAAAGGAGAGTAAGGAGAATGTATGACGCAAATATGCATGGTAGAAGAAATCGAGGGCGTCCGAGGAACATATGGCATCATCAAGTGAATTAGATACTTGACTCGGGCCATGTCAAGAGTCACAGTAATAGAAGAGCATGTATGAGATGATGTATGCATGTGAATGAGGCAAAGAGTGTGTGTCAAGACCGAGTTGTTTGGCGATAGGTTTGGTGGCGATGGTTAGTTAGTTAGTTACATCTACAACACAGTTTTGGGCCCAACTTTTCAAAAGCTAGAATCCAGAATTCCGAATTATGAAGCCCAAAGTCCCGAATTCCTTAATTGCTAATGACCGCATTAGCAACTTTCAAGAGCCGACAACCCGAATTCAATGCAAAAACGTCATAGTAGCTAACTAACGGAAACAGAATTACGACACGTCCATGACACAAATGTTAAGTCGATGCACCCCGTCGTGTAAAATTCTAATTTGTGCCGCCAACAATAACACTCCTTAGGTAGATGGTGATAAGGTTTAAATTCCGTATCAACACTTGCCGCCTGTGTTGATTTAAACATGTAAAAAACATCGCCAAAATGCGTTTTTTATATTATTTTGCGAAGTTCATCAACCAATATTTAAAAGTTTTACGATCATTTTCTAAAGCACTTATTTTCCACATTTTACAATAAAATCATAACTCAAAATGGGTATGTGAGGAGGTGATTTTCAACTTTATATCCGTTTTCGTAGGCCTGATATTTTATTTTTTTTCTGGAGCTTGGACTTTTTTTCTTGGACTTGTCAAAAAATGTACTCGATTATCTTAAAGGCCAAGATGTGTACTACTCGAAATATTTAATTAAAGTATCTAACATATTTCTGTGATCAAATTTTCAAACCAAAAACAAATGATTTTGCATTACTTCGTAGTTCTTTTGCCTTACATTTAATACAGTATAGATACAAACATTGAATACAGTATATTGCCCGGCAATAACCATATTGCCATTTTAATTATGTCACGCCAAAAATAATATGTTTTTCATTAAGGAATAACTCAATATATTAATTTTACCCCAATACACCGATGTATGACGTAGGCAGATAATATTCAGGAAGCCATTCAACCTGTAATATTAAAATACATATTTATGAGGAAAAATTTCTACCCCCTTGCAATCAGTATATTAATAATTCTCGTTCAATATCGGATGACACAAACAAAGTACTTTTTAATAATAATATTTCTACTTTCACGGCCTGTTGAAAACAGAAACCTTAAGAAAAACGTTAAAGTTCAATTTCTTCGTGATATTATGCACAATTGAAAAGTTAAGCAATTTATTATGTGTGTTCAGATGCCGGATAGTAAAAGAGAACTTTTTCGATTTATGGGAAAAAGAAATCAATCTCAAGATAAATCTCGTTGCCGTGGAGCAGATTCATGAAATGTCAATGTGCGAGTTCTGTAATATATTTATATACATTATGTAACAGCACCTACCCGAAGGATTTTTACTGTCGATTCCTGAAGAAATTTGGAGTTGAAAAACGTAGATAATATGTCATTTTGCAGTTCGATAAACATTTTTTTCAATTAGAAACAAAAAAAAATATTTTTCAATCACAACTCGCCACTGGGTAGTTCAGTACAGCCTAGCGGGTTACATATCACGTGAAACGCACTCCGTCTCTTTCCAACAGCACGGTAACAGACGAAATAGAGCGCCTATCACGTGATGGATTTTTATATTAATTGTGCCTGTAGTTTCACCGAATGACAAATGATAATATCTCTGAAATGATTATACTGCGTGGTCAAGGTAAGGCCTTCGACTAACAATCCGGAGATCGCAGGTTTAAATCCGGAATGTTATTTTATTTAAGTAAATTGTGTTGTATTTGATTGGAAGATACTATCAGTATCGCCCTGGTGAAAGACCACTATTCAGAATTGAATTGGCTTTAGACATCCTTGGTGACCAGTTCTGAA